>OX336392.1:487515020-488140020 GCA_946902985.2 Meconema thalassinum | reverse complement strand
AGGCCCCTTAAAACAACAATTATCATCATCATCATCATATTCGACAGATGCCACTTCATCCAAGCTATCCCTGTTTGTTTTCCAATCCGAATCGCCGGCTGTATGATGCGCTCGCCCAAGCCACTCGGCCGGCGGGGATTCGCTTGGATGACTCATACCGTCAGTTCCGATATCCTTCTGTCTCCTGTATCGTCCGAGTACCTAGCAAGGCCCCTCCGTGGATGGTCTCTCGCCCTGATATCATCCTGGATCTGCACACCGGCCCCAAGTCGGACACGGACTCCTCCGTCCATCGGAGGCTGTTCCAGTCCGTGGTGAGCCGGTATCCGGGATCAGGGCTGCTATTCACGGACGGTTCGAGGGTAAACGAGAAAGTAGGCTGTGTATTTGTGGTTGAGGACCGTCGGTTTCTATTTTCACTTCCCGAGGCCTGTGGCGTGTACACAGCGGAGCTCTATGCCATCTTAGAGGCTCTGCGGTACACGTTATCAGACGATCACCAGCACTTTCTTGTGTGTACTGACTCTCTGAGTGCGCTGCAAGCGATCGATGTGTGTTTCCCGAAGCACCCGTTGTTCCAGCGTGTGCACGACCTGCCCGTCAGTTCGCGTAACGCTGGAACCGGGGTGACCTTCGTGTAGCTTCCTAGCCACATGGGTATTGTGGGAAACGAGCTTGCTGATCAGGCGGCGAGAGAGGCAGTCGCACTGCCCTCGCTACCGTATAAGGTGCCTGCTAGTGATGTGCGCTCTCAGTTGCGGCATTCGATCCTGTCGCATTGGGAGGAAGCATGGCGTGCCACGCCTCCTCCCAACAAACTGAGAGCCATCAAGGAGACAACGAAGGTGTGGAAATCTTCCTTCCGATCTCTCCGGAAGGAAGCTGTGGTACTCTGTCGACTCCGGATCGGCCATGGGATTGCTACGCACTCCCACTTGCTAAAGAGAGAAGATCCCCCTTTGTGTCCTTGCGGCGCCCACCTAACCGTGACACACCTTCTCTTGGAGTGTGTGGATCTGGCCGATCTGCGAAGGACTCTTAAACTGCCTAATGCCCTCTCCCTTATTCCCCGTGATGACGGGCCGTCAGCTGACCTCGTCATCCGGTTCATGAGGGAGAGTGGTTACTTTTTTAATTTTTAATGTGTAGTTACGACTTTTAATTGTGGTTAAATCTGTGTTATGTTTTTTATTGTGTTATGTATTGTATTGTTCACTATGCCTTATTTGTTTTATCCTTTTTTACCATCCGCCTTTTATTCTTTTTATTCAAATAAGGAATAATTTTTAGGGCTCACTGTCTGTTTTATAAACACCATTTTCATTTCATTGGGGGCCGATAACCTCGATGTTAGGCCCCTTAAAACAACAATTATCATCATATCTTCAAGGTGAGAAATTATTGCGTCCAGGCAAACGTTGTAGGTCTTGACTCGAAATTTCTTGATGGACTCATCAATTTGCTCATCTACAGCTTCTACGCCATCCATCATCTTCTTGCGCCGCTTCAAGGGATCGGGCAGTTTTTTTTATTTCAAAGTCGGGAAATCCTTTGAGAAAATCTTGTTTTTCTTCAAGAATACATTCATATGCTCTCTTGTTTCGAAGGTGCTCCATTTCTATGACCGTATGCTGGATTGCACTTACAGCTGCCAGTAAATCGATATCAACACCTTGCAAAACTTGGCTCACAGGTCCCACCTTTCCGAAGATTTTCGAAAACAGGAGCCCTGTTAGAACAAAGCGTTCTGATAGCAAGTATCGTAAGAGGTCTTGCGCTTTTTTGGCAGCTGATTTTTCGGCTGGTGGAACTTTGTCGGTTGAGTCTTCACGGTCAAGGGTTCACAGTGGTGTCTGAATTACATAAAGCAGTGTGTCGATTCGAGCAGCAAATCTCAACACAGCGACAGTGAGTGAAGAAGCGTGAGACATCCAACGTGTCGTGCTGACTCGTTTTAGTCGACGAACTCTCTTTTTCGGATACCCTTTTGTTGGGTAATTTTCGAAAAGTTTGACTCGGCCTTTTGGCGAACGAATGAATGCAAAGGTTTTTTCTAAAATCGGAAACAGATCTTTTGCGTTTGAACATGCCATTACCGTATCACTCAATACCAACTTCATTCTGTGCGCAACACACCAAACGTTAACAGCCGCAGGGTTTTCGTTTTGAACTTGAGTCTTGAGACCATTAAAATCACCCGACATGCTCCCTGCACCGTCATAGGTTTGTCCGACAAGCAAGTTTTTCCCGTCTAGATTAAGTTCTCTGCATATGTCCTCGAGCGTCTTGAATAGGTTCCTGCTCTTCGTCGTCGCACATTCCTTTAACGCAACAAGCCGCTCATACACTTGCCCTGTCTCTTCATCGACGTACCGGATAACGAAAGACATTTGTTCTTTTCTCGATAAATCAAAAGTAGTTCCATTTACGAGCTAAAGATCCTCCCTCCAAACAGTAGTTTTTGAATCTCATTTTTAGCCTATTTTCAATTTTGAAAAAAATTGTATTATGTCTTTGTGCGTGTGTGTGTCCCCCTAATAACTTCTAACCGGCTGGAGCGATTTCAATTAAACCCGGAAAGTTCATAGCACTATTCCAGACGACCCCGACCGTGCCCTTCAAATATTGTTACGTCTCACCAATCCAACAGGGCGGCTGTGCGAAATATTTCACCAGCATTCAATATCTCCGAAACTATTCCCGATATCACCCTGGATTTTTTGCGGTGATAAAGGGAACTACTAGAAGTTCACCTATGTGACTTTTGAAAAACTGGTAACTACAAAACCAACATGGCGGCCACGCGAATTTGCGACTTTTAAATAGACTCCCCCAGGGGCTCACTTCTAGTGGGCGTGGGTTGGCGACCACGGGGCCCCAGCTGAGTCCGGCATTGCTTCCTCTTACTCGCACCGGGCTCCTCCCCGTCTTCTTTCCTGTCGACCTCACTTGGTCAACTCTTGTTCTCTTCCGACCCCGACGGTATTAGGGTATCCGAGGCCTAGGGAATCTCCTCCTTTCCCGTCTTAATTGGCCCTTGTCTCATCTTTCCTGACACCCTCCTTCTGCGAGGGGTCAGCCTTCTTTTTCTTTTCATGTTCTCTCCTGCCTTCTGCTCAAGGCCCTCAAGGAGGCAGGGTGTATGTAGCCCCACCACTTCTGGTGCACCCTAGATAATGCTACACCCTCAGGGGCTCACGGCTGGTGAGTTCGGGAGTTGGCGACCCCGAGGGATTCCTGAGCTGCGTCCGTTTTCCCCTCTTTTGTCCCTTCCCTTTGGGGCGGACCCTCTCCTCTCTCCCCTCCCTTCTGCTCTTTTCCTTATATTTCCTTTTCTCTTTCAGATTCCCGCACTGTTTTTGTTACTTGGGTCCCCGTGTATCTAAATTCCCTTTTAGCGATTTTTTTTAGGTATTATTAATCTACGTTGCATTTTGTAAGTCTTTTCGATCTAGATTGCATTTTGTGAGTGATTTTCAATCTCAATTGCATTTTGTAAGGATTGACAATCTAAATTGGTTTTTAGTAAGTCTTTCAATATCCGGGCCGGGGCTTTTGTGAGTTTTTTGAATTTCAATTGCATTTTGTATTTTCAACCTACCCCGCTTTGTTCAAGTAGTTAAGTCTCAATTGCAATTTTGTGGGTATTTTGAATCTAAATTGAAATGAAAATCCATAGCCTGCTTCCAGTCTCTGACCGGGTCGGGAATGGAATGAATGAAGGCCCTATCTAGCGGCGAGGATATGAACTGTGCCGGCTGCCGAGGCCTGACGCACTCCTCTGGGGCAATGATTAAATGAATGACAGATGAAATGAAATGATAGTGGAGAGTGTTGCTGGAAGTAAATTTTGACAGGGAAAACCGGAGTACCCGGAGAAAAACCTGTATGCCTCCGTTTTGTCCAGCACAGATCTCACATGGAGTGACCGGGATTTGAACCACGGACCCAGCGGTGAGAGGACGGCGTGCTGCCGCCTAAGCCACGGAGGCTTTCTATTTTGAATCTAAATAACATTTTGTAATTATTTTCAATCTAAATTGCATTTTGTAAGTATTGTCCATCCTAATGAGAAGTTTGAATCTACCATACATTTTGTAAGCAATTTCAATTGCATTTTGTATTTTCAACCTAGCCCGCTTTGTTCAAGTAGTTAAGTCTCAATTGCAATCTTGTGGGTATTTTGAATTTCCATTACATTTTGTGCGTATTTTCAATCTCATTTGCATTTTGTAAGTATTTTGATTTCACTTGCATTTTGTAGGTATTTCGACTGTACGTTGCATTTTGTACGTATTTTGGACTTAACCTACATTTTGTGGGTATTTTTCAATCTATTCCTTTTGTGAGTATTTTCGTTCGAAATTCCCTTATGTACGTATTACCGCTCTCCATTTGGTGAGTAGTTTCAATCTGAGTTCCTTTTTGTAAATATTTTCCCTGCTACATAAGGCATAGTTGTTGGGGCTCACTGTCTATTTTATCTAAACCATTTTCATTTCGTCCATAGCAGTGAGCTGTTTTTTATCTTCATCCTTTTATTTCACGCCATTTCATTTCATCAGGGCCGATAACCTCGATATTAGGCCCCTTAAAACAACAATTATCATCATCATTTAAATAGACGTTTCTCGCGATTTATCCAACCAAACGCAATAAAACTGGGTACAGTATATGTGTATACACATTGCAATGCACCGACATCTAATTTGGTTCAATTGTCTACATAAGCACAAGATGGCGGATTTTCGAAATATTTCACCGGCATTCTATATCTCTGAGACTATTAGCGGTATCACCCTGAAATTTTGAACGGAGATAGAGGGCACTACTGGCAGTTCATCTATAAGACTTACAAAAACCGGTTACCTACAAAACGGAAATGGCGGCCAACCGAATTTGAAAATTTTAAATTGACCTTTCTCGCGATTTGATGTTTCAAACGCAATGGAATCTGGTACAGGAAATGTTTATATACATTGTAATGCATTACATAACCTCAAGATAGCGGCTTTGTGAATTTTAAAATTAAGTTTTTATTTCTTGTGTCGTGATCATGCGATCGAAGTTAAAGTTGAAATAATGAACCTACGCAATATTTTTTCTTTAATGGTACATGACTCTATGGCCTATACATTTAACAATCCAACATGGCGACCATCGGAAATATTTAGATGGCTCTGAATATCTACGAATCTATTATAGCAATCAAACTGAATGTTTTTATGTTCATAGGGGCTATGAACTTAAGTTCACCTATTGGACTTTAAATAACCTGGTGATCACAAATCCAACATGGCGGCGACGCGAAGTATAAATATTCACATGGACGTTTCTCGCAATTTTACCATCCGAGTGCAGTGAAACTTTGTACAGTTAATCCTTACACGAATGTTAATCCACTGGCATCTAATTTATTTCAATTGTTTCCATAACCACAAGATGGCAGCTGTGCGAAATTTTAAAATCTCCTTGTTACTTGTTGTGTCCTAATCATGCGATTGAAGTTTGAATGCTGCACGTACACAATGAGCTTCATGTAACAGTACATACCTCTAGGACCTACATATATAAAATCCAACATGGCGACCATCCGAAATATTTAGTCGGTTCTCAATATCTACGAATCTATAACAGCAATCAAACTGAAATTTTGTATGTAGACAGAGGCAATTAACATAAGTATGATATATGAAAATAGGCTGTATAGTTCTTCATGGAACTACTTGTTAATAACTGGAGGGATGGCATGAATCATTTGATTCTGTCTATTCCAGGTAAGAAAGTTTCGTTTCTTGCGCTTAGCGTTAGCCTCCAAAGAAGCTAAATACGCAGCCATTGGTGGGGAGTACGTTGCCAACAGCAAAATTAACTCTTCAAAGTTCCCTGTTAGTTCTTCAGTCATTTTTTCTCGGTGTCCGCACAGAACTAGATTCCGCCTACCTAATTAAAGAAACAAGTCTCTTAAGTCTTTAACAATTTCCCTGTTTTCGGCTATTTTTAATTTTCTCCCTTCTACGAAAGAAGGGACTAACGGCACGGATAAATCTTCTAGTTTATCTCAACATGTTGTTCACTGGTCTCTTGTAGGAGAATAGAGTTTGTGCCAGTTGACCCAAGTACGGAATCCGTGGCGTGCCTCCACTCTTTCAATTGCATTTTGTAAGTATTTTGAACCTCAATTGCATTTTGTACGTATTTTCGATCTCATTGCATTTTGTAAGTATTTTGAATTTCAATTGCATTTTGTAATTATTTCGACGCTACATTGCATTTTGTACGTATTTTGAATCTAGCCTACGTTTTGTGGTCCTTTTTCAATCTATTCTTTTTGTGAATCTTTTCGTTCTAAGTTCCCTTTTGTAAGACCATATTGTGAGTTGTTTCCATCTGAGTTTCTCTTTGTACGTATTTTCCGTCTCACATAATTTTCGTTCTGGTTTCCATTTCATTTTCATCTTCACGATCACCTGGTTTCCATTTTATTTTCATCTTCACGATCACCCAAACCATCAGGGGCCGATAACCTAGATGTTAGGCCCCTTAAAACAACAATTATCATCATCATCATTATCATTCAAGTGAGAGCTGGAAGAGCCGGGGGTGCAGATACCGCTACCACTGCAGCTTGAAGCAAAGTTAACGGAATCCCCGGGAGGAGGTGACTATCACTCTTGGTCCTCGATTTGTGCGTAAACTCCTTTAGGGTCCATGTCAGAGGGGGAGGTACCACCACCATTCGGCACATTAGCCACAGCTGCAGGAGATACTGCACGTAATCCTGGAGGTTCAACACTTGTAGGGCCTTGGATGTTAGGGACGAAGATTTGGTTCTCTTCATGGATCGATACCACCGGTTCATTTCAAACCAAAGCACCAAATTCCGTCTAGAAACACTCAATTCGAGCCGGATATGCAATATGTAGTGTAAAGCATGGTTATGGATAGAACGTCGAAATAAAATAACAGGTCCGCTAGGGTGCTGACTTCGGGGCCTGTGCTAGCCTCCCCGCTCGAAGAATTCGCAGGCGGAGCTCCTTCCGGGCCGGGGACTGTGGTCGGAGCAGCGCTGCTATTTGGCTGTGGTAGGTCAAGCCTGGGCTTAAACACTACCGGAGGGAAGAAGATTTGTGGAAAGGAAAAGGCTGGGGAGTGGAGACGAACTCTGGGCAGACAGAACCGTATCCAAGCAAAGAAATAAATAATATTTATGAAAATAAATAGTTGTGCGTTGATTCAGGCTTGCGATCGCAAGGAGAGAAAGCAAGTGTTTATAAGCAAGTATATCTGCGAGCAACGCTGGCCGAGGTTGCCGGCAGGCAAGTGCACCGACCCTGCCAAACGGAAAATAGGGTACTATGTTGGTACACAGTTCGCGGTCGAGGAAATACAAACAAGGGAAAGTAGAATTATTTCCTATCTTTTCTGAAAGGAAATGTTTTAGGGAGTATTCTAATATACCCAAGATATTGAAATTGAGAGGAATAATTTTATTCCCCAACAAGGATTGATCCCTGAGCGAGAAACCCAATGCCCCAAGAGTGGACAGAGATAAAGCGCTTTCTAAGCTTTTAGTAAGATTATTATTAGTAGAAATTACTGGAAGGAAACAATTGTAGCGTTTAAAGTAGGCTAAACATTTATCCTCCCTCAGGGGCTCACATCTAGTGAGACGTGGGTTGGCGACCACGGCGCCCCAGCTGAGTCCGGCAGTGCTTCCACTTACTTGTGCAGGGCTCCTCTCTGTCTTCTTTCCTGTCGACCTCAACTTGGTCAACTCTTGTTCTCCTCCGACCCCCCCCCCCCCCTCAGGGGCTCACATCTAGTGGGACGTGGGTTGGCGACCACGGGGCCCCAGCTGAGTCCGGCATTGCTACTTACTTGTGCCGGGCTCCTCTCTGCACAACCCGAACGGCATGACGGTGAACTGCCAGAGTCCGCTGCCCACAGAGAACGCCGTTTTCTCGCGGTCCTTAGGGTGGACCTCCACCTGCCAGTAGCCACTCTTCAAATCTAAGGTAGAGAACCATCTTGATCCTGATGTCGGCTCCAGCGTGTCGTCGATCCGGGGTAGAGAGTAGCTGTCCTTCTTCGTGACGTCGTTCACCCGCCTGTAGTTCACGCAGAACCTGGTGGAGCCGTCCTTCTTCTTCACTAAAACGACTGGAGAGCTCCAAGGACTATGTGATGGCTCGCAGACTCCTAGGTTGGTGTCCCGGTGAACCGTAAAGTCGTAGTCGTTCAGGTTGGACAGGCGGACGTACGGCCGAGGCGTCGTGTTAAGGAGGGTCTTGGCAATTAGCAATCCTTTTGTCTGGATGTCGTCATATTTAGGCTCGATGACAGCCACCACTCCCTCAGCAGTTCCGTCGGCAATTACAGCAGCGCTGACCTCTGTCCTGGCGGGAACGATGACGTCCTCTCTCAGCCTTACTCGTCGTGCGGTGATGGCCTCGTGTGCTGGTTGCAAAGCAAGTTCCTAACCTCCGAAGTGCAGAGTGTTGGCACTCAAGTCCAAAATGATGTTCTGGTCCAGAAAGTCCAGTCCGATAATCACTTCGTTTGCTACATCAGCCACAAGCACTGGATGCTTCACCGCCCGTCGACCAATGACGAACTCCAGTGATGATTCGCCATGTACCGGTGCAGTCTCTCCAGTCGCGGTTATTAGTTAGAGGATCCTTTGTGTGGGTTGCACTCTCCACCTCGGGATCACGGTGGGATTGACGATGGTCCTTGATGCTCCCGTGTCGATCAGTATGGGCCAGCTCACTCCGTTGACGACTCCGTCGACCATCAGGCTGCTATTGTCCCTCCGTAACTTCGTCACACGACCTTGGACTGCCGGGGCTTGACGACTGTCACAAGCCAACCTTTGCCCCCCAAGGTTGGCTAATACTCGTTTCCCTGGGGCGCGCGGTTTTCAGACGACTGATTTCCTGTCGGATACCCTCGGCAGCGGCGATCACCGCAGTCCTTGCTCAGGTGGCCCTTCCTACGGCAGATATACAACATGGAGCTGAAATTTCAATTGCGATTTTTCAGCAGTTGGTAGCACTGACATCATTTTCAAATACGGCATTGAGATATTCAGATAGAGATCTTTACTCAAACCAAATTTGGATTCGATTGCTACAGCCGTTTAGGAGTTGATAGTGGGGAACACACACACAGCCAGCCAGACAGACACACATTTGCCTGGATCGATCTCATAAGTCTACTTTTTCCTCATTTTTAACCTATTTTCAATTTAAAAAAAAATAGGCTCTTGAGATCACCTTTTGTCCGTGTGTCTGTGTGTGTGTGTGTGTGTGTGTGTCCCTAATAACTTCTAAACGGCTGGAGCGATTTCAATGAAACTCGGTAAGTTCATAGCACTATTCCAGGCGACCCCGACCGTGTCCTTCAAATTTTGTTACGTATCACCAATCCAACATGGCGGCTGTGCGAAATATTTCACCAGCATTCAATATCTCCGAAATTATTCCCGATATCACCCTGGATTTTTTTAAGGTGATAAAGGTAACTACTAGAAGTTCACCTATGTGACTTTTGAAAAACTGATAACTAGAAAACCAACATGGCGGCCACGCGAATTTTCGACATTTAAATAGACGTTTCTCGCGATTTAACCAACCAAACGCAATAAAACTTGGTACAGTATATGTTTATACACATTGTAATGCATTGACATCTAACTTCGTTGAATTGTTTACATAACCAGAAGATGGCGGATGTGCGAAATATTTCACCGGCATTCTATATCTCCGAAACTATTAGCGGTATCACCCTGACATTTTGTACGGAGATAAAGGGCGTTACTGGAAGTTCATCTATAGGACTTGCAAAAACCGGTTAACTACAAAAGGAATTTGACCCCCCAGGGGCTCACATCTTGTGGGCGTGGGTTGGCGACCACGGGGCCCCAGCTGAGTCCGGCATTGCTTCCACTTACTTGTGCCGGGCTCCTCTCCGTCTTCTTTCCTGTCGACCTCACTTGGTCAACTCTTGTTCTCTTCCGCCGACCCCGACGGTATTTGGGTATCCGAGGCCTAGGGAGTCTCTTCCTTTCCCGCCTTAATTGGCCCTTGTCTCATCTTTTCTGATACCCTCCTTCTGCGAGGGGTCAGCCTTCTTTTTCTCTTCCTTTTACCTCCTGCCTTGTGCTCTAGGCCCTTAAGGAGGCAGGGTGTATGTAGCCCCACCACTTCTGGAGCACCCTAGATAATGCTACACCCTCAGGGGCTCACGGCCGGTGAGTTCGGGAGTTGGCGACCCCGAGGAATTCCTGAGCTGGGTCCGTTTTCCCCCTTTTGTCCCTTACCTTTGGGGTGGACCCTCTCCTCTTTCACTTTCCTATATGCCTTTCATGGCTCTCCTTCCTTCCAAGTCCCTCAATCCGCACTCTTCGAGGGTTGAGGGCATTTCTTTTCCTCCTGTCCTTTATTTGCCTTATTCTCCTTTAGTTTTCCATTTCTTCTTCTAGTATGTAGGTTGGTAGTTAGTTTTAGTTTTAAGTTTACTTTTCATTTTCATCTTCACGATCACCCAAACCATCAGGGGCCGACAGCCTAGATGTTAGGCCCCTTAAAACAACAATTATCATCATCAAGGAATTTGAAATTTTTAAAAAGACCTTTCTCGCGATTTAATGTTTCAAACGCAAAGAAGTCTGTTACTGGAAATGTTTATACACATTGTAATGCACTGGTATCTAATTTACTTTAATTGTTTTCATAACCTCAAGATGGCGGCTGTGCGAATTTTAAAATTAAGTTTTTATATCTTGTGTCCTAATCATGAGATCGAAGTGAAAGTTTGAATAATGAACCTACGCAATTATTTTCCTTCAATGATACATGACTCAATGGCCTATACATTTAAAAATCCAACATGGCGACCATCCGAAATATTTAGACGGCTCTGAATATCTACGAATCTATTATAGCAATCAAACTGATTTTTTAATGTTCATAGGGGCTATGAACTTAAGTTCACGTATAGGATTTAAAATAACCTGGTGATCACAAATCCAACATGGCGGCGACGCGAAGAATAAATATTTACATGGACGTTTCTCGCAATTTAACCATCCGAGTGCAGTGAAACTTGAAACAGTAAATCCTTATACGATTGTTAACCACTGGCATCTAATTTATTTCAATTGTTTTCATAACCACAAGATGGCAGCTGTGCGAAATTTTAAAATCTCGCTCTTACTTCTTGTGTCCTAATCATGCGATTGTAGTTTGAATGCTACACGTACACAATAATCTTCATGTAACAGTACATTATTCTAGGACCTACATATATAAAATCCAACATGGCGAGCATCCGAAATATTTAGTCGGTTCTCAATATCTACGAATGCATTACAGCAATAAAACTGATATTTTGTATGTTGATAGTGACAGTTAACATAAGTAGAATATATGAAAATAGTCTGTATAGTTCTTCACGGAACTACTTGTTACAAAATTCGAAAAATAGGCTAAAAATATGCATACAAAAAAGATTTAAAAAATTAAGCTCCAATCGAAAAATACTTCCTTGCAATAAATGAGGTCTGATCCTCCTACGAAAACCTGCTTATTTTGCCTATTATAGCCTATCCCCTAGTTTGCCCGGTGAAATCTACCTCCGCCTCCCGTCGTACCGAGAGGATTTATTTTTATAGTTGGGAGGGCAAGTAATATTTTTCATTTCATTACCTGCCTGTCCCTAGGTGATGATGGGTGTACCCCCCCCCCCCCCGTAATTTTGTTTCATTTCTTACTTGCTTCGTGATATTAATTATTTGGCTGCTGTGAAACCGTTGGGTACATTATCTTTATGGCACGAATGGGAGGAACAGGGTTTCTTTAGTTTAGAGTTTTTGTCCATAGACGTTCGCTTTTCTTTGTGAATCGTCGTCATAATGTTAATTTCTTAAGAACAGGTAAAACGTAGTTGTATCATCATGTATAGACAAAAATGAAAATCATGCAGTTCATTTAAAATGGTAAAGTTAATCCAGTTCGCCGATTTTCTAAATAACTGGAGGCACAGTATTTTCAAATAATCCAAAATTCTTAAGATAAATAAAACTATGGAATTATCCTTACATCTAAATAAGTTAACTCTCAGTAACTTCAATTTTCGAAATAAGTTTGTGTGGCAATGAGCACACGAAATATTCTCGGGATTCCAGGAGGGAGGCCATAGCACTTCCTTGCCTTCCCCCCGTCCTTGCGGGCGTCCATGGAATAAAGTGCCTTCTCCAGGTTATGATTGTGGCATCGAGAAACAAATTGATTGCCATATAGTTGAGGAGTGTCCTTTGAGAGCTTTGGCTGGCAATCCGTCGGAGATCCTGGTGATGACGGAGAGATCTCTAGACTACATTCGTGGCGTGGATGTGTTATATTGTAAGCTAACTGTAATAATTTGTAATTACTGATCTATCCATACGCTAAAAAAAAGCAATACAACTATATTATATCTAAGGAATGTACGAGCAATATGCGTAACATGACCCTGATTGTATGAAACCACCATCCACATTGTGCTTCAAATCCTATGTAAATACAAATAAGACTAGATATAGCAATTAATTTGGTTGGTTGGTTCCTCAGTTTAGGGGCTGCGACAACGCGGTCATTTAGCTCCGTGTACTTTTGGGTGTGTGTAGAATCTGTCTGACAACCGGTGATAATTGTGATGGCTGTATTAGTGTGTGTTATCAGTTTTTAATTCAAGTAAGGACTGCAGACATTCGATTTTCAAGTAGTTCCTACTTTTGCTACCAAACGCCACTGTCAACGACAACTAGTTCTGAACTTGGTTACTAGATGCCACTGCAGTCGGCTCCTGTCGACGAACGTTGGAACCTAAGAGCGTTAGTTATATCTACCCTATAATTTAGCTTCACGCAAGAGCAATTATTTGCGTGGCTCAGGGGTAACGTTCTCGCTTGCTGAGCCCAAGGTTGCAGGTTCGAAACCTGGCGCAGTCAGCTGGCATTTGAGGGTGCGCAAATGCGAAGGAGCCGTGTCAGTACATTTACTGGCACGTTAAAGATCCCCTTCGGGGCAAAATTCCGGCACCCCGGCGTCTCTAAAAGCCAGGGTAGTTAAAAGGGACGTAAAACCAATAACATATTTATTATTATTACTATTATCCTGCTTAGGCACCAGGAAAATCGGGAACGCATTGTTAGGCTTGAACTCGCAAATCTCTCGGTTTGAGAGAAGGTCCTCTATCACTGTGTCCATCAAGTGTGAGCTGCGTGTGTGTATAGATTGCTGGGGCTCCTGTTGGCCGTGGCAGGGACACTCCATTCTGCATGATGTCGGTCGCGCACCTTCTGCAGGAGGTGTCCAAGTACGGGATCGAGGTGGCTGCCTTCACTGATGTTGTCCCCCAGGGGCTCAGTTCTTGTGGGCGTGGGTTGGCAACCACGGGGCCCCAGCTGAGTCCGACATTGCTTCCACTTACTTGTGCCGGGCACCTCTCCGTCTTCTTTCCTGTCGACCTCACTTGGTCAACTCTTGTTATCTTCCGACCCCGACGGTATTAGGGTTTCCGAGGCCTAGGGAGTCTCTTCCTTTCCCGCCTTAATTGGCCCTTGTCTCATCTTTCCTGACACCCTCCTTCTGTGAGGGGTCAGCCTTCTTTTTCTTTTCCTTTTACCTCCTGCCTTGTGCTCAAGGCCTTTAAGGAGGCAGGGTGCATGTAGCCCCACCACTTCTGGTGCACCCTAGATAATGCTACACCCTCAGGGGCTCACGGCTGGTGAGTTCGGGAGTTGGCGATCCCGAGGGATTACTGAGCTGGATCCGTTTTCCCTCTTTGTCCCTTACCTTTGGGGCGGACTCTCTCCCCTCTCCCCCCAGGGGCTCACATCTTGTGGGCGTGGGTTGGCGACCACGGGACCCCAGCTGAGTCCGGCATTGCTTCCACTTACTTGTGCCGGGCTCCTCTCCGTCTTCTTTCCTGTCGACCTCACTCGGTCAACTCTTCTGACCCCGAAGGTATTAGGGTATCCGAGGCCTAGGGAGTCTCTTCCTTTCCCGCCTTAATTGGCCCTTGTCTCATCTTTTCTGATACCCTCCTTCTGCGAGGGGTCAGCCTTCTTTTTCTCTTCCTTTCACCTCCTGCCTTGTGCTCTAGGCCCTTAAGGAGGCAAGGTGTATGTAACCCCACCACTTCTGGTGCACCCTAGATAATGCTACACTCTCAGGGGCTCACGGCTGGTGAGTTCGGGAGTTGGCGACCCCGAGGGATTCCTGAGCTGGGTCCGTTTTCCCCTTTTGTCCCTTACCTTTGGGGCGGACCCTCTCCTCTTTCAGTTTCCTATATGCCTTTCATGGCTCTCCTTCCTTCCAAGTCCCTCAATTCGCCTTCTCCGAGGGTTGAGGGCATTTCTTTTCCTTCTGTCCTTTTATTTGCCTTATTCTCCTTTAGTTTTCCATTTCTTCTTCTAGTATGTAGGTTAGTAGTTAGTTTTAGTTTTAAGTTCGCATTTCATTTCATTTCATTTCCTTTTCATCTTCACGATCACCCAAACCATCAGGGGCCGATAACCTAGATGTTAGGCCCCTTAAAACAACAATTATCATCATCATCTCCCCTCTCCTCTCCTCTTTTCATTATATTTCGTTTCTCTTTAAGATTCACGCACTGTTTTTGTTACTTGGTTCACCGTGTATTTAAATTCCCTTTTTGCGATTTTTAGCCTACTTTTCACATTTTGCAAGAATGAGGAAAAAGTAGACTTATGAGATCGACCCGGGAAAATGTGTGTCTCTCTGTCTGTCTGTCTGTCTACCCCCAGGGGCTCATATCTAGTGGGGCGTGGGTTGGCGACCACGGGGCCCCAGCTGAGTCCGGCATTGCTTCCACTTACTTGTACCGGGCTCCTCTCCGTCTTCTTTCCTGTCGACCTCACTTGGTCAACTCTTGTTCTCTTCCGACCCCGACGGTATTAGGGTATCCGAGGCCTAGGGAGTCTCTTCCTTTCCCGCCTTAATTGGCCCTTGTCTCATCTTTCCTGATTCCCTCCTTCTGTGAGGGGTCAGCCTTCTTTTTCTTTTCCTTTTACCTCCTGCCTTGTGCTCAAGGCCCTTAAGGAGGCAGGGTGTATGTAGCCCCACCACTTCTGGTGCACCCTAGATAATGCTACACCCTCAGGGGCTCACGGCTGGTGAGTTCGGGAGTTAGCGACCCCGAGGGATTCATGAGCTGGGTCCGTTTTCCCCTTTTGTCCCTTACCTTCGGGGCGGACCCTCTCCTCTTTCACTTTCCTATATGCCTTTCATGGCTCTCCTTCCTTCCAAGTCCCTCAATCCGCCTTCTCCGAGGGTTGAGGGCATTTCTTTTCCTTCTGTCCTTTTATTTGCCTTATTCTCCTTTATTTTTCCATTTCTTCTTCTAGTATGTAGGTTAGTTTTCTTCTTCTAGTATGTAGGTTAGTAGTTAGTTTTAGTTT
The DNA here is from genome assembly GCA_946902985.2 of Meconema thalassinum. Taxonomy (NCBI): domain Eukaryota; kingdom Metazoa; phylum Arthropoda; class Insecta; order Orthoptera; family Tettigoniidae; genus Meconema; species Meconema thalassinum. The sequence goes on along the minus strand of OX336392.1, from coordinate 488,124,551 downwards.
TAAGTTCGCTTTTCATTTTCATCTTCACGATCACCCTAACCATCAGGGGCCGATAACCTAGATGTTAGGCCCCTTAAAACAACAATTATCATCATCATCACCTTTATTTGCCTTATTTTCGTTTTGTTTTCCATTTCTTCTTCTAGTATGTAGGTTAGTAGTTAGTTTTAGTTTTAAGTTTGCATTTCATTTTCATCCTCACGATCACCCAAACCATCAGGGGCCGATAACCTAGATGTTAGGCCCCTTAAAACAACAATTATCATCATCATCATCATCATGTCTGTCTGTCTGGCTGTGTGTCCCCCCCCCCCCTATCAACTCCTAAACGGCTGCAGCAATCAAAACCAAATTTAGTATGAGTAAAGATGTGCACCGGAATATCTCACGTCCATATTTGAAAATGATGTCAGTGCTACCAACTGCTGAAAAAACGCACTAGAAATTTGAGCCATGTTGGATATCTTGCAAGGTATGCATGGGAGCTACTCCAAAATTGGCACACATGTAGATAAGACTATTTCAGTTTAATTTCCAGGAGTCCAACCATGACAGTGTTGCCAAAATAATTTTAAGCCTTCTGATAGGTCCAATGTTTAAATGCATATAACTTCTACACTATCAATTGGATTTCAACCAAATTTTGTATGTAATATCTGTACATAAACAGATATGACTGCGCGTATTCTTAAGAGCCACCAAGGCTGGCAACTGTTAATAATTGCTCTCTCTATTTATTTATTTTATCCAAATACCAATATATCAGAAAGTATGCAAGCCAACAGCTTTAAACTATGCACACGAATATTCTGACATTTTAGATTAATTTGGAGTAACTTATTTACGTCAGTTCTACCAACATGATTATAAGCCTGTAGATAGTGCCAATTTTTAAATACATGTAACTTTTATACTATCAGTTGGATTTCAACCAAATTTCGTATGTGCTATGTGTACCATAACAGATATGACTATAAGTATTGTTAAGAGCAATCAGGGCTGCCAACTGTTAATAAATGCTGTCTATATTTTTTACCCTAATATCAATATATCAGAAAGTATGCAAGCCAACAGCTCTATACTTTGCACACGTATAGCACCTGACATTCTAGATTAATTTGGAGTAATTAATACAAGGCAGTGCTGCCAACATGATTCTATGCCTGCTGATATGTCCAATTTTAAAATACATGTAACTTCTATACTATCAAATGGATTTCATCCAAAATTGGCACAACAAGATATAATATTTCAGATTATTTCTGACCAGCACACGCATGACATTGTTGGCAACATGCTTTTACGCGTGCTGATAGATCCCGTGTCTAACTGCATGTAACGTCCATTGGACTTCAACCAAATTTTGTATTCTGTACCTTAAGAAATGGAACTAAGGATATATTCAGTCACCAGAGCTGCCATCTTAAGTGCTCTATTAGGCTACATTATACCAGGTATATTTTGAACTAATTAGATATTTCGATATTACCAACTTAATTTCGTCATTATTCTATATAGGTTCATATTCTGTAGAATAATCATTGGCATGAAAAGTAGTCTGTATAGTTCTTCACGGAACTTCTTGTTTAAGGTATTTTTAATCTACGTTGCATTTTGTAAGTTTTTTCGATCTAAATTACATCTCGCGATTGTTTTCAACTTCAATTGCATTTTGTAAAGATTGACAATCTAAATTGCTTTTTGGTAAGTCTTTCAATGCAGGTGGCCGGGCCTTTTAGTGAGAATTTTGAATTTCAATTGCATTTTGTAAGTATTTTCAACCAAAACCGCATTTCGCACGAGTTTTGAATCTATATTGCTTGTCTTATTCTCCTTTAGTTTTCCATTTCTTCTTCTAGTATGTAGGTTAGTAGTTAGTTTTAGTTTTAAGTTCGCTTTTCATTTTTCATCTTCACGATCACCCAAACCATCAGGGGCCGATAACCTAGATGTTAGGCCCCTTAAAACAACAATTATCATCATCATCACCATCTAAATTGCATTTTGTTTGGTGGGCATTTTGCACATATTTTGATTCTCAATTGCATTTTGTGGATATTTTGAATCTAAATTGCATTTTGTAAGTATTGTCAATCCACATGAGTCGTTTGAATCTACCGTACATTTTGTAAGCATTTTCAATTTCAATTGCCTTTTGTAAGTATTTTGAATTTCAATTGCAATAATGTGGATTCGAACTGGTATAGGGCCTATTTCAATCTGAATTGCATTGGGTATTTTCAATTTCAATTGCATTTTGTAAGTATTTTGAACCTCAATAGCATTTTGTACGTATTTTCGATCTCATTTGCATTTTGTAAGTATTTTGAATTTCAGTTGCATTTTGTAAGTATTTCGACGCTACATTGCATTTTGTAGGTATTTTGAATCTAGCCTACGTTTTGTGGGTCTTTTTCAATCTATTCTTTATGTGCAACTTTTCGTTCTAAATTCCCTTTTGTAAGACCATAATGTGAGTTGTTTCCATCTGAGTTCCTTTTTGTACCTATTTTCCGTCTCAGATAATTTTGTTCTGGTTTCCATTTCAGTGTCATTTTTGCTATCACCCAGATCATTAGGGGCCGATAACCTCGATGTTAGGCCCCTTAAAACAACAATTATCATCATCATCATACCTTCAGGAGCTCACGGCTGGTGAGTTCGGGAGTTGGCGACCTCGAGGGATTCCTGAGCTGGGTCCGGTTTTCCCCCTTTTATCCCTTATCTGTGGGGAGTACCCTCTCCTCTTTCACTTTCCTATCTGCTTTTCATTGCTCTCCTTCCTCCCAAGTCCCTCAATCCGCAGTCTTCGAGGGTTGAGTGCATTTCTTTTCCTCCTCTCCTTTATTTGCCTTATTCTCCTTTAGTTTTCCATTTCTTCTTCTAGTATGTAGGTTAGTTGTTACTTTTAGTTTTAAGTTTGCATTTCATTTTCATCTTCACGATCACCCAAACCATCAGGGGCGATAACCTAGATGTTAGGCCCCTTAAAACAACAATGAGGATCATCATCATCATCATCATCAATAATTTAGACCAAGGCAGGAACCGGCAAAGCCATGGAAAGGCTGGATTTACCCTGAGGCCGAATGTGAACATTTCCCAACCAAAACAAGGAGGAAGGAAAAGGGGACCATTTTCAATGACCTTCATGCACAATAATCACGAGAAATCAAGATAACTAATAACATGTATTAAACCACGATTTACAAACCAAATTAACCTAGGCAACACCCTAAATATAATTAAAACACAACACAATAAATCAAATGGTCACAGTAGCTTACGATTAGGGCGACGAGAAATTAAAATCCCGTGAATGTAAAACACGTTTCAACCAAGCACACCCCTTGCCCGAGCGGCGATTTGTATTCCCGCATTATAATTCACAATTATAGAAATACTAACGTAATTCCCCGAAACATGAATGAAAGGAATAACGATATGAAGTAAGCCAAAAGCTACTCCAGAAAATAAAGTTGTTTAACACAGCCAAAGAAGTCGCTAATTACGACCAGACCTCCGAAGGGCTCCTCTCAACTGAGCTGTCGAGGGGCCTTTCTGACCAAGTTAAAACCAACATCCCACCCTTAAGATCAAACGGAAACTAAACAATGAGGAAACCCCACCCTGAAACAGTGCAACTCAAAATGAGGAGGACCACATCCCCTTCCAAAACAACTTAACCTAAAACATGTTGTCTTAAAGCTAGTTCTGAATCGCCACATGACACGTGGCTAGCAAATGCACTACGATGGTCATATTAAATGTTTTAAAATTCACAGTCTTAGAAAATCCAAGCTGCTGGGTGCTCCCTCCCTCGACACTGGACTGACGCCCGCACTACCACAGCTCCGCTTTATATAGCAAAGAGCGAGTCGCGTGTACCTGGGGCAGCACAGGCGCAGCCTGCGTCGAGCGAAGGAGTTGGCCCAAAGCCGAAGCTTTATTAGTGATCAAAATATATTACATAATAAAGAAAGGTAATCATACAATATTAAATCAACATACAAGATACCGCAAAAAAATAATACAATCAAAATCATATCCCAAAGATAAGGAGAGAAGGGGGGTTGCCCACAAGTCCCGTACTTCTTCTAAATACTGTCCACAAAGGGTAGTTACACACACATGCACACATATGTACATATATGTACCCAGATCCCACAATCCAGACTCACACGAATCCCCTAAAGGGGCCACCAAGTCACAAGAAAAGTCAATTTGAATCACTATCAGTACATTCCCACACTTGGGGAGAGGTCAGAAACTTCCGCATGAGGCTACCTTTCACTTGTTTCTCCGTTTTAGTTAACACTTTCCCCAGACTAAAGCCATCACCACGTTATCGACCACTACAACCACAAGCACAGCAACGACCGGCAGTATCGGCAGCCACTTGGATAAAATAAAGTGTCCTGACTGACTGACTCATCATCGCCCAGCCAAAACTATTAAAGTTAGAAACATGAAATTTTGGGAATATGTTCGTGGTAAGTCGAAAACGCCCACTAAGGAAGGGTTTTTGGATATTCAGTTTCTAAAGGAGGTGTTAAGGGGGTACACCTGCTTTTCATTGAATAACAATATCTCCGGATTGCTTTCATTGGGGGATTTGATACTCGGCATATAAACTCATCATTAAAAATAAGAAGATACGTGTCTGAGGGTTTTTCGATGTGGTGTATATTATGAGGTGAAAGGGGTGAAAGTGGGGGTTGAAGGTTTCTTAACCGAGCGTGTATCTCTTAAACGACATAGGCGAGGAGTTTGGAACTCAGCTGGAAAAAAATCAGCATAAAAATAACAAAATAGGTGTTTGACCGTTTTTTCATAAATCCAATATAAGGGGCCCATGGGGAGGGATGAAAATATGGGGGGGGGGAACGTAATATGTCTGTGTGTAAAATTAAACATGGCCTATGTTGTAGACAATAACACATTACATTGTCTCTTGCTATTTCATCATACGACGAATACTTAGGGAGTTATTAATGACTTTGTACTTTTTGGCCGGAATTTTCTAAGTCTCAGGAATGACATAAAAATTGATTCGAATGAAATTTCGAAAAATAGTTTTTTTTAATACTTTTATTATATTTTTCACGTCATTTAGGGTCCGAAACCAACATGATATTGTGATGTTTTTTTTTCGTCCCATGCATTTTTGTTTTCAGGTGATAGATTTATTTTCCACTAGGACCGATGCTTATCTCTTATATAAAATAAAGTGTCCTGACTGACTGACTGACTGACTGACTCATCATCGCCCAGCCAAAACTATTAAAGTTAGAAACATGAAATTTTGGGAATATGTTCGTAGTAAGTCGAAAACGCCCACTAAGGAAGGGTTTTTGGATATTCAGTTTCTAAAGGGGGTGTTAAGGGGGTACACCTGCTTTTCATTGAATAACAATATCTCCGGATTGCTTTCATTGGGGGATTTGATACTCGGCATATAAACTCATCATTAAAAATAAGAAGATACGTGTCTGAGGGTTTTTCGATGTGGTCTATATTATGAGGTGAAAGGGGTGAAAGGGGGGGTTGAAGGTTTCTTAACCGAGCGTGTATCTCTTAAACGACATAGGCGAGGAGTTTGGAACTCAGCTGGAAAAAAATCAGCATAAAAATAACAAAATAGGTGTTTGACCGTTTTTTCATAAATCCAATATAAGGGGCCCATGGGGAAGGATGAAAATATGGGGGGGGGGAACGTAATATGTCTGTGGGTAAAATTAAACATGGCCTATGTTGTAGACAATAACACATTACATTGTCTCTTGCTATTTCATCATACGACGAATACTTAGGGAGTTATTAATGACTTTGTACTTTTTGGCCGGAATTTTCTAAGTCTCAGGAATGACATAAAAATTGATTCGAATGAAATTTCGAAAAATAGTTTTTTTTTAATACTTTTATTATATTTTTCACGTCTTTTAGGGTCCGAAACCAACATGATATTGTGATGCTTTTTTTCGTCCCATGCATTTTTGGTTTCAGGTGATAGATTTATTTTCCACTAGGACCGATGCTTATCTCTTATATAAAAACAAGTGTCCTGACTGACTGACTCATCATCGCCCAGCCAAAATTATTGAAGTTAGAAACATGAAATTTTGGGAATATGTTCGTTGTAAGTCGAAAACGCCCACTAAGGAAGGGTTTTTGGATATTCAGTTTCTAAAGGGGTGTTAAGGGGGTACACCTGCATTTCTTTGAATAACTATCTCCGGATTGCTTTCATTGGGGGATTTGATACTCGGCATATATACTCATCATTAAAAATAAGAAGATACGTGTCTGAGGGTTTTTCGATGTGGTGTATATGATGAGGTGAAAGGGGTGAAAGTGGGGGTTGAAGGTTTCTTAACCGAGCGTGTATCTCTTAAACGACATAGGCGAGGAGTTTGGAACTCAGCGGAAAAAAATCAGCATAAAAAATAACTAAATAGGTGTTTGACCGTTTTTTTCATAAATCCAATATAAGGGGCCCATGGGGAGGGGTGAAAATATGGGGGGGAACGTAGTATGTCTGTGCGTAAAATTATACATGGCCCATGTTGTAGACAATAACACATTACATCGTTTTTGTCTCTTGCTATTTCATCATACGACGTATACTTAGGGAGTTATTAATGACTTTGCACTTTTTGGCCGGAATTTTCTAAGTCCCAGGAATGACATAAAAATTGATTCGAATGAAATTTCGAAAAAAAATTTTTTTTAATACTTTTATTATATTTTTCACGTCTTTTAGGGTCCGAAACCAACATGATATTGTGATGCTTTTTTTCGTCCCATGCATTTTCGGTTTCAGGTGATAGAATTATTTTCCACTAGGACCTATGCTTATTCTCTCATATAAAAACAAGTGTCCTGACTGACTGACTCATCATCGCCCAGCCAAAACTATTAAAGTTAGAAACATGAAATTTTGGGAATATGTTCGTTGTAAATCGGAAACGCCCACTAAGGAAGGGTTTTTGGATATTCAGTTTATAAAGGGGTGTTAAGGGGGTACACCTGCATTTCACTGAATAACAATATCTCCGGATTGCTTTCATTGGGGGATTGCTTTCATTGGGGGATTTGATACTCGGCATATAAACTCATCATTAAAAATAAGAAGATACGTGTCTGAGGGTTTATCGATGTGGAGTATATTATGAGGTGAAAGGGGTGAAAAGTGGGGGTTGAAGGTTTCCTAACCGAGCGTGTATCTCTTAAACGACATAGGCGGGGAGTTTGGAACTCAGCGGGAAAAAATCAGCATAAAAAATAACAAAATAGGTGTTTGACCGTTTTTTCATATATCCAATATAAGGGGCCCATGGGGAGGGGTGAAAATATGAGGGGTGGGGGGGGGGGGGTGGGGAACGTAATATGTCTGTGTATAAAATTATACATAGCCTATGTTGTAGACAATAACACATTACATCGTTTTTGTCTCTTGCTATTTCATCATACGACGTATACTTAGGGAGTTATTAATGACTTTGCACTTTTTGGCCGGAATTTTCTAAGTCTCAGGAATGACATAAAAATTGATTCGAATGAAATTTCGAAAAATGGTTTTTTTAATACTTTTATTATATTTTTCACGTCATTTAGGGTCCGAAACCAACATGATATTGTGCTGTTTTTTTTCGTCCCATGCATTTTTGGTTTCAGGTGATAGATTTATTTTCCACTAGGGCCGATGCTTATCTCTTATATAAAAACAAGTGTCCTGACTGACTGACTCATCATCGCCCAGCCAAAATTATTGAAGTTAGAAACATGAAATTTTGGGAATATGTTCGTTGTAAGTCGAAAACGCCCACTAAGGAAGGGTTTATGGATATTCAGTTTCTAAAGGGGTGTTAAGGGGGTACACCTGCATTTCCTTGAATAACTATCTCCGGATTGCTTTCATTGGGGGATTTGATACTCGGCATATATACTCATCATTAAAAATAAGAAGATACGTGTCTGAGGGTTTTTCGATGTGGTGTATATTATGATGTGAAAGGGGTGAAAGTGGGGATTGAAGGTTTCATAACCGAGCGTGTATCTCATAAACGACATAGGCGAGGAGTTTGGAACTCAGCGGGAAAAAATCAGCATAAAAAATAACAAAATAGGTGTTTGACCGTTTTTTCATAAATCCAATATAAGGGGCCCATGGGGAGGGGTGAAAATATAAGGGGGGGAACGTAATATGTCTGTGTATAAAATTATACATGGCCTATGTTGTAGACAATAACACATTACATCTTTTTTGTCTCTTGCTATTTCATCATACGACGAATGCTTAGGGAGTTATTAATGACTTTGTACTTTTTGGCCGGAATTTTCTAAGTCTCATGAATGACATAAAAATTGATTCGAATGAAATTTCGAAAAATAGTTTTTTTTATACTTTTATTATATTTTTCACGTCATTTAGGGTCCGAAACCAACATGATATTGTGATGTTTTTTTTTCGTCCCATGCATTTTTGGTTTCAGGTGATAGATTTATTTTCCACTAGGACCGATGCTTATCTCTTATATAAAATAAAGTGTCCTGACTGACTGACTGACTCATCTTCGCCCAGCCAAAACTATTAAAGTTAGAAACATGAAATTTTGGGAATATGTTCGTGGTAAGTCGACAACGCCCACTAAAAAGGGGTGAAAGTGGGGATTGAAGGTTTCTTAACCGAGCGTGTATCTCTTAAACGACATAGGCGAGGAGTTTGGAACTCAGCGGGAAAAAATCAGCATAAAAAATAACAAAATAGGTGTTTGACCGTTTTTTCATAAATCCAATATAAGGGGCCCATGGGGAGGGGTGAAAATATAAGGGGGGGAACGTAATATGTCTGTGTATAAAATTATACATGGCCTATGTTGTAGACAATAACACATTACATCTTTTTTGTCTCTTGCTATTTCATCATACGACGAATGCTTAGGGAGTTATTAATGACTTTGTACTTTTTGGCCGGAATTTTCTAAGTCTCAGGAATGACATAAAAATTGATTCGAATGAAATTTCGAAAAATAGTTTTTTTTATACTTTTATTATATTTTTCACGTCATTTAGGGTCCGAAACCAACATGATATTGTGATGTTTTTTTTTCGTCCCATGCATTTTTGGTTTCAGGTGATAGATTTATTTTCCACTAGGACCGATGCTTATCTCTTATATAAAATAAAGTGTCCTGACTGACTGACTGACTCATCATCGCCCAGCCAAAACTATTAAAGTTAGAAACATGAAATTTTGGGAATATGTTCGTGGTAAGTCGAAAACGCCCACTAAAAAGGGGTGAAAGTGGGGATTGAAGGTTTCTTAACCGAGCGTGTATCTCTTAAACGACATAGGCGAGGAGTTTGGAACTCAGCGGGAAAAAATCAGCATAAAAAATAACAAAATAGGTGTTTGACCGTTTTTTCATAAATCCAATATAATGGGCCCATGGGGAGGGGTGAAAATATGGGGGGGGGGGGAACGTAATATGTCTGTGTATAAAATTATACATGGCCTATGTTGTAGACAATAACACATTACATCTTTTTTGTCTCTTGCTATTTCATCATACGACGAATGCTTAGGGAGTTATTAATGACTTTGTACTTTTTGGCCGGAATTTTCTAAGTCTCAGGAATGACATAAAAATTGATTCGAATGAAATTTCGAAAAATAGTTTTTTTAATACTTTTATTATATTTTTCACGTCATTTAGGGTCCGAAACCAACATGATATTGTGATGTTTTTTTTCGTCCCATGCATTTTTGTTTTCAGGTGATAGATTTATTTTCCACTAGGACCGATGCTTATCTCTTATATAAAATAAAGTGTCCTGACTGACTGACTGACTCATCATCGCCCAGCCAAAACTATTAAAGTTAGAAACATGAAATTTTGGGAATATGTTCGTGGTAAGTCGAAAACGCCCACTAAGGAAGGGTTTTTGGATATTCAGTTTCTAAAGGGGTGTTAAGGGGGTACACCTGCATTACATTGAATAACAATATCTCCGGATTGCTTTCATTGGGGGATTTGATACTCGGCATATAAACTCATCATTAAAAATAAGAAGATACTTGTCTGAAGGTTTTTCGATGTGGAGTATATTATGAGGTGAAAGGGATGAAAGGGGAGGTTGAAGGTTTCTTAACCGAGCGTGTATCTCTTAAACGACATAGGCGAGGAGTTTGGAACTAAGCGGAAAAAAATCAGCATAAAAATAACAAAATAGGTGTTTGACCGTTTTTTCATAAATCCAATATAAGGGGCCCATGGGGAGGGATAAAAATAAGGGGGGGGGAAACGTAATATGTCTGTGTGTAAAATTAAACATGGCCCATGTTGTAGACAATAACACATTACATTGTCTCTTGCTATTTCATCATACGACGAATACTAAGGGAGTTATTAATGACTTTGTACTTTTTGGCCGGAATTTTCTAAGTCTCAGGAATGACATAAAAATTGATTCGAATGAAATTTCGAAAAATAGTTTTTTTTAATACTTTTATTATATTTTTCACGTCATTTAGGGTCCGAAACCAACATGATATTGTGATGTTTTTTTTCGTCCCATGCATTTTTGGTTTCAGGTGATAGATTTATTTTCCACTAGGACCGATGCTTATCTCTTATATAAAAACAAGTGTCCTGACTGACTGACTGACTCATCATCGCCCAGCCAAAATTATTGAAGTTAGAAACATGAAATTTTGGGAATATGTTCGTTGTAAGTCGAAAACGCCCACTAAGGAAGGGTTTATGGATATTCAGTTTCTAAAGGGGTGTTAAGGGGGTACACCTGCATTTCCTTGAATAACTATCTCCGGATTGCTTTCATTGGGGGATTTGATACTCGGCATATATACTCATCATTAAAAATAAGAAGATACGTGTCTGAGGGTTTTTCGATGTGGTGTATATTATGATGTGAAAGGGGTGAAAGTGGGGATTGAAGGTTTCTTAACCGAGCGTGTATCTCTTAAACGACATAGGCGAGGAGTTTGGAACTCAGCGGGAAAAAATCAGCATAAAAAATAACGAAATAGGTGTTTGACCGTTTTTTCATAAATCCAATATAAGGGGCCCATGGGGAGGGGTGAAAATATGGGGGGGGGGAACGTAATATGTCTGTGTATAAAATTATACATGGCCTATGTTGTAGACAATAACACATTACATCTTTTTTGTCTCTTGCTATTTCATCATACGACGAATGCTTAGGGAGTTATTAATGACTTTGTACTTTTTGGCCGGAATTTTCTAAGTCTCAGGAATGACATAAAAATTGATTCGAATGAAATTTCGAAAAATAGTTTTTTTATACTTTTATTATATTTTTCACGTCATTTAGGGTCCGAAACCAACATGATTTTGTGATGTTTTTTTTCGTCCCATGCATTTTTGGTTTCAGGTGATAGATTTATTTTCCACTAGGACCGATGCTTATCTCTTATATAAAATAAAGTGTCCTGACTGACTGACTGACTCATCATCGCCCAGCCAAAACTATTAAAGTTAGAAACATGAAATTTTGGGAATATGTTCGTGGTAAGTCGAAAACGCCCACTAAGGAAGGGTTTTTGGATATTCAGTTTCTAAAGGGGTGTTAAGGGGGGTACACCTGCATTACATTGAATAACAATATCTCCGGATTGCTTTCATTGGGGGATTTGATACTCGGCATATAAACTCATCATTAAAAATAAGAAGATACTTGTCTGAAGGTTTTTTCGATGTGGAGTATATTATGAGGTGAAGGGGATGAAAGGGGAGGTTGAAGGTTTCTTAACCGAGCGTGTATCTCTTAAACGACATAGGCGAGGAGTTTGGAACTAAGCGGAAAAAAATCAGCATAAAAATAACAAAATAGGTGTTTGACCGTTTTTCATAAATCCAATATAAGGGGCCCATGGGGAGGGATGAAAATAAGGGGGGAAACGTAATATGTCTGTGTGTAAAATTAAACATGGCCCATGTTGTAGACAATAACACATTACATTGTCTCTTGCTATTTCATCATACGACGAATACTTAGGGAGTTATTAATGACTTTGTACTTTTTGGCCGGAATTTTCTAAGTCCCAGGAATGACATAAAAATTGATTCGAATGAAATTTCGAAAAATATTTTTTTAATACTTTTATTATATTTTTCACATCTTTTAGGGTCCGAAACCAACATGATATTGTGATGGTTTTTTTTCGTCCCATGCATTTTTGGTTTCAGGTGATAGATTTATTTTCCACTAGGACCGATGCTTATTCTCTCATACACACATCAAAAAAAGTTTTGCATCACCTCGGTTCCCAGATCTCCGGCATATAGACGTTGACTGTGTATATTGTATCCAAGATACAGTCCCTTTGACTGTTCATAGATGTCACTAAAACTGCTCAAAGATGTAAACAACCATGCATGAGCAGGGCCTATTAGACGGAGGGGGTGGGTAGATTATAGGCTAGGGAATAACCCACCCACCAAGGGAAGATGATTAAGAGAAGGAAGTAGATTTGGGATTGGAAAAGAAGGATAGAAGAATAGGAGGAGAGTCCCACAAAAGTTATTAATTTGACTTTTAATCCATTTAGAAGCGGTTGCCACCGCAAATATGTGCTCGGATAACTAAAGTGGCTACGAGCTTGGTCGAAGCTGACGGGAACCGCAGCTAAGGCTTGGGCAGTTTGCCAGAGAGAGGCTTTAGTGTGTTTCCTCCCAAGCACGAATGAAAGTACTATAGGGAAGGGTGATGATCTGGCCAGACAAATAGTAAAAGCTTTATTTAATATGAACGAGGGCATAAAACTAGGAGGAGCTAGGAAAGCCAGGATCCTGCCTAACTGTAGTATCAGAGAAACGATGAATCGAAAACCAAATATTTAATTTATTAAACAATGCAGGAAGTTTGAGGAAATTAACAATTATGCAATATAAATTTAATAAACATAGTTCATTTGAACTTTTTAACAAATAGGTATTTTTTAATCTTATTAGCAATTTGAGGTCGCAGACCTCCGACAACATTAAATGGTTGCTCCAGGCAATTGACAATTTACAAGGTTTCAAACCTTACATGCTTATAAATCTTTATAAAAGTTAAACCAATAAACAATGAAATAATTAAAGATTGAACGTGAATTGGAGTACAAAAGTGTACCTTAAGAAATTCTTGAGAGAATGTTCTAGAGAAAATGACAATTTTGAAAAGGACAATAATAACAACGTGAAAAATAAGATAGAAGTTCCTACAACTTCTTATATTTATACAGAGTTAATATATGAGAATTATACAAAGAGGGCAGGTCACTTACTGTGAAACCTGGAGAAAGTGAAAAGGAAGTTTCTAGACTTCCTATGTTTAATTAGGAATCACGAGAAAATGGGGCAGTTTCCATTTCGTGAAACCTGAACATAACTCTCTCAAGAGTGTAGAGAATTGTTTTCCCTATGTGTAGGAAAGGGACAACGTGGTTTAAAACTTGTATCACACAAGCAATTATGCAGAATTTAATTAATGTTAAACTAGCAAAGTTGGAAGGGCACTTCGTGAGTAACACCTTATAGAAAGTTACAATTTCATAAATAATGGTTGTTAGTAGAAAGTTAAGGAAAGATCATTGGGATATAGGATCAATGTTCATGGCCGTATTTGAATATAACCGGACGATCGCGACGCGGTAGAAACGTGGAGAAAGCACTGGTTTTCACTATAGTTCATTGAAACATATGAAATGTTCACTGTGGAGACACAAAGTTTATGGAGAAGAAAGTTATTGCAATTATAGGAAGAACTGATTGCACTATATAGATGAGCGTCTATTACTTAAAAAAGTTGTAATTTGCAATTAAATGCGCCATAGAAAGTTCCAGAGGTTCCAGCGGAGGACGAAAATTCACTGTTGTAGTAATTTAGTTTTAAACAGAATTCTCCCAAGTACATGAGAAATACATGACGGAAGGACTCGTAGATTGAGTACCGAATCTGGAAAGTTCCAGAACAATCTTAGTAGTGAAATGGGGCTAATGTAAATCCAGCGGAGGAAATAGTTCTATAATTATAGGCAGTGGGTATTAGATAATATCCCACGTAGTTAGAAGATTTCTCATTTGGCAAGCATAAGAAATGCTGCTTTTCACTAAGATTAGCTTGATTAAACAAAAGCTCAACATGGAAAATCCCGCGGAGGATGATTCTGCCCAAAAACAAGTAACCTCACAATGCCCATAAAAGATAGTTAAAAGCATGTGGTAAGTAAAATCATGAAGATGAGGTTAAAACTTGAATCAGGTACTTATCTTTGTTGCATGGCGAAGGTGAAGTTCTTCACTAATACTTAAAGTTCCAACATGGCGTGGAATTTAAAAATTGCCTCGTTAGGTCAGGAGGCTGACTCTGGTTGAGCCTTAACTGATCACTACGACTGCCGACTAAGAAGTGAGTGCAGCTCAGCGGAGCACGGAGAGACCACGGAAGGGGGAGAGAGTGGGGGTAGGAAACAAGAGGTATACATATCAGCATAACCAACTTTAAAGAAAAAAAATAATCTTCTTTTGCTGAGCTGGTCTTCAAAGAGTTGACAACAGTATCTGGTAGCCAAATGGATATGGAATTCCTCTTGCGCGAGGAAGAGTTGAAGAGCTTCAGAGATTTGTTGTCATATGACGCTAGGTGGATCACAGAATATATATCTGAAACATACTCACACAAAATATAAGAAATTTGCACATAGAGGAGAAAACAAATGATCACTGTTGGTGTTTGACAAAAAGGAAGGAAAGAACGTGCAAAAGCATTCAAATTTGTAATCTCAGGTACCGTGCATTCCAAGAATGCACCAGGGGGTACGACAGCCGATCAGTTCCAGTCATTCCACCAGGACGAAGGTACGCTGCTCATGTTGTCTGTAGTTCTGCCATGCCTAGAAGGTCAATACCGCAGTTCGATCGCGTCCGCATTGTTACTTTGTGTCAAGAAGGGCTCTCAACAAGGGAAGTTTCCAGGCGTCTCAGAGTGAACCAAAGCGATGTTGTTCGGACATGGAGGAGGTACAGAGATACAGGAACTGTCGATGACAGGCCTCGCTCAGGCCGCCCAAGGACTACTACTGTAGTGGATGACCGCTACTTACGGATTGCCGCTCGGAGGAACCCTGACAGCAATGCCACCATGTTGAATAATGCGTTTCGTTCAGCCACAGGACGTCTTGTTTCAACTCAAACTGTGCGCAATAGGCTGCATGATGCGCAACTTCACTCCCGACGTCCATGGCGAGGTCCAGCTTTGCAACCCCGACACCATGCAGCGCGGTACAGATGGGCCCAACAACATGCTGAATGGACCCCACGGAATTGGCATCACGTTCTCTTCACCGATGAGTGTCGCATATGCCTTCAACCAGACAATCGTCGGAGACGTGTTTGGAGGCACCCTGGTCAGGCTGAACGTCTTAGATACACTGTCCAGCGAGTGCAGCAAGGTGGTGGTTCCCTGATGTTTTGGGGTGGCATTATGTGGGGCCGACGTACGCCACTGGTGGTCATGGAAGGCTCCGAAACGGCTTTACGATACCTGAATGACATCCTCCGACCCATAGTGCAACCATATCGGCAGAATATTGGAGAGGCATTTGTCTTCATGGACGACAATTCTCGACCTCATCGTGCACATCTTGTGAATGCGTTCCTTCAAGATAACGACATCGCTCGACTACAGTGGCCAGCATGTTCGCCAGACATGAACCCTATCGAACATGCCTGGGATATGTTGAAAAGGGCTGTTTATGGACGTCTTGACCCACCAACCACTCTGAGAGATTTACGCCGAATTGTCGTTGAGGAGTGGGACAATTTGGACCAACAGTGTCTTGATGAACTTGTGGATAGTATGCCACGACGAATACAGGCATGCATCAATGCAAGAGGACGTGCTACTGGGTATTAGAGGTAGTGGTGTGTACTGCAATCTGGACCACAAATGCTGAAAGTCTAGCTGTATGATGGTACAACATGCAATGTGTGGGTCTCATGAGCAATAAAACGAGCTGAAATGTTGTTTGTGTTGATCTATATTCCCTTTGTATTTAAAGGTTCCGGAACTCTTGGAACCGAGGTGATGCAAAACTTTTTTCGATGTGTGTATTAAAACAAGTGTCCTGACTGACTGACTCATCATCGCCCAGCCAAAACTATTAAAGTTAGAAACATGAAAATTTGGGAATATGTTCGTTGCAAATCGGAAACGCCCACTAAGGAAGGGTTTTTGGATATTCAGTTTATAAAGGGGTGTTAAGGGGGTACACCTGCATTTCATTGAATAACAATATCTCCGGATTGCTTTCATTGGGGGATTGCTTTCATTGGGGGATTTGATACTCGGCATATAAACTCATCATTAAAAATAAGAAGATACGTGTCTGAGGGTTTATCGATGTGGAGTATATTATGAGGTGAAAGGGGTGAAAAGTGGGGGTTGAAGGTTTCCTAACCGAGCGTGTATCTCTTAAACGACATAGGCGAGGAGTTTGGAACTCAGCGGGAAAAAATCAGCATAAAAATAACAAAATAGGTGTTTGACCGTTTTTCCATAAATCCAATATAAGGGGCCCATGGGGAGGGATGAAAATATGGGGGGGGGAACGTAATATGTCTGTGTGTAAAATTAAACATGGCCTATGATTAAACATGGCCTATTTTGTAGACAATAACACATTATATCTTTTTTGTCTCTTGCTATTTCATCATACGACGAATACTTAGGGAGTTATTAATGACTTTGTACTTTTTGGCCGGAATTTTCTAAGTCTCAGGAATGACATAAAAATTGATTCGAATGAAATTTCGAAAAATAGTTTTTTTTAATACTTTTATTATATTTTTCACGTCATTTAGGGTCCGAAACCAACATGATATTGTGATGTTTTTTTTCGTCCCATGCATTTTTGGTTTCAGGTGATAGATTTATTTTCCACTAGGACCGATGCTTATCTCTTATATAAATTAAGTGTCCTGACTGACTGACTGACTCATCATCGCCCAGCCAAAATTATTGAAGTTAGAAACATGAAATTTTGGGAATATGTTCGTTGTAAGTCGAAAACGCCCACTAAGGAAGGGTTTTTGGATATTCAGTTTCTAAAGGGGTGTTAAGGGGGTACACCTGCAATTCTTTGAATAACTATCTCCGGATTGCTTTCATTGGGGGATTTGATACTCGGCATATATACTCATCATTAAAAATAAGAAGATACGTGTCTGAGGGTTCTTCGATGTGGTGTATATTATGAGGTGAAAGGGGTGAAAGTGGGGGTTGAAGGTTTCTTAACCGAGCGTGTATCTCTTAAACGACATAGGCGAGGAGTTTGGAACTCAGCGGAAAAAATCAGCAAAAAAAATAACTAAATAGGTGTATGACCGTTTTTTCATAAATCCAATATAAGGGGCCCATGGGGAGGGGTGAAAATATGGGGGGGGGAACGTAATATGTCTGTGTGGAAAATTAAACATGGCCTATGTTGTAGATAATAACACATTACATTGTCTCTTGCTATTTCAACATACGACGAATACTTAGGGAGTTATTAATGACTTTGTACTTTTTGGCCGGAATTTTCTAAGTCTCAGGAATGACATAAAAATTGATTCGAATGAAATTTCGAAAAATAGTTTTTTTAATACTTTTATTATATTTTTCACGTCATTTAGGGTCCGAAACCAACATGATATTGTGATGTTTTTTTTCGTCCCATGCATTTTTGGTTTCAGGTGATAGATTTATTTTCCACTAGGACCGATGCTTATCTCTTATATAAAAACAAGTGTCCTGACTGACTGACTCATCATCGCCCAGCCAAAACTATTAAAGTTAGAAACATGAAATTTTGGGAATGTGTTCGTTGTAAATCGGAAACGCCCACTAAGGAAGGTTTTTGGATATTCAGTTTCTAAAGGGGTGTTAAGGGGGGACACCTGCATTTCATTGAATAACAATATCTCCGGATTGCTTTCATTGGGGGATTTGATACTCGGCATATAAACTCATCATTAAAAATAAGAAGATACGTGTCTGAGGGTTTATCGATGTGGACCCCCAGGGGCTCACATCTTGTGGGCGTGGGTTGGCGACCACGGGGCCCCAGCTGAGTCCGGCATTGCTTCCACTTACTTGTGGCGGGCTCCTCTCTGTCTTCTTTCCTGTCGACCTTACTTGGTCAACTCTTGTTCTCTTCTGACCCCGACGGTATTAGGGTATCCGAGGCCTAGGGAGTCTCTTCCTTTCCCGCCTTAATTGGCCCTTGTCTCATCTTTTCTGATACCCTCCTTCTGCGAGGGGTCAGCCTTCTTTTTCTCTTCCTTTTACCTCCTGCCTTGTGCTCTAGGCCCTTAAGGAGGCAGGGTGTATGTAGCCCCACCACATCTGGTGCACCCTAGATAATGCTACACCCTCAGGGGCTCACGGCTGGTGAGTTCGGGAGTTGGCGACCCCGAGGGATTCCTGAGCTGGGTCCGTTTTCCCCTTTTGTCCCTTACCTTTGGGGCGGACCCTCTCCTCTTTCACTTTCCTATATGCCTTTCATGGCTCTCCTTCCTTCCAAGTCCCTCAATCCGCCTTTTCCGAGGGTTGAGGGCATTTCTTTTCCTTCTGTCCTTTTATTTGCCTTATTCTCCTTTAGTTTTCCATTTCTTCTTCTAGTATGTAGGTTAGTAGTTAGTTTTAGTTTTAAGTTCGCTTTTCATTTTCATCTTCACGATCACCCAAACCATCAGGGGACGATAACCTAGATGTTAGGCCCCTTAAAACAACAATTATCATCATCATCATTATCGATGTGGAGTATATTATGAGGTGAAAGGGGTGAAAAGTGGGGGTTGAAGGTTTCCTAACCGAGCGTGTATCTCTTAAACGACATAGGCGAGGAGTTTGGAACTCAGCGGGAAAAAAATCAGCATAAAAATAACAAAATAGGTGTTTGACCGTTTTTCCATAAATCCAATATAAGGGGCCCATGGGGAGGGGTGAAAATATGAGGGGGGGGAACGTAATATGTCTGTGTATAAAATTATACATGGCCTATGTTGTAGACAATAACACATTACATCTTTTTTGTCTCTTGCTATTTCATCATACGACGAATACTTAGGGAGTTATTAATGACTTTGTACTTTTTGGCCGGAATTTTCTAAGTCTCAGGAATGACATAAAAATTGATTCGAATGAAATTTCGAAAAATAGTTTTTTTTAATACTTTTATTATATTTTTCACGTCTTTTAGGGTCCGAAACCAACATGATATTGTGATGGTTTTTTTTTTTCGTCCCATGCATTTTTGGTTTCAGGTGATAGAATTATTTTCCACTAGGACCGATGCTTATCTAATATATCAAAGTGAAAGTCTGTATGTGGGTATGTATGTGGGTGGGTCTGTTCCGTATACAAATCTACACCGTTCCACCAATCTCAACCAAATTTTGCATACACATAGTTTAGGACCCGGAAGGAACCGCTGGCTACATGAATTTTCGATAGTCTTTCTCATTCTTTTGATTTAGGCCCTTTTGGACTCAAGCACAGGCTAATCAAATCATAAAATATACTCATGAAGGAATGGCAAGGCAGATAGTTTCCATGGCAACATAGCTCAAGTCGAGACACGGCCGTCTGGATGACAGTTGCGCTCTGCACTACTGGTAAAGAAAATGAGCATCTTTACTTGAAATCCCGTTAGTTACTCACCTACTCACACAGCACTGTCAACCGAGTTTAGCATAACAAAGACTTGACACTATCTTCTACTATATATTTGTAAAATACCACTCACTCACTCATTCATTCGTCACGAAATCTCAGAAACCACCGAACGGATTGGAATGAAATTTCGTATGCAGCTTCCCCAAGGACCGCAAATGCCCACTAAGAAAGGATTTTTGTATATTCAGGTTCTAAAGGGGTGTTAAGGGGGTAGACCTGCATTTCATTGACTAGCAATATCTCCCGATTGGTTTCATTGGGGGATGTGATACTCGGCACATAAACTCATCATTAAAAATAAGAAGACCCGAGTCTCAGGGTTTTTCGATGTGGTGTATATTATGAGGTGAAAGGGGTGAAAAGTGGGGATTGAAATATTCCTAAATGAGCGTGTATCTCTTAAACGACAAAGGCGAGAGGTTTGAAACTCAGCGAAAAAAAATCAGCATAAAAAATAAATAAATATTTGTTTGACCGTTTTTTTATAAATCCAATTTAAGGGGCCCATGGGGAAGGGTGAAATTCTGGTGGGGGGGACAGGAAAGAAAGTGTCCTAACTGATTGACTGACTGACTCACTCATCAAACTCAGGGGGAAAACTGCTTTAAAGTAAGTAAATAGCTGTTCGACAGGTTTTTTTTTTCATAAATCAAATTTAAGGGGTTCATGGGGAGGGGGGAAATTCTGAAAAAAGAAAATTGAAAGAAAATGTCCTGACTCACTCACTCACTCACTCACTCATCATCATCGCCCTGCCAAAATTATTGAAGTTAGCAACATGACAGTTTGGGGATATGATCATTGTATGTCAAAACAGTCTACTACGGGAGGATTTTCGGATATTCAGGTTCTAAAGGGGTCTTAAGGGGGTTAAACCTGCATTTCATTGAATAACAATATCTCTCGAATGGTTTCATTGGGGGATGTGATTCACGGCATATAAACTCATCATTAAAAAGTAAGAAGACACGTGCCTGATGGTTTTTCGATGTGGTGTATATTATGAGGTGAAAGGGGTGAAAAGTAGGGATTGAAAGATTCCTAACGGAGCGTGTATCTCTTAAACGACATAGGCGAGGAGTTTGAAACTCAGCGGAAAGAAATCAGCATACAAAATAAGTAAATATTTGTTTGACCGTTTTTTCATAAATCCAATTTAAGGAGCCCATGGGGAGGGGTGAAATTCAGGGGGGGAAAAAACTGGAAAGAAAGTGTCCTAACCGATTGACTGACTGACTCACTCATCAAACTCAGGGGGAAAAACTGCTTTAAAGTAAGTAAATAGCTGTTCGACAGTTTTTTTTGATCAATCAAATTGAAGGGGTTCATCAGGAGGGGTGAAATTCTGAAGAAAAACAAATGAAAGAAAATGTCCTGACTCATTCACTCACTCATCATCGCCCAGCCAAAAATATTGAAGTTGGAAACATGGCATTTTGGAGATATGTTCGTTGTATGTCAAAACCGTACACTAAGGGAGGATTTTTGGATATTCAGGCTCTAAAGGGGCCTTAAGGGGGTTAAACCTGCATTTCATTGAATAACAATATCTCAAGAGTGGTTTCATTTGTGGATGTGATACTCGGCATATAAACTAATCATTAAAAATAAGCAGACAGGTGTCTAAGGGTTTTTCGATATGGTGTATTATTATGAGGTGCAAGGGGTGAAAAGTGGGGGTTGAAGGATTCCTAACGGAGCGTGAAGGCCTATCTCTTAAACGACATAGGTGAGAAATTTGAAACTCAGAGAAAGAAAATCAGATAAATAAATAAGTAAATCGGTGTTCGACCGGTTTTTTTCATAAATTAATTTAAGGGGCCAATGGGGAGGGGTGAAATTCTGGGGGAAAAAAGGAGAGAAATTGTCCTAACTGACTGACTGACTCACTCACTCATCAAACTCAGGGGGAAAAGACAGCTTAAAAAATAAGTTAATAGGTGTTCAAGAGTTTTTTCATCAATCCAATTTAAGGGGCCCATGGGGAAGGATGAAATTCTGGTAAAAATAATTGAAAGAAAATGTCCTGTCTGACTCACTCACGCCCAGCGAAAACTATTAATGTTGGAAACATGAGATTTTGGGAATATGTTCGTTGTATGTCGAAAACGTCAACTAAAGAATGATTTGTGTTTATTCGGGATTTAAAGAGGTGTTAAGGGGGTAAAGATGCATTTCATTGAATAACGATATCACATGATTTGTTTCTTTGGGGATGTGATATTCGGTATAGAAACTAATCATTAAAAATAATCAGACATATGTCTAAGGGTTTGTCGATGTGATGTATATTATGAGGCGAAACGGGTGAAAATTGGGGGTTGAGGGATTCTTAACGGAGCGTGTATCTCTGAAACGACATAGGCGAAAAAATTTAAATTCGGCGGGAAAAACAGCTTAAAATACAAGTAAATAGGTGATCGACCGTTTTTTTCATAAATCCAATTTCAGGAGCCCTTGGAGAGGGGAGAAATTCTGGGAGGGGAAAACAGGAAAGAAAGTGTCCTAAATGATTGACTCACTTAGTCACTCATCAAACTCAGGGGGAAAACAGCTTTAAATAAGTAAATAGGCGTTCGACAGTTTGTTTCATAAATCCAATTTAAGGGGATCATGGGGAGGGGTGAAATTATCAAAAATAAATGAAAAAATGTCCTGACTGACTCACTCACTCATCATCGCCCAGCCAAAATTATTAAAATTAGAAACATGAAATGTTGGGGGTATGTTCATTGTATGTCGAAAACGTCCACTAAGGAAAGAGTTTTGGATATTCATGTTCTAAAGAGGAGTTAAGGGGGTAAACGTGCATTTCATTGAATAACAATATCTGACGAGTGGTTTCATTTGGGGATGTGATACTTGGCATATATACTAATCATTACAAATAAGCTGACACATGTCTAATGGTTTTTCCATGTAGTGTATGTTATGAGGTTAAAGGAATGAAAAGTGGGGGTTGAAAGATTCCTAACGGAGCGTGTATCACTTAAAATACATAGGCGAGGAGTTTGAAACTCCTCGGAAATCAATCAGCTTAAAAATAAATAAATAAATAAAATAAATAGGTGTTCGACCGTTTTTTCATAAATGCAATTTAAGGGGCCTATGGGGAGGGGTGAAATTTTGGAAGAAAAACGTCCACTAAGGAATGATTTTTGGATGTTCACTCTCATCGACCAACAAAAACTATTAAAGTTAGAAGAATTACATTTTGGGGATATGTTCGTTGTGTGTCGAAAACTTATACTAAGGAGGGATTTTTGGATATTCAGGTTCTAAAGGGGTGTTAACGGGGTTAAAACTGCATTTCATTATATAACAATATGACACTCATTCGTTCATTCATTCATTTATTTGCAATGGAGGGTGTGGCCCCCGGAGGCAAATTGGATATACATATAAAAAAATAATTACACATAACAATTCAATAACAATTATACAACAATTAAACTGGAGTATTTACACAAATAGTCAGTCTTTTCTTAAACACACCTATATGTTTGGGAAAAGGCTCTAAGACTGCGGCAGGTAGAGAGTTCCAGTTATCAATGGCACGGTTTACAAAAGAATATTTACCATAATTTGTTCGCTGTGGTCGGCCCTTAACTTTGAAAGGATGATCGCTCCTACCCTTGTAAGTAATGTAAGTAATGACGCGAGCGAAGCAAGACTCAATCTGGCAAGTACCACTGGTCCGATATACGTGAATTTTACATGGAAGTAGCTGATTTACCTGGTTAACATATAGGTTACTTTTGATTACAATACTTTGCACTATTTAAAGATGGCGACCATTTTAGTGACGTCACTACACCCTTTGGTTTCAAACTCATATTTCCATTTGAAATAAAAAGAGAACGCTAAGAAATAGCAAACCTTTGATGGCATATACGAGGTTTAAAATTACATTTTCTATCCGAAAGGTATCTCCAACGGTTAGCGAGTAAAATCTAAATTTGTGCTATAAAACACGGTCAACGCCGAGCGTTGTAGTTGGACAAAATGTTTCATCCTTAATCTCCCTCTGCGCAGCACCTCGCCTATCCCCTATTTTAACTGGCACCTTCACATTTTAATTTATTTATGACGCGTAGCGAAGCACGGGTACTTCAGCTAGTGTAATATATTTTGATCACTAATAAAGCTTCAGCTTTGGACCAGCTCCTTCGCTCGACGCAGGCTGCGCCCGTGCTGCCCCAGGTACACGCGACTCGCTCTTTGCTATATAAAGCGGAGCTGGGGTAGTGCGGGCGTCAGTCTAGTGTCGAGGGAGGGAGCACCCAGCAGCTACCGTAGGTCTCTGAATTCACCCGCAGTGAAACTCTCTCTCTCCCGGCATCGGAGGGGAATGACCAAGCAACTTACAGGACATTTCCGGGTAACACGATCAGGGCATCAAACTCGGAACAAACAGCCCCAGACTAAAGCCATCACCACGGCATCGACCACTACAACCACAAGCACAGCAACGACGAGCACAGCTGTGGTGTCACCGTCACTTCTGCCGACAAGCCAACTGACGAACCCACATGGGCGCGACCTCTCTTTATAGACTAAGGGAGTGCCGCGTGTACGTGCTTCCTGACGAACATCGGCCAATTCATTACCCAGAAGACCCAGCTCATGTAAACTGCTGCCTGCTGGGTATCGTGGTATGGGATGTCTCGTAGTATCTGGCGTATACGTTGTTGCGTACCCTGGTGAACCAATATGCACTCAGCTGTGATGTTAATTACTTCCCCTAGGTATTGCATGACCGTCATCGGAGTAAGCACACATTTGGATTCATTCAAGGTTACACCGACCACTGTCTCTAAAAAGGCTCTGAGTTCCACCACATCAATAGTTAGTCCATGAACTAGCCAGTCGTCCAAGTAGACGATCATCTTCAAGTTGGGGAATTGTTCTTGTACGAGCTCTGCGACTGCAGTCGCCCAGCGTTGCATTACACTTGGCCCTAACGCATGGCCCATGGGTAGCCTTAGCCAACAGAAATGTCTCTTATTGTAGTAAATACCGTAGTTAAAAATGTCCCTGGGTCGCAAGGGGATGTGATAAAAACCACTACGCAAGTCTAGTTTTACTGCGACATGGTCCTTTGGGATCTCTTGAAGGGCTTGCGTTGCTGTCTTTAGTGTAAACTTAGGTGTGATGATATGTTCTGACTATGCCGACATGTCATATATGATTCTTGCACTATTATCCTGCTTAGGCACCAGGAATATCGGGAACGCATTGTTAGGCTTGAACTCGCAAATCACTCGGTTTGAGAGAAGGTCCTCTATCACTGTGTCCATCAAGGGTGAGCTGCGTGTGTGTCTATAGATTGCTGGGGTTCCTGTTGGCCGTGGCAGGGACACTCCATTCTGCATGATGTCGGTCGCGTACCATCCGCAGGAGGTGTCCAAGTACGGGATCGAGTAGGCTGCATTCACTGCTGTTGATATGTAATGGGTCGGCGGCTGCGGTTTCTTCGTTGGCGTCGAGACTGATAGATCCGGGAAGCCCAGTTCGTTTGTGGTTACCACCTGGCGTAATACTGGTGGCCGCCGCGGGTAGCGTGGGTCATACTGCCAGTATGGATCTTCTAGGTCCTCCTGGTCCGGATCCAAAATCTGTAGTCCTTCGTGGGGTACTATCGGTTAACGGGTGCTGGCTGTCTCCTCCGGGGTGCCGGTGGTTCTCACGCCCGCCTCCTCATCTTCCGTCCCCATGATATCCCAGGGGCGGCTGCACCAACGGATCCATGCGAGTTCCTGTACATGATGAGGAACGATTTTTTCCGGGAGTGCCGGGGCATCCTGCGGCTGGTCCTCGCCATCGGAGTCCGGGATGTACTGCTCCCAGAGCTGCCGAAGTGCGCTTTGCAGGTGACCGACGAGCGGATAGCCACTACAACCACAAGCACAGCAACGACCGGCAGTGCTGGCAGCCACTTGGAACGCACAGACTCCGACGTCTCCAACGTATCACAAGCAACTACAATCTCCGTTATGACGGCCCAAGACGTCGCCGACATCTAGGCGTCTTGGAAAATATCCAACAAAGGTTGACTTTTTTAGAGGTCGACCCAGCAGGTCACGACCCAGGGGAACAGGCAGAGGACGACTTCGACGAGGACGACATCCAGCCTCCGCCAGTACAACCGCTCAACCCCTGGCGCAGCTTACATCCGTCGACCATGAGCTAAGGACTCGACATCCCACCGACACAGAGAGTCTTCAATCTTGCCCAGGCCTTGCAACAGCTGCTGATATCAATCCCTACCGGACGCGACCACCACGACGCGGCAACCACACTGTGTCTACTATCCCTGTGGCCGTCTATGGATCAGGCTCAGCGCAAGTACGCTTTCAACCGCGCCAACTTGCTATACATTGCGCTCACCAGAGGTTGGGTGCAGGCGCTACAACTAGATCAAGCCACCGGGGTTGGTGTATTCTTGGAATACACGGTAAGATAGAGTATTCTCTTTAATGCTCTTTGCTTGTTCATTCCTTCCTTTTTATCAAACACCAACAGTGATCTTCTATTTTCTCTTTGATGGTCATGTCTCTTATGTCATTGTGAGTCTGTTCTAGATATATATCTTCCATGACCCACCTAGCGTCATCTAGCAGCGAATCTCTGAAGCTCCTCAATTCCTCCTGGTGCAAGAGGACTTCCTTTTCCATCTGGCCACCACATCTCGTTGCCATCGCCAGCTATTATCTCCGTGATCAATAGAACTTCGTCTACTTTTTCACCCACCAGGCTGTGCTAGTATCGCCTGCTATCAACTCTTTGAAGACCATTTCCTCAAGAGAATTTAGTTTACAATATTGGTCAGGCTTATATGTTTTCCTTTTGTCTCCTACCCCCACTCTTTCCCTTCCTTGGACCCTCCGCGCTTCGCTGAGTGGGTCTCACTTGGAAGTCGGCAGTTGACTCGGTCAGTCAAGGCTCAACTAGAGTCAGTCTCCTCAAACCAAGAGGCATTCTACGCCATGTTGGCACATTAGGTATCCGTCAAAGGGAACTTCACCTTCGACATGCAACCAAGATAAGTACAGACTTAAGGTTTTAACCTCATCATCAGTTTTATTATCTACATGCTTTTATTGATCATTTTATAGACAGCGTGAGATTACTTATTTATGGCAAAAATCATCCTTCGCGGGATTTGCTATGTTGGGCTTTTGTCTGTTTAAGCCAACCTTAATAGAAAGTAGCTTTTCTTAAGCTATTTAATTGAGAAATCTTCTCACCACGTGGGATATTATCTAATACCCGCTGTCTATAAAATACCAAGCTAGTTCCTCCGCTGGATTAACTTTGGCCCCATTCTTCTATTAGGACTATTCTGGAACCTTCCAGATCCTGTACTTTATCTACAAGTTTGCCGTCATGTATTTTTCACTCACTTGTGGGAATACTATTTAAAATTGAAGAATCTTCCTTCTGAATTAAAGCTCAATAGCTAATTTTCTTCCACCGTTGGAATGTTCTATGGCGCATTTAATTGTAATCCACAACTTTCTCAAGCAATAGACTTTCGCCTATCTAGTGCTACCAGTTATTTTTCATCACTGCAATAACTTTCTTTCCCATAAACTTTCGTGTTACTACAGTGAACATTTCATCCATTTAACAGACTATAGTGATAACTAGTACTTGTTCAACTTTTCTACCGCGTCGCGATCGTCCGTTTACATTAAATAAGGCCATGAACATTTATCCTAAATCCCAATTGATCTTTCCTTAACCTTTTACTAACATGTTGTTGTTGTTGTTTGAGTCTTCAGTCTTTTGACTGGTTTGATGCAACTCTCCATGCCTCCCTGTCCTGAGCTAATCGTTTCATCTCTACATAGCTCCGACACCCTACATCCGAGGCAATCTGTTTAACATATTCTAACCTTGGTCTACCCCTACAGTTTTTGTCCTCGACCTTTCCTTCCATAACTAAGCTTGCTATTCCTGGGTGTCTTAGTATGTGTCCTACCAACCTATCTCTTCTCTTCATTAACAGTCGCCAGAAACATCTCTCCTCTCCCACTCGTCTTAATACCTCTTTGTTTGTAACCTTATCTACCCATCTGATCTTCATCATTCTCCTGTAACACCACATTTCAAATGCTTCAATTCTCCTCTTTTCTGCTGCACCAATAGTCCAAGTTTCACTTCCATAGAGCGCCACGCTCCAGACAAAGGCTTTCAAAAATGACTTGCTAATACCTAAATCTATATTCGATGTCAGCAGATTCCTTTTTTGTAGAAATGCTTTCTTTGCCTGAGCCAACCTACTTTTAATATCCTCTTTGCTTCGTCCATCACTGGTTATTCTGCTTCCTAAGTAACAGAAGTCTCCTACTTCCTTCAGCTTTTCACCTGCCAATTTGATCTCCATAGAGGTTTCTGATTTATTTCGGCTGCATTCCAGTATTTTTGTTTTACATTTATTAATTTTCATCATGAATTCTTTCCTTAAGACGGAGTCCATACCATTCAAAAACTCATTCAAATCCTCAGGCTTGTCGGCCAAGATGACGATGTCATCAGCAAATCTTAGAGTTGAAATTATTTCTCCTTGAATCTTCACTCCCACTTGAAATTTTTCTCTAATTTCCTTCATTGCTTGTTCAATGTAAAGATTGAAAAGTATAGGTGATAAGTTGCAGCCTTGCCTTACACCTTTCTGAATACCAGCTTCTCTCTCATGTCCTTCAACTCGAATGACTGCTGTCTGGTTTCTGTACAGATTGTATATCACCCTCCTATCCCTGTACTTTATTCCAATCGATTTCAAAATGTCAAACAATTTAGTCCAATCAACATTATCAAAAGCCTTTTCTAAGTCTACAAAAGCCATGAACGTTCTCTTATCTTTCCTTATTCTACCTTCCAAAATCAGCCTAAGACTTAGTACAGCTTCTCTTGTTCCTACATTTCTCCTGAAACCAAACTGGTCTTCACCCAACTCCGTTTCTATCTGGTTTTCAATCCTCTTGTAAATTATTCTAGACAGGATCTTTGAAGCATGAGTAATCAAGCTGATTGTACGGTAATCTTCACATCTGTCAGCTCCCACTTTCTTTGGTATAGGGATGATTACATTCTTCTTGAAATCAGGGGGTACCTCACCTGTTTCATAAATCCTACACACCAAGTGAAATAACCTGATCAGACCTTCATCTCCTATGCAGCGTAGCAACTCAATCGGTATATCATCTATGCATGGTGCTTTGTTCCTGCTTAAGTCTTCCAAAGCTCTATCAAATTCTGATCTCAATATTAAATCTCCTTTCGCATCCTCATCAATTTCCTCCTCCCTTTCCGTTACATGATTCTCAATCTCCTTTCCCTTATACAAACTCTCGATGTAATCTTTCCATCTCTCAACCTTTTCTTCCCTATCTGTTAGAGGCTTTCCATTTGTGTCCTTAATATTACAGCACTTAGTCTTCTTTTCCCCAAAAGTATTCTTAATCCTTCGATAAGCTGTGTCTACTTTTCCTAATTTCAGACAATTTTCTATACCTGCACATTTCTCTTTCAACCATTCTTCTTTCGCTTCCTTGCACTTCTTGTTAACCTCATTTCTCAGACGTCTGTATTCTGCTTTCCCCTTTTCATCTCTTACATTCTTGTGTTTCCGCCTTTCATCCATCAATTCTAGTATATCCTGAGTGATCCACGGTTTTCTCCCTATTCTTTCTTTCCTACCAATGTTTTCTTCTGCGGATTTTGTTATTTCATTCTTCAAAAGTGCCCATTCGTCTGCAATTGAAGTTTGTTTAGGGTTTTTCATTAGTGCTTCCTTTATACTCTTCTTGAATCTTTCGTTTACATCCTTCTCTTTCAGTCTGTCTATCGCCCACCTTTTTGGCTTTTGACTTTTTTTTGTGTGTTTCTTCAACTTTAATCTGCAATTCATTACAACCAGATTGTGGTCAGAGTTTATGTCAACACCAGGATATGTTTTACAATCTAAAATCTGGTTTCGAAACCTCTGCTTGACCATAATGAAGTCGATTTGGTAACGCCCTGTATCTCCTGGTCTCATCCATGTGTATATTCTTCTATTATGGTTATTGAATAAGGTGTTAGCTATGACCAATTCATGCTCGGTGCAGAATTCTACCAGCCTGCTTCCTCGATCATTCCTTTCACCTAATCCGAAATCTCCTACTATCTTCCCTTCTCTCCCTTTTCCTACCACAGCATTCCAATCTCCCATTACTATAACATTTTCATCACCCTTGATATACCTCAGAATTTCGTCTATTTCTTCGTAGACCTTTTCAACTAACATACCATATTAATAAAGTTATTTCTAGGTCTCACGAAAGGGAAACTTGCCCCATTTGTCACGTGATTCCTATTTAAACATAGGAAGTCTAGAACCTTCCTTTTGACTTTCTCTTCAGGTTTCACAGTAAGTGAACTGCTCTATTCTGCATAGCTATCATAAAAGTAATCCAGTATAAATATACGTAGTTATAGAAACTTCTCTTTCATTCTGCCTGTTCTCTTTCTTTGTTATTTTGAAGTTGTAACTTTTTCTAAGATAGGTACGCAGAAATTTCTTATAGTACACTCCTTGTACTCAATTTAATGCTTAAACTTTATCACTTCATTTGTCTTTTTTAAATCTCATAAAGATTTTAGTACATATATAAGGTTTGAAACCTAAAGAATTGTTAATTGCCTGGAGCAAACTGTAAATGTTAGGAGGTCTGCGACCCCAAATTGTTACTAAAAATTGAAACTATATGCTTGTTAAACTCATTACGATCTTTTGCCTTGTTAAATAAATTAAATATTTGTGTTTGGATTTATCATTTCGCAAATACTACAGTTAGGCAAGATCCTGGCTTTCCTAACTCTTCCTAGGTTCATGCCCTTGTTAATACGCAATAAATCTGTTACTATTTGTCTTGTCAGACCAACACCCTTCCCCATAGTAGGCATATGCATGCTTGAGAGGGAATACTCGAAAGCCATTCTCTAGCAAACCGCCCAAGTCTTAGCTGCGGTTCCCGTTAGCTTCGACCAGGTCCTTACCCACTTTAGGTATCAGAGAGCGGATTTGCAGTGGCAACCGCCTTTGAGTATATTTAAAGTTAAATTCATAACTTTTGTGGGACTCTCCTCCTATTTTTCTATCCTTTTTCTCCACTCCGAAACCTACCTCCTTTTCTTAATCATCTTCCCTTGGTGGTTATGTTATTCCTCAGCCAATAATCTACCCAAAATTTGGTCCCGGAAACCCGGGAGAGTCCATTTGTCATTTTTTCTGTTTAAAAGATTATTTGACAATACCTTGCAAATTATTAACATCTGCTTTGAATATTTCAGCTATAACTACATCGTGCAGAGCCTGTGAAGGTGAAAGAGGCCGCTCCTGTCTCCTTTGGTGTGTCCCATTCTTTCAACTTATTCGCTGCTGCCAGCCTGACAGCATCTCCAAGGTTCCACAGTTTCGTGAGTTACATTTTAATCTATTTTCTTTGTCATGGCTCCTACTGAAAAAGATGAAACTCTCATTGCTAGACGTTCTTCCTATAAAGGGCAACTCACCAGATTCAGAAATTTCATCAACAAATTAAATCCCGCCGAGTGTGATCTAGACATCTTGACACAACGCCTTAAGTTGTACGAACGGTCCTATGATTATTACGATCAAATTCAAACCGAGATTGAATCCGCTTGCCCAGATCTTCAATCGGATCGGGACGATGTCGAACCCTTGTACTTTGAAGGGATTGCCAAGGCCCACCAACTGATACGCAGTATCTCTGAACCGGACACTAGGGTCATCAATCCGGCCCAGTTCGCACCCGCTTCGGTTCATAAGGATAAACCGAAACCGTTACTTCCAAAGATAAGCCTACCTCACTTCTCAGGCCAGGAAGGTGAAGGGTATTCTTTTTACGAACTTTACTGCTCACTTATTCATGAAAACTCAGACGTTGTCGACATTCATAAGTTCTATTTCCTGCGTGCGTCCTTGGAAGGCGAGGCCTTGGCTTTGGTTCAGTCACTGCCTTTAAGCGCAGATAACTACCACATCGCCTTTAATCTCCTTAAAGAGAGATATGGTAATTTACGTTTGTTTGTAGCTCGCCACATCGCTGTCTGTTCAACCTGCCAGCCGTCAAACCTAATGACGTTACCTCTTTAAGAGACATGTTAGATTCTATGCAATTAAATGTCAGATCGTTATATCAACTCAAGCAGCCAGTCCAAAATTGGGACACCATTCTTATTCATCTAGCTACATCAAGATTCGATTTTTCGACATTAAAGGCTTGGGAGATCGAACTCACTCGCAAGGAGGAATTTTCGTTTGAACACCTCATCTCGTTGCTCAACAGCCGGTGCCAAGTCCTTACAGCACTCTCATTTCAGTGCGAAAATGTCGAAACGAGTCATAAGTGTCACATTTTTGAGAACAAACTTGCTTCTTCATAGGGTCATCAGCTCCCATCTGTCGAGAACAAGCAAACTCGTTCTGCTTCTTTCAAACATCCAAGAGAACATATCAGGCCGCTCAACAAATCTTTAAAATGCACGCTCTGTAAAAAGTTTCACACAATGTACTCGTGCAAATCCTTTAAAGAATTGTCTTTTCATCTTCACGATCACCCACACCATCAGGGGCCGATAGCCTAGATGTTAGGCCCCTTAAAACAACAATTATCATCATCATCATAAAGAATTGTCTGTCGAAGACAGAAGGAAGTTTGTCTTCAATAGCAAACATTGCTTCAACTGCTTGTCACCTAAGCATTCTTCTTCTAAATGTACGTCGTCCAACCTCTGTTTCCATTGCAAAAAACCGCACCATTCTTTATTGCAAGTTCATGATCAATCGAGGTCATCAGTACCCGCTTCTTCAAACTCCATGCAGAGCAGCTCCGAACAAACTAATGCTTCTTCCTGCATTTCTAACGCCGAAACTTCTCACAGTGCGCAAGTCCTTTTGTTCACTGTTCAATTCGAAATCCAAGATAAATTTGGAAATTGGTTTCGAACCCGCGGTCTTCTCGATTCTGCTTCAACTCATAACCTTGTTTCGCAATCGTTAATTAAAAAACTAGGTCTTCCGTCATCGCCTACTCCCATCAATGTATCCGGCATTGACAATTTGAAAACTCAAGCCTTGCAGTCTTCAAAATTGAAAATCAGAGACGTTTGCCAAAGAAACACCAATCTTAACTTAAACTGTATCATTCTTACCAGTATTGACAAGGACACTCCTAGCAGCTCTATTAATACTTCCGGTTTAAAGATTCCTTCGCACTTAAGGTTAGCTGATCCTCAGTTTAATGCTCAAGGTCCCATTGATGTACTTTTCAGTGCCAATGTTTTTTGGAATTGCCTCCGTAAACAGGTTCGCAAGTTATCTTCAAACGTGGTCGCCAGAGATACCGATTTTGGTTGGGTTATTACTGGTGAAATCCAACATCCCAGTCTTAAAACCAAATCGCAATGTCATTTCGTTACTGCTGATATAAATCCCCTTTCTGAAAAAGAGAACACCTATGTTTTCGATCTCGATACTTTTGAAAAACACTTGCCGAAACGATGTCTCGTCGTAAACAACTACGCCACCTTTGTAAGTTTTTTAAATGATCTTGCCTTCTTCCCGCATAAAATGTCAATTCAAGTTCGCCTCACCTTGTGTTACTTAGTTTACCTTCTCATGTCATTTTTATAGCAGGTAATTGCTTAAACTCTCTATTGAAAACTATCTTCCCCTTGTGTAAAACCACGGCTATCAGTCACCATCATTTCGCTGTAAGCTATGTTTCACTTCTTTGGCTATTTAGTAGGATGGCCACGGCCGGCTCCTTCCCCCTTCCTCACAATTGGAAGCCGCTTTTGTAACCGCTTGAAAATCTGAATTCTCCTGCATCTAGAATAACTATTCTTACGCATAAACTCCTTCTCAATGTCCCAGCTTCTCTTCCTTTTTCGGAAGAATTAAGCTTTTTTTCTGTTGAAAATTGTCGGATTCCGTAATCCTCAAAATTATGCGAAATTGATTTCTTACTTTATTTCATATGTCTCTAAATTGTTTTTTCACGTCCAAGCCACGAATGACTGCATGTCGTGTCACTAACTTCGCTTTAAGCCACAGCTGATTGTGCTTGTGTTGTTTGTTTATTTCAAACTGCTTGTTTGTCCATTTTGTTTGTATACAAGCTCGAGTAAGGCCAAACTGCTGTTCATTTCCTGTATGCTTGCCAAAGGTCAGAGCAAGTTTCCCTTATCTCAACTCTGGCTGACTGCCAACCATTGTCTTGCGAGTTGCTCCCGTAATCTCGGAAGCCGTTCACCTCATTACCAAAATAAACTTGTTCCTGTCAAGGACTCTTTCAGATATTTATATTCCTTATCTCGCTGTACTATGTGGGTCAAGGCCGTGTTTGCCTGCCTCTCCCACTTGCTTACGCTCGTATTCTACAACTGCTTCGATTCTTGTTTCATAACATCGTTGCGTATTTTTCACGCGCTCATGTATTGCTCCTTGCTTACATATTTTGCAATCTTAATGTTCATTGATGAACAAACTTGTTTTTTCTCGTCGTTACATTCGATGTGCTTTTGTATTTATACTTGTTATGTCACGTTTATCGCTGACTTAAGTATTTTTCTGATTAACCCCTTTGATACTTATTATAACTTAAGGTTATTGTTTATGGCTACTAGATTGTTGTTACCTATGGCGTTCTTGCTTTCTACTCTCATAGTTCCTTTGTTTATTTGGTATATTCTTATCCTTAATAGATGTACTTGTTTCCATACGCTTTGTTTAAACTTGTTAATTATTCTTTCGCATCTTATCGCAATCTTTACTAGAGCTATACTTCTCGCAGCTTCTAGCTACTTTGTGATTGAAGGTGTTGTTAATTCTCGTCTTTTAACTCCGCTTTCCAATGACCCTGATGACCTGCTTCCACTTACACCTGGTCACTTCCTTACACGCACTTCTCTTTCTGTCCCTCCTCCCCTTTCCAATTCTTACAGGGATTCTAATCTACCCACTGTTTGGCGTAAACTTGAAGCCCTCCGCAATTCCTTTTGGAAGAGGTGGAACTTGGAATATTTAACTTCCTTGCAACGGAGACAGAAGTGGTTTCTTTCCAGTCCCGACATTAAAGTGGGGGACTTGGTCTTGGTTAGGGATGTTTCTCCTCCCTTGGTCTGGACTTCGGGTAGAGTGACCGAGTGTTATCCTGGAAGGGATGGGAGAGTCAGGGTGGCCAAAATCTTGACCACTAATGGTCCGATCACAAGACCACTGTCTTTGATCGCTCCATTACCTTTAAATGTTTAACTGTTTATTTTGTTCTCTGTTGGTGTTTATCCCTCCCAGTATGGTGTATTCTTGGAATACACGGTAAGATAGAGTATTCTGTTTAATGCTCTTTGCTTGTTCATTCCTTCCTTTTTATCAAACACCAACAGTGATCTTCTATTTTCTCTTTGATGGTCATGTCTCTTATGTCATTGTGAGTCTGTTCTAGATATATATCTTCCATGACCCACCTAGCGTCATCTAGCAGTGAATCTCTGAAGCTCCTCAATTCTTCCTGGTGCAGGAGGACTTCCTTTTCCATCTGGCCACCAGATCTCGTTGCCATCGGCAGCTATTATCTCCGTGATCAATAGAACTTCGTCTACTTTTTCACCCACCAGGCTGTGCTAGTATCGCCTGCTAACAACTCTTTGAAGACCATTTCCTCAAGATAATTTAAGTTTACAATATTGGTCATGCTTATATGTTTTCCTTTTGTCTCCTACCCCCACTCTTTCCCTTCCTTGGACCCTCCACGCTTCGCTGAGTGGGTCTCACTTGTAAGTCGGCAGTTGACTCGGTCAGTCAAGGCTCAACTAGAGCCAGTCTCCTCAAACCAAGAGGCATTCTCTACATTCTACGCCATGTTGGCACATTAGGTATCCGTCAAAGGGAACTTCACCTTCGACATGCAACCAAGATAAGTACAGACTTAAGGTTTTAACCTCATCTTCATCAGTTTTATTATCTACATGCTTTTATTGATCATTTTATAGACAGCGTGAGATTACTTATTTGTGGCAAAAATCATCCTTCGCGGGATTTGCTATGTTGGGCTTTTGTCTGTTTAAGCCAACCTTAATAGAAAGTAGCTTTTCTTAAGCTATTTAATTGAGAAATCTTCTCACCACGTGGGATATTATCTAATACCCGCTGTCTATAAAATACCAAGCTAGTTCCTCCGCTGGATTAACTTTGGCCCCATTCTTCTATTAGGACTATTCTGGAACCTTCCAGATCCTGTACTTTATCTACAAGTCTTGCCGTCATGTATTTTTCACTCACTTGTGGGAATACTATTTAAAATTGAAGAATCTTCCTTCTGAATTAAATCTCAATAGCTAATTTTCTTCCACCGTTGAATGTTCTATGGCGCATTTAATTGTAATCCACAACTTTCTCAAGCAATAGACTTTCGCCTATCTAGTGCTACCAGTTATTTTTCATCATTGCAATAACTTTCTTTCCCATAAACTTTCGTGTTACTACAGTGAACATTTCATCCATTTAACAGACTATAGTGATAACTAGTGCTTGTTCAACTTTTCTACCGCGTCGCGATCGTCCGTTTACATTAAATAAGGCCATGCACATTTATCCTAAATCCCAATTGATCTTTCCTTAACCTTTTACTAACAGACCATATTAATAAAGTTATTTCTAGGTCTCACGAAAGGGAAACTTGCCCCATTTGTCACGTGATTCCTATTTAAACATAGGAAGTCTAGAACCTTCCTTTTGACTTTCTCTTCAGGTTTCACAGTAAGTGACCTGCTCTATTCTGCATAGCTATCATAAAAGTAATCCAGTATAAATATACGAAGTTATAGGAACTTCTCTTTCATTCTGCCTGTTCTCTTTCTTTGTTATTTTGAAGTTGTAACTTTTTCTAAGATAGGTACGCAGAGATTTCTTATAGTACACTCCTTGCACTCAATTTAATGTTTAAACTTTAATCACCTCATTTGTCTTTTTTGAATCTTATAAAGATTTTAGTACATATATAAGGTTTGAAACCTAAAGAATTGTTAATTGCCTGGAGCAAACTGTAAATGTTAGGAGGTCTGCGACCCCAAATTGTTATTAAAAATTGAAACTATGTGCTTGTTAAACTCATTACGCTCTTTTGCCTTGTTAAATAAATTAAATATTTGTTTTTGGATTTATCATTTCGCAAATACTACAGTTAGGCAAGATCCTGGCTTTCCTAACTCTTCCTAGGTTCATGCCCTCGTTAATACGCAATAAATCTGTTACTATTTGTCTTGTCAGACCAACACCCTTCCCCATAGTAGGCATATGCATGCTTGAGAGGGAATACTCTAAAGCCATTCTCTGGCAAACCGCCCAAGTCTTAGCTGCGGTTCCCGTTAGCTTCGACCAGGTCCTTACCCACTTTAGGTATCAGAGAGCGGATTTGCAGTGGCAACCGCCTTTGAGTGTATTTAAAGTTAAATTCATAACTTTTGTGGGACTCTCCTCCTATTTTTCTATCCTTTTTCTCCACTCCGAAACCTACCTCCTTTTCTTAAACATCATCCCTTGGTGGTTAGGTTATTCCACAGCCAATAATCTATCCAGGGGTTGAAATTATAACGCTCCCCGAGGGCTTTCACCTCCAACCGACTCCCCGTCCGGCAGCGGTCTCCCGCGGCAGAGGAGGAGGATGACGCGCACCACGCGGGGCGGCCAATACCACGGCGGCATCGGCCCAGTAATCATCAAGAAGCGCAGACTTCGGGACCCTTCTCTTCCTGTCTCGGAACCTGCGTCCGAGACGAATGCCTCGAAACCAGCTCCTTCAACGCCACGGAAGAAGAAGAAGGTCACACGGCGAACCAAGACACCTAAGAAGACAGCAGCGACGGGCACAGCTGTGGTGTCACCGTCACTTCTGCTGACAAGCCAACTGACGAACCCACATGGGCGCGACCTCCCTTTATAGACTAAGGGAGTGCCGCGTGTACGGTGTCGAGTACGGCCCGAGAGGGCCTGTCAGCCGGATTATCCGCCGAAGCGGCGGATCGCCACGCGAGGCGAATGCTCCGCTGTGCACTAAGTTTTATTAATACAATGTGCAGAGGCAAAATATACATGTGTCTATACAATACCGGCCCACGCCCTGACACTAGGGTGTAACGGGCTACGTTAGAGTCTGTGTATATTATCACCTTCTTGATATCCGGCCCGGCATGGTCCTTCAGCACCCAGATGCCTGCAGATATGGCAGCCGCCGTCCTGGCCTCATTAATGGTGGTCGGTCTGCCATATGCCTGGGCCCAGGCTTCATACGGGTTCTTCAGCACTGCTACAATGGATTAAGGAGTGGCGTCAACATAAACTTCCAGTCCCTGGTGGCGGGGTCCTGTGTCCCTTGGTGTCGCGATGAAGTCGTCAGTTAGCAGTTTCCTCTGTTAG
This sequence comes from Meconema thalassinum, assembly GCA_946902985.2. NCBI lineage: Eukaryota > Metazoa > Arthropoda > Insecta > Orthoptera > Tettigoniidae > Meconema > Meconema thalassinum. The sequence goes on along the minus strand of OX336392.1, from coordinate 488,086,312 downwards.
TATGCTTCGTTCGAGAGGACGTGCTTCGGGACGAACATCGGCCAATTCATTACCCAGAAGACCCAGCTCATGTAAACTGCTGCCTGCTGGGTATCGTAGTATGGGATGTCTCGTAGTATCTGGCGTATACGTTGTTGCGTACCCTGGTGAACCAATATGCACTCAGCTGTGATGTTAATTACTTCCCCTAGGTATTAGCCCAGTCAATAAAGGTAAAAATATACGCTTTGTCGCAACTAATTAGAGGAAAGCTGAATTTTTGCAGGATGTTAGTACACAAAATAAATAGCCAAAAATTACAAAGTCCCGGCCCCCACCCCTCTTGCTTTCCCCCCACCCCCCTCCTATACCTTGCTAGAGCAGTACTATGGTTAAATGCTTACAGCTCGAAAACTAATAAAGCTACAGACGTGATTGTTTTTTTATTTTACTCCTTACAATATTTTTAACAATTTATTTAATAATAAATTTTTATGTAGACAACCTATTATCGCCATAATACATTAATTTATGCAGCAAACTGTCATTGCAAAACACAAGAAGTAATTTATACTAATTATAACTATTTTCCCTTATGTCGTAGAAAAAATATGTTCTATTAAAATGTTTAGCTACTGTTATTATCTTTAACGTTAAGGGTCTACAAAATATATTTGTTAACATGATGACTTCACAGAGCGATGAACAGTAGCGGACATCCCGCCGGGCAGCCGCGTATAGCGTGCTGTGGTGACTCGGCCGCTTGGCTGTCTGCATAAGTGAGACTGCACGTTGCAAATTGTTTGTTTACTGCCCTCTTATCTCTACTACGCTGCTTATTGAGTCCTTTTCTTTATTAGTGGGCCTTGCCTGTTTAGTGTTCGGTTAACCATGGCATTGTGCGGTTCGTTGCATTTTGTGTTTCGTGATAGTTTTACTTTTTGTACAGAAATACAAGTTGTTGTGTTTTGCCAAGTGCAGTGAAATGCTGATAGTTTTGCTATTGTTATGTATTGTTGAGCGAGATAAGCAAGATAAAAGGTAAGCCTTAAAAATAGTAAAAACTTGTTAAATCTGAACTGTTACCCACAAACTTTACAGCTAGGCGCTCTTTATTATCAACAGTTTTCAATAATGACTGATTTTACCAATATATGCGTAATATGTAATGAGGAAGTGAAAGATGCCGGGGTAACAGTCACTAAAGGTATAAACATTTTAATAAAATGTAGTATTGAGAGAAAAGACGAAATCCATAGGTTACTTGTTAACGTCGATGTAATAAAAGTACATACTGTATGCAGGCAAAATTATACCAGACCTAGCAATATTAAAGCAGCATTAAAAGCTCAAAATTCGGAATCTTCCACCTCGCAGTGCCTTCTCAGAGAATTAGACACCAAATTTGATTTCAAGCATGACTGTTTGTTATGTGAAAAAAATGCTGTGTTTGACCCAAAACTTCCTTCTCAATACGGAACCCAAACTCATGAGGTTTCAACAATTGAAATAAAGCAAACTCTCCTTAATGCTTGAGATAATAGGAATGATGATTGGGCCTGTAAAGTTAAGTCCAGGCTTTTAGATTTGATTGATTTAGTTGCGGCCGAAGCCCGTTATCATGGGCAATGTTGTAAGGACTTTTGTAAACCTACACCTCATGAACAAAAGGTAGGACGTCCATTATTAGCCGAGTCTGTAGATAAATTTAATTTGCTTACTAATTACCTTGAGAGCGACAATGAGTGCCAGTATTCACTAAAAGAATTAAGAGAGATAGTAGTGGAGTTATGTGGTTCTGATATAGACTATAGTGATTATTATCTGAAGTCAAAACTTGTAGATTTTTTCAAAGATCGGCTAGTTGTACATAATTTATCTGGAAAGAGAAGTATTTTATGTGTCACATACTAGTCACAAGGTATTAGATTCGTGGTACAAAAACAGAGAAACAACTACTGAAGACGAACGTAAAAGAATTGTTAGAACAGCAGCAGAAATCGTTAGGGAAGATATACAAAAAATGAATTATGACTGTGGAAAATACGCAAGTGAAAAGGAAGTGAGTACTCTATCAAATGATTTGATTCCTGAAACATTGGCACTACAGCGGAAGGATATGGTTACAGCACAGGCAAGTTTCAAGTCTATCAAAGTGAGATCTAAAGAAGTTTCAATTAACTCCCAGCAAATATTCAATCGAATTTTATGCATCTGTGACAGCCCCGTTAAGTTGAAATCTTATTTTGAGTTCGAATTAGCATCTCACCCACCGTCACTATTTGACGAGGCATCAATACGTCAAGGTACGAAAGCATCGTATATGAAATTAATTGAAGATGGAATTGTTGAAGAAAGCTTCAAGGCAAATGAAGATGTTTTTGTGATGGATGGTGGATATTTGTTGCATGCTGTGGTTTGGAGAAAAAACAGCACTTTTAAGGAAATAATAGATTCTTATTTAAGCTCTATACTTTGTAAATACGGAATGAAAGTTACAGTGGTATTCGACGGTTATCCCAACTTTCCAACCACAAAACAGCAAGAACAAGAGAGAAGTGCATCAAAGAAATCTTCTCACACATTTTTTTTAATGAAAATACAGTTTGCACAACACAACAAGCAGACTTTCTAGCAAACCCTCATAACAAAAAGAGGTTGATAGAAGCAATTACAACATTTTGTGTGACTGAGGATATTAAAGTTTTTTTCTGCGGAAGGTGACGCTGACACTGTCATTGTCGACCAGGCAATTAAATATGGGCAAACTAATAATACTACAGTTATTGTCGGGGGAACTGATACAGATCTCATGGTTTTACTCATAGCATTAGCTCCCCAGCAAGACGTCAAACTTTTCTTCTTAAAGCCTTCGTCGTCAATGTCCAAACTGTGCTCTGTCGATTTTCTTATAAATCAACATGTCAATCAGCAAACTTTACTGCTTTTTTTTTCTCATTCAATGACTGGTTGTGATACGACGTCTGCTTTCTATGGGCTAGGGAAGTAAAAAGCAGCCGACATGATACGTAAATCAACTGAAGCTAGATCTCAGGCTGAGCTTTTCACAAAACAAGACATTACAAAAGATATCCTTCTAGAAAGTGGAGAACAGTTTATCCTAAGCATGTACAACTTATCAAAGTTCAAAACCCTCAATGAAGCCAGGTACTTTAAGTTCAAGCAATTAACCGCAAAAATGTCTCTCAAGTCTAATTTTGATTTAGCAAAACTTCCACCAACTTCAGATGCTGCTCATCAACATATTTTGAGGGTTTACCACCAGATTCAAACTTGGTTAGGTTGTAAAATTCCGGCAGAAGAATGGGGTTGGCAGTATACATCAAATAACAGACTGATACCTAAGCCCATGACGAATCCTGCTGCTCCAAGTGAACTTCTTCTACTGATAACTTGTAATTGCAAAACATTGTGTGTTACAAACAGTAGTTGTCGTAAAGCTGGGTTAGATTGCACATCTATGTGTGTGAACTGCAGTGGAATGTATTGTAAAAATTATTCAGACCAAACTGATGAAACATTAGAAAATGACCCTTTATACTAAAAAAAAGGAAAACATAAACGTTGTTTACTATTAGGCCGTGTTAGTTGTGCAGGAATTAATAAGTTATCACAAATACTATACAATGGAACTTTATTATTTGTCAGCTATAAAAGTGTACTAAGTACAGGATTTTGGTAATGGAAAGTTGAAATTAAAGTTTTTATATTTCATCATCATAAACTCAATGACTATTCAAGATTAAGGATATGAGTACATACAGCGGTGCCCTTCAGCATCGAGTGACAACGGCGCGGCGCTGCTTCGTCTGGCGCGGTGACGTGGTGGCCATTACTGTTCATCGCTCTATTTGAAGCCATCATTTGAACGGTAAGCATTATAGTAGACACATATTTTTTAAAGCTAATTAAATTCTCTATAAGGTTTGTGCAAAACATTTCATTGTATGACGGAAGGATAAAAAGGTACAATAGGTCGAAATTACTTTTTGTGTTTTGTAGAGGCAGTTTTTTGCATATATTGGAGTATTACGGTGAAATTACGCTATCTACATAAAAAGTTTATATGACATAATTTGTTTAGAATAATGTTAGGCGTAAGATTATTAAAAATCGCGTTTGTAACTTCATTAGTTCTTTAACTGTAAGCATTAAACCATAGTACTCCTCTTGTAAGGTTGGGGAGGGGGTGGGGGTGGAAGCAAGGGGGGTGGGGGTCGGGACTTTGTGTTTTTTTACTTTATACTTTATATACTAACATCCTGAAAAAAATCAGCTTTCCTCTAATTAGTTGCGACACTAAACCTTTATTGACTGGGCTATATTGCATGACCGTCATCGGAGTAAGCACACATTTGGATTCATTCAAGGTTACACCGACCACTGTCTCTAAAAAGGCTCTGAGTTCCACCACATCAATAGTTAGTCCATGAAGTAGCCAGTCGTCCAAGTAGACGATCATCTTCAACTTGGGGAATTGTTCTTGTACGAGCTCTGCGACTGCAGTCGCCCAGCGTTGCATTACACTTGGCCCTAACGCATGGCCAATGGGTAGCCTTTGTCAACAGAAATGTCTCTTATTGTAGTAAATACCGTAGTTAAAAATGTCTCTGGGTCGCAAGGGGATGTGATAAAAACCACTACGCAAGTCTAGTTTTACTGCGACATGGTCCTTCGGGATCTCTTGAAGGGCTTGCGCTGCTGTCTTTAGTGTAAACTTAGGTGTGATATGTTCTGTCCATGCCGACGTGTCATATATGATTCTTGCACTATTATCCTGCTTAGGCACCAGGAAAATCGGGAACGCATTGTTAGGCTTGAACTCGCAAATCACTCGGTTTGAGAGGAGGTCCTCTATCACTGTGTCCATCAAGGGTGAGCTGCGTGTGTGTCTATAGATTGCTGGGGCTCCTGTTGGCCGTGGCAGGGACACTCCATTCTGCATGATGTCGGTCGCGCACCTTCTGCAGGAGGTGTCCAAGTACGGGATCGAGTAGGCTGCCTTCACTGCTGTTGTCCCCCAGGGGCTCACTTCTAGTGGGCGTGGGTTGGCGACCACGGGGCCCCAGCTGAGTCCGGCATTGCTTCCACTTACTTGTGCCGGGGTCCTCTCCGTCTTCTTTCCTGTCGACCTCACTTGGTCAACTCATGTTATCTTCCGACCCCGACGGTATTAGGGTTTCCGAGGCCTAGGGAGTCTCTTCCTTTCCCGCCTTAATTGGCCCTTGTCTCATCTTTCCTGACACCCTCCTTCTGTGAGGGGTCAGCCTTCTTTTTCTTTTCTTTTTACCTCCTGCCTTGTGCTCAAGGCCTTTAAGGAGGCAGGGTGTATGTAGCCCCACCACTTCTGGTGCACCCTAGATAATGGTACACCCTCAGGGGCTCACGGCTGGTGAGTTCGGGAGTTGGCGACCCCGAAGGATTCCTGAGCTGGGTCCGTTTTCCCTCTTTGTCCGTTACCTTCGGGGCGGACCCTCTCCTCTTTCACTTTCCTATCTGCCTTTCATGGCTCTCCTTCCTTCCAAGTCCCTCAATCCGCATTCTTCGAGGGTTGAGGGCATTTCTTTTCCTCCTGTCCTTTATTTGCCTTATTCTCCTTTAGTTTTTATCCATTTCTTCTTCTAGTATGTAGGTTGGTAGTTAGTTTTAGTTTTAAGTTTGCATTTCATTTTCATCTTCACGATCACCCAAACCATCAGGGGCCGATAGCCTAGATGTTAGGCCCCTTAAAACAACAATTATCATCATCATCATCATCATCATCTCCCACCATTCCCGCTTCCGGATGCCGTCTTTTTTTTAATATTTCATTTCTTATTTAAAAACACAATTACTGGTACTGTTTTATCCGTAAATGTTAGCCTCCAAGTCGATAAATCGGTGTCTTACGCAACAATTGACAGAAATGCATTATAAACAGCAGACAAGGAAAACTAACAATATGACGGCAATTGGTGCAAACGGGTGACGAATGTAGGAAAAACCCAAAGACATCGTGCCGAGGACTAGGGTAAACGCACACTTCTTTAAAAAATACGTATTTTTTTTCAAAAACGAATATTTCGAGGAACTCGTGTAGTACCCGTTGCCCGCCGCCATTGAAATCCGAAATATTTTCTATAGAAATGGCCAATGTTACTTAATAATATACAGGAGTTGAATATTTTATCGCTAGAGGGTGTTACTGAATTTTTCGAGAGTGCCAACATTATTGTTTCCAGACCTATATTTTCATCCAGACCTATGGTTTTCGCCCAGACCAATAAAGGTTAGGTAGCGCGGCCCGATTTTTGATAAGTTTATGACTTGAAAGTTAACGTTGACAGTAGTGCTAGGTCAGGGGTTCTGCTTCCAAAGGCAAGTTGTGAGCCCCTGCGACTTTGGAATGGAAGGAGTCATGCTAGGAAGGCGTGCTTGGATTCGTATTTTTCGTCTCGTTGTGCTCTTTACGGGAATGTAGGTGAGCATAGGGTTTTGGGTCCAAAAATGCGTTTTTCACATTTTTGCTAATTTTTGGAAAACCGAAAACGTGATGATGACGTGTACAATAGTATTTTTTCGTCTCGTCGTCCTCTTTACGGGGATGTAGTTTTGGAAAAGGTAAAAAGCTGGAAACATGGCTTTTTGATGGAAAATGGGTTTTTGTGATTTTCCCTAATATTGCGAAAACGGAAAACGTGATGATGACGTGCGTGATAGTATTTTTTCGTCTCGTCGTCCTCTTTACGCAAGGTTAGTAGAATACAGGTTGGCTCATAACTCTCGGCCAATGGGAGAGCGCGCGTGAATACGTCACGGGCCTGCTGCGTTTGAATCAGTCATTAGTCCGTAGCGCATTACGTGCTCAGTAAATAATAATTTTTAAGGGTAGCAGCCATTTCAGAGTATCGACTAATGAATTGTTGTGAATAATAGATGACGCTGAACGCTAAATTACATGACTAATTTAATTATACATCTTCTTCAACATAATAAAACTGGTATATACAAACATACTCACAGCCGACTATATCTCCAACAGGCGCAGATCCACCCATCCCCATTGCTTCACTAAGCACTGCATTATTATTATAATGCTGTCATTGCTGTTCATTGCTGCCTGCACGTTCGTCTTCATTTCCGCCACTCGCGGAGTCAGCAAAACTGTCACTGATAACAGCACGCACCACATTGTTGGTGACCCCGCGGAATTTAATTCTCACTTTGTCCAACCACATCAACACTATTAAGTGGAAAACCCCAGAGTAAACAAATTTACCCAATTCTACGTATTTGCCAACAAATTTGACAATTTATTATATTCAATGTAACTGAATAAATTGAATATGCTACAAAATACTATAATGAGAACATGTAAATAACCATTATCTTCATATCTTTGCGGCGGCCAGGGAAATAGTACAGTTTCCACTGTTTATAGGGAGGAAAGTTTCTAAATAATATTTCAACTAATAGCCGCTAAGCTACATTTATGAATCTTCACAAAGTTTAGTACATAAGATTGTGGAAGGCGTTGAACTTGTTCCTATGATGAGAGAGAGTAGCCTATAATTTTCGGTCAGATACAGCACAAACGACATTGCAAATTTACAATTAACTAAATTAGTACGTTCCAAAAAAAGTAAAATAAAAAAATCAAAGTTTCTTTTTTTTTTTTTTTCATTTCCTGTAAAATTTGGTTTCTGGTGCTTGCAAGGTTCAATTGATGTTTTTGTCTCCTACAACCAGAAACAATTCACTAGAATGTCCACTTTGTGCACCAATACTTCATGAAACAAGTTTCTTGATCTTCTTGTTCACTTTTCTCTCTTGATCACCCGAGTTTTGTCTCTTCAATGTCGATGCTTCTCTTTTTTTCGTATTAAGATATTTTATTCTTATAAATACTCTTTGGCGGCAGAAGCTTGCAACTAGTTTTCGCGGAATGCTAGCGATCTCCTTTGAAACAATATCAGCTGTAACTGCAATGATACGTTTTCGAAATCTGAACGTATCTCCATGAAACTTCTGATACATTTCCTCCATTTCTTCCACTTTTTTGAGCCAATTTGGTGAAGGTTGTATGAGACCGCCGAAAGATAAACTTCTAACCCAAGACGGTGCACTCTCCCAATGGAAGTCATCTTTCTCGATCTTATGCGTGTGCTTGCCTAGATCGGGAAATTCTTCCTGATGCTTCTTTGCGAGGCAGCCAGCGATGTATTCTAGGCCATCTTTCTCTGAACAGAATTTTTGAGAAGGCATTACGTCATTTAAAGAAGTTGAGAGGAAATCTGCACTTTCCTTTTCTTCATCCGGAAGGTATTCACTTATTTTAGGCTCCTTTATTCCCGCCTCTTTCACGACACTTTTTAACAAGAATTCATTATTTTCTTCGTTCACATTCAAGGTATTGGTATAGTTGTGTACAATACCGGGGTTTTTCCCTAGCAGTATCATCCGCAACCTATAGAGCGCATTTAAAGGTGAAGGGTGGTCATGGAGTCCTCCTCTTGTTCTTATCTGAGAAAAGAGATTCTCTAAGCAATCTTGATTTAATCGATGTGTCAAAATAAAGTCAATCGAGTATTTCTCTGTCATTCTCACGTACAGATCGCGCAGTGAGCATGAAGAAATTATGACGCCTTTCTGAAACAACTGCAATGATTTCTTGGATGTACATCTCATCCCAAACATTGTGGCTATCATAGTTACTAAAATTTCTTGTTGGGCCTCCAAATTCTTTCCGTAGGGTGGAGCTAATGAAGACAGTGTGTAAGAATTCTTTAACTGGAACCAACTATGCACTAAACGAATGAAACTTGCAACATCTCTGGCTTGTTGTGGGTTACTTCCTGGCAAATACCGATCCAATGCTGTTGCTACAGGATGGGAAAAAAGCTGAGCAGCTAACGACACATTCTGTCTCTGAGTTCTTTCACCGTTTATATATAGTGGTGTAATTTTATGGCATGAGTTAATTTCTGAAGATGTGCTTTCTATTAATTTAACTACCGGTTGTTTCTTGATAACAGTACCATCTTGAAGACAGAATCCAGTGTCAATGAACCAGTTACGAATTAATTTAAGCAGGTGAGGTGCGTCTGCGAAAAAGTAGATTTTTTCCTCTATCATCGGTTGCACGTAGTGTGTAGTTTCAATGGTAATACCGAGTTATTTCCACAGTGCCATATTTCCCCCGCCGCGGTCCGAAACACAAGCAACTACATCATATTCAATATTATGTAGTGACGTAACCACTTCATTTATAATGTCTTTCGACATTTTCTTGTCGAAATTAATGTACACAGGTTGCTTCCAGTTCTGAAATAACCCTCTTGCCATTACAACTTGCATGTATGTATGTGGGCCCACGACTTCGTCTGCTTTAGCATCATATTCATAGAGTGATGACACTTTCATTTCGTCGAAAGAAAGAACAGTGACTCTCTCTTGACCATTCTTCTTTCGTCCACTAATTTTCATTACTTCTATTACGTTTTCCAAACCGTTTCGTAATTCAACATTGCCTGCCCAGCGCTTCAAAGTTGATAATCCAGGTAGTGGATATTTCAGTGTGTCTCTGGTATACTTGTATGCTCGTATGCTTAAATATCTTTAGGTAAATGCCTTCGCTATTTCCTCGTTTGTCCATCTTGCCTTTGTTTTCCGTATCCTAACAATGTCGACTTGATTTGGTGTCTATAAATCTTTAAACGTATCTTTAATTTTCTTGTCAAAATCACATACTGCTGAATTGAATTCTCTAATTCCCCGTTTCTTGATTGCAAACAGTTTGCTCGAGTCTCTAAGTGTTGCATGTTTTCCTTCAGTTTTTTGGTTCCTTCAAGTAATGCGTTGTATTTAATGAGAAGATCGTTATATTTTGTGTCAGAATCATTGACATTGACGTCATTGACGACGGAATCATTGTCACTGGAAAATGTCGAATCCAATATTTCGTTTAGTTTGATTTCTTTTTTCTGGGAGCGTTCTGTACGTGAAGTTGTGTCTTGGCACTGTGTTTGAGGCAGTAAATTTAAAGAAGGTATTGACGTATTTTTTAATATTCTAGGGTGAGTATTTGTCAGTCGAGCTCGAATTTCGTCTCCAAAATACTTGGTTTGAAATGTTTGCTGCAAATCCGTTTGTTATTCGGATCGAATTTATCTTTCCTATGGCATTACTGCACCCACGTTTTCCTACGATTAGCATTCTTTGGAAATCTGAAGAAAGATATTTTTTCTCCCGTTTTCTTAACAATTTCTGAATTACTTTTGCAGACTGCAACACTGCAAATTTTTCCCGGCATTTTAAACAACTGAAAGAAAAGAAAACCCAACGTAAAGAAACAACTTACCCATGGGCTAGAATATGCAAAGATAGATTCCATAGTAATATGATGTAATTAATTTACATTATATTCACCTGTTTATTAATGTGTATCCCCCAGGGGCTCACATCTTGTGGGCGTGGGTTGGCGACCACGGGGTCCCAGCTGAGTCCGGCATTGCTTCCACTTACTTGTGCCGGGCGCCTCTCTGTCTTCTTTCCTGTCGACCTCACTTGGTCAACTCTTGTTCTCTTGTGACCCCGACGGTATTAGGGTATCCGAGGCCTAGGGAGTCTCTTCCTTTCCCGCCTTAATTGGCCCTTGTCTCGTCTTTTCTGATACCCTCCTTCTGTGAGGGGTCAGCCTGTTTTTTCTCTTCCTTTTACCTCCTGCCTTGTGCTCTAGGCCCTTAAGGAGGCAGGGTGTATGTAGCCCCACCACTTCTGGTGCACCGTAGATAATGCTACACCCTCAGGGGCTCACGGCTGGTGAGTTCGGGAGTTGGCGACCCCGAGGGATTGCTGAGCTGGGTCCGTTTTTCCCTTTTGTCCCTTACCTTTGGGGCGGACCCTCTCCTCTTTCACTTTCCTATCTGCCTTTCATGGCTCTCCTTCCTTCCAAGTCCCTCAACCCGCCTTCTCCGAGGGTTGAGGGCATTTCTTTTCCTTCTGGCCTTTTATTTGCCTTATTCTCCTTTAGTTTTCCATTTCTTCTTCTAGTATGTAGGTTAGTAGTTAGGTTTAGTTTTAAGTTCGCTTTTCATTTTCATCTTCACGATCACCCAAACCATCAGGGGCCGATAACCTAGATGTTAGGCCCCTTAAAACAACAATTATCATCATCATCATCTTTTTTTAAGTTCGCTTTTCATTTTCATCTTCACGATCACCCCCCCCCCCCAGGGGCTCACTTCTAGTGGGCGTGGGTTGGCGACCACGGGGCCCCAGCTGAGTCCGGCATTGTTTCCACTTACTTGTGCCGGGCTCCTCTCCGTCTTCTTTCCTGTCGACCTCACTTGGTCAACTCTTGTTCTCTTCCGACCCCGACGGTATTAGGGTATCCGAGGCCTAGGGAGTCTCTTCCTTTCCCGCCTTAATTGGCCCTTGTCTCATCTTTCCTGACACCCTCCTTCTGTGAGGGGTCAGCCTTCTTTTTCTTTTCCTTTTACCTCCTGCCTTGTGCTCAAGGCCCTTAAGGAGGCAGAGTGTATGTAGCCCCACCACTTCTGGTGCACCCTAGATAATGATACACCCTCAGGGGCTCACGGCTGGTGAGTTCGGGAGTTGGCGACCCCGAGGGATTCCTGAGCTGGGTCCGTTTTCCCCTTTTGTCCCTTCCCTTTGGGGCGGACCCTCTCCTCTCTCCCCTCCCCTCTCTCCCCTCCCCCTCCTCTCCAATCCTCTTCTCTTTTCCTTATTAGTTGGTTTTAGTTTTAAGTTTGAATTTCGTTTTCATCTTCGCGATCACCCACACCATCAGGGGCCGATAGCCTAGATGTTAGGCCCCTTAAAACAACAATTATCATCATCATCATCACGATCACCCAAACCATCAGGGGCTGATAACCTAGATGTTAGGCCCCTTAAAACAACAATTATCATCATCATCATCATTAATGTGTAATACACCACGTAACACAATTCATATCTTGAACAAAATAAATACTGTAGGCCTATTAACACACAAGTAAATAACACACATAGTTTCCTCTGTCCACTGTGTAAATGGAGACTGGGGTGACTCTCGCAGGCCCGACGACGCGTTACCCCCACCCTACTGCCAGTGGAAGGCAAGTTACGAGCCAACCTCTCTTCTACTAACCTTGCTCTTTACGGGGATGTAGGTGCGGAAAAGGTAAAAAGCTGGAAACATTTTTTTTTATGGAAAATGGGTTTTTGTGATTTTTCCTCATATTGCGAAAAGTAAAAACGTGTTGATGACGTGCGTGATAGTATTTTTCGTCTCGTTGCGCTCTTTACGGGAATGTAGGTGTCGAAAAGGTAAAAAAAAATCTGGACATACGGTTTTTGATGGAAAATGGGTTTTTGTGATTTTTCCCTAATATTGAAAAAACTGTAAACGTGATGATGACGTGCATGATAGTATTTTTTCGTCTCGTCGTCCTCTTTACGGAGGTGTAGGTATGGAAAAGGTAAAAAGCTGGAAACCCGTTTTTTATGGAAAAGTTTTTTTTTGTTAATTTTCATGTTATTTGGAAAACGAATTAAGCGATTTTTATGACGGGCATGTTGATGTATTTGTGTCGCTGTCCTCTTTACGGAGATGTAGGTATAGAAAAGCTGAAATCATGGTTTCCGTCACTTTTTCGAGATCGTTGAGAAAAACGTGGAAAAAGTAAGAAACCAGATTTGAATTCACGTTATGTTAAGCGCTATGATGTTGGTAAAACACATATGCATTATTATTATTATTATTTGTCATGGCTTGACTGGGTTCACACGCAGAGAGAGGACCTGCTTGATGAAACGAGATTTGAAAGCTTTGACACCGGCCCACGGCGAGCCAGACAGACAGTGGTCTTATCATCGTACGTGCCACGCAGCAGAGAGATAAGAGGCAGGTGTCATTATACAGTGTGCGGCTTTATACTGTGTATGTCATAGCCTTGGTTCATTATGGACTCATCATGCAACGCAAAGTTTGAAACAATGGGTGGGTGTATAACATCATGATAAAAGATTGGCATGGGCTTGAACAAAGAGGTTATTGGACATGTAATAAACAAAAGGTTTGGATTAATGAAAGGTAATGTGATACATCTTTTTGGAAATGGAAATTTTTCTAAATAAATAAATAAATAAATAGGGTTTTATTACAAAAAATATGTTTATTGACCCATGAATTATACGTGGAAGGAAACCCTAACCACTTTACAAAATATTTTGCACCTTTGACTTTAATTACTCGTTCAATGAGATAATCGTTGGGATATAATGTTTTTTTGCACTTCTTCATAATAGAATCGTCCCTGAATGGGTTGACCGCTCTGATATTCTAAGAGATACGTCATTGCTTGACCTAGCTTGACTTGGCGAATTTTAAAAATTTCTGTCGACCATTGTGGAATATACGATTTTGAAACCACACTTCTATGTTTACTGATGCGAACAAAATCTCCAATTTTAAGGCGAGGTCGCCTTGGGTCTACCCCTTTTATAGGGTTAAACAGTCTATTGAGTCTGGGTAGGTTCTTGGTGACGAGGCAAGGTTTCATGCCGATGGTGGAATGAATGGTGTTGTTGTAGCGTAACACAAGTTGAGGTAACCAGTCTATCCATCGATAGGAACCATGTATTGTAAACTCTTTCCACATATAACTTTTTAATGTTCGATTGAAGCGTTCAACTACGCTAGCTTTGAGATTGCTATAGGTGGTATAATGGTGAATATCCTTAGATTTGAGAAAACTGGAGAAATCCTTGTTGAAAAATTATTTCCCCTGGTCGGTTTGTAACAAGTGAGGTTGACGTTTTGATTGTTCAATAATATGTTGAAAGGCCTTTGTGACTAAGACACCAGTTTTATTTTTTTACTGGTTAAACAAACGCCATTTTGGAATAGACATCAATGACGGTCAACATATAGCGTTCACCGTCGTTAACGTTAGAATAAGGTATCATTTCAACCAGGTCTGCCTGCCAAAGTTCATCGATTCCTTTGGAAATGACACGACGACGTTCATAAATGCGTCGGGCTGGTTTATGCAACTCATGAGCAATGCCCACTTTGGTGGGGGATGGCTTATAAGATAATTTTAGCAAGTGTGACCAGCTTGTTTTGATGCATGAAGCAAGTATAAGCGCTCTACTAACTGATTGGGATTATTCAAAAAGGTTATATGAGGGGTCTAGATGCAAAACCGGCTATCTCCACTGACTCTAATTTTACAGGAGAGACGAATTTCTTATACCTCAGTAACTAAGTGATATAATATTATGGTTATTGCTCTATAATGTATTGTTTGATTTATAAATGACATTAAGTGCATGAACGAACTAGAATATATGATAACATATTAATAGGGGGGCAATAAAAATTGGAGATTGCCGGTTTTGCATCTCACCCATTGAAAATACAAGTATAGCATCGATTGTTTTGCCAGAATATCTGGAATCGGGATTGAAAAGGGTGAAATAAGAATATTAACACTGGAGAGAAAAGTATTTTCGGTCTATTCCATGGAATTATGATATAGTACAATTTTTCACAACAAAGGTGTTTAAACAATGAGATGCTCAGTTTCCTCCAAGCCATATTCTTCAATAAGTCCCTCGGTTCCTTCATCATGGTTTGCTTCATCTTGCTTGATCTCGATCAAGTCGGCGAAAAATCGTAGGTCTTTGAGGGTTTTCCATTGGTCACCGTAGTGTTTAGCAAGCAATTTAGTAACGTCCCGTAATTTCAAAGGGTTAACTTCAACACCCTTCCTGATTACGGCTGGATTAATCATTCCCACATTCTTGCCTGGCTTACAAACACTTTTTGCCACGCATACATCAGTCCTGTAATAAGGCTCTCCACGGACTAACACGTTATTCATGGGATGTGAGTTGGACCTTGTTAGAATGAAACGCTTATTAACATTAAATTTGAAGTGCCACGAGCCAGTGATTTTGAACACCTTATTTGCTTCCAGTCAGAGACTAGGCAGTCATTTCCCATTTCAATAACGGTCCCAAATCTTTCAAAAATGTTTTTATACTCAGTCGGATTTGTGACAGTTTCCCTTTTTCTTAATACCTGCTCGATTCTGCCAAACACTCGATCACTAGGCAAAAAGGAATGTCCTGTTACTGGGTATATCACTTCGATGGACGTCAGTGTACGGGGTGCATTCAGAAACCATGTAGCACACGCTGCGATGATGATGCGATTCTTATTCTGCCCCCCGCACCCGTCGCATACTAATCGCAGTGTTTCTATGCCTGAGAAGTCCGTATTGGTGAGTCTGTGATAGACGGCAGAGGCGATCTCACTGGAGCCCTTGTGATACTCGTTTTCTGTCCATGTGTACATAAAAGTCTTATCCACTGTCTCCTTTTCCCTAGAAGAACCTTGTACAAAGTACAGGTTGTAAATATACAATTGCCGGCTGTAGTAAGCGGACTGATCAGGTATATTAGGCAAAACCTGATTTTGCTGACAGTCAAAGCTCAAGATGAGGAGAGTATTCGTCCTCTCTCGAAGTAATGAATAAAACGCCTTTGCTCGTAAACTATGAACGCGTTTTTCAATACAAAGTTCACTTTTCTTGGCTGAATCTACCTCACATTTAATTTTTTCATCTAAACTCAAGCAGGTGGAACATACATCAGTACGAGGGGTTCCGAAGCCCAGATTGAAAGATCTATTGAACACACCCCGGAAAAAAGATTACTTGAATTTTAAAGTTGTTTGTTGTGTTTCGCTGTTATACATCCGCCACATCCTTCTGATATTCAAATCGGATGGTAAGTATCGTCTGACATTTGTTGCGAATCTCGTATAATGTGCACCTACACACGTAAATTTCCTTATAAAGTTTACCACCGATTCCCTCTTGTTGCGATACCTGTGGCTGGTGTGATCTCCTCCTCTTCTTTCTTTTGGTGAATTCCCTGTTGCTGTACAATTTTTAGTGACAAACTGCAGTCTTTGTTTTTTAATGTGTAGTATTTTTAAGAATGCTGCTTGACAGACAGGCACGTGTTCATTTCGTCCATTCCTAACATAACACTGTATTGTTGACACTTTTGGAGCACGGTTTCATTTTTGGCGCGCCTACGCTTGCAGACGGTACTTCTGCAGTACCGTGCTAGGAATGCATCTTGCATCTGTTTATCCTGTGTAGCATAGAACAGCTTATGAAAATCGGTGATCTCGCCTATTGTTAGGGTCGAGCAGCGATAAGCATGGGTCGAATGTCCGCACTCAGGAATGGAGGGCGGGAATGTGGCACCATACCTATGGACAGACACAAACCATCTTTTACAGATTCCCCCCCAGGGGCTCACTTCTAGTGGGCGTGGGTTGGCGACCACGGGGCCCCAGCTGAGTCCGGCATTGCTTCCACTTACTTGTGCCGGGCTCCTCTCCGTCTTCTTTCCTGTCGACCTCACTTGGTCAACTCTTGTTCTCTTCCGACCCCGACGGTATTAGGGTATCCGAGGCCTAGGGAGTCTCTTCCTTTCTCGCCTTATTTGGCCCTTGTCTCATCTTTCCTGACACCCTCCTTCTGTGAGGGGTCAGCCTTCTTTTTCTTTTCCTTTTACCTCCTGCCTTGTGCTCAAGGCCCTTAAGGAGGCAGGGTGTATGTAGCCCCACCACTTCTGGTGCACCCTAGGTAATGCTACACCCTCAGGGGCTCACGGCTGGTGAGTTCGGGAGTTGGCGACCCCGAGGGATTCCTGAGCTGGGTCCGTTTTCCCCTTTTGTCCCTTCCCTTTGGGGCGGACCCTCTCCTCTCTCCCCTCCCATCTCCTCTCCAATCCTCTCCTCTTTTCTTTATAAGTTAGTTTTAGTTTTAAGTTTACATTTCATTTTCATCTTCACGATCACCCACACCATCAGGGGCCGATAGCCTAGATGTTAGGCCCCTTAAAACAACAATTATCATCATCATTATCATCATCATTTTACAGATTCCATTTCTTACTTTGGTGTCATATTTTAAGTCTACCGAAAATAGTTTCAAACAACGCTGACACTATGCACACCGTAAATCAAAGTATGCTATAAAAGACACTAACCTCTTTTGCTTTGCGATATTCCTCTTCCATTTCTCCTGGTGCCTTTGCCTCTTTCTTGCCTTGGTTGGTGAAACGGGTTCGGCATTGATCTCCATGACCTTTTTCTGTTATTATTAGACACAGTAATTACAATCAGGTCGTTACTGTCCCAACAAACTTCACACGTTGCTTCCTAGCTCATAACAACAAAAATCCACACACCTTACTCTAGACTGCCAACTCGACTGTACTTAACTGCTATCTGTTGACGCTTATGGCCGTAGGAGCGCTAATGTCACAAACATGTCATCATAATGCCACAGGAAAGCGTGGTTTTGTTGAGTCATTTTGAGCCATGGAGATAGCCGGTTCTGCACCTCAACGCCGTACGGAGATTGCCGGGTTTGCAACTAACCCCTATTTTTCACCCTATTTTTGAATGGGATATAGCCTGATTTGCAACCAAACAAGTTTATAAACAGATCACAAACGTCTCGGGGAATGGTACTCCAACCATAGCTCATTTTCACAAAAAAGTGGAGATAGCCGGTTTTGCATCTAGACCCCTCATATCTAGGTAGGGTTTTAATTTCTTAAACCTTACACCAGAGGTAGAGTGATGTTTTTGCGTACCAAAGATGTTTGCAATGATGGTTTTATATTTTTGGTATATATTGGCATTGACCTGCTGAGAGGATTTATAGTTTCTTTTGTGATCGTTGGTGTCTAATAAAATGGATTTATATTTAGCAAGGTCCCCGTACGTAAAATCTTGTGTCGAGGGGGTGCGAGAAAATAGCAGCTTTAACAGACCTGGTGTTAATTTATAGTTGATATTTTTAATGACAGCTTTCGTACGAGCAAATTTAATGGATGAAACCCCAATTTTAAAACTATCATTCTCATAGCGAACCCCCGCAGGGGCTCACTTCTAGTGGGCGTGGGTTGGCGACCACGGGGCCCCAGCTGAGTCCGGCATTGCTTCCACTTACTTGTGCCGGGCTCCTCTCCGTCTTCTTTCCTGTCGACCTCACTTGGTCAACTCTTGTTCTCTTCCGACCCCGACGGTATTAGAGTATCCGAGGCCTAGGGAGTCTCTTCCTTTCCCGCCTTAATTGGCCCTTGTCTCATCTTTCCTGACACCCTCCTTCTGTGAGGGGTCAGCCTTCTTTTTATTTTCCTTTTACCTCCTGCTTTGTGCTCAAGGCCCTTAAGGAGGCAGGGTGTATGTAGCCCCACCACTTCTGGTGCACCATAGATAATGCTACACCCTCAGGGGCTCATGGCTGGTGAGTTCGGCAGTTGGCGACCCCGAAGGATTCCTGAGCTGGGTCCGTTTTCCCCTTTTGTCCCTTACCTTTGGGGCGGACCCTCTCCTCTTTCACTTTCCTATCTACCTTTCATGGCTCTCCTTCCTTCCAAGTCCCTCAATCCGCCTTCTTCGAGGGTTGAGGGCATTTATTTTCCCCCTGTCCTTTATTTGCCTTATTCTCCTTTAGTTTTCCATTTCTTCTTCTAGTATGTAGGTTAGTAGTTAATTTTAGTTTTAAGTTCGCTTTTCATTTTCATCTTCACGATCACCCAACCCATCAGGGGCCGATAACCTAGATGTTAGGCCCCTTAAAAAAGTCATCATCATCATCTCATAGCGAATACCATACGTGGTATCTGTCTTTCCAATAAATAGAAGGGTCAGATACGGTTCCAGGGTTGCCCCATAATGTTTGATTATTGTGAGGGGTTGTGAAAACGGAGACGATGTGGAGGAAGACGGTGTTGCCACTATGACGGAAGATTTTTTGTTTGTAGAAACTGTTGAAGGGGTGAGGATTTTTTTTTCTTTTAGGACTAAATACGCTTTCGCTTTCACTTTGTTCATGTTGTTGTTCTTCTTCTTCTTCCTGTTCTTGATGTTCTTGTTCACTAACATTAGAGGCATGACGAATAGAATATATAGTGTTATCACTGACCGAGTTCAAGCGCGCCCCGCTGTTGGCTAGCGCTAGCGCAGACCACCAACGCTACACAGTCAGCCGCAGTCAGCTGTTCAAATATGGGATACGCGCTGGGCTACGTAAACCTCTTTACGAAGGATGCGGTTGCGCCGATTACAACAAATAGTTTGTTTAGACTTACGAATAATAAGTTACCGTGAAAAATATTTTATTAATATTTTCAGTCCCCATATAGAACTATCCTTTAAAACCTTCCGTTAGTCACGCATTTGTCTGGCAGTTCCGTGGTTCGTTTTAGTTGTAATATCAAGCCAACAGTTGAAGTTACAATCTTATCGTCTCTGGACATCATACACCATACCTAGTAACCATTTTCCTGGAGTTGTAAAATGACGAGCCTAAAAGTAACTACACGTGTAAGTGTGTCGCCTTCTGCTGAAAGATAACGAATCGCTAATTCATGAATCATTAATTTCGAAGGAATTTGTGACTGATACTGAAGACAAAGTTGAAACAAGATCCGAAGACTCGGATACTACCATGATTTTGATCAGGAGGACGGTAAAGGAAGCGAAGAATTGGATGGCCGTTTATTTTATTGGCAGGTTGGCCATTATTATTAGTATATGTCCGTCTCATTCTTGGCTATCACCGCAGAGGCCCGGGTCGATTCCCAGCTCTGCAAAGAAATGTAATTCTGGTCTGAGCGCTGGAACGGTGTTCACTCAGCCTCGTGAGGCAAAACTGATAAGAGGCGCGTTTGATTTCTACCTCAGCTATCCCGGAAGTGGTTTTCCGTGGTTTCCCACTTCTTCTCCAGGCAAATACCGGGATGGTACTTAACTGAAGGCCACGGCCGCTTCCTACCCAAATCCTACCTCAATTCCGAATACACACACTACTACAGACATCACAATGACACAGGTTATCAGACAAATTTTATCTACACACACACCCAAACACACGGGGCTACGTGACCACAATGTCGCAAATTCCCTAATCAACAACTATTATTATTTTAGGCCTATTATTATTAAGACGGATTATATATTTTTTCGTTTTAAGTAAGGATGGCACGAAGTAGAACAAGTAACCATGGAAGGCTGCCTTCATTCCGTATCCTACTGGGCGTATTCGTGACTTTAACACAGAGGATAGATATCTCTGTAAATTTTGAAAAAAATGTGAGGTACTATTCCTGGTTTTAATTTCCACTTCACGCGAGGAAGTTCCACGTTCTCACAGTTCACTACGAAACAGTCCGCCTTTATAATAATTAAATCTTCCGAAAATCGCACGTCACAGATTCTACTTTTGATTGACAATTGCTTACCTTTCCGCGGAATAACTCTCGCCCATTTCGCAAACAGATTTGTTTCTTTTGGTGGTGTGAAAAAATGTCTACCATCAGATTTTCTTCCGTAACCCGATTTACATCCAGGAACGAAACAATACGACATTTTCCCGAAACAGCAGAAAATTTAGTTGTTTGCACTCACAAAGCACTGCACAGACATTCGTAAACTATTACAAAGAAACAAATTCCCTCGCATAATATGACTTATCGCGCACCTCGTGGGCTACTTGTCACACGTGCTTATGGTTCGGCGCGACTTCCGCGCCTCACACTGGCTGGACCATGAACTACAATGCTTAAGGAGCAGAGTGATGACACTTTATATCTATTCGTCATGTTAGAGGAGTAGGAGGGGGAGGAGGATTTTACCTGACGTGTGGAATCTGTTTGAGTAAATTTTGAACTTGTTAAGGGTTTGGTTTGAGAGGTAGCAGCAGCAGCAGTAGCAGCAGAAGCATTAGGTTTGAACCTCATGGGATCAACCGATCATGGAGCATGTTTTATCATGGGTAAAGCCCCCCAGGGGCTCACATATAGTGGGATGTGGGTTCGCGACCACGGGGCCCCAGCTGAGTCCGGCATTGCTTCCACTTACTTGTGCCGGGCTCCTCTCTGTCTTCTTTCCTGTCGACCTCACTTGGTCAACTCTTGTTCTCTTCTGACCCCGACGGTATTAGGGTATCCGAGGCCTAGGGAGTCTCTTCCTTTCCCGCCTTAATTGGCCCTTGTCTCATCTTTTCTGATACCCTCCTTCTGCTAGGGGTCAGCCTTCTTTTTCTCTTCCTTTTACCTCCTGCCTTGTGCTCTAGGCCCTTAAGGAGGTAGGGTGTATGTAGCCCCACCACTTCCGGTGCACCCTAGATAATGCTACACCCTCAGGGGCTCACGGCTGGTGAGTTCGGGAGTTGGCGACCCCGAGGGATTCCTGAGCTGGGTCCGTTTTCCCCTTTTGTCCCTTACCTTTGGGGCGGACCCTCTCCTCTTTCACTTTCCTCTATGCCTTTCATGGCTTTCCTTCCTTCCAAGTCCCTCAATCCGCCTTCTCCGAGGGTTGAGGGCATTTCTTTTCCTTCTGTCCTTTTATTTGCCTTATTCTCCTTTAGTTTCCCATTTCTTCTTCTAGTATGTAGGTTAGTAGTTAGTTTTAAGTTCGCTTTTCATTTTCATCTTCACGATCACCCAAACCATCAGGGGCCGATAACCTAGATGTTAGGCCCCTTAAAACAACAATTATCATCATCATCGTCATGGGTAAAGGATTGACGTTTTTTAAACGTTGCAATTCACGAAATTTATGTCGAATCGTATTTCGTGCCTCAATAATACGCTGCATGATTTGAACATGTTTCTTGTACCCTATGGCGTTCGCCATGGTGAAGGTAAAGACACACTAACAGGAAATGTCAAACCCTGGGTCTTTTTAAACAGAAATAAAATGATCAAAACACAAGCGATAACGTCCCTCACATCGTTCTCTTTGTTTATGTATGACCAAACAGGCATGGGGATGATGATTCCAACACGAAGCACACAATTGCGTGAAAGCTGTAAAGGACATATCTGGATTCACATGATCTTGAAAAATATGATAGAGATTTCTAGAGTCTTGGCGGAAGAGAACGATGAGATTGGCATTGTCACGAATCAACTGTTTGGGGATTTTGGAATAGGTCTGAGCCAGATAAAAACAATCCACTTGTTTATGGCGTCCCATACTAAAATACTCTTGAATAATGGTCTGTCGTTGAGTGGCAATATCATCAAAAATTATAATGGAATCTGGTTGAATGCGGTCTGG
Organism: Meconema thalassinum; assembly: GCA_946902985.2. Classification (NCBI taxonomy): domain Eukaryota; kingdom Metazoa; phylum Arthropoda; class Insecta; order Orthoptera; family Tettigoniidae; genus Meconema; species Meconema thalassinum. The sequence goes on along the minus strand of OX336392.1, from coordinate 488,064,162 downwards.
TTGAATGACATCTTGAGGTGAGGTGAATGTAAAATAGCCCATGGCTTCTTTATTTAACGAAGACATAATTTGTTCCAGATACACGTACAGAGGCTGGTACAAGGATTTGGCTAAATATAAATATTTTGAAATCGTAGGCCATGAGGCGCGGTAATAATGGTCTCTCCACAACCCGAAGGCCCTACCATAATACATTGAACGGTAGATGGGAATAGGGTGCCATGACGTTTAGGTTCGCACACGTACAGTGATAGCTCTGAAACCAAATCAGAGACGGGCAAAGCATGGGGTTGTTTCATTAATTCCATTGTGTTGACGGCTGAGTTTTTTTCTTGTGTTATCAAGCGGTGAGTAGGATAGGTTAGTTAACGCCTATCACCATGGACGTGTTTGGGCGAGCTCGTGTAACCATGGCCACGGCTGCCTCTTTGTCAAAACAGTCACGAGAGGTGGCAACAAAAAGCTATGCCGATCGCAAAGTGCAAAGTGTCTATCACATGGCCTTGAGACTAACCGCTGAGGGCTATTCAGCCAATCATCATCGTATTATTGATGTGCAAGAGCCTCGAGACGAAAATGATGTCTGCACGAAACGTTATGTGACCTATCAAATGAAAAGGCTTTATAAATTTGTCCCATCTGTATTTTTAGTGTATCTGTCAAATCCAAAACTGGACAATAACAGAAACCATTCCCCACCACCACTGGTGAATGATGATCTTACCTATATGCTTGCTTCTGGTTTAAGTCGTTATCGACTGCAATATGATGGTGTAATTCATATTAAATATGCCATGCCTGATGAGAAACATTTAAAAATACAAATAAACGGTGATAGACTGTTGGTCCACAACCATCAAAGAGTAAATGTTGGAGTTGAATTATCCTTTCATCTTATGTTTACGTTTGAGGAAAAGGAAGCTGGGAAAATGGTGAATGATTTTCCGCTTTATATAGAATTGGAATATACTGCTATGAAGTAAGGTTCTCTACGTTAGTTGTTATCGAATGTTTGCTGTGAAAGGTTCACCAAGTAGCAGCATGGTGAAAAAAAGATATGCCATGAACATAAAAAAACAAATCTCAAAAAGAGAAAAAAGCCAGGTCGGAAACCAAGTCGATCTGCCTCACACGCAGTGTTAAAACTTAAATAAACGAAAAAAATCTAAAAAGAGTGGCTATCGAAAAAGCTTTACAAGCGGTGCGATTGTCTACAGCTCCGAAATCGCACCATAATGCATCGATAAAAAGAAAAGAAAGAAAGAAAAAAACGTGGGTGAGTCATTCCTGTTGCTAAGCGTGGTTTTTTTGCCGGCTTTATTTGCAGGGTTGGCAGCTTTGGGGTCCCTTTTGGGTGGTGCCAGTGCTGTAGCGACAACCATAAAAGCTGTAGAGCAAGGCAAGCAACAACTCAAAGAAAGCGAGCGACACAATAAAACGTTAGATGCCATTGCTATGGGAGCTAGAAACGGCAATCCTTTAAAACCAGTCTTTTATCAACAAGGTGGAGGCCTATCGTCTAAGAAAGAAAATGTCCATCATCGATAAGCGCTTAAGGCAATTGCCTCGTCATGCCATGACCCATTAACAAGTGGAAAGGTATGCCTAACAACTAAAGATTTCTCATTTTCGAGGTGTAGTTATGCGAAATGAATTACCCAAAGCACCGTGGAAAGAAGAACGAGCCATGATGAATTTAGATGATGATGCAGGCCCAGGAACCCATTTTGTAGCCTATGTGAAACAAGGTTCCACAGTATGATACTTTGACAGTTTTGGAAATTTACCACCCCCGATCGAGTTGCTACGTTATTTGGGAAACCGGGTAAAGATATTCTATAACCTGAATCGTCAACAAACCTTTGACAGTCAACAGTGTGGACGTTTGTGTTTACATTTTTTATATAAGAGGTCGCGTTAAGCCAACAGTTTCATCATTATGAATGTCAACGCCAAGACCTTTACCGTGCACAGCCGCGGGCCTGAAAAGTCCCTGGATTTTTCCCCCATTGAATTGCATCCCGAATAATCCTATGTGCTAGGATTAATTTCTGTGGAAAGTTACAACAGAATTTACAATATTCAACTGGATATTAATGACAAATTTTATTATGATGATTATGTTGAGACTACACCCTGGATGTTATACCATAGACGATGTGCACGAAGCCATTAGCGTCTCGATGATAAAACAATCTGTTGTCAAACCATTTGCGGATGGGACACACAAATTTGAACTTACAGCCAATACGATTACTCATCGCTGTCGTATTTTCTCTACGTTTTACATTGACTTTGAAACACGAGTTCATTTTATTGGTCCTTGACTAGGATTTAAACCAAGATTGTTGGCAGCTCACCAACCCCCATGATTCAGATTATCCAGTGAAATTCATCGAGGACCATCACATTTCTGTGACTTGCAATATTATTAGAGACGTATTTACAAATAAAGAACAAAGCCAGTCCCTGTATGATTTTATTGTCACCCCTTCTTGCGGCTATATTATTCGTGAAAACCCTTCAGTGGTTCTATATCATCCTATGTGTGTCAGTGATATTAGTAATATTATCTTACGCTTAGTGAATAGAAACCAACAACTGATTTCTTTGGACGCCAACACCCCTGTGACCTACAAGTTGGTTTTAAAGACACTATGAAATTTATCTATAAAGCAACAATAACGTCTACGAGGTCGGTTAGTTTCCCGCCGTGTATGAAACGGTTGACACGAGTAAACCGACAACGCTTACAGCGCATTGGTTATACGTTACACCCCAATCATGAACAAGGAGCTGTTGCAAGTGATAAATCCCATACAAGTGGAAGATGGCGTCGTGCGCATTGATATGCATTCCTATCAACCTCAAGCAACAGGACTGAATACCAATGACGAGATTCAATTCAGCATTAACAATCAAGATATTTTTACTCTACCTCATGAAAGTGTCCTTCAAATTGAGGGTAAATTGATGAAAGCAGATGGCAGCACACCCACAACGTCTGCGTAGGCGAATCATGGTTTGGCTTTTCTGTTTTCTGAAGTACGTTATGTGATAAATGATATTGTCATAGATATGACTCGAAATGTGGGCATGACTAGTCTTATGAAATTATATCCATCCTATAGCAAGGAGGAAAGTAAAACGCTTTCTATGGCAGGATGGTGCCCCAACAGTAGCAATGACTGGCTAGTTCATACCGATGGCACTTTTACAGGCTTCCTACCCTTAAAATTACTCCTTGGCTTTGCCGAAGATCACAAGCGTATTATTTTAAACGCAAGGCAAAGTTTGTATCTAGTGAGAGACCGTAGTGATTATAATGCACTGAAAGGAGCCTCTGACCAAGTGACAGACTCAAAAATTCAACTGCTTCGATTACTATGGACAGTGCCTCATGTGACACTATCGGATCGTAAAAAGCTAAGCATGTTAAATTTGGTGCAAAAAGATAAAGCCTTGCCTATCGCCTTTCGAAGTTGGTGTCTACATGAATACCCCTTGCTACCTACTACAGACACTCATAGTTGGAGAGTCAAATCGGCTCGCTCTACCGAGAGACTCCTCTATGTTATTATTGGTTTTCAAACCAATAGAAAATACCAACAAAGCAAAGATGTCACCCTGTTTGATCACATTCACTTGAGAAATATACGAAAATTTTTAACTAATGTTTGCTTTCCCTATGAGGGGTTGGAACTCAATTTTTCAAAAAATAAGTTTGGTCCCCTTTATGACATGTTTGCTAAATTTCAATCGTCTTATTATGAAAAACAGGATTGTCCTATGTTGTCGCCACAAGGGTTTAAAGCAAAAGCACCACTGATAGTTTTCGACTGTTCGTATCTAGGAGAATCTATGAAAATCACCACCATTGATTTAAGGGTAGATTTTGAAACACAAGAAAATGTCCCAGACCATACCAGTGCCTACTGTTTGATTATTCATGCCAGACAAGTGAAATATCATCCTTTGTCCAATTATGTCACCAGCATGTAAGCCACTTGTGGTCAGGTGAAAAAAAATCATCATTCATAGGATTGATGATAAGCGTCTGCATGCACACTATCTGCTGCGCTCTGGCACTGTGCACATATACAACAACAACAAACATCATGTGTCCCTCAATAAGCAACAGCAGCAACAACAACAACGTGACAGACAAACCATGGAATTTAAAATGTGAATTTAATCGTTTGAAAACTTTTGAAACATGGACAGTTCCCTTTATGGATTGTGGAGAATTGGATGCGAGCGGATTTTATTACTTAAAACGTGGGGATGTGGTCAAGTGTATTTTTTGCAACATTGAAATTGGAAACTGGGAAATAGGGGATCGACCCTTTACCGATCATCAGCGATGGAGTCCATCCTGCCCTTACCTCAATCGCTATGATGTGGGCAATATTCCATGGAGTTTGAATTACCCTGTTATTGTACCAGACCATGCAAAACTAGGAGATGCCTGTGGACCGTATGTGCAAACTATTCATTTGAATGCTGTTCCAAATTAAGCCAACAAACTTTGTAATAAAAGTGTAAGTGTTTTTTATGTTATGAATAAAACCTCAAAAAATATTTAGTTGTTCAATTCATTTGGTTCTTCTATTTTTCCTAAAGTCCTTTGACTTTGCCATGTTAAACCATGACATGGGTTAGTTGTAAATTAGGCGTCAATGAGGTAACAAGTAAAAATAAAAGCAAGATGCGTACACTCATCGTGGATTGTCAGGGGTTTAAAATTGCAGACAACAAATTTATATTTAAGGGAGTAGCTTTTATCGATTGTAGTACGTTTTGGATATCTAACCCTATTCATTTGGTGTTTAAACCTCCCTATGCTTTCGAGTTGCTTAGTGAAAAAGATAAAAAGCAGAGCCAATGGATTGAAAATCATTTGCAATTAGCATGGAAAAAGGGTGATATTTCTTACAAGTATCTTGACATCGTCATGAAAGCCCATTTGTCCGCGGCCAATGTCTTATTTGTTAAAGGGAGTGAAAAACGCCAGTGGCTTCAACCATTTTTACCCTCTCACTGTCAATGTATTGACCTTTTAGATCTGGGTTGTCCATCCCTGCAAACGCTCATGGACACTTGTCCTTGCGACAATATTCAGAATAAAGCCTTAGCGCATGCATGGCAATTGTTTCATTGGCTCACCACGAGTGCATGTTGGGAGTTGTTCAATAAAAATGAAACTGAAAATGTATCGTCCAATGATAGCAGTGAGACGTGTACACGTGAGGTGATAACATCAACGTTATAGACATGGACGCCACTAAAATCGACAAGGCTATTGAAAAGTTCTTTGTGTGCAAGAAAAAACTGATTAACTTTACACAACATGAATTATTAGCACTACCTAAATCATTTCTTTTTTATGTTGCTGCCAACGCTGTAAAAAGAAATTTGGGAAAAGGCGCCTGCCGAGTGGACTAACGACCCTGTATTGAGTGAACGACAACCATGCAGTCATTTTTCCCATCACAAGCAATTAACCATAGCAAAAATACCTTCCATTCGACAGTGTGCCACATGCCAATTAATGAAATTATATCATGGTCATAAAACTCAATCCCCCAGGGGCTCACATCTTGTGGGCGTGGGTTGGCGACCACGGGGCCCCAGCTGAGTCCGGCATTGCTTCCACTTACTTGTGCCGGGCTCCTCTCTTTCTTCTTTCCTGTCGACCTTCCTTGGTCAACTCTTGTTCTCTTCCGACCCCGACGGTATTAGGGTATCCGAGGCCTAGGGAGTCTCTTCCTTTCCCGCCTTAATTGGCCCTTGTCTCATCTTTCCTGATACCCTCCTTCTGTGAGGGGTCAGCCTTCTTGTTCTTTTCCTTTTACCTCCTGCCTTGTGCTCAAGGCCCTTAAGGAGGCAGGGTGTATGTAGCCCCACCACTTCTGGTGCACCGTCGATAATGCTACACCCTCAGGGGCTCACGGCTGGTGAGTTCGGGCGTTGGCGTCCCCGAGGGATTCCTGAGCTGGGTCCGTTTTCCCCATTTTGTCCCTTCCCTTTGGGGCGGACCTTCTCCTCTCTCCCCTCTCCTCTCCTCTTTTCCTTCTATTTCCTTTTCTCTTTAAGATTCCCGCACTGTTTTTGTTACTCGAATCACCGTGTATCTAAATTCCCTTTTACCATTTTTTTAAGGCATTTTTGATCTATGTTGCATTTTGTAAGTCTCTTTGATCTAAATTACATCTCGCGATTGTTTTCAACCTCAATTGCATTTTGTAAAGATTGACAATCTAAATTGCTTTTTAGTAAGTCTTTCAATGCAGGCGTCAGGGCATTTTAGTGAGTATTTTGAATTTCAATTGCATTTTGTAAGTATTTTCAACCAAAACCGCATTTCGCACGAATTTTGAATCTAAATTGCATTTTGTTTGGTGGGCATTTTGCACATATTTTGATTCTCAATTGCATTTTGTGGGTATTTTGAATCTAAATTACATTTGTCAAGTATTTTCAATCTAAATTGCTTTTTGTAAGTATTGTCAATCCACATGAGTCGTTTGAATCTACCGTACATTTTGTAAGCATTTTCAATTTCAATTGCATTTTGTAAGTATTTTGAATTTCAATTGCACTTTGTGAATAATTTGGATTGGAACTGGGATATTTCAATCTGAATTGCATTGTGTATTTTCAATTTCAATTGCATTTTGTAAGTATTTTGAACCTCAATTGCATTTTGTACGTACTTTCGATCTCATTTGCATTTTGTAAGTATTTTGAATTTCAGTTGCATTTTGTAAGTATTTCGGCGCTACTTTGCATTTTGTACGTATTTTGAATCTAGCCTACGTTTTGTGGGTCTTTTTCAATCTATTCTTTTTGTGCAACTTTTCGTTCTAAATTCCCTTTTGTAGGACCATATTGTGAGTTGTTTCCATGTGAGTTACTTTTTGTACGTATTTTCAGTCTTCGATAATTTTGTTCTGGTTTCCATTTCATTATCATTTTCGCTATCACCCAGATCATTAGGGGCCGATAACCTCGATGTTAGGCCCCTTAAAACAACAATTATCATCATCATCATAAAACTCAAGGTAAAGACATTGTTTCATCATTCCATGGCTGTCATGCGGAAAACAACCACCACCTACCATGCTCGTCAGCAACCGCCGACAAACAACAACAACAACAGCAAGAACAAGAAGAACAACAAAAAAAGTGTTTTTCACCGATTGAAACCTCTATGTCCCCGGTGTACTGGCCGTGGAATTATTGATAACATTAAAAACTTACCATTCGAAACTCACTTACCTGCTTGCAGCTTCTGCGGCCCTGGTACTCGTCTTCAAGATTGTTTGAGGAGAGGGGCTATGGGAATCAATGCTTTGGATCATGCATGCCTTAATCACGATAAAGCCTATGAAAACAGTGATCCCACACTAAGACGCATTGCCGACAAAGTCTTGTTAAGCATTGCCAAGCAACGATTAACAGCTTCAGATGCCAGTCTATCAGAACGAATGGCAACATTTATAGTGATTAGTGCTATGAAGAGCAAATTACTTTTATCTAGATATGGACTTCAACATGATGAATTTATTTGAAAAAAAATGTATAGTATCAATGTTATCATGACAAAAAATAAATAAAAAGACAAGAGTCCATGTTGTGTTTTTTTTTTCATTATTATTCACTCATAGTTTCATCATTATAATTATAAATAAAATGTATAAAATGTCATAAATGACAAACAATAAACAGGGACAGCAGTGCATCATTATAAAAAATTAAATAAAAATTACTAATTGTAGTAAATCTATTTTAAAATCACAAACAATAAAAAGGACAAAAGTTCATCATTTTATCTAATAGTTTCATAATTATTATAAAAATGGTATAAAAATTATATACATGGTAATTGTACTAAACCTATTTTTAAATCACAAACAATCAAAAATAGGACAAAAGTCCATCATCATTATTCATCAATAATAACATTATTAAAATAATAATAATAATAATCAAAAATTTTATAAAAATTGCTATAAATGCTATTTTAAATCACAAACAATAAAAAAGGACAAGAGTCCATTATTATTATTATTCATAAAGTAAGTTGAAACGTCATGTGCTTAAGGCTCGCTTGTAGTTGATCTAACAACCCCTCACGCACTGCAACCACAGGTAAACCAAAATCATGTTTTAAAAGTACGTGATACTGGCGTATGAAATCTTTATCTACTCTAGAACCATGTTTTTGTTAAACGCTTATTATTTAATAAAATAACATGTTATTAGAATTTGAAAAAAAGCAAAGGTTTAGTGCAAAACCATGTGTGCAGTAAAGGCAATGTGACGTTAACTTTAAATTATTTATTTATTTAATAAATAGTGTATAATAGATTTCTTGTTAAAAATATGTCTCTCTCTCTCTAACTTTTTATTTCTTACTTGTGGCTGTAGTGCATAAGGGAATGCTGAATGAACAAGCGAGCCTTAAGTGCATAACGTTTCAACTTATTAAAAAAACTATTTATGTACATGAAAAGTAAAAAAGGTAAACTAATTATAAACATGCATCATAGGCATGATTCTATTCACGTAGCCTAAGGCTAAACAAAAAATCTCCAATTATGAGAATTACAAAAATTAGCATTCACCTATGCTCATCATAGACATCATTGTATTGACATGACTTAAGGTTCAAAAAACAAACAAAAAATTCTACCATTAAGCACAAGTTTAGAAAATTTATTATTATTATTATTATTATTATTTATCATCGTAAACGTTGAGCAACAATTAATAAACATCAAACTGTTGAGCACCAAAAAAGTTTTATTTTATTATAGTTATTGAAGAGTAGGGCATGAATAAACAAAAAGTCACGGCTAGCGTACAATGATTATTCGTTTTCTATTTTTACAAAACGAGCCATGCAACGATAATTTTTTTCACCCTCATGGATTAAATAGACAGGGTGAATACTGGAATTGACATCCTCCATGACATTATCAGGTAGGTTATTAAATCGTGTGGGAGGAAATGTCTCAAAGTCTTGACAAATGCAAAGAGCTCGTTCACCAAATTTGGTTTTTTGTTTTTGAATTTTATGTATGCGAAATGGTGTTTGCGTGGGCAATTCACTCATTTTCTTGCGTGCAAAGCCACAATCTTGACCAATGGCGTTCAAGGCGTCCATGGTTGTCTATAACCAAAGAAAAGAGTGTTACTTTCTAACACTCTCGTCCTTATATTACAAAAACAACAACAATAACTTTGTCTGTACATCAAAGAGTGTTGTTTTTTTAAGCCTGAGCGTTTATGGCCTAAATTTGTAGATATTATTGGATAAATTAACAAAAATATAATAATGGTTGTATCATTTTCAGTCAAAACATACATTTGGAAATGTTTTATCAAAATGAAGTATGAATCATTTCCAAGATCTCTCTTGGAGGTAAATGTATGTCTCTGTTGTCAATGGGAATTAGCCTATCATCCCCTTGTTGAAGACTTGTATTTGTTTGCCCTGTTGTGCAAATTCACACTGCATTCTGTTAAATAAATAGTATCAACAGATACTAGGGCCAAACATCTGAATGCTGTTGGTAACCTATAAAAGGCAAAGTTAACACGCTATGCATTTAATAACCATGTCTACATCCAACAAACCAAGAAAGAAACAAAATAAAAAACTACAAATTTAAACCAGTGTGTATGTGTTCATCAACGTGAATACACGATAAACTAAAACAAACAAAAAAATAGCCAAATGTATTCTAAACGTCAAGTATGAACCTGAAAGCCGAATGTAAACAAAAAAAAGCCATAATCATGACATGATGTTGTTAGTTTCTAACAAATCTCATTCTATGAGGCGAATATTGATTGATAGGTAAGCTAAGACAAAGTTGGCGAAATGCTTGTTGTCGATACGAAGTGATTCGTTCCTCAGCAGAAAATTTATAAAAATGAAAACAAAACATTTGAGAGGTTATTGGAAAATAAACATTAAACAGGGGTTTAGTACATATTGTACACCAGAAATCTGCAAAATGATCCTCGTCTGCTAATTTAACAATCACTTGATTCATGGTTAAACCGTACCATGCTTTATGAATCACTTGCGTGAATGCATTATTTCCAAAACCAAAATTTAGCATACAGAATATACAATAGTGATGACCTGGATCACAAACTATGTCATCATCCATAATGTTGTCATAAAACATGGTATCAATGCGTACTTGGTTTCTATATTCTGAAGGATAAGCCACGCGCTGAGGATTATGAGACACCATCGTGGCCTATTCATTGAACGTGGTGTGTTTTGTGACGATAAAACAATCTTCATCATGGCTCATTATTGAATTTGAAAAGTAGTAGTTGCCGTTTACTAAGTGAATAAATAAAAATACTATGTACTATATACACTGTCTGTCCCCTAAGTCAATAGCAAAAAGAAAATAAAAAATAAGCAAAACACAAATAAATAACCATCTGTCCGTTGACTTCTTTAGCTGTAGGCGGCAAACATAACATGCAACAGATTAAAAAAAAAACAATTTCTGTTCAGATATTGGATTGGTGTTGTTTTCAAATATATTAGCACTCGTAACACTAGGCATAAAGTGAGAGATTGTGCACAGTAAAAGCAGCAGATTATTATTATTATTTTGTTCTTGCATGAGACCTACTAAGCCACAACCTAGCGTGGTCTACTGAGGGTGAATGGTCGCTTTGCTGAAACATGAGGCCTACTAAGCGACATCAATAGTGAGGGTGGCTACTTGTTTTTTTCTAACCTAACCTAAAGAAGCCAACATGTTTTTAATCTAGCCTGTGCACAGTGAACCATGCAAACGTTGATGCATGACTCTCTTTATGCGTTGACAGGCAAATAGCACAAGTCATACAGTTTATGTACAACTATTTACAGGCATTCACACATCCATGCATACATCCATGCACACAGGTTAAAAAACAAAAATTATATGATACACTAATTCTTTTTATTTTTATTCCGAGGCTCAAAATGGCATCACGCATTTGATAGCAACCAAACCAAACACTTGCCGTGTTGTACAACAACAATAGCAACGACCATTACTGGTTGTAACCAAATGGGACGCTTGTCATCATATCCTGACACCACTGTCTCTTGTCGTCCAACAAAGCGAGTGTTTGTATTCGCTGTTTCATTAAAAAATAAATCATGATTTTTCGAGAGAATCCTAAACTGACTATGTGTCATGGCTGTGTGGGTCTGAAGGACATGTAAATAATCATCCACACAGAGTCGTTTAACCACATGCTGGCTAATCCCTTTGGCTCGCATAGATTCGCATCTATCCACCTGTCGAAAACTATACATTTTCGGAACGAGACCTACAAACTCAGTCATCATGGTGTCTGAACACTCATCTTTCATTAAACCAATTTCATTTTTGTTCAGACGGGGGATATCGAACACGTTCTTCTCACTAAACGAGGACGTGGCAAACCATTTTGGGTTTTGTTTGATAACGACATACGGATCACAGTCACGGATATGGTAAATAAAACTATCCGTGTCTGTATATAACAAGGAAATGGTACCAAATCGCTGCATTGCAAAACCATAATGGAATTTATACATATGCAATTTAGAAAAGTCTAAAATGACTTGGCCTAAATAGATAGGCTTATTCATGACCACTTTAGTTTTGGCAAGTTCAATAGTCAGTAGATCATGATCAATAATGTTTAAAGATTTGAAATTTGGTTTTGCAATATATTTTTGAGCTCCCCATCTGCCATGCCATGTGTTGACCAATTTAATGTCCCTATACTGCCGTACATTTTCCAAACTCTTGCCATAGCTACAATTATTCGTCAGTTTAAAAAAAATGATTTGAAATGGCTGAGTGGCACTTTGTCTGTGACTGGTATTTAAATCCATGTATGGTTTCAACCACGGTTTCTGACAAAAGGAAATACCTCTGGATTTTTTCAGGGTTAAGCCCTGGGCTAAACATTCTACCAGCATGTCAATATGCAACACATAGTGATTTTTATCATACAAGGTGCCCATCATTTTTTTATGATTGCCCTTACTCTCGGGCGGCACCATTTTCTCTATGCAAAAGGGAAAATCACCATGTCGCTGTCTGAGATCGGGGGGATAAGCTAAGTCAACGTCAATAACATACCCTACGTCCTGTTGCTTGCTGGCGCTATGCACATTAAAATCTTTAATTTCATCCTCAGACAGCCAGACAAAGTTTCTGTACGGCAGTGGTCGACTCATAGCGTGACCGTATAAATTGTTTACGTCGAAATACATTATATAGGATTCAGGTTCTTCGGGACAATAATCAGGCATGTAATGATTATTTGCCTTGGCATGTCGCTGATTGAGCGATACGAACCCCCCACGAATCCCTTTTTCCATCATCAGTACCATATCGGGATCCGTCAGTAAATCAAGCTCAATGTGGGTAAATTTGAGGGCAGCGTCCCAACTTAATCCTGGACTGGTATAGTAGTGGGCGGGGTCAAGGCCATAGATCGTGTGACATAGCTGACGAAACGTTTCAAACACGTCTGTCAACAACACGTCTACTTTTAAGTAGTGCATAGCATACTGGCACATGGTTTCTATGCCAAACTCTCGCCAAACATGCTGTGCGTGGGCATAGTCTTCTTCACTGATGGTGCTTTGTGTTAACTGAGAAAATAATTTTTCTCTTGGCGGCAAAGTCGTTTCTTTAAGCACCTCGTAACTTCCCACATAATCATAAGGAAAATGGCCTTTACGAACACAATTTGAATTGATTTGTATCCGTAAAGTGGGAATGGGTATTTTTCAACTCATCTTCGCTTAAGCCTTTCACAAGACTATCCAGCGAACTAGACATAAACTTGAATGATTCGAGAAAGCGAATGCTCATGCTTCCTTTTCTCCATGAAAGTGAGGTAAAGCTCTCATGGTTCTTAGCCAAAATGCTGAATTTGCTCTTAGCTACATGAGCAAATTGTTTTACAATGAAGTGAAGGTCATACCGGGAGAAATTGTGTAAAAAGACAGGGAGGAAGCGAGGTGTAGAGTACTTCAAATTGCATTCGCTATGGGCAGCACCTCTAAAATGCCCTGTCCTGTGGTCTCTTACTTTTTTTTCTCCGCCTAAGATTGGCTTTTCACATATGTGGCAGGTGGTGGCTTGATCATATTCTCTTTGCTGTACATCATTCATTTGAATTGGTAGAGGGTTGTCCAAAATGTTTTCTACTTTGCCCGCTAAAGCCTCCATTTGATCAACAAACCACCGCGCACAATCCTGACCTTTGTGACTTACATACTCACAATGGGAATTATCGTAGTGACAGACAACATAATAGGCTACAGCAAAAGGCTCATGTTTCTGCACTGGATAGGTTGAGCTTGTATGGGGGCTTGGTTCATATCCCTGAATGGGAACTGTAAGGGCCTCAAAATCAGCGTAAACAGTAAATGGTACCATGTCTTGTTTATTAGTGGCCTTAAATTTTAAGACTGCGTCATTACCTTCGGGCAAGACTAGCTTTACTGCTGTCTGCCCTTCACAGTCTTCCGTATGTCGTTTCAAAAGTTCATCAGTTCCAAAATACTGATGGCAGCGCCCACAAATGTGTTTTGCACACTTATAATTGGACATTTGACTGCTTACCAATCTACTTAAATTCTTTATCCAACTCCCCCAGGGGCTCACATCTTGTGGGCGTGGGTTGGCGACCACGGGGCCCCAGCTGAGTCCGGCATTGCTTCCACTTACTTGTGCCGGGCTCCTCTCAGTCTTCTTTCCTGTCGACCTCACTTGGTCAACTCTTGTTCTCTTCTGACCCCGACGGTATTAGGGTATCCGAGGCCTAGGGAGTCTCTTCCTTTCCCGCCTTAATTGGCCCTTGTCTCATCTTTTCTGATACCCTCCTTCTGCGAGGGGTCAGCCTTCTTTTTCTCTTCCTTTTACCTCCTGCCTTGTGCTCTAGGCCCTTAAGGAGGCAGGGTGTATGTAGCCCCACCACTTCTGGTGCACCCTAGATAATGCTACACCCTCAGGGGCTCACGGCTGGTGAGCTCGGGAGTTGGCGACCCCGAGGGATTCCTGAGCTGGGTCCGTTTTCCACTTTTGTCCCTTGCCTTTGGGGCGGACCCTCTCCTCTTTCACTTTCCTATATGCCTTTCATGGCTCTCCTTCCTTCCAAGTCCCTCAATCCGCCTTCTCCAAGGGTTGAGGGCATTTCTTTTCCTTCTGTCCTTTTATTTGCCTTATTCTCCTTTAGTTTTCCATTTCTTCTTCTAGTATGTAGGTTAGTAGTTAGTTTTAGTTTTAAGTTCGCTTTTCATTTTCATCTTCACGATCACCCAAACCATCAGGGGCCGATAACCTAGATGTTAGGCCCCTTAAAACAACAATTATCATCATCATCATCTTTATCCAACAATAATAGCTTTTATCCCCATCAGACAGGTAAAGCAAGTGAATGTGATGTTGTTTTACCTGTTTGGTGGCATACAAGGGGCCCACAATATTGGATCCCTCGATACCATACACCATGAAGGAGAAATTTGGATTATCTTTCTCAAATAAATGAATTTTATCTAGAGGCATGGGAAATGAAACACGCTCGAGATTGAGAGTTTGTTTCATGTGGTTAAACTATTCTTTGTACTGACCTGGTTTATGACCATTTCTGTCTTTACAGGGTTGCAGACAGCTAACTATACTCCACAAAAAGCAGTAATCGTCTTTGTTGCGTATGTTGATCACTGCCTTTCTGGAAGCGATAAAGCTCGGTGTGGTATATAGCTACTTCCTGCATTTAATGGATTGTATTTACAAATATTGATTTGCAAATAGGCAATGCTATTGAGGGCCAAGCCACTGGGATCCTGTTGCAACTTATCAAATTTTGTGATATGCGCTTGAATAGGTTTCTCCTGATACCACGTTTCCAAATTATCGGCTATCAGTACTTTCTCCATTTTTGTACAAAGGTTGAAGGTGTGTTTCTCTTCAACATTATTTTTATCAACATAAATTCACATAGTAGTTCAAAATTTATTTTTAAAGCCTGATGCAATCTTAAGCCTTGTTCATATTCGCTCAAAAAATGGGAAAACATAATTCCACAAAATCTTTAGGCGGCAGACAGTGATTCGCATTGTAAATTCGGCCGGAGCATACTCGCGTTTTGAAACATTTGGCCAAAGGCTACCACACTTTATACTTCACTATCTGATATAGACATGATTATAAAATGGACTAATAAACGTGCAAACCTTACCTTAGAATAGGTTAATCCAAAACCAGCAATTCCACACGGCCACACTTATCGCTTTCACTGACAGACACACACAATGGTCGTAGCAATTGGCCCCAGCAGGAGATGATCAGCAACAAGGTTTCCGTTGTTTTTGTGTCACCAACAAGGTTTCTGTTGTTTTTTGTTTCCAACGATTTATCTGAAAAACAAATCAATACAATCTGTTATTAGTCATGGTTATATACATTAAACATGTGCATTCATTCATTCATTCATTCATAGGAGTTGCTAAAAACAAAAGGTTTCAAGTGTGCACACATAGATAAGACAGTCTGTCAAAAAGTAACAAGGTCATTTACTAAGAAAAGAATTAATCTATATTCATAGCTCACCTTTTTATTAAATATCGAAAGCGTCACGGTAGTTAAAACCTGTTCACTCGATACAAGTCTTCATTCTGAAACAATAATAAATAAACGCCATAAGTTTATAAATTTCCATGAAATAAATGGCATATATTTAACAACAACAACAACAATAAAAGTAATGGAACAACATGTACTCACCATATAATGAATTATAATGCTTTCAGCAAATGTGCTCTTTGCCGCCACTGTCACTGTCTCTCTGTCTGCTTTCCCAGACTTAATGACGTTTTTTTTAAAATCTGCCACAAACAATATCCCCAAAAAATACTATCAGTCACTAACTTACTTTTCACGCGTACATAAAATAACAATAAAACCAATCATGTCATAATTAACAATAATGAACCTACCTCATTACAAGTATGGCCGCGGTTCACGTAATTTTTTACAAAGAGCTTAAGACACTTGCATCCGTCGTCTTCAAAGATGATCACAAGAATGATGACTCTCCCTTACTCTCTGACATATATGTCCCCTCAACAAGATGCAAAGTTAACACATTACTTTTTTTTGCTCCTACGCATAGGATGTCGTGGAGCGCACAAGTCAGACTGATTCTCACAAGCTTTGCAAACTCTGCATGAGTGTGTGTGTGTGTGTGCGCGCGTGGGAATGCAATGATCAGCTTTTCGACAGAGCTGTATGTCCTTCATTGCAATATCGAGTTACACGTCTGGGTCAGATAACAGCCACCTGCATGCGAACAACAGGCTGTTATCTCTCTGGCTGCAAGTCACGTGCGATGATAAGACGTCTTGTCTTGCTCGCCGTGGGCCGGTCTCAAAGCTTTCAAATCTCGTTTCATCAAGCAGGTCCTCTCTCTGCGTGTGAGCCCAGTCAAGCCATGACAAATAATAATAATAATAATGCATATGTGGTTTACCAACATAATAGCGCTTAACATAACGTGACTTCAAATCTGGTTTCTTACTTTCTCCCCGTTTTCCTCAACGATCTCGAAAAAATGACGGAAACCATGATTTCAGCTTTTCCATACCTACATCTCGTAAAGAGGACAGCGACACGAATACATCAACATGCCCGTCATAAAAATCGCTTAATTCGTTTTCCAAATAACTTGAAAATTAACAAAAACACCTTTTCCATAAAAAACGTGTTTCCAGCTTTTTACCTTTTCCATACCTACATCTCCGTAAAGAGGACAACGAAACGAAAAAAAAAATCACGCACGTCATCATGACGTTTTCAGTTTTTGCAATATTAGGGAAAATCACAAAAACCCATTTTCCATAAAAAACGTGTTTTTATCTTTTCCATACCTACATCTCCGTAAAGAGGACGACGAGACAAAAAATACTATCACGCACGTCATCATCACGTTTACAGTTTTTTCAATATTAGGGAAAATCACAAAAACCCATTTTCCATCAAAAAACCGTGTTTCCAGCTTTTACCTTTTCGACACCTACATTCCCGTAAAGAGCGCAACGAGACGAAAAAATACTATCACGCACGTCATCAACACGTTTTTACTTTTCGCAATATGAGGGAAAATCACAAAAACCCATTTTCCATAAAATGTCTTGTTTCCAGCTTTTTACCTTTTCCACCCCTACATCCCCGTGAAGAGGACGACGAGACGAAAAAATACCATCACGCACGTCATCATCACGTTTTCCGTTTTCGCAATATTAGGGAAAATCACAAAAACCCATTTTCCATCAAAAAACCATGTTTCCAGCTTTTTACCTTTTTCACACCTACATCCCCGTAAAGAGGACGACGAGACGAAAAAATACTATTGTACACGTCATCATCACGTTTTCGGTTTTCCAAAAAATAGCAAAAATGTGAAAAACGCATTTTTGGACCCAAAACCCTATGTTCACCTTTTCGACACCTACATTCCCGTAAAGAGCACAACGAGACGAAAAAAACGAATCCAAGCACGCCCTCCTAGCATGACTCCTTCCATTCCAAGGTCGCAGGGGCTCACAACTTCCTTTTGGAAGCAGAACCCCTGACCTAGCACTACTGTTGACAATGTCCTTATTTTACGCGCTACCCAACCACCATTGGTCTGGACGAAAATATTGGTCTAGACAAAACCATTTGTCTGCCGGATGCGATATACCAAATGCGTGACTCAGTGAGAAAGATAGTCGCCAGACCTTCGATTTCAACTATATAAGTCGTGTTGCTATTAGGGCGGGACGGTGGGTTTATGACAGCGGATTAGTGAACATCCAGTACTAAATCCTCTCCAGATATTCTCCCGACTATTAATTCGGGTACTTTCAGTTTTTTAAAATGTGTATAGAAAGGATTGACTCAGTTTTTTAAAATGTGTATAGAAGGGATTGACTAAAGTGCACCGCCACCCAAATATTAATACTAAAATACTCTACCTGAGGCAGCCAGAAAGTGGGTTCAATCCTCGTCTCCTTTGGTTGAATTCGGACCTGTTTGGAAGATTATTTCCCGGCAACAAGGCCTGAAGGAGATAGCCAGGTTGTAGAAACTCTTGATCTAACTTCCTTTCTGTAAAATAACCAATGATGGAATTTATCATCAAAATAATGCAGGATTCGTCAAATGCTGTGTGGAAATAATGCTAGTTCATCCCAATAAACCATACTAAAATGCAAACATCACGAAGCTATCGTATAGGTTAATACAAAATACAGTACTATCTTGAATTATCACACTGACCAATCCTCGTCTCGATTGTTTTAATTCACATACCTGGAAGTGAAAATAAATGATAACTATCAACATGATTCACAGTTATATTAATCCATAAAATTAAAAAGGAAGATATTAACTGCAAATACCTTAACATCGTTCACGACGGTTAAAAATGCATCGAAATGGCGGCGGAGCAAAGAAGATATCTGAGGCGGAAGCCTGGAAGTAACGATATGGTACTCTCTCTCTCTCTCTGACATATAGTTTCCTTGCGGGGCTGCCGCATTCACATGAGCGCGAGACCCTTGTTGTTGAAGGACCTGAAACCCTGGACCGCGCGCGACACTCCGTACCTTGCGCACGGCGGTGTTTGGACCGCACAACGTTCTTTGCCAAATTCTTGAATGCTAATTGCACTTAATCATTGTGTACGTTGAGACAATTAATTAAAATAGTTGAACGAGGTATTGCTTCTAAAAAGACAACAATATACAGGGTGTCTTTTATGTACTATTGGAGAATGATAGGTCGTGTAGGTGACGGGAATAGAAGTAATTTGAGATAGGGATCTTGGGGTCGGAGCGGCCTCCTTAACCCCTAAAATAAGGGTTGATTCAGGCCCTCCACCCTGTCAGTTGGGCAACCGACCCAAGCCTCTAATACCTACTCAATCCTTAACTCTTGGCAAGATTCATGTCACCATGTGGCGCTGGCGTAATGGATAGCGTTGTGGTGCGGAAGGCCGGTAGTCCCGTGTTCGATTCCGGGCTTGGGCACTCTCTTCTCTGACGTAGCACCAGACTGTATCATGTGACTACAATACGACAAATAATATTAAAAGAAAAATATTTTGCCCAAGCCCGGAATCGAACCCGGGACTATCGGCCTTTCGCACCGTCCCCTTCCCCCAGGGGCTCACATCTTGTGGGCGTGGGTTGGCGACCACGGGGCCCCAGCTGAGTCCGGCATTGCTTCCACTTACTTGTGCCGGGCTCCTCTCTGTCTTCTTTCCTGTCGACCTCACTTGGTCAACTCTTGTTCTCTTCTGACCCCGACGGTATTAGGGTATCCGAGGCCTAGGGAGTCTCTTCCTTTCCCGCCTTAATTGGCCGTTGTCTCATCTTTTCTGATACCCTCCTTCTGCGAGGGGTCAGCCTTCTTTTTCTCTTCCTTTTACCTCCTGCCTTGTGCTCTAGGCCCTTAAGGAGGCAGGGTGTATGTAGCCCCACCACTTCTGGTGCACCCTAGATAATGCTACACCCTCAGGGGCTCACGGCTGGTGAGTTCGGGAGTTGGCGACCCCGAGGGATTCCTGAGCTGGGTCCGTTTTCCCCTTTTGTCCCTTACCTTTGGGGCGGACCCCCTCCTCTTTCACTTTCCTATATGCCTTTCATGGCTCTCCTTCCTTCCAAGTCCCTCAATCCGCCTTCTCCGAGGGTTGAGGGCATTTCTTTTCCTTCTGTCCTTTTATTTGCCTTACTCTCCTTTATTTTTCCATTTCTTCTTCTAGTATGTAGGTTAGTAGTTAGTTTTAGTTTTAAGTTCGCTTTTCATTTTCCTTTTCATTTTCATCTTCACGATCACCCAAACCATCAGGGGCCGATAACCTAGCTGTTAGGCCCCTTAAAACAACAATTATCATCATCATCATCAACCTTTCGCACCGCAACGCTATCCATTACGCCAGCGCCACTTCGTGAAATGAATCTTGCCAAGAGTTAAAGGATTGAGAGAGGTAATAGAGGCTTGGGTTGGTTGCCCAACTGACAGGGTGGAGGGCCTGAATCAACCCTTATTTTAGGGGTTAAGGAGGCCGCTCCGACCGCAAGTTCCCTATCTCTAATTACATCTACACCCGTCCCCTACACGACCTATCATTCTCCAAAGGTACATAAAAGACACCCTGTATACAGTGTATGCATGGAACATGTTTTAGAGAACACAAACAGGAGTAAATAAATTCAAACATGTGACTGGACTAATCGATATGGAATGAAATAGCAAATTATTGTTCAAACTGTAATCAAGCAAATTTAGCTTCCGTTTTCAGCTTCGTGATTGCATTGCTCACAAGTGACTTTATGCTGACTGTGATTGCGGCATACATTTCGGTGACATAAGTCACATGTAACTCCGGTCTTCGTATTCTTGTGTGTTCCACAGATAAGCAGATTTTCTTTTGTGATGTAAACTTCCTGGTCTCCCTGGGTTCACGATACTTTGACAAAAATACCTGTAAATCACTTGGGAGTGACACAAGCTGAGCTCTTTCGCGGAGATTTGCTTCCATCAGATGCATTCACAAATCAGTGAGGTATTTCCTTCTCACACAATTCCTTGAAGGGTTGTTGGCCAGAAATATCATGTACGAATGTATGCCCGCAATATCAAGTTCACGGAAGAACACTACACGTGGCCATCGCCTTGTTTTCCTTGATGTTGTATGTGTAGAACACATCTGATCAACTGTATCTGTGCCAACCTTAGTCCCATTATAGTCCATAATAATGACTGGTTTATTAGTGTCGTGCATAGTTTATAAAAGAAGCACAACTGTCTTCTTTTTTGTCACATAGGACACCAGTGTTATGTCGGGTTGGAATCCGAACATGCTGGAACCATTAGAAATTCGGTAGGTATTTCCCTTTTGTTCTTTTTTAGGGTACCGACGAATGTCAACCCTTGCTCCAATAGGTATTCGAACAGTGGAATTCTGCAGTAATAATTATCAGTGGTAACGCTCCTGTGTGATTTCTTTATCGGGTCAGTTAGCCTTTTTACGATAACAGTAGAGTTCCAAAATGAACGTGTAAAATGTACTGTCGCACATAGCATAGCATACTTAGCTGGTTTCTGTGGCATATACTGTATGAATCCACACCGGCCACGAAAAGCTACCAGCATCTCATCAACTGTTAAAAACTCCCCTGGGGAATAGGAAGCTTGACAATTAGCAATGGCTGCTAATCTGTCTGTCACAATTCGTTCATTTCTAGTGCTTACGTCATCTAAACGCAAACATATCATCAAAAATATAAAGCGCCTGGAGCTAAAATTTGCCCCGAGGATCATCATTCCAGTACCGTCTCGTGACCAAAGTTCTAATGTATTAGCACGGTTGCCCTTTTTAGTTGCAATAAGAAATAATGCCCTCAAAAGTCCGATAATCTCGGTACGTCGACCGTAGTGTCCTTGAAGTCTCTACTTCGCGATTCCACATTCTTTGCCCGACACCTAGCAATGTGAAGTAAGTGTATCTTACGATATCATCGATCATTTGAAGAGAAATTATTTGCAAGAAAGCATCAATCGGTATTGAGTGTTTCGTGCATTTGCTTTTGTCCCGGGAAACGTCTTCACAATATTTTTCAAACGGGTTTTAGAATTATTCAGAACCACAGGGGTACTCTTCTATATTGTTTCACTATCTTGACCAAAATAAAATCTGAAATCGTTGGATTCAGTGTCATCGTCCATTGGAATGTCGCTCGAAATAGATTGTGCCGAATCACTAGAATTATTGTCATCTACCACCCCTTCTTCTTCAAAATCCACGTCACTACCGTAGTCGAAGTTACTGTCTTCTCCGTGTTGGTCTTCAAGTTCCATGATGCACTGTTCGATGTCATCAGGATCAATATACCTTCTTCGATCCCTGTAGCGTAAAATAAAATAAAATAAAACATATTTTCTACTTTTCTGAAACGCATATAATTTTCTACCTGTGACAAATACATACATACATGATAATTGTTCTTTTAAGGGGCCTAATATCGAGGTTATCAGCCTCTAATGAAATGAAATGGCGGGAAATGAAAGGATAAAGATTTAAAAAAAACTCACTGCCAAGGATGAAACGAAAATGGACTATATAGAACGGACAGTTAGCCCCAACAATTATGCCTTATTTGAATAAAAAGAATAAAAAAGGCGAATGGAAAAAGAAAACAATAAAACAAATAAGGCATAGTAAACTAGAAAATAGATGAAAGCAATAAAAACATAAACAGACTTAACCTGAATTAAAATTCTTAACTTACATTAAAACTTAAAAAAGTGACCACTCTCCCTCATGAACCGGATGATGAGGTCTACTGACGGCCCGTCATCACGGAGAATAAGGGAGAGGGTATTAGGCAGTTTAAGAGTCCATCGCAGATCGACCAGATCCCCACACTCCAAGAGAATGTGTGACACAGTTAGATAGGCACCGCAAGTACACACAGGGGGGTCTTCTCTCTTTAGAAAGTGGGAGTGCGTAGCAATCCCATGGCCGATCCGGAGTCGACAGAGTACCACGGCTTCCTTCCGGGGAGATCAGAAGGAAGATTTCCACACCTTCGACGTCTCCTTGATGCCTCTCAGTTTGTTGGGTGGAGGCGTTGCACGCCACGCTTCCTCCCGATGCGACAGGATCGAATACCGCAACTGAGAGCGCACATCACTAGCAGGCACCTTGTATGGCAGCGAGGGCAGTGTGACAGCCTCTCTCGCCGCCTGATCAGCAAGCTCGTTTCCCGCAATACCCATTTGGATAAGAAGACACACAAAGGTCACCCCAGTTCCAGCGTTGCACGCACTGACGAGCAGGTCATGCACACGCTGGACCAGCGGGTGCTTCGGGAAACACACGTCGATCGCTTGCAGCACACTCAGAGGGTCAGTACACACAAGAAAGTGCTGGTGATCGTCTGATAACGTGCACCGCAGAGCCTCGAAGATGGCATAGAGCTCCGCTGTGTACACGCCACAGGCCTCGGGAAGTGAAAAGAGAAACCGATGATCCTCAACCACAAATGCACAGCCTACTTTTCGTTTACCCACGTACCGTCCGTGAATAGAAGCCCTGATCCTGGATACCGGCTCACCACGGACCGGAACAGCCTCCGATGGACGGAGGAGTCCGTGTCCGACTTGGGGCCGGTGTGCAGATCCAGGATGATATCAGGGCGAGAGACCATCCACGGAAGGGCCTTGCTAGGTACTCGGACGATACAGGAGACAGAAGGAAATCGGAACTGCCGATACAGGTCATCCAAGCGAATCCCCGCCGGCCGAGTGGCTCGGGCGAGCACATCATACAGCCGGCGATTCGGATTGGAAAACAAACATGGATAGCTTGGATGAAGTGGCATCTGTCGAATAGTTGCAGCATAGGTCAGCAGTACTTGTTGGCTCCTCAGGTGTAAAGTGGGTACGCATGCCTCGGCGAGCAAGCTGACGACTGGGCTCATGCGAAAGGCCCCCGTCGCCAGCCTCACACCGCCGTGGTGGACGCTGTCCAGTTTAACAAGCACTGACATACGGGCCGAACCATATGCTACACTGCCATAATCTAATCTAGATAAAATCAGTGCCTTATAGAAACGTAGGAGTACCGCGCGTTCCGCCCCCCACAATGTGCCGCTAGGAAACCGCAACATGATGAGTTTCTTAGCACAGGCAGTTTTCAAACACCGCACGTGTGGCTCCCACGTTAACTTCTGATCGAAAAGGTGCCCAAGGAACCGGTACGTAGCAAGAACAGGCAAAGCTACTGCTCGGGTCTAAGCTCTATGAACTTGCGGGGTGAAGAGCAGAGGCAGGGAAGGAGCAGGCGAGAAGTGAGAAGCTAGTCAACAGCCCGCCGCTTTACCTGGTATTCCCGTCTATTCCAATACTGCTAACATCGGATCTTTGCTCAAACCACTGTGGTGTAGCGAACGAGTGAGTGAGTCACCGACCAATGTATTTGGTTCTGTTTCTACGCCAGGACCGGACTGGGAAGCCGGCTCATCTATCATCATAAACGTCAATGCTCCACAATCCTGTCAGACCCACGGAGGTTAAAGCCGAGCAGTACATTGCCCAGATAAAGCTCAGGATCCGGATGGAGTGTGCGTTTTCGGCAGAAATGTACAACCGAGGTTTTAGCGGTTGAGAACCGAAAGCCATGCTCTAGTGTCCAGCGTTCCACTCTCCGAATAGCTTGTTGTAGCTGTCGTTCAGCTACCGCCATATTTTGCGCACTAATGTAGAGCGTAATTGTCTACTCTACATATAACGAAGGTACCACTACTGGACTAGCAGCAGTGACTATACCGTTTATGGCAATCGCAAATACTGTTACGCTAAGCACCGACCCCTGTGGGACCCCGTTTTCCTGTACATGATATTACCCCCAGGGGCTCACATCTAGTGGGATGTGGGTTAGCGACCACGGGGCCCCAGCTTAGTCCGGCATTGCTTCCACTTACTTGTGCCGGGCTCCTCTCTGTCTTCTTTCCTGTCGACCTCACTTGGTCAACTCTTGTTCTCTTCCGACCCCGACGGTATTAGGGTATCCGAGGCCTAGGGAGTCTCCTCCTTTCCCGCCTTAATTGGCCCTTGTCTCATCTTTTCTGATACCCTCCTTCTGCGAGGGGTCAGCCTTCTTTTTCTCTTCCTTTTACCTCCTGCCTTGTGCTCTAGGCCCTTAAGGAGGCAGGGTGTATGTAGCCCCACCACTTTTGGTGCACCCTAGATAATGCTACACCCTCAGGGGCTCACGGCTGGTGAGTTCGGGAGTTGGCGACCCCGAGGGATTCCTGAGCTGGGTCCGATTTCCCCTTTTGTCCCTTGCCTTTGGGGCGGACCCTCTCCTCTTTCACTGTCCTATCTGCCTTTCATGGCTCTCCTTCCTTCCAAGTCCCTCAATCCGCCTTCTTCGAGGGTTGAGGGCGTTTCTTTTCCTCCTGTCCTTTATTTGCCTTATTCGCCTATATTTTTCCATTTCTTCTTCTAATGTGTAGGTTAGTGGTTGGTTTTAGTTTTAAGTTCGCTTTTCATTTTCATCTTCACGATCACCCAAACCATCAGGGGCCGATAACCTAGATGTTAGGCCCCTTAAAACAACAATTATCATCATCATCATCATGTACATGATATTGCTAACAATTCCCCCCTATTCGGACACGGAATAGGCGAAGGGACGGAAAATTCGCGATCAAGACCGGCAAGTTACCTCGGAATTTCCATTGATGCAGGGTAGAGAGGATGCCGTAACGCCAAGTAGTGTCATAGGCCTTCTCAAGGTCAAAGAAAATAGCGACTAGGTGCTGTCTCCTGAGGAAAGCGTCCTGTATGGCAGTCTCGAGGCGCACCAGATGGTCGTTGGTACACGAAGACGCCCTGAAACCACACTGATATTCTGACAGAAGTCCTCGTTTCTCCAGGACCCACACCAGTCGCCGATTGACCATCCTCTGAAAGAGCTTGCACAGGCTATTTGTGAGACAAATAGATCTGTAACTCCCTGTAAAATTGGTATCCTTAACGGGCTTCAGGATAGGTATAATTATACTTTCCTGCCATTGCGCTGGAAACACACCTTCCAACCAGATACGGTTAAACACCCTGAGTAAATAACGAATGCTCTTATCGTTAAGGTGTTTGAGCATCTGGTTGTGGATATTATCCGGGCCGGGAGACGTTTCCTTGCAGAGCGCCAGCGCTCCGAGGAGTTCCCACTCCGTAAAGGGCACGTAGTACTCCTCCGAAGCGCGGGAAGCAAAACTGAGCTGGGAACGTTCTGCCTTGCGCTTCAGAGCCACAAAATCTGGATCATAGTTATCGGAACCGGATATATCCGCAAAATACGACGCGAGATGGTTTGCAACGCGGTAAGGATCTGTAACCAATTCATTATCAATGGAAATTCCCGGTACAGTAGAAGATGCCTGAATTCCCGAGATGCGTCGTAGTTTAGTCCACACTTGAGAGGAGGGGGTATGTGCCGTCATAGGCGACACATACCGTTCCCAGGATTGTTTCTTACTCTGGCGAATAAGAGTCCGTGCCTTGGTACGATATTTCCTAAACGCCACCAAATTGGCCATGGTTGGACGCCGACGATAGTGCTTATGAGCTCGATGACGGTTTCTTATTGCCGCTGCAATATCCTCAGTTCACCAGAGGACGAGTTTGCGACGAGGAGTTCCAGAAAATGATGGAATGGGCTCCTCGGCGGCAGAAAAAAGCACATCGATGATGTGCTGTACCTCGTCATCGACGCTCCGGCAACCAAGATCAACGAACACAGCTCGTTTGGTAAACTATGGCCAATTGGCCCGTTTTAGGACTCAAACGACTGGGGAACTCCACGGGATTCTGCTTAAGAAGAGTAGGAATTATCGGAAAATCGTCACTGTCACAGAGGTCATCGTGTACATACCAACCAAACATAGGAACCAGCGCACGTTTACACACACTTAGGTCAATGTGCGAGTACGTGCCATGCGCACTACTAAATTGGGTGGCTTCCCCTGTATTTAATATCGATAAAACCAACCCTTGGATTAAGCCCTCCACGTCCCTTCCTCTGGGACAGGAAGATGGTGATCCCCATTGGGGGTGATGAGAGTTGAAATCACCCACGAGTACTTGTGCCGGGCTCCTCTCCGTCTTCTTTCCTGTCGACCTCCCTTGGTCAACTCTCGTCTGAGGTTTGTTTCCTGTAGGCAGACTATAATCGCTGCGTATTGTGCAATAAGCTGACGGAGCAGGTGGGGCGGATGGCTTCCCCCTTTTTGGAGGAGTAAGGGAAGGCGTAGTGCGGACTCCCTTCTTCCCTGCCTCTAAGGGGCCTGGGAAGTGTGCAACCCTCATAAATGTATACCTTTGTTTAATATTAAATTTCTCTGGAATTTATGAATGTATTAGATTAAAAATGTAACGTGTTATTTATCGTAAACTGACAGATAAGCGCACAATGTATCAATGATCTAGTTCAATTTTCTTCTTAGCTATTAAGTTACAAATATTAGTCGGATAAAAAAATTCACAGAAATAAGTCTCAAATTCATGTTCCTTTTTCTCAGAAAGTATACACTTTCTTAATATTATGTTTTTTAAAACTTAATTGTGACAGTATTATTTAGCTATTTAAGTAGAATAGTTGCTCTAATTGTAAAGGATATGTTTTTAAGTTTGTATATTTGTCCATGGTATTTTATGACCTAAGATAGGCCTGAAATTTTATATATATTCCAAACTACTTAACTTACATTCGCAATTCTGCTTCAGTACTTAAAGTAGCATGTATGCAGTATGTGAGTCAAGTTTCAGTTTGTTAGCTTTAATAGGTTCTGAGAAAAAGGAACATTTTGGCAGCTTTTTGGGCATTTGACACACGTTCGCAAAGCAGTTGTGGTGTTGAATCCAGATTTTAAACCCATCCCTTCCAGAAGTTTTAGCCTACCAACTGCTCCTTCATTAAAAGTCGCCACAGCATCACAGACACCTATTACCACCATGTCATAATCTGCAAACACAGTTTTTGGTAGTATTTTCCAAATGCAGTAATTAAAACTTTCATTCAAGTTCTGAGTGGCTCCATGTAAACATCTTTTCAACAGTTTGTCATCTGTCAAGTCCCTGTATACTGGTCTGATAGCTTCTATTACTGTATATGGTAGTGAATGTTTGTGTTGGTATGTTGTACCTAATGATACGCTTTCTGAAACCCACACCATGAATCTGCACCTTTGGGGCATAGCGCATGCTGCGGTTGGGTGTCAGTTGATGTCTTATGTAAGAATGATGCCCATATTGCATTCTTCATTGCTTTCAAAGGGTGTGTATTGCGTCTAATAGCTAGACCATAATACCTCTGTAGCAAATCTATTTCACCATCTGTCAATCTGCCTGCACCACTTACTGCCTTCTCGTCCTCCAGCACTTTACCCTTCAAATCTTTTTTCAGCTTCCTGAGTCTAGTGCCCATACGTTTCTGGACATGGCCTATACATTCTATCTGAACCTCTGCCCCGTATGGGTTTGAGTCACAAACTAGTTTATAAGCCTTTGAATCCCCATCTCTCAAATAATTCACATACCGAACACCTCGTTCTACCAATGACCTAAGAAAAATTTCCTTTGCTCCTCCACTTGAACCTTCATAATTCTTGACACATTTATCTTGTACTGTATTTAACTTACACCCTCTGCAATGTTTTGTAGAGATTTCAAAGTCTACGACTTTACCAGTTTCTCCAGATGTTGCAACAACAACACTATGACATGAAGTATGTCCTCGTTTCTGCCATCTACAGCAACAGTCATGTCCTTACTCCCTTCATCTTCTTCCACAGCCTCTCTGGCAGCATTAGTCATGCTTTCTTTACTCACCTCTAACAAGTAGCTTTTGAAAGCGTCAGTGTAATCACTAAACTTCCTGGGTGGTGGTGGCAAATCTAGCATTCCACATAATCTCTGCACCTTTCTGTCCCTTACCTATACAACGCATACCATAAACCATTCTTAAATTAATGTCATAGAATTTATCTTTGGTAACTTTTGAAGTTCTAGTTGAAGCACTAAATCACAGTTTTCACACTTGAGAATCAACTTAGAAGACAAACCTAGCCTAAAGTTATTATCTTCATATATGTACACAGATCCATCACATTGACAATATTTACAATTTGTGTTCTCATTGATGAACCTCGATAATATATCTACACTAATTATAATATTACCACTATTTACAGTTTCACTGTCTCCATCAGTTGAACACTCATCCTTCAAGTAAGACAGTTTCTTACTGGAAACGCTTTCCCTGCTTACATGCTGTATTTTTAGGTTAGAAGACGTGCACAGATTATCGTCATTACTACTACTATTTAAATGCTTATTACCGCAGAATTAACGCTTTTAAACAGTCTACTGCTTCTTGGCATTGTTAAATAACTTCTAAAGTACACTTGGAAATAAAATACCACTAGCAAAATAAGTTACAAACGTAAAACCTATTAACTGTTGCTCTTTATAAACGCCCCCCAGGGGCTCACATCTAGTGGGATGTGGGATGTGGGTTGGCGACCACGGGGCCCTAGCTGAGTCTGGCATTGCTTCCACTTACTTGTGCCGGGCTCCTCTCTGTCTTCTTTCCTGTCGACCTCACTTGGTCAAATCTTGTTCTCTTCCGACCCCGACGGTATTAGGGTATCCGAGGCCTAGGGAGTCACTTCCTTTCCCGCCTTAATTGGCCCTTGTCTCATCTTTTCTGATTCCCTCCTTCTGCGAGGGGTCAGCCTTCTTTTTCTTTTCCTGTTATCTCCTGCCTTCTGCTTAAGGCCCTCAAGAAGGCCGGGTGTATGTAGCCCCACCACTTTTGGTGCACCCTAGATAATGCTACACCCTCAGGGGCTCACGGCTGGTGAGTTCGGGAGTTGGCGACCCCGAGGGATTCCTGAGCTGGGTCCGTTTTCCCCTTTTGTCCCTTACCTTCGGGGCGGACCCTCTCCTCTTTCACTTTCCTATCTGCCTTTCATGGCTCTCCTTCCTTCCAAGTCCCTCAATCCGCATTCTTCGAGGGTTGAGGGCATTTCTTTTCCTCCTGTCCTTTATTTGCCTTATTCTCCTTTTGTTTTCCATTTCTTCTTCTAGTATGTAGGTTGGTAGTTAGTTTTAGTTTTAAGTTTACATTTCATTTTCATCTTCACGATCACCCAAACCATCAGGGGCCGATAACCTAGATGTTAGGCCCCTTAAAACAACAATTATCATCATCATCAACCATTTCTTCTTCTAGTATGTAGGTTAGTAGTTAGTTTTAGTTTTAAGTTCGCTTTTCATTTTTCATCTTCACGATCACCCAAACCATCAGTGGCCGATAACCGAGATGTTAGGCCCCTTAAAACAACAATTATCATCATCATCATCATCTTTATAAACGAGCATTCCCGCTGAACAAAACTGAGACAAAAGAAAATCGAAATACAGACACAGGACACGTTGCCAACATAACTACGTGCGTAAAGAGAAATTCTCAAGGAGTTTCAACACCACACTTTCAGAGAAAAGCAAAGACCTTTAGGAGGGGCGTGGCACTTCTGAACTGAATGACGCACGGTCTCTTTAAATATTTTTAAACAGCATAAATGATGCAGCTATATACTTGATATATATATCATTTTATTCAGGAAGCTCCCAGGAATGATTTGCAATTTTTTTAAAAGTTGCAATTTTTTACATTTTTACACTTCCCAGGCGAATTCCTGACCCTGGTCGACGATGCCGCCTCCGCCTTCCCCCCCCCCCCCGTTTGAGCGGGAGGAAGCCTTCAACTTCCTCCCCTGCTGTGCGGGCGGCGCAGCCTTCTTTGTGGCCGAAGGTGGAGTAGAAATCACCTTCGGGCTCTTGTTCCGATTCTGGGGTGTGGGTTTCAAGATGGACGGTGGTACATTTGAAGGTTTCATAGCTGGGACAAAAGATGAGGGAGCCGAGACCAAATTTGGGATTATAACGCAATAATCAATAGTTGGAGTAGGAGCAATCGTGGTATGGTACTCCTTGCGGGCCTCCTGGTAGGTGAGACCATCCAGCGTTTTGATCTCCTGGATTTTCTTCTCACTCCGGAAGACAGGACAGTTCCTGTCCCGAGGAGAATGAAATCCAGGACAATTAGTGCACTGATATGGTGTGGTGCACTCTTCCGCTTCGTGGGGTACCTTACCGCATGTTCCGCAGATTGAAGGGCTCGAGCATCGGGATAACATGTGCCCGAACATCTGGCACTTATAACACCTCACTGGTGGAGGGATATAAGGCTGTACATCACAACGGTAACTTGTTACCTTGACTTTCTCCGCGAGCATCGAAAGCTCAAAGGAAATGAAAGCACCAGTATCCACGATTTGACCACTGACCTTGCGCCGGACATCAGTCACGTGACGGTGCCGCATATCCTCCTTGAGATCCTCGTCAGTGTTCAGAATCAGGTCACGGTGGAAAATAACTCCTCGGACCAGATTCAGAGACGTATGCTTTTCCACTTTGACAGGGATCTCGCCAAATTGGTTACATTGCAGAAGTTGTTCAACTTGCTCTCCAGTCCTAGTCTTGAGCAACAAGCTACCGTTCCTCATCTTTTGTACTTTCTCAAGCTCACCATCGACCCTTTCTATGTGGCGAGAAAACAAAATACTCTTTAGCAGCTTGAAATCACCCTCATCTGTTCTGTTCGCTACCAGAAACTTGGGGGTGTTAGCACCCATATTTTCACGTACAGATTGTTCCCGGGGGCTTGATCCCCGTAGGGTGTGGAACCACCCTGTTTGGGGATTTTTCTTTTAGAACCTCCCCCAGGGGCTCACATCTAGTGGGACGTGGGTTGGGGACTATGGGACCCCAGTTGAGTCTGGCATTGCTTCCACTTCCTTATGCCGGGCTCCTCTCTGTCTTCTTTCCTGTCGACCTCACTTGGTCAACTCTTGTTCTCTTCCGACCCCGACGGTATTAGGTTATCCGAGGCCTAGGGAGTCTTTCACTTTCCCGCCTTAATTGGCCCTTTTCTCTTCTTTCCTGATACCCTCCTTCTGTGAGGGGTCAGCCTTCTTTTTCTTTTCCTTTTACCTCCTGCCTTGTGCTCAAGGCTCCCCCAGAGGCTCACATCTTGTGGGCGTGGGTTGGCGACCACGGGGCCCCAGCTGAGTCCGGCATTGCTTCCACGTACTTGTGCCGGGCTCCTCTGTCTTCTTTCCTGTCGACCTCACTTGGTCCACTCTTGTTCTCTTCTGACCCCGACGGTATTAGGGTATCCGAGGCCTAGGGAGTCTCTTCCTTTCCCGCCTTAATTGGCCCTTGTCTCATCTTTTCTGATACCCTCCTTCTGCGAGGGGTCAGCCTTCTTTTTTTTTCTCTCCCCCCTGTGGGTGGGGGGTTTAGAATACACCCACGGTGTCCCCTGCCTGTCGTAAGAGGCGACTAAGAGGGGCGACCTTGGCTATACTTTAAGGACTCCGCGTTGTTTTGCGAATTGGACCCCCAGTGGGTGGGAGGAAGCGAATACATCCACGGTAATCCCTGCCAGTCGTACAAGGCGACTAAAAGGGCTTCTCGGAACGGTCCCCTTTCGAGGGTTTGACAGTCAGCTCTAAAAGACATACACCCGTGCGGTATAACTCTCATTAGGTTATATCGCACTTCTGTCCGTCACTGCTTTCAGGGTCTGGCAACCAAAATTTCTATATGTGCGTGCTGTTGGGGGATGGGCCACTTACGCTAGCGACTACGTTCGAAAGCCTGTTCCGGTCTTGGCCGCGCCGACAGGTGGGTGTGCCATGTACCCGTTCAGTAGTATCCGCCTGACTACGCAGGTCCCCGCACAGCCGAATGTCTGAGCTGTAAAATCCAGTATATGCCAAGGGGTACATGCCGATACGGCATTGTAAAACATCGGACCCACGGGCAATGCCTTCCAAGCTAGGCGGGCCTTGCCCTGGCTGGGTAGCGCCTACTGTGACGGCCCGTGATCGGATGTCGGTGGCATTCGGGGAGGATGATCTGGCCATGGGTTCAAAAAGGAAAATCCCCAACCAGGGTGGACCTACACCCAAACAGGGTGGTCCTACACCCAAGTCTTTAACATTTGATTCCCTACGGGGATCAACCCCCTGGGAACAATCTGTGCGTGAAAATCTGGGTGCTAACACCCCCAAGTTTCTGGTAGCTACCAGAACAGATGGGGGTGATTTCAAGCTGGTAAAGAGTATTTTGTTTTCTCGCCACATAGAAGGTGTCTATGGTGAGCTTGAGAAAGTACAAAAGATGAGGAACGGTAGCTTGTTGCTCAAGACTAGGACTGGAGAGCAAGTTGAACAACTTTTGCAATGTGACCACTTTGGCGACATTCCCGTCAAAGTGGAAAAGCACACGTCCCTGAATCTGGTCCGAGGAGTTATTTTCCACCGGGACCTGATTCTAAACACTGACGAGGAGCTCAAGGAGGATATGCGGCACCGTCACGTGACTGATGTCCGGCGCATTACGCGCAAGGTCAATGGTCAAATCGTGGATACTGGTGCTTTCATTATTTCCTTTGAGCTTTCGGTGCTCCCGGAAAAAGTCAAGGTTACAAGTTACCGTTGTGACGTACGGCCTTATATCCCTCCACCAATGAGGTGTTATAAGTGCCAGAAGTTCGGGCACATGTTATCCCGATGCTCGAGCCCCGCAATCTGCGGAACATGCGGTAAGGTACCACACGAAGCGGAAGAGTGCACAACACCTTATCAGTGCACTAATTGCCCTGGATTTCATTCTCCTCGGGACAGGAACTGCCCTGTCTTCCTGAGTGAAAAGAAAATCCAGGAGATCAAAACCCTGGATGGTCTCACCTACCAGGAGGCCCGCAAGAAGTACCGTACCACGACTTCGCCTTCTCCAACGATTGATTATAGAGCCATAATACCAAATTAGGTCCCGGCTACTTCATCTTTTGTACCAGCTGTGAAACCTGCAACTGAGTTTCCTGTTCCGAAACCAGCTCCTAAGATTATAACGGAAAGCCCGAAGGTGACTTCAACTCCACCTTCGGCCACCACGAAGGCTGTGCGAACGAAGGCTGCTCCGCCCGCACAGCAGGGGAGGAAGTTGAAGACTTACTCCCCATTCGGGAGAAGTCGAAGACTTTCTCCCCACCCAAACGGTCGGCGAAAGCCGCGCCGAAGCCGGCGAAGGCAGCATCGTCGACCAGGGTCAGGAATTCGGCTCCTGACCCGTCTATATATCTTAAAGAGGCGGGGGCGGGTAAGAAGGGACCCTGCACTACGCATTCCCTTTCTCCAAAAAAGGGGAAGCCATCCACGCCCACACCTGCGGATGCTTCTGCGCCTGGGGACGTTTCGGTCCCCAGATCTACGCGCTCCCCACGGAGTTCCACCCGCCGCCGAACTGCGTCTAGGAAATCTTCCACCGAGTCGAGTCACTCCATGATCTCGCCTGAGGACATGGAGATTATAGTCGACGTAGTGACTGTAGATCCTTCAGAGTCAAAGTTGGAGTAGCTTGCTGCTCCAACTTATTCCCTAACTTCACACAATGGCACTGTTACAGTGGAATTGTAACTGTTATTACAGGCATTTGACAGAGCTCCGTCAGCTTATTGCCCAATACGCAGCGAGTATAGTCTACCTACAGGAAACGAACCTCAGACCTGATCACGAGACTGTTCTGAGAGGTTTCCGACTATACTCTAAAGAGTGACAAGACGCCGCCCGGGCTTCCGGGGGCGTTTGTACCTTCGTTCGCTCTGACTGCTATTGTGAGGAGTTTCCACTCGACACTCCTCTGGAAGCTATTGCAGTTCGCGTGTCCTTGCCTGCTATGACAACTGTATGTAACGTGTACCTTCCACCGAACCAGCCCTTTGATATTAATGACGTCTTTGATCTTGTTGATCAACTTCCAGTCCCTTTCCTACTCGTGGGTGATTTCAACTCTCATCACCCCCACTGGGGATCACCATCTTCCTGCCCCAGAGGAAGGGACGTGGAGGGCTTAATTCAAGGGATGGATTTAGATCTATTAAATACAGGGGAAGCTACACATTTTAGCTTAGCGCACGGCACGTACTCACACATTGACTTGAGTGTGTGTAGCCGTGCGCTGGTCCCCCTATTTGGTTGGAATGTACACGACGACCTCTGTGACAGTGACCATTTCCCGATCGTTCTTACACTTCTGAACCAGAAGCCCGTGGAGTTCCCCAGTCGTTGGGTGCTTAAGCGGGCAAATTGGCTCTCGTTTCAAGAACGAGCTGTGTTCGTTGATCTTGGTTGCAGGAGCGTCGATGACGAGGTACAGCACATCACCGATGTGCTTCTTGCTGCCGCCGAAGAGCCCATTCCATCCTTTTCTGGGACTCCTCGTCGCAAACACGTCCCTTGGTGGACAGAGGATACTGCAGCGGCAATAAGAGACCGTCGTCGAGCTCATAAGCACTACCGTCGGCGTCCAACCATGGCCAATTTGGTGGCGTTGAAGAAATTTCGTGCCAAGGCACGGATTCTTATTCGCCAGAGTAAGAAACAATCCTGGGAACGGTATGTGTCTTCTTTTACGGCACATACCCCCTCCTCTCAAGTGTGGACTAAACTAAGACGCATTTCGGGAATTCAGACATCTTCTACTGTACCGGGAATTTCCATTGATAATGAATTGGTTACAGATCCTCATCGCGTTGCAAACCATCTCGCCTCGTATTTTGCGGATATATCCGGTTCCGATAAATATGACCCTGCCTTCGTGGCCCTGAAGCGCGAAGCGGAACGTTTCCATCTTAGTTTTGCTTCCCGCGCTTCGGAGGATTACAACGTGCTCTTTACTGAGTGGGAACTCCGCGGAGCGCTGGCGCTCTGCTGGGACACGTCTCCTGGCCCGGATAATATTCACAACCAGATGCTTAAACACCTTAACGATGAGAGCATTCGTTATTTGCTCAGGGTGTTTAATCGTATCTCCCCCAGGGGCTCACATCTTGTGGGCGTGGGTTGGCGACCACGGGGCCCCAGCTGAGTCCGGCATTGCTTCCACTTACTTGTGCCGGGCTCCTCTCTGTCTTCTTTCCTGTCGACCTCACTTGGTCAACTCTTGTTCTCTTCTGACCCCGACGGTATTAGGGTATCCGAGGCCTAGGGAGTCTCTTCCTTTCCCGCCTTAATTGGCCCTTGTCTCATCTTTTCTGATACCCTCCTTCTGCGAGGGGTCAGCCTTCTTTTTCTCTTCCTTTTACCTCCTGCCTTGTGCTCTAGGCCCTTAAGGAGGCAGGGTGTGTGTAGCCCCACCACTTCTGGTGCACCCTAGATCATGCTACACCCTCAGGGGCTCACGGCTGGTGAGTTCGGGAGTCGGCGACCCCGAGGGATTCCTGAGCTGGGTCCGTTTTCCCCTTTTGTCCCTTCCCTTTGGGGCGGACCCTCTCCTCTCTCCCCTCTCCTCTCCTCTCCAATCCTCTCCTCTTTTCCTTATTAGTTAGTTTTAGTTTTAAGTTTACATTTCATTTTTCATCTTCACGATCACCCACACCATCAGGGGCCGATAACCTAGATGTTAGGCCCCTTAAAACAACAATTATCATCATCATCATTAATCGTATCTGGTTGGAAGGTGTGTTTCCAGCGCAATGGCAGGAAGGTATCATTATACCTATCCTGAAGCCCGATAAGGATCCCAAATTGACAGGGAGTTACAGACCTATTTGTCTCACTAACGGTCTGTGCAAGCTCTTTGAGAGGATGGTCAATCGGCGCCTAGTGTGGGTCCTGGAGAAACTGGGACTCCTGTCTGAATACCAGTGTGGTTTCAGGGCGTCTCGGTGTACCAACGACCATCTGGTACGCCTGGAGACCGCCATACAGGACGCTTTTCTCCGGAGACAGCACCTAGTCGCTGTTTTCTTTGATCTCGAGAAAGCCTTTGACACCACTTGGCGTTACGGCATCCTCTCTACCCTGCATCAATGGAAATTCCGAGGTAACTTCACCGGTTTTTATTGAGAATTTTCTGTCCATTCGCCTGTTCCGTGTCCGAATAGGGGGGAAATATTCTCAATATCATATACAGGAAAACGGAGTCCCACAGGGATCGGTGCGTAGCGTAACATTATTTGCGATTGCCATTAACGGTATAGTCGCTGCTGCTGGTCCAGCAGTGGTACCGTCGCTATATGTAGACAACTTCGCTCTATATTATAGTGCGCAAAATATGGCGGTCGCTGAACGACAGCTACAACAAGCTATTCGGAGAGTGGAACGCTGGACACTAGAGCATGGCTTTCGATTCTCTACCGCTAAGTCCTCGGTTGTCCATTTCTGCCGAAAGCGCACTCTCCATCCTGATGCTGAGCTTTCTCTGGCGTTGTAGCTTTGCCGGTCGTTGCTGCATACCGGTTCCTTGGGCTCCTTTTCGATCAGAAATTGACGTGGGAGGCACACGTGTGGTGTTTGAAAACTACCTGTGCTAAGAAACTCAACATGTTGAGGTTTCTTAGCGGCACATCATGGGGGGCGGACCGCGCGGTGCTCCTACGCTTTTATAAGGCTCTGAATTTATCTCGATTGGATTATGGCAGTGTAGCACATGGTTCGGCCCGTAAGTCAGTGCTTGTTAAACTGGACAGTGTCCACCCGGGCGGTGTGAGGCTGGCGACGGGTGCCTTTCGGACGAGCCCAGTCGTCAGCTTGCTCGCCGAGGCTGGCGTACCTCCTTTACACCTGAGGCGCCAACAAGTACTGCTGACCTATGCTGCAACTATTCGACAGATGCCCCTGCATCCAAGCTAACCATGTTTGTTTTCCAATCCGAATCGCCGGCTGTATGATGCGCTCGCCCGAGCCACTCGGCCGGCGGGGATTCGCTTGGATGACTTATACCGTCAGTTCCGATTTCCTTCTGTCTCCTGTATCGTCCGAGTACCTAGCAAGGCCCCTCCGTGGATGGTCTCTCGCCCTGATATCATCCTGGATCTGCACACCGGCCCCAAGTCGGACACTGACTCCTCCGTCCATCGGAGGCTGTTCCAGTCCGTTGTGAGCCGGTATCCGGGATCAGGGCTTCTATTCACGGACGGTTCGAGGGTAAACGAGAAAGTAGGCTGTGCATTTGTGGTTGAAGATCGTCGGTTTCTCTTTTCACTTCCCGATGCCTGTGGCGTGTACACAGCGGAGCTCTATGCCATCTTAGAGGCTCTGCGGTACACGTTATCAGACGATCACCAGCACTTTCTTGTGTGTACTGACTCTCTGAGTGCGCTGCAAGCGATCGATGTGTGTTTCCCGAAGCACCCGTTGGTCCAGCGTGTGCACGACCTGCTCGTCAGTTCGCGTTCCGCTGGGGCCGGGGTGTCCTTTGTGTGGCTTCCTAGCCACATGGGTATTGCGGGAAACGAGCTTGCTGATCAGGAGGCGAGAGAGGCAGTCGCACTGCCCTCGCTACCATATAAGGTGCCTGCTAGTGATGTGCGCTCTCAGTTGCGGCATTCGATCCTGTCGCATTGGGAGGAAGCATGGCGTGCCACGCCTCCACCCAACAAACTGAGAGGCATCAAGGAGACAACGAAGGTGTGGAAATCTTCCTTCCGATTTCTCCGGAAGGAAGCTGTGGTACTCTGTCGACTCCGGATCGGCCATGGGATTGCTACGCACTCCCACTTGCTGAAGCGAGAAGATCCCCCTGTGTGTACTTGCGGCGCCCACCTAACCGTGGCACACCTTCTCTTGGAGTGTGTGGATCTGGCCGATCTGCGCAGGACTCTTAAACTGCCTAATACCCTCTCCCTTATTCTCCGAGATGACGGGCCGTCAGTTGACCTCGTCATCCGGTTCATGAGGGAGAGTGGTTACTTTTTTAAGTTTTAATGTGTAGTTACGACTTTTAATTCTGGTTAAATCTGTTTTATGTTTTTTATTGTGTTATGTATTGTATTGTTCACTATGCCTTATTTGTTTTATCCTTTTTTACCATCCGCCTTTTATTCTTTTTATTCAAATAAGGCATAATTTTTTGGGGCTCACTGTCTGTTTTATAAACACCATTTTCGCTTCATCCATGGCAGTGAGTTGTTTTTATCTACATCCTTTCATTTGACGTCATTTCATTTCATTAGGGGCCGATAACCTCGATGTTAGGCCCCTTAAAACAACAATTATCATAATCATCAACCTTCTTGTTCTCTTCGTTTTACCTCCTGCCTTGTGCTCTAGGCCCTTAAGGAGGCAGGGTGTATGTAGCCCCACCACTTTTGGTGCACCCTAGATAATGCTACACCCTCAGGGGCTCACGGCTGGTGAGTTCGGGAGTTGGCGACCCCGAGGGATTCCTGAGCTGGGTCCGTTTTCCCCTTTTGTCCCTTCCCTTTGGGGCGGACCCTCTCCCCTCTCCTCTCCTCTTCTCGTTATATTTCATTTCTCTTTAAGATTCCCGCACTGTTTTTGTTACTTGGTTCACCGTGTATCTAAATTCCCTTTTAGCGATTTTTTAAGGTATTTTTAATCTACGTTGCATTTTGTAAGTTTTTTCGATCTAAATTACATCTCGCGATTGTTTTCAACTTCAATTGCATTTTGTAAAGGTTGACAATCTAAATTGATTTTTGGTAAGTCTTTCAATGCAGGTAGCCGGGCCTTTTTTTTTTTTTTTGAATTTCAGTTGCATTTTGTAAGTATTTTCAACCAAAACCGCATTTCGCACAAATTTTGAATCTCAATTGCTTTTTGTTTGGTGGGCATTTTGCACATATTTTGATTCATAATTGCATTTTGTGGGTATTTTGAATCTAAATTACATTTTGTCAAGTATTTTCAATCTAAATTGCATTTTGTAAGTATTGTCAATCCACATGAGTCGTTTGAATCTACCGTACATTTTGTAAACATTTTCAACTTCAATTGCATTTTGTAATTATTTTGAATTTCAATTGCACTTTGTGAATAATTTGGATTGGAACTGGGATATTTCAATCTAAATTGCATCGTGTATTTTCAATTTCAATGCATTTTGTAAGTATTTTGAACCTCTATTGCATTTTGTTCGTAATTTCGATCTCATTTGCATTTTGTAAGTATTTTGAATTTCAATTGCATTTTGTAGGTATTTCGACGCTACATTGCATTTGTACGTATTTTGAACCTAGCCTTCATTTTGTGGGTACTTTTGAATCTATTCTTTTTGTGAATCTTTTCGTTCTAAATTCCCTTTTGTAAGAACATTTTGTGAGTTCTTTCAATCTGAGTTCCTTTTTGTAAGTATTTTCCGTCTCACTTAATTTTCGTTCTGGTTTCCGTTTCATTATCATTTCTTCTTTCCTGTCGACCTCGCTTGGTCAATTCTTGTTCTCTTCCGACCCCGACGGTATTAGGGTATCCGAGGCCTAGGGAGTGTCTTCCTTTCCCGCCTTAATTGGCCCTTGTCTCATCTTTCCTGACACCCTCCTTCTGTGAGGGGTAAGCCTTCTTTTTCTTTTCCTTTTACCTCCTGCCTTGTGCTCAAGGCCCTTAAGGAGGCAGGGTGTAAGTAGCCCCACCTCTTCTCGTGCACCCTAGATAATGCTACACCCTCAGGGGCTCACGGCTGGTGAGTTCGGGAGTTGGCGACCCCGAGGGATTCCTGAGCTGGGTCCGTTTTCCCCCTTTTGTCCCTTACCTGTGGGGCGGACCCTCTCCTCTTTCACTTTCCTATCTGCCTTTCATGGCTCTCCTTCCTTCCAAGTCCCTCAATCCGCATTCTTCGAGGGGTGAGGGCATTTCTTTTCCTCCTGTCTTTTATTTGCCTTATTCTCCGTTTGTTTTCCATTTCTTCTTCTAGTATGTAGGTTATTAGTTAGTTTTAGTTTTAAGTTCGCTTTTCATTTTCATCTTCACGATCACCCAAACCATCAGGGGCCGATAGCCTAGATGTTAGGCCCCTTAAGACAACAATTATCATCATCATCATCATCAATCTGAACCGGTTTTTTTTTCTATCTAACTTGCATTGTGAATTTTCAATTACAATTTCATTTTGTAAGTATTTTGAATCGCAATTGCGTTTTGTACGTTTTTTCGATCTCATTTGCATTTTGTAAGTATTTTGAATTTCAGTTGCATTTTGTATGTATTTCGACGCTACATTGCATTTTGTACGTATTTTGAATCTTGTGGGTCTTTTTTTTTTCAATCTATTCTTTTTGTGCAACTTTTCGTTCTAAATTCCCTTTTGTAAGACCATATTGTGAGTTGTTTCCATCTGAGTTCCTTTTTGTACGTATTTTCCGTCTCAGATAATTTTGTTCTGGTTTCCATTTCATTATCATTTTCGCTATCACCCAGATCATTAGGGGCCGATAACCTTGATGTTAGGCCCCTTAAAACAATAATTATCATCATCATCATCATCTTTTAGAACCCATGGCCAGATCATCCTCCCCGAATGCCACCGACATCCGATCACGGGTCGTCACAGTAGGCGCTACCCAGCCAGGGCAAGGCCCGCCTAGCTGGAAGGCATTGCCCGGGGGCCGATGTTCTACGATGCCGTATCGGCATGTACCCATGCCATATACTGGATTTTACAGCTCTGACATTCGGCTGGGCGGGGACCTGCGTAGTCAGGCGGATACTACTGCACGGGTACATGGCGCACCCACCTGTCGGCGCGGCCAAGACCGGACAGGCTTTTGAGCGTAGTCGCAAGCGTAAGTGGCCCATCTCCTAACAGCAAGCACATATAGAAATTTTGGTTGCCATATCTGAAAGCATTAACGGAAAGAAGTACGATATAACCTGATGAGAGTTATACCGGATGTATGTCTTTTAGAGCTGACTGTCAAACCTTCGAAAGGGGACCAATCCGAGAAACCCTTTTAGTCGCCTTTTTGGACTGGCAGGGATTACCGTGGATGTATTCGCTTCCTCCCACCCACTGGGGGTCCAATTTACAAACCAACACGGAGTCCTTAAAGTATAGCCAAGGTCTCCCCTTTCAGTCGCCTCTTAGGACAGACAGGGGATACCGTGGGTGTATTCTAAACCTCCCACCCAAAGGGGGGCATACATAATGAAGTACCCACGTCCATTAGATATTCAAACCTTCTTGAAGAAACGTTGTTACAGAGGAAATAATGTATAATACTACTAAGAACTGTAGGCGTAAGCTCAAAAATTTACTTTAATTTCTGTGCGCGTTGCGGTGTTAAGACCGCTCTTAGCAAACTGAGTGGTAGGTGCTCTCTTCAAGACTGTCCCAGGGCCGAACTGATGCAACACAAAACATACCACTAACGCTATCTAATGCTTAACAAAGTAAGCAAGGATTAACAATGCGACTAATGAGTTTGTGCGCGTATTAACAAACAATACAACCGAATTATTGAAAAGTTCGGTCCAAACACCGCCTGCGCGCGCTGTCATGTAGCATGCGTTGAAGGCTTTGTACTGTGTTTTGAGATACGCCAGGAATATAATCACAACGCCTTGAAGCCTCAGCCTGATGATTCCCCATTAAAAATCCTTGATGGAAACTATAAGGCTGATCAGGCTGGGGGAGTAATGAGCCTATTCTATGGTAGATTTGTCCCTGGACAGTAAACGTTGTTGGTAGTCATGTGATACGACATGACCGGAAGTACCAAATGACGTTATTTGGAAACATGAGTTATATTTACGAACTTAAATCAAGAATTCTTTGGATTCTGCGGTTTCCCCGATAAGAAGATTTTCAAGGGGTTCAATTGGCTCTTCAGTTAAAAGGAGCCTCACTTTTCCATTAGAGCAGCACAATCCCATCGGCTCATCTTTCCATTTTAGTGCATTACAATATCTGCATGTTTGTCTCATTCTCCCGAAAGTAGAAAGACTATTGTTGTAGTCAATTAATGGATTATATCTAAAACCGATACCACTAAAGGGTTCCCATGTCATTCTCATTAAGTTTTGTCTCTGTTGTTGCCTCTCCTGTAGAATAGCAGCGTGCAGCTCTATGTGAAGCCATTCTACTTGTGTTTTCTGCCACTCTCACCTGACGCTCATCAGTTGTATCTGATGGTCTCTGTCAGGGGCGGCTCCAGGCCAACACAAGGGGTAGTGCCAAGTAAAAAAATACGAAAATATTGGTATTTACATATCATGATAGCAGAGCTGTCCACTTGCTCATTTCTCACCAAGTGTTCGGTTTCCGATGTATAAAATTACATAGGTAAAACTTATAAATCCATTCAACATTGATAATGGGCAGTATTTTGTGTGGTAAACCCTGTGCTGTTGACTGGTATAGATACGAAAATTAACTAGCTCTGTATCGCGATCGGCGTACGAATACTCTCACAATAATAGTAGAACGATGCCTCTCTCAGTGACAGTCTTAATCACACTTCAATATCTAAAACAAAATAAAATAACAGTTGGATAAAATCTTACTCACCCATTGCTGCAATGAATGATCTTAAGACGCCGTCACTGTCCACTTAAAATGAGCGATAAACCATGTCCATTCTGCGATCCTTTTCACTTGCAAATCGTTCCATGACTTTCTTGTTAACATTGTTAATATTATTGACAAAACGCTTCTCACAGGACAGCATGCCTAATGCTGTCAGTCTTTCTTCTTTCATGGTGTTCCTCAGAAACGTCTTGACTCTTTTCATCAGCGAAAAAACAGCGTTCAGCTTCTGCAGTTGTCATCGGCATGGTAATTAGCAGTTTAACTGTTTCTTGAAAATTGTCACTTAACTCGACGTCCAGAATTAACATAAGAAATGGTACAGCACCAGAAACAGATCTCAGTTCTGGCCTGGAGAAGCAGACCTGTAGCTCACTCTTAAGTTTTTTCTCTTCTAGAAACGGGTATGCTTTGACCATTTCAGAGCGGTGTAGATCAAGAAAATGTACTTCAAATGAATCAAATTCGGCAACATCAAACAAGTTCGTTGCAACCAGATGTCCCGTAAACTGAAATAGAGGTCGTATTTCCAATAAAATTGTATCGCATACTTCTACAGCTTTCCTTTTTTTTGCTGTCAGAAATCACAGTGTCGGTCTTCTCTTTAGTGGAACGGTTTCGCTATCATTTCGAATTTTAATCTCAACCTCTTCGATTAGTGTGTCAATTTGTTGGCGTATTGATTGCAAACAGGCTTCAAAGTGTTGTAGACTTTGACGCACTTTCACTTGTAGCTGGTTGAAAAGTATCTCCACGTGTGGCATTACCTTGTGAATAAATGTTAGCCAAAATACAAAGTTTACTTCATTCAGCAGTTGTTCGTAAGAACTTGCATTCTCATGTCATCACGGTTTCCTATCGACTGCATAACATCAATGAGATATTTCCTGTGTTCAAACACCCGTTCTCACTCCACGAGAATGAAAGTTCCATCGCGTTTGAGAAGCTCGAGGTAACCTTCTGTGGACAATTTCATCTAAAATTTGTGCGTTGCGAAGAGTTTGAAAAAAAAATGAGCATATACCTGATAGATTTGCAAAAAAAAAGCGTACTTGACAATTGATTGACGCTGCCTTAGACATAATTAAATTCATTTGATGGGCGTGACAATGAATATAATTAGCATATGGGTACTTGTCTCTTACTTGCTTCTGTACGCCATTTAAACCACCACTTATA
Organism: Meconema thalassinum; assembly: GCA_946902985.2. Lineage (NCBI taxonomy): Eukaryota > Metazoa > Arthropoda > Insecta > Orthoptera > Tettigoniidae > Meconema > Meconema thalassinum. Next base: position 488,019,937 of record OX336392.1, on the reverse strand, counting down.
ACAGACGCGCCATCAAAGCTTTAAGCAATGAGCTTATTACAGTCATTTCCAATAATTAATTGTAGTTCGTGTAGTATGCAGTTTGAGATTGCATTTGAGTCATGTCCATCGGGGTTAATAAATTTCCAGAATCTCTCAAGTGGCTTTCCCTTAACTATGTATCGTAGCACGATTACTAATTGAAACTGATTGGACACGTCAGTAGTTTCATCCGCAATGACCGACATGTATTCAACAGTTTTGATTTCTTTAAGAGCTTCTTCGTGATATACTTCTAACATGCATCCCAAGTAACTCGTTCTGTATTGTTTTTGACGTGTATTTCGTAGCAGATGAGGTAAGGTATATTGAGAACTACCGAGGTGTTCCTTGAGGTCATGATCTAGCTCGGCACTGAACTGAATTAACTCCTTAAAAATACCTTTGTTTTCAGACTCATCGTTTTCATTATGCCCCCTTAAGGCCAATTCCAAGGCGCCGAAAAATCGCATTCAATTAATTATAAGATTTAAAACATAGCGGTTCTTATCAACCTGCTCATTATGTTTTGCAATGGCTTCCCTATACTGCGAACTCAATTAGGTTTGAATGTTTACCTTGCCTAGCATGGACAAACTCATATGTTCATGTGGTCTTTCGATTTCTCGTGAGCTTTCATCTTTTCCCATATGTGAACTACATCTGTAACACCACCCTTTAACCAGTTGAATTCGCCTTCGAAAAGCACGCATGACAAGCAGAATAACGCACCCTTTTCTTCGCAGCCACACAGCCATTTATTTTTGTTATATACAGTAAATATTTGCTGAACTTCCTGGACCTATGAACTTTGGCACGTTTTTGTACGTAATTGATAGTCAAGTCTGGGGTTGGTCTACCTAATTGTTTAACTTGAATTTTGTCATCATACGGCAACGAAGAAAATGGTCTATTCAGCAAAGCACTAATCTTATTCATGTTTGACTATTAACACATATATAAACTAATCTTGATAGTCAACATTTCACATCGGGACTTACCGATAATATATACAATAAGAAAATAAAAAGAAACATTTCCACCACTTAACCATTCAGTCCCGATTTCACGAATAGCGCGCAATAGCCTACAACACAAACTCTCTAACACCTTGTAACTCACTAAAAATAACCACGAACCGTCAAGAACTGAAGACAGCTAACATATTTCGCGCGATATCTTCCAGACCTGACAGGTGCAGGTGGTTTATCAACCATACATTTTTAGCTACCGAGATTAATCCGTGAAGGCTGAACATGTAGTCATAATCGTACTTTTTTCTGTGGGTTGGCGACCACGGGGCCCCAGCTGAGTCCGGCATTGCTTCCCTTTACTTGTGCCGGGCTCCTCTCCGTCTTCTTTCCTGTCGACCTCACTTGGTCAACTCTTGTTCTCTTCTGACCCCTCCCCCAGGGGCTCACATCTTGTGGGCGTGGGTTGGCGACCTCGGGGCCCCAGCTGAGTCCGGCATTGCTTCCACTTACTTGTGCCGGGCTCCTTTCCGTCTTCTTTCCTGTCGACCTCACTTGGTCAACTCTTGTTCTCTTCCGACCCCGACGGTATTAGGGTATCCGAGGCCTAGGGAGTCTCTTCCTTTCCCGCCTTAATTGGCCCTTGTCTCATCTTTTCTGATACCCTCCTTCTGTGAGGGGTCAGCCTTCTTTTTCTCTTCCTTTTACCTCCTGCCTTGTGCTCTAGGCCCTTAAGGAGGCAGGGTGAATGTAGCCCCACCACTTCTGGTGCACCCTAGATAATGCTACACCCTCAGGGGCTCACGGCTGGTGAGTTCGGGAGTTGGCGACCCCGAGGGATTCCTGAGCTGGGTCCGTTTTCCCCTTTTGTCCCTTACCTTTGGGGCGGACCCTCTCCTCTTTCACTTTCCTATATGCCTTTCATGGCTCTCCTTCCTTCCAAGTCCCTCAATCCGCCTTCTCCGAGGGTTGAGGGCATTTCTTTTCCTTCTGTCCTTTTATTTGCCTTATTCTCCTTTAGTTTTGCATTTCTTCTTCTAGTATGTAGGTTATTAGTTAGTTTTAGTTTTAAGTTCGCTTTTCATTTTCATCTTCACGATCACCCAAACCATCAGGGGCCGACAACCTAGATGTTAGGCCCCTTTAAACAACAATTATCATCATCATCATCATCATCACTTTTTTTCTCTTTTATTCCCTTAGTTATTCACTTTACCAGAGAAGGAATTATTAAATACATATTATATTCACTACTGATTAGGTCAATAGATTTCGAATGCTGTATGCAGAGCCCTCTTTTAGAGAATCTAGAATTAATATTCTTTGTGTGAGAGCGATTAGTTGTCAGTTTGTGTCAATGAACCCACCCCCCACGCCAATAACCAATGAGTGTTAAATTACTTCCTGGCCATTGGTCTACACCCTCTTCTGCACCTCCCATCGTGATAGACAAGTATAGCAATGGCCCAGTACCTCATAATGACCGATATATGGCATTGCACTTTACTTTCTGTACTGCCACGAGCCAAGCTGCATTCGGCACGGAGCCCAGTTTATTTCCCCATAGCCAGTGACGGGTCAGGTTATGAAAAGGATCGTAAATTGAACTGCGCATGCGTCAACCGTGCCGCTTAGACCGTACCACATGATATCACTGGCGGGAAGATGGAATCAATGATCATACTCTACGGACGGAATATTTAAACTACTTAGTAATTTGAAACTATTGAAATACCAGTATTAAACTGTAGGCGTTTGAAATTATTCTTTCAGGACTATGAATAATTCGTTTTCTCTTAGAGGGCAGTGCCATGGCACGGTCGCACTAGCCTAGAGCCGCCCCTGGTCTTTGTGAGGCATGCCTGATTGCGTCAACTGAGAGTCTATCGTGGCATTCATCAGGTGTGTCTGAGGCTCTCTGTGAGGCATGCTTGAATGCGTCAGCTGACAGTCTAGCTTGGCGTTCATCAGGTGTGTCTGAGGCTCTCTGTGAGGTATGCTTGAATGCGTCAGCTGACAGTCTAGCTTGGCGTTCATCAGGTGTCTGTGAGGCATGCATGATTTCGTCAACTGAGAGTCTAGCGTGGCGTTCATCAGGTGTCTCTGAGGCTCTTTGTGCGGCATACCTGATTTCGTCAACTGAGAGTCTAGCATGGTGTTCATCAGGTGTCTCTGAGGCTCTCTGTGAGGCATGCCTGATTGCGTCAGCTGACAGTTAGCCTGTTTTTCCTGAATGGATTCCGTAGTTCGAGAAGTGCTCGCTGCCCTAGCTCTAGCTGATTTTTTGAGACAAATTGTTTTTGTTTTTTTCTTTTAGGCATTCTAAAAGAAGAATATACACAGTGTCTGTTAAAAAAAATGTGAACCTCCTCAAACAAAATTTTGAAAGTAAATCCCCAACAAAAAAAGAGAATAAACGCAGTATCATTTTGGAAAATGTACTTCCCAAAAATTAAATTTTAGAAGTAAACCCCGACCAAACCAAACTAGAAATTAACCAAATGTATGGATTTGTTCAAAGCAACAACCATATAAATCGAGTAAACAATCATTAAAGATGATGTTAACAGTATCAAGTAAACTTTGAAGTAAAAAAAAAGAGAAGTGAACGAACTTATTGTATGGAGTTGGCAGAGACTGACTACGTGACCAGCTGAGTGCAGTAATGGCGGACCAGCCACTACTGTGATGCAGGTAGAAACATAACACAACACAATGAGAAATGTAGATTTCATTTAAATCATCACGTAGAATTATTGTAAGTGGAGTTTTTTGAACCTATTGTAAAGTAGCAGTAATACCGAGGATTTTTTTTCTAAACGTGAAGATATGAATTGTGGAAGGAACCACAGGATAGTTTACTCTGTACTGGCCGATCTTAGCCAGTTCACTGAACCCCGGCCCAACCTAACGGCAGGTTCAGGGCCGGCAGGTAACGCGTGGAAGGGATAGATTTAAATCATCACGTAGAATTCTTGTAAGTGGGGTATTTTGGACCTATTGTGAAGTAGCTGTAATACCAACGATTGGTTTTATTTTGTAAAGATGAACAGATGAATTTTGAAAGGAACCACAGGATAACTTACTCTTAAGTGGAGTATTGTGAACCTATTGTAAAGTAGCAGTAATACGAAGTTTTTTTTTTTTTTTTTTGTAAAAGTGAACAGATGAATTGTGAAAGGAACCACAGGATAGCTTACTCTGTACTGGCCGATCGTAGCCAGTTCACTGAACACCTGCCCAACCTAACGGCAAGTTCGGGGCCGGCAGATACGCGTGGAGGGGATAGGTTTAAATCATCACGTAGAATTTTTGTAAGTGGATTATTGTGAACCTATTGTAAAGTAGCTGTAATTAGTCCAGTCAATAGAGGCTCAAAAAGGGGGTTCACCTTACATCAGATGCGGGATCGTTTTTTTTATTTTTTGATGTTGTTTAGGACCATTAGGTAGGTATTAATCCAAGTTTCCGTCATCCTCCCCCACCCCCCCCACCCCTTTTGCTTCGTCCGCCATCTTGAAAAAACTGTCAGAAATCGGCACTTTTTTCAGTTTTTGGCCTCTAGCTCTTTCCCAGTTCATTTGTTTTAAACATATGTCTAAATAAAAAAATGTAGATTACTAAATTTGCAACAACTTTAATTTGGAAGTTTTTTTTTGTAGGACCAAGCGTATTCGAGCTACGAGAAGGCGAAAATTGGCGATTCGGCATATTTTTCACTTTTGCTCCACTTTCCATTGCAAAAACAGGGGGAAAACTTGATTTCAGGAAAAAGTATATTGAATAAAAGTTGTAGAGAATTTAATTTCCTTTGAAACTCCTGTATCAAAAAAAAAAAAATTACGAGCAATAGGTAGGAGTGGGGGTAAATTTAAGAAAACTATAGGAAATACGTTTTTTGCGATTCAGCTCTGGAACGCCGTGTTGGTGAAAGTTTTTCGTTTTCATTAAATTACAACCATTTTTTGAACACAGCAGTGCATCTAAATATTATTTGAACCATTTTTGTATAAATGTAACCACACACACACTCACACTCTCACACACACGCATATTGTTTTTGTTTTATTCAGTTGATGTTCGTACCTCCAGTGTTCACATCGGGTTTAGTCAACGTGCTTGGAAAGAGTTTTCCTGTGGAGTGAGTTGTAGTGGTGAAGGATGGCTTCTTCATCCCAAACACCGGACAGTGAGTGCTTCATATGCGGGAAGAGTTTGGACGAAGGAGTTGTTATTACTGTGAAGAAGAAACGAGTTCAGACTCTAGTAAGCGCAAGTGTTCGAAGGGGGCGAAACGACCACTGCCAGATTTTGAAGAAAAGAGATGAAATTAAAGTTCACAATGCCTGCTCAAAGAATTACACCGTTCCAAGACGGATAGACGTAGCTTTACGCTCAGAATCCCCTACACCTGGACCATCTTCAAAGCTAAGGTCAGTAAGTGAGGCGTTTATTTTCAAGGACCATTGCTTTCTATGTGCGGAAAATATTGAAGAGGATTATATGAAAAAACAGAAAAAGCTCCCCTTTATTTCTCGAACTCCTGTTCGCTTGGTGGAGTAGATGGAGGTAAGGGACAACTTGTTGCTAGCAGCTCGGGCACGCGGAGATGAGGGGGCTCAACAAATAATTAATCGTGTTCCCCCAGACTTAGATCTTATTGCTGCTGTCGGTGAGTACCACAATGCTTGTATGAAAAAGTTGTACAGACCACCGAGAGCTGGGGGAGGACAAGAGGATACAGAACACACCCCAGAGTTGATGAAGCAATGGAATGTGTTAATGCTTTTCTGGAAAGAAACGAAGAAGAATGCCAATTCTCATTTGATCAATTGATGGGGGCCCTTAAGGAAGGATGTGAACTTGATCGGATAACAGTAAAATCCCGGATGACATCATGTTCGTTGAAACAGGCAATCAATCGACGGTCTGTTTCAAGAATACTGGTTATAAAATATTGAATGGCACTTGGTATGCCAATATAAAATCGAATCCTTATGAAGAAAGAATGAGAGTTGTGAAAGCAGCTACAGATATAATTGCAGAGGATATTCGCTCCCGTGTGTACAATACCATTGACTATCCATCCCCTGATACATTTTTGAACACTATCGAGTCAGACATTCCACCAACGTTATTGACAATGGTCCAAACAATTCTGTTAAAAATAAACAAGGAAGTTAAGATAAATGGAAGAGGATCAGTATTGCCATTTCCCATGCAATCAGCTCTGGTGTAGTTGGAAGTGAGAGGTGAACTGCTACAAGGCTCAGCAAGTCGGTATGGATGGACTCTCAAGAACAGTGGGAACAACCTTCGGTGAAGTGTCCTTCAAAAAGAAGGGCAAAGTGATATCTTTAGCAGCTGACAAGAACATCTTGAAATTTGGGGAGAAGAAGATTGCTGTGGACCCACTCACACTCTCTCACAGGATGTGCATAGCAAAAACAACCCAGGACGACCTTGAGGAATACCTCTCCTATGAGCTTGCACCGTACCCTATGTCGTTGTTCAACGAGGATGTCATGCGCAAGGGCACAAAGTCTGCTTGATATGCAGCGTTCACACCCATAGGTTCGAGCTTCTCTCAAATCACCTCACTGTCGTCGATGGTGAGCATCTGCTCCACAAAGTGGTGTGGAATCGAAATTCGACTTTTGGAAAAAATTGTGCCGATTATATCAAGTACATCCACCAGCATTATGGGACAGTGGTGATGGTCATCTTCGACGGGTACCCAGACAATCTTCTGATGAGTACCAAGAATGCTGAAAGAGCAAGAAGGCACAAGCTGAACGCCTCAGCAGATGTGATATTTGATGAAGCCACAGTCAACACAACTCCTCAAGACAAATTTCTGTCCAATGAGAGCAATAAAAACGATTTGTTGCCCTCCTCAGAACAACACTTAAAGTGTCCAACGTCATGAACAAGCAAACTGAAGAGGATGCTGACGTGCTCATTGTGACCACTGCAACATCGATGGCTTCTTCGTACGATGCTGTAATTATTGTGGGGGAAGACATCGATTTATTAGCCATTCTCACTGGGACAGCAAATACGATGAACAACGTATACCTTAAAAAAAAACAGGAAGAGGCAATTCACCTGACGTCATGTACTCCCTCTCATCATTTATGTACGACTTCGCCGAGAACCTGCTGCTCATTCACGCCATCAGCGGGTGTGACACATCGTCAATCATTTATGGATTCGGAAAAAACAAATTTTGTTCCTTGTTGCGGAGGAATCCATTAATGTTGGAGATAAGTGATGTCTTCATGGACCCAGAAGCCACATTAGAGGACATCTCCAAAGCAGGAGAGCAAATATTGGTCGTCCTCCATGGTGGGGAAATCAACCAATCACTTTCTGACCTCCGAGACACAAAATTTGCTTTCACCACGACAAACTTGAACCTGGAAAAGCTGCCCCCAATCTCCGATGCAGCGCGATATCACTCCTTGAGGATATACCACCAAGTGACGTCCTGGATGAGCAGGAAGAAAGACCCGTTTGTCTTTGGCTGGACAAGAGGAAGCAGGGGCTTGATTCCGACAACAACCACCAGAGATGCTGCTCCTCGTACCCTGCTGAAGACGGTATCATGCAGGTGTGTCACCGGCTGTTCCGTAGCCTGTGTATGAATAAAAGCCGGAATGCATTGCTCCACTTTCTGCAAATTCTGCTGCGGTGGAAAGTCCTGCGACAACCGTCCTTTGATAGTCGCTGACGAGGAAGAGGAAAACATCGACGACCCCCCTTGCGAAACGTCTCCGGTCACTGTAGCAACCCCCCATCTATTTTAAAGTTTTTATTTCAGTGTGTTCATTATTCCCTAATAATTAATATGTAAATAATTAATATATAAAACGCATTGTATTGTAATCTATATTTTGTAAATACACACTAACTTTCTTAAATGAATGTGTAATACCTCAATTGCATTTTGTAAAGATTGACAATCTAAATTGCTTTTTAGTAAGTCTTTCAATATGGCGGAGGGACCTTTGTGAGTATTTTGAATTTCAATTGCATATTGTAAGTATTTCGACGCTACATTGCATTTTGTACGTATTTTGAATCTAGCCTACGTTATGTGGGTCTTTTTCAATCTATTCTTTTTGTGCATCTTTTCGTTCTAAATTCCCTTTTGTAAGACCATATTTTGAGTTGTTTCCATCTGAGTTTCTCTTTGTAGTACTGTATTTTCCGTCTCAGATAATTTTGACTTCATTATCATTTTCACTATCACCCAAACCATTAGGGGCCGATAACCTAGATGTTAGGCCCCTTAAAACAGCAATCATCATCATCATCTTAAATGAATGTGTAACGAATTTGTTCTCTCCCATCTACTCACATTTATACAAAAAATATTTCAAATATTATTTAGATGCACTGCTGTGTTCAGAATGCAGTTGTAATATAATGAAAACGAAAAACTTTTACCAACACGGCGCTCCAGGGCTGAATCACAAAAAACTCATTTCCTCTAGGATTCTTAAATTTACCCCTAGTCCTTCCCATTGCTCCTAATTGATTTTTTGATCCATGAGTTTCAAAGGAAATTAAATTATCTACAACTTTCATGCAATAAACTTTTTGCTGAGATCAATTCTTCTCCCGGTTTTTGCGATGGAAAGTGGAGCGAAAGTAAAAAATTTGCCGAATCGCCAATTTTCGCCTTCTCGTAGCTCGAATACGCTTGGTCCTACAAAAAAACCTTCCCAATCAAAGTTGTTGCAAATTTAGTCATCTACATTTTATTATTTGGACATATGTTCAAACAAATGAACTGAGAATGAGCTAGAGGCCAACAACTGAAAAAAGGGCCGATTTCTGACAGTTTTTTCAAGATGGCGGACGAAGCAAGGGGGGTAGGGTGACGGAAACTTGGATTAATAGCTACCTAAGGGTCCTAAACAACATCTAAAAATAAAAAACGATCCCGCATTTGATGTATGGTGAAATTCGTTTATTGACTGGACTAAATACCAAGGAAACCTTTTTTTTGTGAAGGTGAACAGATGAATTGTGAAAGGAACCACAGTATAGCTTACTCTGTACTGGCCGATCGTAGCCAGTTCACTGAACACCTTAAATCATCAGTTGACCTAATAAAAAAATATAAAAGAAAGACATTTACACTCCAAATGCAGCTACATGCATATGCGAATTATGTAGCGATCCCTTTGAACGATATCGTACGTCATACTGAACCCATGTGCCATAGGGTCCAAGGAGGTCGAATCCATGTATTTGGGGAAGAAATGAAAGAAACGTACAGTTTCTAATGTAACTTAGAGAAAGATCAAGCCAGGATTCTAGCCTAACATTGCGCAAGCAGCTCGAGCCAGGTGTTCGAGAGATGAGATCACCCCTCTTGACATTCAGAAGGAGCTGGTCATGAGTATTAATAACCGAGTGGAAAATTCCTGCTGTTAGACAAGGAAGCCTGACTCGGAAATCGAGCTGAGCTTGCTTGAAAACGACAACACCGCTTATGCGCCAGAAGAGGAATAATTAAATTTAACCCGTTTACGAGTATAAAAATAAGTAAACAATTACAGTACAGTGAATCATTTCGAATTAGAGATTTTTGTGTGAAGAAAAACTCTTTAATAATTGCACAGGAGAAAACTGCAAACGCAAGTAGACGTCATAGGGGATTTACCAAGGCCTGTGGAGTGGGGAGAAAGCAAATGAACAGCAACACCCACACAGTTGAGGACGAGAAATTAATTAATATCTCCGAATTGCACGATCGATTCTTATGCGCAATGAGATTATTTAACATTGAGAAGACGAGCTTTTTGAAGGTATAATTTTTATAATGGTGCAACCATTATTTTAAAAGTTGGGCACGGAAAGGGCTAGAGTCTTATTTTTTTGTAGCGAAATAGTATAAAGCTCAGGGCATCACCAAGCCAAACATGCAGTTGTTCAGACAGTCCGTGAGGGGGTGTTACTCTGCATCAGTGAAGGCAGTATTAGTCCGTCCGGGGGACGTGACGCTGGAGCATCAACAGTATATGCAGTTTCAAACAGTCCAGGGGACGTGACGCTGGAGCATCAGTACAAGCAGTTCCAAACAACCCGAGGAGGGCGTTGCTACGCATCAGTATTCAGACAGCCGTGTGGGGCGTTACTCTGCTTCACACCGAAGACAGTTTACCAGTACTCCTTGAGGGGAGAAACGCTGTATTACACCGCAGAATTAATATCCGATAGCCACGGGCGTCGCAGTATTAATAACTTGCGTGCCTCCATAAGGAGTTGTACAGAAGAAAGATTAAAGTATCGCCGTGTTGAAAAATTAGGAAAATCCTAGTTACAGGATTTAGGTCCGACAGTACACAAGTTTACAGTGAAAAGTTCGTAAAATATAGTCAGAGCAGGCTGCGAACGTTGGACTTAAGGCGATAGGTCTGTAAATAAACGACCGAAAATATCATAACGTACGGAAGTACCGTAATAAAAAGATAAACAGTTATCTAATTTAAAGAACCCAAATAGGGAAAAACAGAGTAAGGTTCGCAACGTATTTCAAAAAGTAGGAGTGCGAGAACCGAATAAATAAAGAAGAACGGAGACTATAGACATTATCTCCAGAAAGCAGACGAACTATTCTAAAGCACTAGACTCGAGAAGTACTAGCTGCTATAAAATAAATCCATCGATCATCGATAGGTTATCGAGGGGACCTCGATCCGAACAGACTTTCACTAGGATCGAGAAACTAGATCTAAAAAAAGAAGCCGTTCAAGCTAGAGAAATAGCCGGTCATCCAGAATAGGATTCGAAGAATTAGGATTCCAGGGAAAAGTAGATGTTTCGAGACTTTCGTATTCTGCAGGATAGGAAGCCGACATTGAATAAATTTCACCCTTGGAAACGGGAGATTAAGTGGTCACGTGTGATAGGCTAGAAAAATACGGCCTAGTGATCAAAAAGTTGTGAAGTGTAAATCTATCAAGATTGTGTGTAAAAATAATATTTTTTAGTGTTTATTGTGTGTTCTAAATGGATACACCAGTGTATTAAAAATGTTGTCAATGTTAAGTGTATTGAATATGTATCAAGAAGTGTTTGTACATGAGATGAATTTCTACAATATGGAGTGAGTTGAAAAGTGTGGGCCAAAATGACACACCGCACAAGGATAAAGGTCATGAGACGACCTTAAAAACATGTGAGTAATGAATTTCATTATATTTTGGTGTCGGGAAATGATTGTGTACAAATCCACCGGAGTTTTTGAGTAAAAGGGATGTGTTTAAATAAATAACTACTGAATACAAAAACGCGGTCTGAACAATAATAGAAATTTGAGAAACTATAAGTAATTATGCAAAAGAATAAATCCAGTAGAGGAAATATATGAATAAAATGTCAGTGTATTTGACGAATGTCATAAGAGCAAGCGAAATATTAATAATTATCGTGAAAGATATTTAAATAAAAGTAAATTTGAATTATATGAAAGAAATAGCTTTTGAGCTTTTTGTAAAGAATGAAGATATGAAATAATAATAATAATAACCAAGTAAGGAAATATTAAATAAAGATCAAATTAATTGATGTGAACATAAGAGCGTTAGAGCCTTAATAAAAAGTATAGACATGATGTTCAAATGCATGTTCTTAAAAAGAGAGAGAAAGTTAATGTCAAAGGAAAAGAATAATATAAAAATTGAGATGTGTATCAATTGTTAATATGACATTATCAGTTCTTTGGATGACGCTAGGCTTAAAATAAAGTATAGCGCAAAAAGAGCGCAATTAAAATAAAATGTCACGCTAGGAACGCGTAAAAGTTAATGTACTTGGTGAATTACTTATGAGAGGTAGTTGATTGTAGTGAATTGAGAATTGGTGTAAGTCCTCTATTTGTGACGTAGTATCACGAGGCCATTGTGTATGTGTATTGAAAGGGAGCAAATGTATGGTATTGAGCGTAGGTCTTATAAGCTAATGGCTGACCCTAAATCGCATTTTGTATAGTCCTCTATGTGGGAATGGTTCCCGAGTCATGTGAAGAGATTCGAACTCAGAATCCTCTTATTGTGAAGCCCCTTTATAATTCGTCGTAGAATGTGTGTATACTCTTCCCCAATCAATGAGGACCTTTCATAATTAATAAATGCCAAGATTACGAATGTGGTTTATGAGCCCAATAATATTGTGAATTTAAGCGAGGAGTAGAATGCCAGGTCTTCCCAAAGAATTGAGAATGAACGAAAAGCTGTAAAGAGAGCTCTAGCTTAGACTAGACGGGAGGGTTCCCACATAGTCATAAATAACGCTCGAGTAGCACGGCCAGACCCTTGGAGCAGGAGGGGTGTCTGAAGGCCGTCTTGTAAGGAGTAATGAATACACCAGGAGTGTTTAAAGTTGTTAATGACCCGGGCGTTGAACCGAGGTCCTTGTAGATTGATATTTCCGCTTGCCTGTTCAGATCGTAGTTTTTTATGTGATAATGGTCTTATAAGACAAATGAAATAAATAACAATCCCTATTGTAATGTTGTATGGAAGTAGGATTCCATGAGTTAATTGAAGGCAACTAGGTTCCGGGAGTGACTATAGTTTTTTGACTGTGTCAAGTATCTTCATACTCTGGAGTACACAAGTAATTTCCTGATTACCGTGATGTATTTGTAGAACTAGAGAGAGATGATAAAAGCTGGAAACATGTGAAATGCCCAAATATTGAGTTAGATAATCAACATGTAATTTTAAATGTAATTATACATATTTTTTGATGATTAAGAAAATATAAAAAGTAGTATTTGAGGTGTACAAAGAATGACACCATTATTATAGAAAGCATTGAGCCAAAAGAGCTCGGAGTTATATGAAACTTACAGTTGATGCTTTATGGAAGTAAAAATAATTAGGAATTGTTGGTTTATATGGAAACCATATGTTTTAATACAATATTTGTTTTTATTCTTATGTTATTCCTTGTTCATTTGGAACAAGTAGATGATTATGGGTCAGTAATTTAATTGTTTAATTGTTTGTAGCGCCATAATTTTTGTTAATTAAATGTGTTAAAATAGGAGTTGATTTTGTTGTTATTTTTGCAAGTGTATCCTCTAATTAATCCAAGATATGTGGGTCACAGAGTGGGTGAACTTACCGCTACCCCGAAAATCCCGAATTGAGCTATGCTGGTATACTGTGATTGGCATATTTCTTGCTAAAAGGGCACAATACTGTAATCGAATATTGACTTCCCTGCAATGTATATACAGTACATCTATACGAAACTTATCAGGGAAACAATAGTGCTGACTGATCTTTCCCTACGATTTCTCCTACAATCCACACCAGCGTACAAGGAAGTGGTAAAATAACACCAAAGGAAGAAGTATGAAATATCACTCGATTTCGATACCACAGATAGCTTCACTATAAGCTATAAGCTAACTATTAGCTGAGACATTTTGTCACGAGGCTCGTAGTCAATGGTTTTCTCCCCCAGGGGCTCACATCTAGTGGGCGTGGGTTGGCGACCACGGGGCCCCAGCTGAGTCCGGCATTGCTTCCACTTACTTGTGCTGGGCTCCTCTCTGTCTTCTTTCCTGTCGACCTCACTTGGTCAACTCTTGTTCTCTTCTGACCCCGACGGTATTAGGGTATCCGAGGCCTAGGGAGTCTCTTCCTTTCCCGCCTTAATTGGCCCTTGTCTCATCTTTTCTGATAACCTCCTTCTGCGAGGGGTCAGCCTTCTTTTTCTCTTCCTTTTACCTCCTGCCTTGTGCTCTAGGCCCTTAAGGAGGCTGTGTGTATGTAGCCCCACAACTTCTGGTGCACCTTAGATAATGCTACACCCTCAGGGGCTCACGGCTGGTGAGTTCGGGAGTTGGCGACCCCGAGGGATTCCTGAGCTGGGTCCGTTTTCCCCCTTTTGTCCCTTACCTTTGGGGCGGACCCTCTCCTCTCTCCCCTTTCCTATCTGCCTTTCATGGCTCTCCTTCCTTCCAAGTCCTTCAATCCGCCTTCTTCGAGGGTTGAGGGCATTTCTTTTCCTCCTGTCCTTTATTTGCCTTATTCTCCTTTATTTTTCCATTTCTCCTTCTAGTATGTAGGTTAGTAGTTAGTTTTTAGTCTTTAAGTTCGCTTTTCTTTTTCATCTTCACGATCACCCAAACCATCAGGGGCCGATAACCTAGATGTTAGGCCCCTTAAAACAACAATTATCATCATCATCATCAATGGTTTTCACCATATAATTTGCCGCACGGAACGATGCCATTAACAATGTGAAGAATGTGTGTGTTATATTGGTGACTTGGCGTGTGGCAGATATTATTATTATTATCTGTTAAGGAATACAGTACATACGTCACTGACAAAATGTTGCCTTGACGATTGATGTACAACTTTGTTTGATTTTCAATGGTCATTGGCTGCATATTATTATAATATTAATGATAACAATAGGACCATTTATCTGAGTATTGGGAAACCACAACGAAGTAGCCTAAGAAGTAGTTAGTTAGCTTTTGATGTTTTAAGGGGAGGAACAGCGAGGTCATCTGATCAACTACAAAATATAAATATGAAATCTATCTTCACTTTTATTATTATTGTGCGTAGGGATCATAGAATATTAACTGACTGACTTCACCATAGAGGTAGTAATTTTATTCTTTCGTCATGGATATACTAAGATTTGTAATATTTCATAAGCTTTTGCCATGTTTTATTGAAGCGCCTCCCCCAGGGGCTCACATCTAGTGGGCGTGGGTTGGCGACCACGGGGCCCCAACTGAGTCCGGCATTGCTTCCACTTACTTGTGCCGGGCTCCTCTCTGTCTTCTTTCCTGTCGACCTCACTTGGTCAACTCTTGTTCTCTTCCGACCCCGACGGTATTAGGGTATCCGAGGCCTAGGGAGTCACTTCCTTTCCCGCCTTAATTGGCCCTTGTCTCATCTTTTCTGATTCCCTCCTTCTGCGAGGGGTCAGCCTTCTTTTTCTTTTCATGTTATCTCCTGCCTTCTGCTTAAGGCCCTCAAGGAGGCCGGGTATATGTAGCCCCACCACTTTTGGTGCACCCTAGATAATGCTACACCCTCAGGGGCTCACGGCTGGTGAGTTCGGGAGTTGGCGACCCCGAGGGATTCCTGAGCTGGGTCCGTTTTCCCTTTTTGTCCCTTACCTTTGGGGCGGACCCTCTCCTCTTTCACTTTCCTATATGCCTTTCATGGCTCTCCTTCCTTCCAAGTCCCTCAATCCGCCTTCTCCGAGGGTTGAGGGCGTTTCTTTTTCCTTCTGTCCTTTTATTTGCCTTATTCTCCTTTAGTTTTCCATTTCTTCTTCTAGTATGTAGGTTAGTAGTTAGTTTTAGTTTTAAGTTCGCTTTTCTTTTTTCATCTTCACGACACCCAAACCATCAGGGGCCGATAACCTAGATGTTAGGCCCCTTAAAACAACAATTATCATCATCATCATCATCATCATATTGAAACGCCGCTAGATAGCAGGTCACACGTCATTTGCAATGCCATGTTTTGGATTAATTAATTGGTTTGGAAATGCTATGCTGAATTAGCATCGCTATGCTCGAACAGACAGCTCAAGTATTACGGTTATATTAGCTTCAGTGAAGATATCCACTGTTAGAAAAGTAGAGACCATTAGTGTCGTAATTTGTCGCCTAGCGATGACGAAAAATAATCAGAGCACTTAGATATCCTATGGCTGCCCCGTGCTCCTCAGGTAGCAGTAGTGTCATTTATCGCTACATAGCGCTCAAGGATAAGGATCGGAATTAATGAAATTAAATTTGAAAGCACCAACATTTATTGCAGGTGATAACCTCAATGTACTGCACCAACACCATCGAACATATACAGAAGCAGGGGGTAAGTACATTAAGTTTGGTTCATATTGGTGAAACGTTGTAGATTTGTGCCAAAGGTTCTAAATGAAGAGAATGGAGTGGTATGTCCGAAAATTCATGTAGACAGTGTTACTCGTCGGGTTCTAAATGGTAAGTATAAAGAATTTGGTTCAGATCGGTGAAACGGTGTAGATTTGGTACTGTACCCGAAATAACTACCCTTTACCTGCTGGAATCCCACGATCGAAACTGGATCGTAGAACCTGAAAATCCCCGGCTAGAAAAATCCCCAGATCCTACCAACTGGTGAAGGGTATTATTAGGGTACAAGTAATTCCTAACAGAGGTGGCATTATGTAAAACCAAAGCTTAGCGGTGAACTACTAAAAGAACACGAGAATCATGAAATAAACCATCTCACGAGTGTGGGGAACTCTAGAAATACCCAGCTATGGCCCCTTAATGCGACCTCTTTATGCCTCTATAAATCATCACACCCCACGATTTAAAATAAATTAACCAATTTATTCCACAAAAAGGCTGACTAAAAGTCAGTCAAAAAAGTCCGTGAAAGGACACACAAAATCAAAACCCTTTGAATTAATACATATAAAACATATGAAACGAAATGCAGCAATAAGCCCCAAGGACGGTACTGTATTAACCTTGATCCATCATAAAGATTAAATTACTTACACATGGTGATCCCACAATTTAAAAAAATCTAACGAATCACCATCACGGTCCTTCCACGATTTAAGATATTACTTGCGCATAGAATGTTACCCTTATATACATATGTACAACATAAATTATTACACTCATAAGTGTAATCGCCATAGGATTCGTAATTCTGCACCCGCCAGGTGTGCATAGTTATAATTTATTTGTTGTCTTAGCAATTCAAATATCATCGACCGAGCAATTAACCTGAGAAGACGTGTAAATTGTTAATTCATTGTTTCAATAATTACTCATTATTATTATTTTATTTTATACTTATTTTGAACGCTTGTTTGCCATCTCTTGATGAATACAGTACATTTGCATTTGTCAGTTGGCACAGGCTAGAGTAAAAGTGGCTTTTCACCGATGTCTCAGTCTCACTCATGGCTGTGATTATATGGAAGCTACTGAGGTATGGGTGGTGCTTAGTAATGGCATTCGGGGCACAGTCAGTGCCTATGAATGCTGTGAAAGGTTCTACTCATAGGGTTAGGACTACTGTTCTGACTCAGTGAGGAAAGCAATGGCAAACTACCTCACTCCTCGTCTTGCCTAGAACGCCTCAATATAGCACTGCCTTGGGTTTTTGTGGGTATCTACTCGCATAACGTAACGGCGGTGCTTTTGAGGATCCAACCAGCCTTCGGGTTGACTACCTAACAGACAGACTTATTTTGAACCATTTCAGTTTCATTCATTATTACTTCTTATACTTGCTTTCAAATTCTTAATTGAACACAATCGCAGGGCCAATTAGATAGGGAAGACACGAACAAAAATTAAGAAGCCTCCCTGATGTTAATCAAACAGTGGAATTATCAATTCAAAAACAAATCAAGCGTAATAAAAGCATTGAGAACTATGTTCTTCCCAGAACATCATTAATCTATCATGATTCAACCAAGATTCTGTAATAATATTATACTCATTATGAGATCAACAATTGCTTAAGATTGGTGGCTAATACCACCCACCTAGCGAAGAATATTTCTTATAACCTGTTTTATACATTTTGCTCACATTGGCAACACAACATGTACTTTACTACGTACTTCATTATATATTTCTTTTTACGTTCACAGACGTTTGTTATCCCATTATCACCTTGACGATGATTAATACATTCATTTACTAGTATCTGGTTGTAATCAATTGTGAATATCGGAAATATTACGATGTATAACAACAATGCATTATAATCAATTTAAATGTCGGTTGTCAATATATCCCACCGGACTACAAAAATCTTGCCTCACAAAACTTAACCCTAAGTCACGTAAATATATGGCTCCACTTAAAATAAAGCCCTGGGATCCGTCTCAAAAGAGTTAATGTTCTTCAATCAATTCTCATATGAATATGTTCTAAGTAGAACTCAAAGTACTGATCCCCCAGGGGCTCACGACTAGTGAGAAGTGGGTTGGCGACCACGGGGCCCCAGCTGAGTCCGGCATTGCTTCCACTTACTTGTGCCGGCTCCTCTCTTTCTTCTTTCCTGTCGACCTCCCTTGGTCAACTCTTGTTCTCTTCCGACCCCGACGGTATTAGGGTATCCGAGGCCTAGGGAGTCTCTTCCTTTCCCGCCTTCATTGGCCCTTTTCTCATCTTTTCTGATTCCCTCCTTCTGCGAGGGGTCAGCCTTCTTTTTCTTTTCCTTTTACCTCCTGCCTTGTGCTCGAGGCCCTTAAGGAGGCAGGGTGTATGTAGCCCCACCACTTCTGGTGCACCGTCGATAATGCTACACCCTCAGGGGCTCACGGCTGGTGAGTTCGGGCGTTGGCGACCCCGAGGGATTCCTGAGCTGGGTCCGTTTTCCCCTTTTTGTCCCTTCCCTTTGGGGCGGACCTTCTCCTCTCTCCCCTCTCCTCTCCTCTTTTCCTTCTATTTCCTTTTCTCTTTAAGATTCCCGCACTGTTTTTGTTACTCGAATCACCGTGTATCTAAATTCCCTTTTACCATTTTTTTAAAGGCAGTTTTGATCTATGTTGCATTTTGTAAGTCTCTTCGATCTAAATTACATCTCGCGATTGTTTTCAAATTGCATTTTGTAAAGATTGACAATCTAAATTGCTTTTTAGTAAGTCTTTCAATGCAGGCGTCAGGGCATTTTAGTGAGTATTTTGAATTTCAATTGCATTTTGTAAGTATTTTCAACCAAAACCGCATTTCGCACGAATTTTGAATCTAAATTGCATTTTGTTTGGTGGGCATTTTGCACATATTTTGATTCTCAATTGCATTTTGTGGGTATTTTGAATCTAAATTACATTTGTCAAGTATTTTCAATCTAAATTGCTTTTTGTAAGTATTTTGAACCTCAATTGCATTTTGTACGTACTTTCGATCTCATTTGCATTTTGTAAGTATTTTGAATTTCAGTTGCATTTTGTAAGTATTTCGGCGCTACTTTGCATTTTGTACGTATTTTGAATCTAGCCTACGTTTTGTGGGTCTTTTTCAATCTATTCTTTTTGTGCAACTTTTCGTTCTAAATTCCCTTTTGTAGGACCATATTGTGAGTTGTTTCCGTGTGAGTTCCTTTTTGTACGTATTTTCAGTCTTCGATAATTTTGTTCTGGTTTCCATTTCATTATCATTTTCGCTATCACCCAGATCATTAGGGGCCGATAACCTCGATGTTAGGCCCCTTAAAACAACAATTATCATCATCATCATCAAAGTACTGAATCAAAATCAAGGATATCAATCCCTATTAAATTCAAAAATAAATTACATGTATCAAAGAACACGTGGTATCACAAATAGAAGTCAAAATCCATCAGTCGGAAATAGAAATATTCCCCTCAAGAGAAGACATGGTGACCGAATTGGGCCTACACCATGAATCTTGTTAACAACTCGAGTTAATGGCAATTGATTCATTAGGCACCAAAACGATGAGCCATCCCTCCCAAGAGAGAAATTCCCATCCCAAAATAATAATCTAACTTCGCTTTCGAAAAAAACCTATAAAAATCACGATCAAAAATACTAAGATCAACTGCAATGTTGTCAGAATACAACTATGAAACACGAAGTATAGTGCGACTATACATCTCAAGTCAATGCTTGATTAAAAAGTTACCGAAGTATTTATAAGAATCAAAATATATATTACACAAAATTTCCTCAAGTCCACTAAGGAAAATGTTAATCTTCTTCCTAAGAATTGTAATATTTTCTTATATATATCAATATAAGTTATATGCAAACCAACAGCAAATAACCCAAAAACCGTGGATGCAGGATGTAATAAATATCCCGTCAGGCGCCAGTGAACAAACTGATAGTCTGTAAGCAATTTAATAAATGGTAGAGCATGAAGACACGTTATCTTCGAGTAGTAGGGTGAAATCTCACCAACTAGGATTCAAAGGATAAAAGGAAAGTGATTATATATTGTGCTGTAACCGATAATACCACATGCAAAGTGACGGGAAGAGTTTATATTAAATGCTAATAATATTTTTGAACTTGTGGTAAATCATATTGCATGCTTACTAGGCTTACCTTGTTTATTCAAAGATTAACAAATATAGGTTAACCAAGCCCTCTCTCCGAAACAATAGGTATTTTTATTTGCCTGTTATGTCTATTATTTTTTTGGGCATATTTCAACAACATAACATATATAACATTTACGTCTCTTCATATATTAGTCTCACTCCAAACCAATCGTATTTTATATATTTATATATACAGCTTTTTCCAATCCGCTTATTTGCCAATTAACTTTTCAATAAGCCCCAGGGGCTCACATCTAGTGGGATGTGGGTTGGCGACCACGGGGCCCCAGCTGAGTCCGGCATTGCTTCCACTTACTTGTGCCGGGCTCCTCTCTGTCTTCTTTCCTGTCGACCTCACTTGGTCAACTCTTGTTCTCTTCTGACCCCGACGGTATTAGGGTATCCGAGGCCTAGGGAGTCTCTTCCTTTCCCGCCTTATTTGGCCCTTGTCTCATCTTTTCTGATACCCTCCTTCTGCGTGGGGTCAGCCTTCTTTTTCTCTTCCTTTTACCTCCTGCCTTGTGCTCTAGGCCCTTAAGGAAGCAGGGTGTATGTAGCCCCACCTCTTCTGGTGCACCCTAGATAATGCTACACCCTCAGGGGCTCACGGCTGGTGAGTTCGGGAGTTGGCGACCCCGAGGGATTCCTGAGCTGGGTCCGTTTTCCCCTTTTGTCCCTTACCTTTGGGGCGGACCCTCTCCTCTTTCACTTTCCTATATGCCTTTCATGGCTCTCCTTCCTTCCAAGTCCCTCAATCCGCCTTCTCCGAGGGTTGAGGGCATTTCTTTTCCTTCTGTCCTTTTATTTGCCTTATTCTCCTTTAGTTTTCCATTTCTTCTTCTAGTATGTAGGTTAGTAGTTAGTTTTAGTTTTAAGTTCGCTTTTCATTTTCATCTTCACGATCACCCAAACCATCAGGGGCCGATAGCCTAGATGTTAGGCCCCTTAAAACAACAATTATCATCATTATCATCATCAACTTTTCAATATCCTCCTCTGTTGAAGCTGCTTTCTGCCACAGAATAAACTATATACCTTCCTCTTTGCTCTCCATCTCACGCCCGTGTCCATCCAAATGTAGTTCCAATTGTCCTCACCACTCAATCAATAGCAACAGTTGCCATATTGCTAGTCCTAGACACCATGTCTGTAGCATATCCACATGATACGCACTTTTCAGTTCAATCCTCTATGGAATACAAGATGTCGAACAAAATAGGTTACAGAATCTCCTCTTCTTTACAATTAAGAAGATCATAATAAGTTACTGAATTTAATTTAGTCATTTCAAAAATGAAATCAGAATGACAACTATCAAAATTTTGATAATAAGTGCACTCGTTATTCGAGCCTAAACTCAATTGGAAAAGGGATCAGACATGAATGGTAATTCAAGCCTACACCTCATTCCAATTTAGCTACAGAAAACGAAAAAGATGGCAGTGAGCTCACTCTGGAATGTTGCTACTTTGCTACACTACAAATATATTATTTCTTCTACCTGATTGCAGGATCTTCAAGACGAACTAGAGCATGGATTTGCCCTACCATATTTTTCCATTACCAACAGCAGGATAATGTACATCCTCCCTGCCTCAAGAACTCGAACCCGGAACTTCCATCTCTCCATCCCTCGGTCGACAGCTAGTAATGGGCACGTTCCCTGGCTGTATATCTCCATTGACAAGTTCCAGAACGTCCGGAAGAAAGTATATTCACATTCACAAAGTCGCGATACCCGAGAGACCACACGGCCTGCGATAATATCGACAGCGCTCGCATGATTCCGAAAGTCAATTCTCGGCATGCTAATGAACAGCGCAGCGTGTACACTAGCACTTCAATACAGCATTGTGGTTGCTTGGATGATTATACTCGTATCATTGCTTGGCAAGCGATATCTACGTCTATGTTTAGCCTGACATATCTAAAATAGCAATGGCGGCGATGAATATGTATGTGAATTAGCTGTGATTATCGAATGTTCTTTTGAAAGTGTATTAGTATGAAAAAGGTCGGAATAAATGGTTATGATTGGTGTATATGTTTGTATGAAGGTGTCTATTAACATAAGTTGATCTGTTAGAAGACAGTGCTCATTTATTAGTGATTTGTATATTGGTAAAAAAATTGTCCGCCACGGAATAACTGCTCACTAGATACCTAAGAGTATTCAACAAGGAATTACACGCTACAGAATAACAGCGTAATATATTCAAATTTACCACCACTGAATAACAGCAAAATGGCGCCTAAACATAGTGAAACCTCGTGTAACTCATGCAAAAAAAGTGCTGAAAGAAAATGAAAATTATGTGAAGTGTGATGGAAAGTGCAGTGAAACGTTCCACCTAAATTGTGCGCACGTATCAAATGGCGTTTTTAAAGCAATGGTTGCAAACTCGGGAGAAATACTATGGTTCTGGAAAAATTGCAAACATAACCACAATGATTCCGTGGATAAATCCGTCGATTCAAGCGATGTAAGGTGGGATTCCGTTGAACTAAAAGCTGTAGTTCATGGAATAGTGAAGAACGATTGTGACCTATTTGACTCTCTTGTTGAAAAACTAGTCGATAAAGTTATCAACAGACTAAAAGAGAGTGTTGACTTTAATACCAAAGTCATTCAAGACTTGAGAACCGAACTTAGGGATAGGGATGAAAAAAATAAGGAACTCCAAAATGAGTTAAGTAAAGTTAAAAATGATATGAGCGAGGAGAACGAGAACATCAACCAATATCTCAGGAGGAACAACGTAGAAATCCACGGAGGCCTGAAGAGCGGGAAGAAGATGTATACTCCATTGTGTCAAACATCGGAAAAGCTGTGGGCTGCGAGATTGCCAAAGAGGAAATAGACATTGCACATCGGATTCCGTCAGCTAATAGGTCAATTCCCAGACCCATTGTGGTAAAATTTGTTAACAGATGGAAGAAGCTTGACCTACTTAAAGCAAGGCGTAATGTACAGTGACTGTCCTCATCGGATGTTAGTGGATGCTCAGGAGGAGAGACTGTTTATATAAATGAACACTTGACTCCTAAAGCCTTCTCAAAAGAGCAAAGGACCTAAGGTTACAAATTTGTTTGGTCAAGGGAAGGGATAGTCTTTATAAAGAAGGATGAGTTATCCCCAATTACTCACGTAAAAGGTATTGAGGATATTCTCACTTTGGAAACCTGGTAATTCACATCATTTCTATGGAAGTTGTAGAAAAACAGGTAGATAGCTTAAAGGAACTAAAAGGGATTAATTACGGATTTATAATTTTATATTCAAATTGCCAGAGTATCAGGAATAAGTGGAGTCAGTTCAACAGCCTTATTATAACCGAAGCAAATTTCCCGGATATTAATAGTATTGACTGAAACATGGTTATGTCTCGAAGAGGTGAAATATTTCAATGTAAATGGATATGACGGTTACTTTTCTTCAAGAGTTAATACCAGAGGGGGAGGGATAGCTATTTTCATCAAAAGGCCTCTTAAGGCAAATATAGTGATGTCTATTAATGATACTCAAACACCCTATAATCTATTGCTTGTTGAGGTAATCGGTTTTTAGTAAGGATTTCCAAAATGTAGCTTGCTACAACCCGAATGTGAATCATGGCACTGAATTTCTTAAAATTCTTGAGGATACTTGGATGAAGTATAGTAATAAAGCATGCTTTACAGTTGGAGATATAAATATAGATAAGTTAGGACAAAGTCGTCTGGCTGAAGAACTTGATAAATCATGTGTGTGTTTCAACCAGGATGCATGTAATACAATATATCCGACCAGAGTTACAACTGATAGTGCTACCTTGATAGATCATATCTATATTGACAAACAGTATTGTTGCAACCTGTATAATGTATTCAGTGATTTTAGTGACCACAACCGTTTAGTATGCGACTTTGAAATTCCTATTACTGGTACTGCTCAAGTTCATAAAAGGCATAAGCAAATGCAAAGTTGGAATTTGAAAGCCATGAATTATTTTATGTCTGTTAATCCATTAGAGATCAAGGATGATGATAGCTGTGAAACAATAGTGGACAAATTGATCTATTATTTTGAAAACGTAAACAGTGAGACTAGAGACCTAAGATCGAATCATAATACAAGTGGAAGATTAAGGCCATCTCGTCCATGGGTAACTCCAGATTTTTTAAAGCTAATTGATCAAAAGAACAGGTTATATAGTAAACTAAAAAGGTAGCAAATCAGAGTAAGATCTGAATGTGAGTATCTGTCAAAGGAGCTAATTGCAGACCATAATGCACACTGTAAGAAGTAACAAAAATGAGAAGAGAACTAGAAAATGCATATTTTTTGAATAGATTAAACAACACAAATAATCACTGGAAAATTATCAATGAAATATTATCTACAGATACCAAAACCAATAATAATAATAATAATAATAGTAATATTAACCTGGAAGTAAATAGTAATTTGGTTACCAATCCAACTGAAGTCTGTACAATTTTTAATGAACATTTCACAAGTATTGGTAAGTCACTTGCCGATAAAATTCCTATCAACGATTGCACCAAATCAGTAACAGAACCTGTCAACTCTATTTTTCTTGAGCCCACAGATGAAATTGAAGTTTCACGAATAATTAATGATCTTAAAAAAGTAGTAGTTTGGATGTTTCTGGCTTAAATAATAACATAATTAAGACCCTGTTTCATCAGTTAGTACCGTATATCACAAAATTAATAAATAAATCCTTGAGCGAAGGGAAAATTCCTTAGAAGTTAAAAATGGCCCGAGTAGTACCAATCTATAAGGGATCAGATAAACATCAACAAAAGTTTAAAAAAACAACTAAGTCAACCCCTGGCACTATACAGCCCATGACAGGCTAAGGCCGACCAAGCGACCGCTGCCCAGCCATTTGGCCTGCAGATATTGGGGTGACGCGTGATCAGCGCGTCGGGTCCCCTCGGCCGTTAATCTTGGTATTCGTGATCGGGGCGCTGTCTCACTGTCAGACAGCTACTCAATTGTCCTCACGAGGCTGAGTGCACCCCGTTCCAACCCTCACGGCAGTTTTAAAATCCCTGACGGAGCCGGGGATCGAACCCGGGGCCTCCGAGTGAGAGGCAGGCGCGCTACCCTAACACCACGGGGCCGGCATCAGATAAACATGATGTTAATAATTATAGACCTATCTCAATACTTCCTGTTATTTCTAAAATATTAGAAAAGGTAGTGAAGGACCGGCTACTAAAATTTCTTCTTCGAAACCATTATTTCTATAAGCATCAGTATGGATTCATTCCCAACTCTAGCACAAGCAATGCAGTGGAAGATATTATTGTTAGATTTCAAGAGGCTCTAGATTCAGGATTGCTTGCTTCAGGTTTATTTATAGATTTAAAAAAGGCTTTCAACACTGTGGATCACTCTCTACTAATTCATAAATTAGAATCAGCTGGTGTGAGAGGAACTGCACTTCACTGGTTTGTAGATTACCTTAAGGACAGGGAACAATTTGTTAGTTGCATGAATGCTGAGAGTAGTTGCCAAGCAATTACTATTGAGGTGCCACACGGATCTGTTTTAGGCCCAATATTATTTTTAATATTTATCAACGACATTGGTATACTAAATTTAAACTGTAAGATATCCCTATTTGCTGATGATACCAATGTATTCTATGTTGGAAAGTCTGTACATGAACTCGAACTGAAGAATGCAGGAAGATGCACATCTGATTCTATCATGGATGCATGAAAACCGTCTAAGGGTTAACTTAACTAAAACTAACTATATTGTCTTTCACAAGCCTTCCTACAGCCTACCTTTAGACATGCGATTATACCTCCACGACCAATGTCTACCCCGAGTTAAATCTACCAAATTTTTGGGATTTGTCATTGATGAGCTACTCTCTTGGGATGATCATGTCAAAGCTATTGGTGGAAAAATAATTCTAGCTATAGGAGTTCTAAGCCGAGTAAAATACAACGTTTCTCGAGATCTCTACTGAAGTCTATATATCACGCACTTATTGAAAGTCACATTGCATACATGATTCACATTTGGGCTTGTTGCAGCAAAGGATTATTTAATAAAATTAATATATTACATAAAAGGGCTTTGAAAATACTTTTCAATCTTCCCATGTTAACTCCTACAATTCAATTATACCAACAATGTAATGTCCTATCACTAAATTGTCTCCGTCAAAGAGCCTCAGTAATAATGATATATAAAATTAAACATTAAATAACCAATTCAAATATCATACTCACAACCAATTCAGATACTCACTCACACATCACCAGAAATGCAAGCAATATCCACTATAATGTAATAAATACAAGCAGGTTTGGAAATAAGTCACTATGGCATTGCTCATCATTTATATATAATAGACTGCTTGATGGCCTGAAAAATATCTCCTCACTGAGAACTTTCAGGAAAGAACTGTTTAAATTCTTAATGAATTCAACAATGTAAATTACAATTGCATGCAGTTACTAAAATACCATTGTTACCATGATGTACTGCACTATCACGAGCCTTTTAAAAAAATGTTACTGTTCGTGTTTAATATTCCTCTCAACGCCTCAGATTTCATTACGGCGTACATATTGTGATATCTTGACTGCCCAAGAAGACTTCCATCACCTCCTCGCTCAGTTTCTTAGGCGTGACAGCTCCACTGCTCCGTCGCCTCTTGCGCCGTTAAGGGTCTCATGCTGGACGATATATTTATCCCTGCCACCCTAGTGATATCTTGACTGCACAAGAAGGCTTCCATTACCTCCTCGCTCAGTTTCTTAAGCGTGACAGCTCCACTGCTCCGTCGCCTCTTGCGCCGTTAAGGGTCTCATGCTGGACGATATATTCATCCCTGCCTCCCTAGTGATATCTTGACTGCACAAGAAGGCTTCAATTACCTCCTCGCTCAGTTTCTTAGCCGTCGCAGCTCCACTCCTCCGTCGCCTCTTGCGGCGTTAAGGGTCTCATGCTGGACGATATATTTATCCCTGCCTCCCTTGTGATATATTGACTGCACAAGAAGGCTTCCATCACCTCCTCGCTCAGTGTCTTAGCCGTCGCAGCTCCACTGCTCCGTCGCCTCTTGCGGCGTTAAGGGTCTCATGCTGGACGATATATTCATCCCTGCCTCCCTTGTGATATCTTGGCTGCAAAAGAAGGCTTCCATCACCTCCTCGCTCAGTTTCTTAGGCGTGACAGCTCCACTGCTCCGTCGCCTCTTGCGGCGTTAAGGGTCTCATGCTGGACGATATATTCATCCCTGCCTCCCTTGTGATATCTTGACTGCACAAAAAGGCTTCCATCACCTCCCCGCTCAGTTTCTTAGGCGTCGCAGATCCACTGCTCCGTCGCCTCTTGCGCCGTTAAGGGTCTCATGCTGGACGATATATTTATCCCTGCCTCCCTTGTGATATCTTGGCTGCACAAGAAGGCTTCCATTACCTCCTCGCTCAGTTTCTTAGGCGTGACAGCTCCACTGCTCCGTCGCCTCTTGCGCCGTTAAGGGTCTCATGCTGGACGATATATTTATCCCTGCCTCCCTTGTGATATCTTGGCTGCACAAGAAGGCTTCCATCACCTCCTCGCTCAGTTTCTTAGGCGTGACAGCTCCACTGCTCCGTCGCCTCTTGCGCCGTTAAGGGTCTCATGCTGGACGATATATTTATCCCTGCCTCCCTTGTGATATCTTGGCTGCACAAGAAGGCTTCCATCACCTCCTCGCTCAGTTTCTTAGGCGTCGCAGATCCACTGCTCCGTCGCCTCTTGCGCCGTTAAGGGTCTCATGCTGGACGATATATTTATCCCTGCCTCCCTTGTGATATCTTGGCTGCACAAGAAGGCTTCCATTACCTCCCCGCTCAGTTTCTTAGGCGTGACAGCTCCACTGCTCCGTCGCCTCTTGCGCCGTTAAGGGTCTCATGCTGGACGATATATTTATCCCTGCCTCCTTTGTGATATCTTGGCTGCACAAGAAGGCTTCCATCACCTCCTCGCTCAGTTTCTTAGGCGTGACAGCTCCACTGCTCCGTCGCCTCTTGCGGCGTTAAGGGTCTCATGCTGGACGATATATTTATCCCTGCCTCCCTTGTGATATCTTGGCTGCACAAGAAGGCTTCCATCACCTCCTCGCTCAGTTTCTTAGGCGTGACAGCTCCACTGCTCCGTCGCCTCTTGCGCCGTTAAGGGTCTCACGCTGGACGATATATTTATCCATGCCTCCCTTGTGATATCTTGGCTGCACAAGAAGGCTTCCATCACCTCCTCGCTCAGTTTCTTAGGCGTGACAGCTCCACTGCTCCGTCGCCTCTTGCGCCGTTAAGGGTCTCACGCTGGACGATATATTTATCCCTGCCTCCCTTGTGATATCTTGGCTGCACAAGAAGGCTTCCATCACCTCCTCGCTCAGTTTCTTAGGCGTGACAGCTCCACTGCTCCGTCGCCTCTTGCGGCGTTAAGGGTCTCATGCTGGACGATATATTTATCCCTGCCTCCCTTGTGATATCTTGGCTGCACAAGAAGGCTTCCATCACCTCCTCGCTCAGTTTCTTAGGCGTGACAGCTCCACTGCTCCGTCGCCTCTTGCGCCGTTAAGGGTCTCATGCTGGACGATATATTTATCCCTGCCTCCCTTGTGATATCTTGGCTGCACAAGAAGGCTTCCATCACCTCCTCGCTCAGTTTCTTAGGCGTGACAGCTCCACTGCTCCGTCGCCTCTTGCGCCGTTAAGGATCTCATGCTGGACGATATATTTATCCCTGCCTCCCTTGTGATATCTTGGCTGCACAAGAAGGCTTCCATCACCTCCTCGCTCAGTTTCTTAGGCGTCGCAGATCCACTGCTCCGTCGCCTCTTGCGCCGTTAAGGGTCTCATGCTGGACGATATATTTATCCCTGCCTCCCTTGTGATATCTTGGCTGCACAAGAAGGCTTCCATTACCTCCCCGCTCAGTTTCTTAGGCGTGACAGCTCCACTGCTCCGTCGCCTCTTGCGCCGTTAAGGGTCTCATGCTGGACGATATATTTATCCCTGCCTCCCTTGTGATATCTTGGCTGCACAAGAAGGCTTCCATCACCTCCTCGCTCAGTTTCTTAGGCGTGACAGCTCCACTGCTCCGTCGCCTCTTGCGGCGTTAAGGGTCTCATGCTGGACGATATATTTATCCCTGCCTCCCTTGTGATATCTTGGCTGCACAAGAAGGCTTCCATCACCTCCTCGCTCAGTTTCTTAGGCGTGACAGCTCCACTGCTCCGTCGCCTCTTGCGCCGTTAAGGGTCTCACGCTGGACGATATATTTATCCCTGCCTCCCTTGTGATATCTTGGCTGCACAAGAAGGCTTCCATCACCTCCTCGCTCAGTTTCTTAGGCGTGACAGCTCCACTGCTCCGTCGCCTCTTGCGCCGTTAAGGGTCTCACGCTGGACGATATATTTATCCCTGCCTCCCTTGTGATATCTTGGCTGCACAAGAAGGCTTCCATCACCTCCTCGCTCAGTTTCTTAGGCGTGACAGCTCCACTGCTCCGTCGCCTCTTGCGGCGTTAAGGGTCTCATGCTGGACGATATATTTATCCCTGCCTCCCTTGTGATATCTTGGCTGCACAAGAAGGCTTCCATCACCTCCTCGCTCAGTTTCTTAGGCGTGACAGCTCCACTGCTCCGTCGCCTCTTGCGCCGTTAAGGGTCTCACGCTGGACGATATATTTATCCCTGCCTCCCTTGTGATATCTTGGCTGCACAAGAAGGCTTCCATCACCTCCTCGCTCAGTTTCTTAGGCGTGACAGCTCCACTGCTCCGTCGCCTCTTGCGGCGTTAAGGGTCTCACGCTGGACGATATATTTATCCCTGCCTCCCTTGTGATATCTTGGCTGCACAAGAAGGCTTCCATCACCTCCCCGCTCAGTTTCTTAGGCGTCGCAGATCCACTGCTCCGTCGCCTCTTGCGCCGTTAAGGGTCTCATGCTGGACGATATATTTATCCCTGCCTCCCTTGTGATATCTTGGCTGCACAAGAAGGCTTCCATCACCTCCTCGCTCAGTTTCTTAGGCGTGACAGCTCCACTGCTCCGTCGCCTCTTGCGGCGTTAAGGGTCTCATGCTGGACGATATATTCATCCCTGCCTCCCTTGTGATATCTTGGCTGCACAAGAAGGCTTCCATCACCTCCTCGCTCAGTTTCTTAGGCGTGAGAGCTCCACTGCTCCGTCGCCTCTTGCGGCGTTAAGGGTCTCATGCTGGACGATATATTCATCCCTGCCTCCCTTGTGATATCTTGGCTGCACAAGAAGGCTTCCATCACCTCCTCGCTCAGTTTCTTAGGCGTGACAGCTCCACTGCTCCGTCGCCTCTTGCGCCGTTAAGGGTCTCACGCTGGACGATATATTTATCCCTGCCTCCCTTGTGATATCTTGGCTGCACAAGAAGGCTTCCATCACCTCCTCGCTCAGTTTCTTAGGCGTGACAGCTCCACTGCTCCGTCGCCTCTTGCGCCGTTAAGGGTCTCATGCTGGACGATATATTTATCCCTGCCTCCCTTGTGATATCTTGACTGCACAAAAAGGCTTCCATCACCTCCTCGCTCAGTTTCTTAGGCGTGACAGCTCCACTGCTCCGTCGCCTCTTGCGGCGTTAAGGGTCTCATGCTGGACGATATATTTATCCCTGCCTCCCTTGTGATATCTTGGCTGCACAAGAAGACTTCCATCACCTCCTCGCTCAGTTTCTTAGGCGTGACAGCTCCACTGCTCCGTCGCCTCTTGCGGCGTTAAGGGTCTCACGCTGGACGATATATTTATCCCTGCCTCCCTTGTGATATCTTGGCTGCACAAGAAGGCTTCCATCACCTCCTCGCTCAGTTTCTTAGGCGTGACAGCTCCACTGCTCCGTCGCCTCTTGCGGCGTTAAGGGTCTCATGCTGGACGATATATTCATCCCTGCCTCCCTTGTGATATCTTGGCTGCACAAGAAGGCTTCCATCACCTCCTCGCTCAGTTTCTTAGGCGTGACAGCTCCACTGCTCCGTCGCCTCTTGCGCCGTTAAGGGTCTCACGCTGGACGATATATTTATCCCTGCCTCCCTTGTGATATCTTGGCTGCACAAGAAGGCTTCCATCACCTCCTCGCTCAGTTTCTTAGGCGTGACAGCTCCACTGCTCCGTCGCCTCTTGCGCCGTTAAGGGTCTCATGCTGGACGATATACATACCTGCCAACTTTCGGAAGTCTCATCTTTTCTGATTCCCTCCTTCTGCGAGGGATCAGCCTTCTTTTTTATTTCATGTTATCTCCTGCCTTCTGCTCGAGGCCCTCAAGGAGGCCGGGTATATGTAGCCCCATCATTTTTGGTGCACCCTCGATTATGCTACACCCTCAGGGGCTCACGGCTGGTGAGTTCGGGAGTTGGCGACCCCGAGGGATTCCTGAGCTGGGTCCGTTTTCCCCCTTTTGTCCCTTAACTTTGGGGCGGGCCCTTTCCTCTTTCACTTTCCTATCTGCCTTTCATGGCTCTCCTTCCTTCCAAGTCCCTCAATCCGCATTCTTCGAGAGTTGAGGGCATTTCTTTTCCTCCTGTCCTTTATTTTGCCTTATTCTCCTTTATTTTTCCATTTCTTCTTTTAGTATGTAGGTTAGTAGTTTTAGTTTCAAGTTTGCATTTCATCTTCACGATCACCCAAACCATCAGGGGCCGATAACCTCGATGTTAGGCCCCTTAAAACAACAATTATCATCATCATTATTATAAATCAGTGGACGAGTATGTCAGTCACATCTTGAGTGTTCGTGGTGAACTTGCAGATTGTGGTGTTACATATACTGATGAAAAGATTGGTTCGATGATGTTGCATGGTTTGCCTGATCCATGCACTTCACTCATTCTATCGATGATGTTGCATGGTTTGCCTGATTCATGCACTTCACTCATTCTATCGATGATGTTGCATGGTTTGCCTGATTCATGCACTTCACTCATTCTAGCGTTGTTGTTGTTTGAGTCCTCAGTCTTTTGACTGGTTTGATGCGGTGCTCCATGCCTCCCTGTCCTGAGCTAATCGTTTCATCTCTACATAGCTACCACACCCTACATCCGAGGCAATCTGTTTAACATATTCTAACCTTGGTCTACCCCTACAGTTCATGTCCTCAACCCTTCCTTCCATAACTAAGCTTGCTATTCCTGGGTGTCTTAGTATGTGTCCTACCAACCTATCTCTTCTCTTCATTAGCAGTCGCCAGAAACATCTCTCCTCTCCCACTAGTTTTAATACCTCTCCGTTTGTACCCTATCTATCCATCTGAACTTCATCATTCTCCTGTAACACCACATTTCAACGCTTCAATTCTCCTCTTTTCTGCTGCACCAATAGTCCAAGTTTCACTTCCATAGAGTGCCACGCTCCAGACAAAGGCCTTCAAAAATGACTTCCTAATACCTAAATCTATATTCGATGTCAACAGATTCCTTTTCTGTAGAAATGCTTTCCTTGCCTGAGCTAACCTACTTTTTATATCCTCTTTGCTTCGTCCATCACTGGTTATTTTGCTTCCCAAGTAACAGAATTCTCCTACTTCCTTTAGCTTTTCACCTGCCAATTTGATGTCCATAGAGGTTTCTGATTTATTTCGGCTGCATTCCAATATTTTTGTTTTACATTTATTAATTTTCATCATGAATTGTTTCCTCAAGACGGAGTCCATACCATTCAAAAACTCATTCAAATCCTCAGGCGTGTCGGCCAAGATGACTATGCCATCAGCAATTCTCAGAGTTGAAATTATATCTCCTTGAATCTTCACTCCCACTACATATTTCTCCAATTTCCTTAATTGCTTGTTCAATGTAAAGATTGCAAAGTATGGGTGATAAGTTGCAGCCTTGCCTTACACCTTTCTGAATACCAGATTCTCTCTCATGTCCATCAGCTCGAATGACTGCTGTCTGGTTTCTGTATAGATTGTAAATCACCCTCCTATCCCTGTACTTTATTCCAATCGTTTTCAAACTGTCAAACAATTTAGTCCAATCAACGTTATCAAAAGCTTTTTTAAGTCTACAAATGCCATGCACTTTCTCTTATCCTTCCTTATTCTATCTTCCAAAATCAGCCTAAGACTTAGTACAGCTTCCCTTGTTCCTATATTTCTCCTGAAACCAAACTGGTCTTCACCCAACTCCGTTTCTATCTGGCTTTCTATCCTCTTGTAAATTATTCTATGATGATAATTGTTGTTTTAAAGGGCCTAACATCGAGGTTATCGGCCCCAGATGAAATTAAATGGCGTGAAATGAAAGCTTGACGATAAAAAGAGCTCACTGCTATGGATGAAACGAAAATGGTTTATATAAAACAAGCTGTACCCGGCAAGCGTTGCAATGCCAATCAAAGAAAGTGTTGGCGTTGAAATTCTGTTTCTTGAAGTGATTTTGGATACACAGCATGTTTTTCAATTTCCGTTCACTGCCTCTAAGCTATCGAAAAATGGATTTTCTAATTTAGAATCATTCGTGGGAGCGTGCACTACACCTTTCAAAAGTTTCATCGCAATCGGATGAATGGCATATGAACGTATACGGGATTTTGTTTGAACGATTCGTGCGCTGTCACTCATTTGTTGATTCTACTCGTACGCTTCCTACTTGAGAAATGGATTTACTAAGTCGAAACCCTACCCTGGCGTGTACACAATAACTCATCAATGTTTCATCGCAATCGGATGAATGGTATATGCACGTATACGGGGTTTTGTTAAAACGATTCGTGCGCTGTCACTCATTTGTTGAATCTACTCGTGGGCTACATATTGAGAAGTGTATTACTAAGTCGAAGCCCTTCCCTGGCGTGTACACAATAACTCAGCAAGGTTTCATCGCTATCGAAGAAGGTTATATGAACGCAATAGGGGATTTTGTTGAAACGCTTCGCGCGTCGTCACCCATTTGTTGCACCTACTCTTGTGCTACTTATTGTGAAATGGATTTACTAAGTCGAGACCCTTCACTGGCGTGTACACAATAACTGATCAATGTTTCATCGCAATCGGATGAATAGTATATGAACGCATACCGGATTTTGTTTAAACGATTCGCACCCCGTCACACATTTGTTGAATCTACTCGTGCGCTACCTACTGTAAAATGTATTTACTAAGTTAGAAACCGTCACATAAGTGTCCACAGCATCTCACCCAAGTTTCGTCGCCTTCGGACTAATGGGATATGAAGGCATAGGGGACTGTATTGAAACGCTCCACGTGTCGTCGTACATTTGTCGAATCTACTCGTGTGCTACCTACTGTGAAATGTATTTACTAAGCCAGAAACCTTCCTTGGTGTGTCCACCATATTTCACCCAATTTTCACCGCTAACGGCAGAATGCTATATGACCTTATACGGGACTTTGTTGAAACGCTTCGCACGTCAGTAGTGTGTTTGTGAGAGTTCTAGCACCACCTCCACCTCCCCACCTCACAAGATGGCGGCAGCCCGATAACTCCCGAACCCGTGGTCGGATTTTGACGAATGAGGTGTCATTGAACTCGGGCTAACACCCCCTTTCCAATGGACGCATATTTCAACCCCAAAAATAAAACCTACCCTACTCACTCACTCACTCACTCCGTTGGCTTTTCTGGGACGTGACGATCCCGTGCCGCTCTCACTATCTGCCTCCATTTCCTCCTATCCAGCGCAGTATTCTCCCATACAGTAATACCCATTTGTCTGCAGTCAGAGGTCACCTCATCTTGCCATCTACTCCTAGGTCTTCCAGGGGGTCTCGAGCCTTCTATCTTCTTCTCATACACCTGGCGAACTATTCTGGCAGCGTCCATTCTGATAACATGCCCTGCCCATTGCAGCCGTTTCGCTTTCATGACGTCCACTACTCTGGGTTGATTGGCCAACTTGTACAGCTCATGATTTGATCGGAGAACCCATCTTTGTGTTTCCTGGTCAAAGATGGGGCCGAAAATTTTTCTATATATCTTGTTTTCGAAGACTGTAAGTTGGCGTTCCTCCCTTTTGGTCACACTCCATGTTTCGGCTCCGTATAGCAGTACCGGCCTGATGATCGTGTTGTATAGTTTTAGTTTTGTTTTCCTGGTCAAAAGTTTGGAGGAAAGTAATTTATGCAGGGAGAAGTAAACTTTGTTTGCATTCCGTAATCTAATTTGGTGTTCAACTTGTCTTCTATTGCAGTCATTTATATTTACCCCAAGGTATTTGAAGTTTGGCGTGTTCTTAAAGGTAAAATTGCCTATATGAAGGTTGTTGCGTTGGTCTGTAGTCATGTTTTCTCTCTGTATGATCATGTATTCTGTCTTCTCTTCATTAATCTTTAGACCTATTTTTGCAGCAGTTTCATTTAATTTCCTGAATAAAGCTTCAATTTCTCCTCCATTATTTCCTATTAATACAATGTCATCTGCATATGCCCGGATGTTGTGTTTGTTATCTGCTAGGTCTCCAGTTGCAGCTTCTTTGGTTTCCCGAATTACTTTTTCCAGAACGATGTTGAAGAGAAGTGGGGAGAGCGCATCACCTTGTTTTAGTCCTGTTCTGTTTTCAAAACCGTCTGATACGGATCCACAGTGTGTCACTTTGCTCACTGTCTCTTCCATACACATTTTGACCAGGCTGATAAGTTTCTGTGGGATTCCGTATTCTGCCATAATTTCCCACACCGTTTCTCTGTGGACTGAGTCATAGGCCTTTTGGAAGTCAATAAATAGGTAATGGACGTTTTTGTTATATTCCCAAACTTTTTCATTGATTGTCTTAATACAAAATATATTGTCTGTTGTTGATCTGTTTTTACGGAAACCATTCTGATAGTCTCCTATTATATCTTCGGTGTATGGAATTAGACGTTGTAATATTATGTGCGACAGTAATTTGTAAGCTGTGACAAGTAGGGATATTCCTCTGTGATTTCCGCAGTTATGTTTATCTCCTTTCTTAAGTATTGGAACAATAATTGCTTCCTTCCATTCATCCGGTATTTGTTCCTCGCGCCATATTTTCAGGATAAGTTTATGCAGTTTTTCATGAAGCTTCTCACCCCCATATTTCAGCAATTCAACTGGTATACCGTCAGATCCAGCAGCTTTGTGGTTTTTCAGTTTCTTCAGACTGATGGTTACCTCTTCATATGAAGGATCATTTATGAAAGGTTCTACCGTTGAAAGAGTGGTTCTCTCCAATTTGTTGTCTGGTTCAGGGCAGTTCAGTAAGTGGTCAAAGTACTCTTTCCAAGCCTGTAATATGTGGGTTGTTCCTGCAATGATGTTACCATTGTTGTCGTGGAGAACTGCTGATCGCGGTTGGTAACCTTTCTTAATGTTATTCACCGTCCCATATACTTTACGGATGTTGTTCTCCTTCTGGTCATTCTCAATACTCTCTAACATATGTTTAAGGTAAAGCTTCTTTTCTTTTCGTAAGGTTATGCTTGTTTCTCTTCGTGTTTCCCTGTAGTGCTGTTCCAATTCTTCATTTCTCCTGTCCTGTAGCCATGCTTTCCTTGCTGAGATGCTAGCTGCTACTGCTGTTTTGCATGTACCATTAAACCATTTCTTCTTTCGTTCCACTTTTGGTAATGAGTTTTTAGCTGATTCTTGAATCACCTTCTTGATATCCTTCCACAATCTATTAATATCTGTAGTTCCACTTTCATCCACTTCTTCTCCTACTTCATCAAGTACGCCAAACCTGTTGCTCACTTCCACTTGGTACTGACAAGTTTGAGGAGTTTCCTTTAATGCTTGTAGATCATATTGTATTGCGCGCCCTTGTTGTTGTTTGTGGTGAGTTTTCAGTTTCACCTCCATGGATGCAACCAGCAAGTTGTGGTCAGAGCCTATGTCAGCTCCCCGGTAAGCACGAATATCAGTGATGGCGCTTCTGTGTCGATTTGAAATTAGTATATGGTCAATTTGGTTTGCCGTCTTTCCATCTGCTGAATACCATGTTTCCTTATGTATATCCTTGTGTGGGAACGTCGTACTCCTGACATTCATGCTTTCTGATTCTGCAAATGAGATCATTCTAAGCCCATTTTCAGAGGTTTCCTCATGAAGGCTGTCATTACCTATCGTCGGTTGTAGGTGCTTTTCTTTTCCTACCTTGGCATTAAAGTCTCCTAGTACTATCTTGATGTCATGTTGTGGTAGGCCTTCATACACCCTCTCCAGCTGTTCATAAAAGCTGTCTTTCACCACATCTTCTTTATCATTTGTAGGTGCATGCACATTGATAATGGATATATTAAACCATCGGCCTTTCACGCGTATGTAGCATATTCTTTCATTGATTGCCTCAAACCGGATTACTGTTTCAACACATTCCTTTGATATGAGGAATGCTGTTCCAAATTCATGCTTTCCGGATTGAGTTCCACTGTTAAACATAGTGTACTCTCCGAAGTTCTGTATGTCTTCCCCTGGAAATCTTGTTTCTTGAATAGCAGCAAATTGTATTTTATACTTCTCGAGTTCGTCTTTCAATCTTTGAATGTGTCCAGGCTTATATAAGCTCCGTGCATTCCATGTACCAATTCGTAAGTCCTCATTTCCTTTGCCATGTCTTCGTAGGGTATCCATTCTTAAATCATTCCGAGGCTTAAGTGAGAGATTCGTAACAATTCTCTTTTTACATGAGAGGGTTGTTAACCCTAAGCACAACCCCCAACCTACTAGGGGGTGAAATTGTAATTTTTTAGAGAATCTCTGTTTCCAATTGCAACATGTGAGAGTTCCACATAAAGTGCATATGTTCGGTGAATAGCCACTATGAATTAACATGCCCACTCATGGCTTTTGAAGAGGGTGGGGGAGCGGATCCCTGTGGATGGGTTATTGTTGACGGGTCATTGTTGGCGGGGTCATTGTTGCCGGGTCATTGTGGACGAGTCCTTGTGGACAAGTCTGTGTGGACTGGTCATTGTTGACGAGTCCTTGTGGACGAGTCCTTGTCCCTTTGGCTTGGTTCCTACGGACTAACCCATGAATTTATTTAAATTATGTCAAAGGGCCTAACTACATTTGTGTGTGTTGAATTGACGTTGTTCACCACTACTATAATGGAATAACGATATGAAAGGAAAGTGACGAAATACATGTGAACACGTGTGAAATGACCTTATTACCGTCCTCCTTGTGAAACAAGTCACATCCTGTTTTGCTTCATACGTGAGAAAATGTGAGTTCGAACCCGTGGTCGGATTTTGACGAATGAGGTGTCATTGAACTCGGGCTGATACCCCCTTTCCAATGAACAACATATTTCCACCCCAAAATAAAACCTACCCCTACTAGGGGGTGAAATTGTAATTTTTTTAGAGAATCTCTCTTTCCAATTGCAACATGTGAGAGTTTGAATGCCGATATGGAATAAAACGTTGTTCCACACAAGAGACATGTGTTTGGTGGATAGCCACTATGAATTAACATGCTTGTTTTTTGTTTTTTACGCATGCCCATTCATAGCTTTTGTAAGAGGGCAGGCTTTTTAAAAGATGGCGGCTGTAGTGTAACCTAACCTAACCCAACCCACGAGTGGTGATCAAAAAGTATTTTAAGTGACGCTTGTCGATTGGCAAACCAATAATCAAAGAGGGATATGTCAGGCCTTGAGGTGATAGCCCCTTTTGATTGATCCCTGTTGATTTATCTCTACTGATTTGTCCCTTTGGACTGGTCTCTGTTGACTAGCCCCTTTTGGACGGGCCCTTTTTGACAGGGGGTCATTTATGATGGATCCTTTTTGACATGTGCTTATCGACGGGTCCCTGTTGACGAGTCATTGCTGACGGGTCCTTGTTGATGAGTCCCTGTGGACGGGTCATTGTTGACGGGTCCCTATTGACAGGTCATTGTTGACAGGTCATTGATGACAGGTCATTGTTGACGGGTCATTGTTGATGGGTCCTTGCTGACAAGTCCCTGTTGATGGGTTCCTGTGGAAGGGTCCCTTTAGACCGGCCCCTTTGGACTGGTCCCTATGGACCGGCCCATGAAATTTATCCAAATTATGTCAAAGGGCCTAACTACATTTGTGTGTAAAGCAGTGTGTTGAACTGACGTTGTTCACCAGTCCTTACTACTACAATTGGATAACGATATGAAAGGAATTGATTAACTAGACATGAGTTAACTACCAAAGAAAAACTTTGGCGACTCTGCTTGTTATTGACCAATGAGTAGGGTTTTAGAAAAACTGTTTGTTATTTTGGGTTATATACAAAAAAAATGCTTAGACCTTTTGAGTGACTATGTTTGCTAAACAAGACATTATACCAGACACGATTAGGATTCTTATGTAGCTCAGACAAGGAAAGAATTTCTACAGAATCTGTTGACATTGAATATAGATTTAGGTATTAGGAAGTCATTTTGAAGGCCTTTGTCTGGAGCGTGGCACTCTATGAAAGTAAAACTTAGACAATTGGTGTAGCAGAAAAGTGGAGAATTGAAGTGTTTGAAATGTGGTGTTACAGGAGAATGATGATTAGATGGGTAAATAGGGTTACTAACAAAGAGGTATTAAGACGATTGGGGGAGAAGAGATGTATCTGGCGACTGTTAATGAAGTAAAGAGATAGGTTGGTAGAACACGTACTAAGACACCCAAGAATAGCAAACTTAGTTAAGGAAGAAAGGTTCGAGGACGAGAACTGTAGGGGTAGACCAAGTTTAGAATATGTTAAACAGATAGCCTTGAATGTAGGGTGTGGTAGCTATATAGAGATGAAACGATTAGCTCGGGACAGATAGGCGCTGAGATCTGCATCAAACCAGTCAAAGGACTAAAGACTCTAACAACAACATGTAAGTTCACTAAAATAATGTTGTATAACGGTATATGTTAGTCAACGAACAGTAATGCATTACTGAAACCCATGACACGATACCTAAGAGCTTTTCTAAAATGATTTTAAAATGCCTTTAACCCTATATTGAACACCCAGTTCACAAGACTCATAACTGCAATGTTATGGTAAAACAAAACAAAATCTATATTTCAAAACAAGCAAGTGGTTTAGTCAATGTATACTGGAAAAAGTTTTGTAAACACTCAAGTCCTCAAGACTAATTAAATTAGTAACTGTCAGGTTGACCGAGTGGTTAAGGTGTTTGACTTAAGATCAAATTTTCTGTATAAGGAAGCAAGGGTTTGAATCCCTTACCTGACATAACTATTGCCTTGACATGGCTTGGCCACACTGCATTATTATGACACTCGGTACACAAACCCTAGATATAGTGTATTGTTTAAGGCCACTCTCTTTCTGAACATACCCCCCAGGGGCTCACTTCTAGTGGGCGTGGGTTGGCGACCACGGGGCCCCAGCTGAGTCCGGCATTGCTTCCACTTACTTGTGCCGGGCTCCTCTCCGTCTTCTTTCCTGTCGACCTCACTTGGTCAACTCTTGTTCTCTTCCGACCCCGACGGTATTAGGGTATCCGAGGCCTAGGGAGTCTCTTCCTTTCCCGCCTTAATTGGCCCTTGTCTCATCTTTCCTGACACCCTCCTTCTGTGAGGGGTCAGCCTTCTTTTTCTTTTCCTTTTACCTCCTGCCTTGTGCTCAAGGCCCTTAAGGAGGCAGGGTGTATGTAGCCCCACCACTTCTGGTGCACCGTAGATAATGCTACACCCTCAGGGGCTCATGGCTGGTGAGTTCGGGAGTTGGCGACCCCGAGGGATTCCTGAGCTGGGTCCGTTTTCCCCTTTTGTCCCTTACCTTCGGGGCGGACCCTCTCCTCTTTCACTTTCCTATCTGCCTTTCATGGCTCTCCTTCCTTCCAAGTCCCTCAATCCGCATTCTTCGAGAGTTGAGAGTATTTCTTTTCCTCCTGTTCTTTATTTGCCTTATTCTCCTTTAGTTTTCCATTTCTTCTTCTAGTATGTAGGTTGGTAGTTAGTTTTAGGTTTACATTTCATTTTCATCTTCACGATCACCCAAACCATCAGGGGCCGATAGCCTAGATGTTAGGCCCCTTAAAACAACAATTATCATCATCATCA
Source organism: Meconema thalassinum (assembly GCA_946902985.2). Lineage (NCBI taxonomy): Eukaryota > Metazoa > Arthropoda > Insecta > Orthoptera > Tettigoniidae > Meconema > Meconema thalassinum. The sequence goes on along the minus strand of OX336392.1, from coordinate 487,978,829 downwards.
TCATTTCTGAACATAGTCAGAGACTGTTGATGGTTAACAATTGTATTAATAGTGGGACATGGGGATAGTAATTAAGAAAAACAGACAATACCCATACAATATTTTTATTAAATTCATTTTATAATAGTTACACACTGAATTCAAGTCTATCTCTTTACCATTGTTCTATATAGATTTTTAAACACAACGCTTGTTGTAGATCCTTTTACAACTATCTCCAGGTACTCTTGCTCTTAAAAACTGGGGAAGCCGCAATGGTTTTATAAACATAAAACCCTCATCCTCTTCTTTTTCATAATTATCATCATCATCATCATTATGAATATTATCATCAAAATTATTATAGTCATTGTCACCATCATTATCATCATCATCATCATTCTCAACATCACTAGAACTATCCAATTCCTCTTGTTTGTTTTCCACAGGGACCTCTTGTAGAGTCTGCGTTGCTTTTGATAGTGTTAAGGGTTTTTTGAACGATGGTATTTGTCCTAACATGTCTTTTTGAGGTGATGATGAATGCTTTTTAACAAACAATGCACTATCTTGAGCAGCAATATATTTTTCTTGGACTTGCTTTTTTACCTGGGTTAGAGTATTTTGCGTATTTAAATGTGTATTAATTTGAGATTCACAATGATGTTCTTTTGAAGTAAGTACGTTGGAGTCTTTTGTTTTAATCATTCCTCGACACTTTTTGGATCGTTGTTTTGAACATTGCCAAATAACAGTTCCATCTTTATTGGTTGTTTTTACAATATATGTATATCCTTTATAGAAGACACATGGCTTGCCATGACTGGTTGTTGAGACTTCCATATCAACTAATACACCCCCCAGGGGCTCACATCTAGTGGGTTGTGGGTTGGCGACCACGGGGCCCCAGCTGAGTCCGGCATTGCTTCCACTTACTTGTGCCGGCTCCTCTCTTTCTTCTTTCCTGTCGACCTCCCTTGGTCAACTCTTGTTCTCTTCCGACCCCGACGGTATTAGGGTATCCGAGGCCTAGGGAGTCTCTTCCTTTCCCGCCTTAATTGGCCCTTGTCTCATCTTTTCTGATTCCCTCCTTCTGCGAGGGGTCAGCCTTCTTTTTCTTTTCCTTTTACCTCCTGCCTTGTGCTCAAGGCCCTTAAGGAGGCAGGGTGTATGTAGCCCCACCACTTCTGGTGCACCGTCGATAATGCTACACCCTCAGGGGCTCACGGCTGGTGAGTTCGGGCGTTGGCGACCCCGAGGGATTCCTGAGCTGGGTCCGTTTTCCCCTTTTTGTCCCTTCCCTTTGGGGCGGACCTTCTCCTCTCTCCCCTCTCCTCTCCTCTTTTCCTTCTATTTCCTTTTCTCTTTAAGATTCCCGCACTGTTTTTGTTACTCGAATCACCGTGTATCTAAATTCCCTTTTCCCACTTTTTTAAGGCATTTTTGATCTATGTTGCATTTTGTAAGTCTCTTCGATCTAAATTACATCTCGCGATTGTTTTCAACCTCAATTGCATTTTGTAAAGATTGACAATCTAAATTGCTTTTTAGTAAGTCTTTCAATGCAGGCGTCAGGGCATTTTAGTGAGTATTTTGAATTTCAATTGCATTTTGTAAGTATTTTCAACCAAAACCGCATTTCGCACGAATTTTGAATCTAAATTGCATTTTGTTTGGTGGGCATTTTGCACATTTTTTGATTCTCAATTGCATTTTGTGGGTATTTTGAATCTAAATTACATTTGTCAAGTATTTTCAATCTAAATTGCTTTTTGTAAGTATTGTCAATCCACATGAGTCGTTTGAATCTACCGTACATTTTGTAAGCATTTTCAATTTCAATTGCATTTTGTAAGTATTTTGAATTTCAATTGCACTTTGTGAATAATTTGGATTGGAACTGGGATATTTCAATCTGAATTGCATTGTGTATTTTCAATTTCAATTGCATTTTGTAAGTATTTTGAACCTCAATTGCATTTTGTACGTAATTTCGATCTCATTTGCATTTTGTAAGTATTTTGAATTTCAGTTGCATTTTGTAAGTATTTCGGCGCTACTTTGCATTTTGTACGTATTTTGAATCTAGCCTACGTTTTGTGGGTCTTTTTCAATCTATTCTTTTTGTGCAACTTTTCGTTCTAAATTCCCTTTTGTAGGACCATATTGTGAGTTGTTTCCATGTGAGTTCCTTTTTGTACGTATTTTCAGTCTTCGATAATTTTGTTCTGGTTTCCATTTCATTATAATTTTCGCTATCACCCAGATCATTAGGGGCCGATAACCTCGATGTTAGGCCCCTTAAAACAACAATTATCATCATCATCATCAACTAATACATATGAATTAAATTTTAGTAAAGTCACATGAACAATCTTTAGATTACAAGTGATTTACACACACACACACTTTCATAAATGTCAAGATTTATGGATGTTGTTTTTCGCCAACAGCTGCTTACTGCGTATGACAAGACCGTACACTCGTAGGTTAGACCGTATTTTTTTGTTTGTTGCTAAGGATCCCATATATACTCTAGACATGTTAGTTCTGAACACTTAGTGGTTAATTGTATATATTGAATTTAAATACACAGCTCATACAAGCACGTTTTGCGGATGGGAGGGGTGAGAGGCTGGCAAAAAAGGAAATGTTTTAGTTTAATGAAACGTCATGTCCTAGTAGGCGTGATTTATTGTAGACGCAATTGATAGTAGACGTAATTGATAGTAGGTGTAATCGATACTAGACGTGATTAATAGTAGACGCAATTGATACTAGGCGTGATTGATAGTAGGCGTGATTTGTAGTAAGCGCGATTTATAGTAGACGCAAATGATAGTAGGCGCGATTGATAGTAGGCGTGATTGATAGTAGACGCGATTGATACTAGGCGTGATTGATAGTAGGCGTGATTTGTAGTAAGCGCGATTTATAGTAGACGCAAATGATAGTAGGCGCGATTGATAGTAGGCGTGATTGATAGTAGACGTGATTGATAGTAGGCGCAATTTGACATGGGCGCGACTCAGATCATTTTTGATATCATAAAGTTACAGTGTCAATGTTTATACAAAGTACAAGGTAGAGGGTATTTTAAGACATAACCTCAGCTCACTTAACATAACCTAACTTTACCTAACCTAACTTTGTCACGTGACATGTTCTACAAGTTTAGACTTGCTTTAAGACTGATTATGACGTCATAGATTGATGGGAGGGGTGAGAGGCTGACAAAAAAGGAAATGTTCTGGTTTAATGAAACGTCATGTCCTAGTAGGCGCGATTTATAGTAGACGCAATTGATAGTAGGCGCGATTAATAGTAGACGCAATTGATAGTAGACGTGATTGATAGTAGGCGTGATTTGACATGAGCGCGATTTATAGTAGACGCGAAAGATAGTAGGCGCGATTGATAGTAGGCGTAATTAGACTTGGGCGAGATTTATAGTAGACGCAATTGATAGTAGGCGCGATTGATAGTAGGTGTAATTGGTAGTAGGCGCGATTTGACATGAGCGCGATTTATAGTAGACGCAAATGATACTAGACGTGATTAATAGTAGACGCAATTGATACTAGGCGTGATTGATAGTAGGCGTGATTTGTAGTAAGCGCGATTTATAGTAGACGCAAATGATAGTAGGCGCGATTGATAGTAGGCGTGATTGATAGTAGACGCGATTGATAGTAGGCGCAATGTGACATGGGCGCGACTCAGATCATTTTTGATATCATAAAGTTACAGTGTCAATGTTTATACAAAGTACAAGGTAGAGGGTATTTTAAGACATAACCTCAGCTCACTTAACATAACCTAACTTTACCTAACTTTGTCACGTGACATGTTCTACAAGTTTAGACTTGCTTTAAGACTGATTATGACGTCATAGATTGATGGGAGGGGTGAGAGGCTGACAAAAAAGGAAATGTTCTGGTTTAATGAAACGTCATGTCCTAGCAGGCGCGATTGGTAGTAGACGCAATTGATAGTAGACGCGATTAATGGTAGGCGCAATTGATAGTAGGTGTGATCAGGTACTTACTGCATATCAAAAGGCTGTACACTCGTGTGTTAGACACTCTATCTTGTTAAGGACCCCTATATATTCCCTATACAAGGCTATACATGTTAGTTCTAAACACTTAGTGGTTATTTGTATTTTAAATTTATATACACAGGTTATACAAGCACGTTTTTTCACACAGTAAAACTTTGTCAAATAGCCACATGTGACACGCAAAGTATGTTTCCGCTATCTAGCGGTGACTATGGAAACTACCTGAACATATCCTAATCTAATCCTAGCTAACTTCACCTGACGTGACCATACCGGTTTGTGAGCAACAACAACAACACACTAAGATTCCATGAATTCCAGAGTACTTTTAGATTAATTATCGACATTCAACTCTTATAACTATGTCTATCCCACTCTGTCAAAAACACGATTTTTTTTTTTAATTTTTGCTTGATGTCAATACTAAAGTGGTAATGGGTTTTCCGATCCTATCACTATAAATTCATTACCCCCATTCTTATCTCGGTCTCGACAACAACCATGCCTATTTTTATTATGTCAGATGATGTAATGTTCGAGTGCAAAGTGGGTGTAAAAGTGAGTGCAAAGTGAGTGAGTGCAAAAGTGAGTGCAAAGTAAGTGTAAAAGTAGTTGTAAAAGTGAGTGCAAAGTGAGTGCAAAAGTGAGTGCAAAAGTGGGGTGTAAAAGTGGTACCCTATTTGTAATGGCTTATTTGACAAGTTATTTTGTGGCACCCTATTCGTAATGGCTTATTTCACAAGTTGTTTTTGTCAATGTATTTAGAGGATATTTCTCTTGTTCATGGAAAGTATCTCAGCCCCTTTTATGATAGCATAATGCTTACCGTCATGTTTGTAAGCAACAACAACACACTAAAATTCTAAGAATCCAAACTACTCTAAGGTTAATGATGGTCTCTCAACTCCATTCCACGCCTAGTCAAAAACATTATACATTTCAAATTTTTCCAAAAAGGTAAATTGAGAAAGTAGGCTATATATTTAAACTAAAAAATCATATGCTAACTCCAACACCTACGTCTATCCCATTCTCAGTCAAAAAAATATATATATTCTTTAAATTTTTTCAAAAAATATTTGGAAAGTAGGCTATAATTTGAAAACTAATCATCCTAAAAAGTCATATATAGACTCAAACCAATGGCTTTTATGTCCTTAATCGTTAGAACAAAACATGGAATTTGACATTTTTCCAAATATTGATCATTTTTAAAAATGGGCTATATTTTGTAAACTATGAATTACACAAAAAATGTGTTTGACATAAAAATGACAGGTATTTACCCCCTCTACCCAAAAACCAAGTCCCAGGTCTCTGGGACAAAATCCAAAAAGGTTCAATTTTGAAAGTAGACGTAATTTTGAAAACTAATCATTCTAAAAAGTCATATATAGACTCAAACAAATGTCCTTTAAGTCCCTTAACGTTAGAACAAAACTTAACATTTTTTTCATTTTTTCAAAAAAAAAGTCCAATTTTCAAAATTGCCTATATTTTGGAAACTAAGAATTAGTTCCAAAATGGCGGTCGTAGCTTAACTCAACCTAACCTAACCCTACGAGGTGTGATCAAAAAGTTCCAAAATGGCTGCCGTAGCTTAACTTAACCTTTGATTGATCCCTGTTGATTGACCCCTTTTGATTGATCTCTGTTGATGTATCCCTTTGGACTGGTCCCTGTTGACTAGCCCCTTTGGACGGGTCTTTTTTAAAGGGGGAGTCATTTTTTTACGGGTCCCGGAGGACGGGTCCCTGTGGGCGGTTCCTTTGGACTGATCCTTATGGACTGGCCCGTGCATTTTATCCAAATTATATCAAAGGGGCCCGCCCACCCGTCCGTTTCCCCTTTTGTCCCTTATCTTTGGGGCGGACCCTCTCCTCTTTCACTTTCCTATGTGCCTTTCATGGCTCTCCTTCCTTCCAAGTCCCTCAATCCGCATTCTTCGAGGGTTGAGGGCATTTCTTTTCCTCCTGTCCCTTATTTGCCTTATTCTCCTTTAGTTTTCCATTTCTTCTTCTAGTATGTAGGTTGGTAATTAGTTTAAGTTTTAAGTTTGCATTTCATTTTCATCTTCACGATCACCCAAACCATCAGGGGCCGATAGCCTAGATGTTAGGCCCCTTAAAGCAACAATTATCATCATCATCAGTTGTGACAGGCATTTGACAGAGCTCCGTCAGATTATTGCCCAATACGCAGCGAGTATAGTCTGCCTACAGGAAACGAACCTCAGACCTGATCACAAGACGGTTCTGAGAGGTTTCCGACTATACTCTAAAGAGTGACAAGACGCCGCGTTTGTACCTTCGTTCGCTCTGACTGCTATAGTGAGGAGTTTCCACTCGCCACTCCTCTGGAAGCTATTGCAGTTCGCGTGTCCTTGCCTGCTATGACTACTGTTTGTAACGTGTACCTTCCACCGAACCAGCCCCTTGATATTAATGACGTCTTAGATCTTGTTGATCTTAATGATCAACTTCAAGTCCCTTTCCTAATCGTGGGTGATTTCAACTCTCATCACCCCCAATGGGGATCACCTTCTTCCTGCCCCAGAGGAAGGGACGTGGAGGGCTTAATTCAAGGGTTGGATTTATCTCTATTAAATACAGGGGAAGCTACACATTTTAGCTTAGCGCACGGCACGTACTCACACATTGACTTGAAGTGTGTGTAGCCTTGCGCTGGTCCCCCTATTTGGTTGGTATGTACACGACGACCTCTGTGACAGTGGCCATTTCACGATCGTTCTTACCCTTCTGAACCAGACGCCCCGTGGAGTTCCCGAGTCGTTGGGTTCTTAAGCGGGCAAATTGGCCCTCGTTTCAAGATCGAGCTGTGTTCGTTGATCTTGGTTGCCGGAGCATCGATGACGAGGTACATTCTTGCTGCCGCCGAAGAGTCCATTCCATCCTTTTCTGGGACTCCTCGTCGCAAACTCGTCCCTTGGTGGACAGAGGATATTGCAGCGGCAATAAGAGACCGTCGTGGAGCTCATAAGCACTACCGTCGGCGTCCAACCATGGCCAATTTGGTGGCGTTTAAGGAATTTCGTGCCAAGGCACGGATTCTTATTCGCCAGAGTAAGAAACAATCCTGTGAATGGTATGTGTTTTCTATTACGGCACATACCCCCTCCTCTCAAGTGTGGACTAAACTACGACGCATTTCGGGAATTCAGACATCTTCTACTATACCGGGAATTTCCATTGATAATGAATTGGTTACAGATCCTTATCGCGTTGCAAACCATCTCGTCTCGTATTTTGCGGATATATCCGGTTCCGATAACTATGACCCTGCCTTCGTGGCCCTGAAGTGCGAAGCGGAACGTTTCCAGCTTAGTTTTGCTTCCCGCGCTTCGGAGGAGTACAACGTGCCCTTTACGGAGTGCGACCTCCGCGGAGCGCTGGCGTTCTTCAGGGACACGTCTCCCGGCCCGGATAATATTCACAACCAGATGCTTAAGCACCGTAACGATGAGAGCATTCGTTATTTGCTCAGGGTGTTTAACCGAATCTGGTTGGAAGGTGTGTTTCCAGCGCAATGGCAGGAAGGTATCATTATACCTATCCTGAAGCCCGATAAGGATCCCATATTGACAAGGAGTTACAGACCTATTTGTCTCACTAACGGTCTGTGCAAGCTCTTTGAGAGGATGGTCAATCGGCGCCTGGTGTGGGTCCTGGAGAATCGGGGACTCCTGTCTGAATACCAGTGTGGTTTCAGGGCGTCTCGGTGTACCAACGACCATATGGTACGCATGGAGACCGCCATACAGGACGCTTTTCTCCAGAGACAGCACCTAGTCGCTGTTTTATTTGACCTCGAGAAGGCCTATGACACCACTTGGCGTTACGGCATCCTCTCTACCCTGCATCAATGGAAATTCCGAGGTAACTTGCCGGATTTTATTGCGAATTTTCTGTCCCTTCGCCTGTTCCGTGTCCGAATAGGGGGGACATATTCGCAATATCATATACAGGGAAACGGAGTCCCACAGGGATTGGTGCTTAGCGTAACATTATTTGCGATTGCCATAAACGGTATAGTCGCTGCTGCTGGTCCAGCAGTGGAACCGTCACTATATGTAGACGACTTCGCTCTACATTATAGTGCGCAAAATATGGCGGTCGCTGAACGACAGCTACAACAAGCTATTCGGAGAGTGGAACGCTGGACACTAGAGCATGGCTTTCGATTCTCAACCGCTAAGCCCCCCAGGGGCTCACATCTGGTGGGCGTGGGTTGGCGACCACGGGACCCCAGCTGAGTCCGGCATTGCTTCCACTTACTTGTGCCGGGCTCCTCTCCGTCTTCTTTCCTGTCGACCTCACTTGGTCAACTCTTGTTCTCTTCCGACCCCGACGGTATTAGGGTATCCGAGGCCTAGGGAGTCTCTTCCTTTCCCGCCTTAATTGGCCCTTGTCTCATCTTTCCTGACACCCTCCTTCTGTGAGGGGTCAGCCTTCTTTTTCTTTTCCTTTTACCTCCTGCCTTGTGCTCAAGGCCCTTAAGGAGGCAGGGTGTATGTAGCCCCACCACTTCTGGTGCACCGTAGATAATGCTACACCCTCAGGGGCTCACGGCTGGTGAGTTCGGGAGTTGGCGACCCCGAGGGATTCCTGAGCTGGGTCCGTTTTCCCCTTTTGTCCCTTACCTTCGGGGCGGACCCTCTCCTCTTTCACTTTCCTATCTGCCTTTCATGGCTCTCCTTCCTTCCAAGTCCCTCAATCCGCATTCTTCGAGGGTTGAGGGCATTTCTTTTTCTCCTGTCCTTTATTTGCCTTATTCTCCTTTAGTTTTCCATTTCTTCTTCTAGTATGTAGGTTGGTAGTTAGTTTTAGTTTTAAGTTTACATTTCATTTTCATCTTCACGATCACCCAAATCATCAGGGGCCGATAGCCTAGATGTTAGGCCCCTTAAAACAACAATTATCATCATCATCATCAACCGCTAAGTCCTCGGTTGTCCATTTCTGCCGAAAGCCCACTCTCCATCCTGATCCTGAGCTTTATCTGGGAAATGTAGCTTTGCCTGTTGTTGCTGCGTACCGGTTCCTTGGGCTCCTTTTCGATCAGAAATTGACGTGGGAGCCACACGTGCGGAGTTTGAGAACTGCCTGTGCTAAGAAGCTCAACATGTTGCGGTTTCTTAGCGGCACCTCATGGGGGGCGGACCGCGCGGTGCTCCTACGCTTTTATAAGGCTCTGATTTTATCTCGATTAGATTATGGCAGTGTAGCATATGGTTCGCCCCGTAAGTCAGTGCTTGTTAAACTGGACAGTGTCCACCACGGCGGTGTGAGGCTGGCGACGGGTGCCTTTGGGACGAGCCCAGTCGTCAGCTTGCTCGCCGAGGCTGGCGTACCTACTTTACACCTGAGGCGCCAACAAGTACTGCTTACCTATGCTGCAACTATTCGACAGATGCCCCTTCATCCAAGCTATCCATGTTTGTTTTCCAATCCGAATCGCCGGCTGTATGATGCGGTCGCCCGAGCCACTCGGCCGGCGGGGATTCGCTTGGATGACTTATACCGTCAGTTCCGATTTCCTTCTGTCTCCTGTATCGTCCGACTACCTAGCAAGGCCCCTCCGTGGGTGGTCTCTCGCCCTGATATCATCTTGGATCTGCACACCGGCCTCAAGTCGGACACTGACTCCTCCGTCCATCGGAGGCTGTTCCAGTCCGTGGTGAGCCGGTATCCGGGATCAGGGCTTCTATTCACGGACGGTTCGAGGGTAAACGAGAAAGTAGGCTGTGCATTTGTGGTTGAGGATCGTCGGTTTCTCTTTTCACTTCCCGATGCCTGTGGCGTGTACACAGCGGAGCTCTATGCCATCTTAGAGGCTCTGCGGTACACGTTATCAGACGATCACCAGCACTTTCTTGTGTGTACTGACTCTCTGAGTGCGCTGCAAGCGATCGATGTGTGTTTCCCGAAGCACCCGTTGGTCCAGCGTGTGCACGACCTGCTCGTCAGTTCGCGTAACGCTGGAACCGGGGTGACCTTTGTGTGGCTTCCTAGCCACATGGGTATTGCGGGAAACGAGCTTGCTGATCAGGTGGCGAGAGAGGCAGTCGCACTGCCCTCGCTACCGTATAAGGTGCCTGCTCGTGATGTGCGCTCTCAGTTGCGGCATTCGATCCTGTCGCATTGGGAGGAAGCATGGCGTGCCACGCCTCCACCCAACAAACTGAGAGGCATCAAGGAGACAACGAAGGTGTGGAAATCTTCCTTCCGATCTCTCCGGAAGGAAGCTGTGGTACTCTGTCGACTCCGGATCGGCCATGGGATTGCTACGCACTCCCACTTGCTGAAGAGAGAATATCCCCCTGTGTGACCTTGCGGCGCCCACCTAACCGTGGCACATCTTCTCTTGGAGTGTGTGGATCTGGCCGATCTGCGCAGGGCTCTTAATCTGCCTAATACCCTCTCCCTTATTCTCCGTGATGACGGGCCGTCAGCTGACCTCGTCATCCGGTTCATGAGGGAGAGTGGTTACTTTTTTAAGTTTTAATGTGTAGTTATGACTTTTAATTGTGGTTAAATCTGTTTTATGTTTTTTATTGTGTTATGTATTGAGTAGCCTCCGTGGCTTAGGCGGCAGCACGCTGGCCTCTCACCACTGGATCCGTGGTTCAAATCCCGGTCACTCCATATGAGATCTGTGCTGGACAAAACGGAGACAGACAGGTTTTTCTCCGGGTACTCCGGTTTTCCCTGTCACAATTTCATTCCAGCAACACTCTCCACTATCATTTCATTTCATCTGTCATTCATTTAATCATTGCCCCAGGGGAGTGCGTCAGGCCTCGGCAGCCGGCACAGTTCATATCCTCGCCGCTAGATGGGGGCTTCATTCATTCCATTCCTGACCCGGTCGGAGACTGGAAGCAGGCTGTGGATTTTCATTTTCATTGTGTTATGTATTGTATTGTTCACTATGCCTTATTTGTTTTATCCTTTTTTACCATCCGCCTTTTATTTATTTTTATTCATTAGGCATAATTTTTTGGGGCTCACTGTCTGTTTTATACACACCATTTTCGCTTCATCCATGGCAGTGAGTTGTTTTTATCTACATCCTTTCATTTCACGCCATTTCATTTCATTTGGGGCCGATAACCTCGATGTTAGGCACCTTAAAACAACAATTATCATCATCATCATCATCATCATGATGCCTGTCAGTTTGTTGTGAGGAGGCCTTCGACAGGATAGAATGCCGCAACTGAGAGCGCACATCACTAGCAGGCACCTTATACGGTAAAATTATTCTAGACAGGATCTTTGAAGCATGAGTAATCAAGCTGATTGTACGGTAATCTTCACATCTGTCAGCTCCTACTTTCTTCGGTATAGGGATGATAGCATTCATCTTGAAATCAGAGGGTACCTCACCTGTCTCATAAATCCTACACACCTAGTGATATAACCTGATCAGACCTTCATCTCCTATGCAGCGTAGCAACTCAATCGGTATATCATCTATGCCTGGTGCTTTGTTCCTGCCTAAGTCTTCCAATGCTCTGTCAAATTCTGATCTCAATATTAAATCTCCTTTCGCATCCTCATCAATTTCCTCCTCCCTTTCCATTACATGATTCTCAATCTCCTTTCCCTTATACAAACTCTCGATGTAATCTTTCCATCTCTCAACCTTTTCTTCCCTATCTGTTAGAGGCTTTCCATTTATGTCCTTAATATTACAGTACTTAGTCTTCCTTTCCCCAAAAGTATTCTTAATCCTTCGATAAGCTGTGTTTACTTTTCCTAATTTCAGACAATTTTCTATACCTGCACATTTCTCTTTCAACCATTCTTCTTTCGCTTCCTTGCACTTTTTGTTAACCTCATTTCTCAGACGTCTGTATTCTGCTTTCCCCTTTTAATCTCTCACATTCTTGTGTTTCCGCCTTTCATCCATCAATTCTAGTATATCCTGTGTGGTCCACGGTTTTCTACCTATTCTTTCTTTCCTACCAATGTTTTCTTCTGCGGATTTTGTTATTTCATTCTTCAAAAGTGCCCATTCGTCTGCAATTGAAGTTTGTTTAGGGTTTTTCATTAGTCTTTCCTTAATACTCTACTTTTTTGTAGGCCCAAGCGTATTCGAGCTACGAAAAAGCGAAAAAGGGCGAAAATTGGCGATTCGGCAAATTTTTCACTTTCGCTCCACTTTCCATCGCAAAAACAGGGAGAAGAGGATCTCAGCAAAAGGTTTATTGAATGAAAGTTGTAGATAATTTAATTTCCTTTGAAACTCGTGTATCAAAAAATCAATTAGGAGCAATGGGTAGGAGTGGGGGGTAAATTTAAGAAACCTAGAGGAAATGCGTTTATTGTGATTCAGCCCTGGAGCGCTGTGTTGGTAAAAGTTTTTCGATTTCATTATATTACAACAATTTTCTGAACACAGCAGTGCATCTAAATGATATTTGAACCATTTTTTTTTTTGGTATAAATATGAATAGATGGGAGAGAACAAATTCGTTACCCATTCATTTAAGTAAGTTAGTGTGTATTTACAAAATATAGATTACAATACAATGCGTTTTATATATTAATTATTTACATATTAATTATTTACATATTAATTATTATGGAATAATGAACACACAAAAATAAAAACTTTAAAATAGATGGGGGTGGGGGCTTGCTACAGTAACCGGTGACGTTTCGCAAGGGGGGGGGGGTCGGGAGGGTTGACTCTTCGGCAGGGGAGGCCTAGGGAGTCTCTTCCTTTCCCGCCTTAATTGGCCCTTGTCTTATCTTTCCTGACACCCTCCTTCTGTGAGGGGTCAGCCTTCTTTTTCTTTTCCTTTTACCTCCTGCCTTGTGCTCAAGGCCCTTAAGGAGGCAGGGTGTATGTAGCCCCACCACTTCTGGTGCACCGTCGATAATGCTACAACCTCAGGGACTCACGGCTGGTGAGTTCGGGAGTTGGCGACCCCGAGGGATTCCTGAGCTGGGTCCGTTTTCTCCTTTTGTCCCTTACCTTTGGGGCGGACCCTCTCCTCTTTCACTTTCCTATCTGCCTTTCATGGCTCTCCTTTCTTCCAAGTCCCTCAATCCGCCTTCTTCGAGGGTTGAGGGCATTTCTTTTCCTCCTGTCCTTTATTTGCCTTATTCTCCTTTAGTTTTCCATTTCTTCTTCTAGTATGTAGGTTAGTAGTTAGTTTTAGTTTTTAGTTCGCTTTTCATTTTCATCTTCACGATCACCCAAACCATCAGGGGCCGATAACCTAGATGTTAGGCCCCTTAAAACAACAATTATCATCATCATCAACCTTAAGGAGGCAGGTTGTATGTAGCCCCACCACTTCTGGTGCACCCTAGGTAATGCTACACCCTCAGGGGCTCACGGCTGGTGAGTTCGGGAGTTGGCGACCCCGAGGGATTCATGAGCTGGGTCCTTTTTCCCCTTTTGTCCCTTCCCTTTGGGGCGGATCCTCTCCTCTCCAATCCTCTCCTCTTTTCCTTATATTTCCTTTTCTCTTTCAGATTCCCCCACTGTTTCTGTTAATTGGTTCCCCGTGTATCTAAATCCCCTTTTAGCGATTTTTTTGTATTTTTAATCTACGTTGCATTTTGTAAGACTTTTCGATCTAGATTGCATTTTGTGAGTGTTTTTCAATCTCAATTGCATTTTGTAAGGATTGACAATCTGAATTGCTTTTTAGTACGTCTTTCAATATCCGGGCCGGGGCTTTTGTGAGTTTTTTGAATTTCAATTGCATTTTGTATTTTCAACCTACCCCGCTTTGTTCAAGTAGTTAAGTCTCAATTGCAATTTTGTGGGTATTTTGACTCTAAATTACATTTTGTAATTATTTTCAATCTAAATTGCATTTTGTAAGTATTGTCCATCCTAATGAGAAGTTTGAATCAACCATACATTTTGTAAGCAATTTCAATTGCATTTTGTATTTTCAATCTACCCCGCTTTGTTCAAGTAGTTAAGTCTCAATTGCAATTTTGTGGGTATTTTGAATCTCCATTACATTTTGTGCGTATTTTCAATCTCATTTGCATTTTGTAAGTATTTTGATTTCACTTGCATTTTGTAGGTATTTCGACTGCACGTTGCATTTTGTACGTATTTTGGACTTAACCTACATTTTGTGCATATTTTTCAATCTATTCCTTTTGTGAGTATTTTCGTTCGAAATTCCCTTATGTACGTATTACCGCTCTCCATTCGGTGAGTAGTTTCAATCTGAGTTCCTTTTTGTAAGTAATTTCCCTGCTACATAAGGCATAGTTGTTGGGGCTCACTGTCTATTTTATCTAAACCATTTTCGTTTCATCCATAGCAGTGAGCTGTTTTTTATCTTCATCCTTTCATTTCACGCCATTTCATTTCATTGGGGCCGATAACCTCGATGTTAGGCCCTTTAAAACAACAATTATCATCATCACATCTACGGCAGGGTCTTCGTCGAATGGTATGGACGGGTCGTCGATGTTTTCCTCTTCCTCGTCAGCGACTATCAAAGGACGGTTGTCACAGGACTTTCTGCCGCAGCAGAATTTGCAGAAATTGGAGCAATGCATACCGGCTTTTCTGCATCCACATGCTGCGGAACAGCCGGTGACTCACCTGCATGATACCGTCTTCAGCAGGGTACGAGGAGCAGCATCTCGGGTGGTTGTTGTCGAAATCATGCCCCTGCTTCCTCTTGTCCAACCAAAGATGATCAGGTCTTTCTTCCTGCTCATCCAGGACGTCACTTGGGGGTATACCCTCAAGGAGTGGTATTGCGCTGCATCAGAGTTCAAGTTTGTCGTGGTGGTAACAAATTTTGTGTGTCGGAGGTCAGAAAGTGATTTCCTCCCATGGAGGACGACCAATATTTTTGCTCTCCTACTTTGGAGATGTCCTCTCATGTGGCTGCTGGGCCCATGAACACTTCACTTATCTCCAACAATAATGGATTCCTCCGGAACAGGGAACAAAATTTGTTTTTTCCGAATCCATAAATGTTTGACGTTGTGTCACACCCACTGATGGCGAGGATGAGCAGCAGGTTCTCGGCGAAGTCGTACATAAATGATGAGGGGGAGTATATGACGTCAGGTGAATTGCTCTTCCTGTTGTTTTTTTTAAGGTATACGTTGTTCATCGTACTTGCTGTACCAGTGAGAATGGCTAATAAATCGATGTCTTCCCCCACAATAATTACAGCGTCGTACGAAGAAGCTATCGATGTTGCAGAGGTCACAATGAGCACGTCAGCATCCTCTTCAGCTTGCTTGTTCATTACGTTGGACGCTTCAAGTGTTGTTCGTTTCTATTATTATTATTAGCGTATGGCAAGGACATTATATACATAATATATACAATATACACACAATAACAAAAAAAACATTGATTCACTTCAGGCATTAGTGTTATGCGTTATAGCTGAATGTCCATTTTTTGAACCCACTGCAGTGCCTCCGCTGTTGGTGATAGAAAGTCTTCCAGTCTCCCCCCAGGGGCTCACATCTTGTGGGCGTGGGTTGGCGACCACGGGGCCCCAGCTGAGTCCGGCATTGCTTCCACTTACTTGTGCCGGGCTCCTCTCCGTCTTCTTTCCTGTCGACCTCACTTGGTCAACTCTTGTTCTCTTCCGACCCCGACGGTATTAGGGTATCCGAGGCCTAGGGAGTCTCTTCCTTTCCCGCCTTAATTGGCCCTTGTCTCATCTTTTCTGATTCCCTCCTTCTGCGAGGGGTCAGCCTTCTTTTTCTTTTCCTTTTACCTCCTGCCTAGTGCTCAAGGCCCTTAAGGAGGCAGGGTGTATGTAGCCCCACCACTTCTGGTGCACCGTCGATAATGCTACACCCTCAGGGGCTCACGGCTGGTGAGTTCGGGCGTTGGCGACCCCGAGGGATTCCTGAGCTGGGTCCGTTTTCCCCTTTTTGTCCCTTCCCTTTGGGGCGGACCTTCTCCTCTCTCCCCTCTCCTCTCCTCTTTTCCTTCTATTTCCTTTTCTCTTTAAGATTCCCGCACTGTTTTTGTTACTCGAATCACCGTGTATCTAAATTCCCGTTTACCATTTTTTTAAAGGCATTTTTGATCTATGTTGCATTTTGTAAGTCTCTTCGATCTAAATTACATCTCGCGATTGTTTTCAACCTCAATTGCATTTTGTAAAGATTGACAATCTAAATTGCTTTTTAGTAAGTCTTTCAATGCAGGCGTCAGGGCATTTTAGTGAGTATTTTGAATTTCAATTGCATTTTGTAAGTATTTTCAACCAAAACCGCATTTCGCACGAATTTTGAATCTAAATTGCATTTTGTTTGGTGGGCATTTTGCACATATTTTGATTCTCAATTGCATTTTGTGGGTATTTTGAATCTAAATTACATTTGTCAAGTATTTTCAATCTAAATTGCTTTTTGTAAGTATTGTCAATCCACATGAGTCGTTTGAATCTACCGTACATTTTGTAAGCATTTTCAATTTCAATTGCATTTTGTAAGTATTTTGAATTTCAATTGCACTTTGTGAATAATTTGGATTGGAACTGGGATATTTCAATCTGAATTGCATTGTGTATTTTCAATTTCAATTGCATTTTGTAAGTATTTTGAACCTCAATTGCATTTTGTACGTAATTTCGATCTCATTTGCATTTTGTAAGTATTTTGAATTTCAGTTGCATTTTGTAAGTATTTCGGCGCTACTTTGCATTTTGTACGTATTTTGAATCTAGCCTACGTTTTGTGGGTCTTTTTCAATCTATTCTTTTTTGCAACTTTTCGTTCTAAATTCCCTTTTGTAGGACCATATTGTGAGTTGTTTCCATGTGCGTTCCTTTTTGTACGTATTTTCTGTCTTCGATAATTTTGTTCTGGTTTCCATTTCATTATCATTTTCGCTATCACCCAGATCATTAGGGGCCGATAACCTCGATGTTAGGCCCCTTAAAACAACAATTATCATCATCATCATCATCATCTTCCAGTCTACATGGATAAGCCCGTAGTTGACACTCGCTTAAAATGTGGGGAATGGTCTGGCGAGGGGCTCCACAATCACATTCTGGAGATGGTACAAAATTCCACTTATAGAGGGAATCCCTGCACCTTCCATGACCTGTCCTGATCCTTTTCAGTCTGGACCAAGTTGCACGCGGTAGTTGGAATCCGTTAGCAATTTTTTCCCCTCTGAAGTTGTTATGTAGGGGCAAGTCAGTGGAGTTATTCCTGCGGCCTTTCCATTCCTCCAAAGCATCGAAGTTGGTGGATGTCTTCAGAGCAGCATCACAAAGAGGTGGATGTCGTGATTTCAATCTTTGGAGATTAAGAGCTGGTATGTCGCCTAGAACAGGTAGCAGAGGATTCTTGCAGATCTTGTACTCTCGATCAAGAGCGCTGGATCTTCGTAAATCAGGTGGCATTATACCAGACAACAGTGGGAGCCAGTGGACTGGAGTTGGTCTGATGGTGCCAGATATAAGACGCATGCTGGTATTCAATTGTGGGTCAATATACTTCGTATACGGGCTATTAAGCCACACTGGAGCACAATAGTCGGCAGTAGAGAAAACCAGTGCTAAGGCTGAAGAGCGCAGGATGTTCGCAGCAGATCCCCAAGTAGTACCAGTTAGCTTCTGAATAATATTGTTTCGGGTTTTCAGTTTCTTCGACTAGTTCAAAAGATGTTGCTTGAAGGATAAATTCCGATCCAAGGTAACACCAAGATATTTCGGAAACCTATTGTGATTAAGTACTCCATTGGAAAAGGTAATATTTAGTTTGAAGTTAGCAAGCCGGTTACTCAAATGGAAGCAAGAGACCTCCGTCTTGGCTGCACTGGGTCTGAGTCTGCAGTTCCTTAAATATTCTGTCAGGGTGGATAATTCCTTAATCAAAATGTCTTCAGTTTTCTCAATGATCTTGTGTTGTGTGGCCAGGGTCAAGTCATCAGCATAGCAGAACTTTCTGGATATTGTTTCTGGAAGATCAGAGATGTATAGATTTAACAGTAGTGGCGACAAAACTGATCCCTGGGGCAAACCATTATACAGTTTTCTCACTGAGCTTTTCTTTTCACCTAAACAGACCTGAAATTTCCTGTCACTGAGCATGTTGTTGATAAGCTGTGCAATTGTTCTGCAGGGTATAGCTCTGAGTAATTTATAAATCAATCCTTCCTTCCATACGGTATCAAAGGCAGCAGTGAGATCCACAAAGACAGCAGATGTTTTAAGCTTTTGCTGGAATCCGGCCTCAATATAAGATGTTAATGAAAGTACTTGATCACAGCAGTTTCCGTTAGGTCTGAAGCCTGCCTGATCCACAGGAATGAGTTCTAAAATGGTTGACCCAATTCTGTTGTAGATAAGCCTTTCAAAGAGTTTGTAGCAACAGCTAAGGAGGGCTATTGGTCTGTAACTTTCAGGTCTATTTGCAGGTTTTCCAGGCTTCAATATGGAAATGATTTTAGCTTTCTTGATGTCGGGTGGGATTTGTCAAGTCTGGAGAATATCTGTGAAGAACTGTGCCATCCATCTCTTTGCATTGTTTCCCATATGTATGAGGAATTCTGGATGAATTCCATCGAAACCAGGTGCCTTGCCAGGTTTTAGTTCTTTGAGGGCCTCTTGAAAATCAAGGGCTGTAAAGGGACGTGAATAGCTAGACATGCGAGGTGTTGATGATTTCAGAGCACGAAGCTGGTATCTAACATACTTCGTATGCTTCTTATCAGATGGAGCTCGGCAAGTTGTTACAATATGGGAAGCTATATGGTCTGGTGTCACCTGAGGTTGACTCTTTACTACTGGTGTACCTCCTCCTAGCCTTCTAAGAAGACCCCAGGCTTTTCTACTAGAATGAGTGAAATCTAAGCTTTCGACTGTTTCAACCCATCTTTGTCTTCGGCAGTAATCCAAGCTAGCCAGAAGTTTGTCAGCAGTTTCTGCATCTCTGTTTTGTTCGAAATTCTTAAACAATTCCTCGCTCTCGGTATTCCAGCCAGGACTATATTCTTCCCGATAGCCCCTGGGCATACATTTCTTAGCAGTAGATATAACTGCGCCAACAAGACGTTGATAGCTTTGGTGATTTGGGGGAATCCAACGAATGCATTTATCGAGCTCCACAGAGAATGCAGACCAATCGGATTTCTGGAAATTCCACCGGGGACGAGGCGTTGATCGTATAATGGGAACTGTGACACCAATTTCGAGTAGGGTTGAATAATTAGAGTGAAAAAACACTGTTCTTCCTAGGATTGAAGAATAACAACAGTTAATAAACACTGTTTTTCCTGGTATTGAAGAAAACCAAGTGTTAAAAAACCCATTTTTTCTAGGGTTGAAGAATAATTAGAGTGAAAAAACACTGTTTTTCCTAGGGCTGAAGAATAATTTGAGTGAAAAAACACTGTTTTTCCTACGGTTGAAGAATAATTAGAGTGAAAAACAGTGTTTCTCCTAGGGTTGAATAATAATCAGAATGAAAAAAACACTGTTTTTCCTAGGTTTGGAGAATAATAAGAGTGAAAAAACACTGTTCTTCCTAGGGTTGAAGAATAATTAGAGTGAAAAAACACTCTTTTTCCTAGGGTTGAAGAATAATTAGGGTGAAGAAACACTGTTCTTCCTAGGGTTGAAGAATAATTAGAGTAAAAAAAAGTTTTTTCCTAGGGTTGACGAACAACAAGCGTTAAAATACACTGTTTTTCCTAGGGTTGGAGAATAATTAGAGTGAAGAAACACTGTTCTTCCTAGGGTTGAAGAATAATTAGAGTGAAAAAACACTGTTTTTCCTAGGGTTGAAGAATAATATAGATTGAAAAACACTGTTTTTCCTAGGGTTGAAGAATAATTAGAGTGAAAAAACACTGTTTTTCCTAGGGTTGAAGAATAATTGGAGTAAAAAACACTGTTTTTCCTAGGGTTGAAGAGTAATTAGAATGAAAAAACACTGTTTTTCCTAGGGTTGAAGAATAATTAGAGTAAAAAAACACTGTTTTCCTAGGGTTGAAAAATAATTAGATAGAAAAACACTGCTTTTCCTATGGTTGAAGAAAACCAAGTGTTAAAAAACATCGTTTTTCCAAGGGTTGAATAATAATTAGAGTGAAAAGAACACTGATTTTCCTAGGGCTAAAGTATAATTTGAGTGAAAAAACACTTTTTTTAGGGTTGAAGAATAAAATAGAGTGAAAAACACTGTTTTTCCTAGGGTTGAAGAATAATTAGAGAAAAAAAACACTGTCTTTGCTAAGGTTGAAGAATAATTAGAGTGAAAAACACTGTCTTTCCTAGGTTTGAAGAATAATTGTTTAACAAAACACTGCTTTCCTAGGGTTGAAAAATTATTTGAGAAAAAAACACTGTTTTTCCTAGGGTTGAAGAATAATTAGGGTAAAAAAACAATGTTTTTCCTAGGGTTGAAGAATAATTAGAGTGAAAAAACACTCTTTTTCCTAGGAATGAAGAATAATTAGAGTGATAAAACACTGTTTTTCCTAGGGTTGAAGAATATTTAGGGTAAAAAACATTGTTCTTCCTAGGGTTGAAAAATAATTAGAGTGAAAAAACACTGTTTTCCTAGGGTTGAAGAATAATTAGATTAAAAAACACTGTTTTTCCTAGGGTTGAAGAATAATTAGATTTAAAAAAACACTGTTTTTTCCTAAGGTTGAAAAATAATTAGAGTGAAAAACACTGTTTTTCCTAGGTTTGAAGAATAATTGCTTAACAAAACACTGCTTTTCCGAGGGTTGAAGAATTATATGAGCGAAAAAACACTGTTTTTCCTAGGGTTGAAAAATAATTAGAGTAAAAGAACACTGTTTTTCCTAGGGTTGAAAAATAATTAGAGTGAAAAAAAACTGTCTTTCCTATGGTTGAAGTATAATTATAGTGAAAAACACTGTTTTTCCTAGGTTTGAAGAATAATTGTTTAACAAAACACTGCTTTTCCTAGGGTTGAAGAATTATTTGAGCGAAAAAACACTGTTTTTCCTAGGGTTGAGGAATAATTAGGGTAAAAAACAATGTTTTTCCTAGGGTTGAAGAATAATTAGAGTGAAAAAACACTCTTTTTCCTAGGGTTGAAGAATAATTAGAGTGATAAAACACTGTTTTTCCTAGGGTTGAAGAATAATTAGAGTGGAAAACAGTGTTTCTCCTAGGGTTGAATAATAATCAGAATGAAAAAAACACTGTTTTTCCTAGGTTTGGAGAATAATAAGAAGTGAAAAAACACTGTTCTTCCTAGGGTTGAAGAATAATTAGAGTGAAAAAACACTCTTTTTCCTAGGGTTGAAGAATAATTAGGGTGAAGAAACACTGTTCTTCCTAGGGTTGAAGAATAATTAGAGTAAAAACAAAGTTTTTTCCTAGGGTTGACGAACAACAAGCGTTAAAATACACAGTTTCTCCTAGGGTTGGAAAATAATTAGAGTGAAGAAACACTGTTTTTCCTAGGGTTGAAGAATAATTAGAGTGAAAAAACAGTTTTTCCTAGGGTTGAAGAATAATATAGATTGAAAAACACTGTTTTTCCTAGGGTTGAAGAATAATTAGAGTGAAAAAATACTGTTTTTCCTAGGGTTGAAGAATAATTGGAGTAAAAAACACTGTTTTTCCTAGGGTTGAAGAGTAATTAGAATGAAAAAACACTGTTTTTCCTAGGGTTGAAGAATAATTAGAGTAAAAAAACACTGTTTTTCCTAGGGTTGAAAAATAATTAGATTGAAAAACACTGCTTTTCCTAGGGTTGAAGAAAACCAAGTGTTAAAAAACATCGTTTTTCCAAGGGTTGAATAATAATCAGAGTGAAAAGAACACTGATTTTCCTAGGGCTGAAGTATAATTTGAGTGAAAAAACACTTTTTTGGGGGTTGAAGAATAAAATAGAGTGAAAAGCACTGTTTTTCCTAGGGTTGAAGAATAATTAGAGAAAAAAACACTGTCTTTGCTAAGGTTGAAGAATAATTAGAGTGAAAAACACTGTCTTTCCTAGGTTTGAAGAATAATTGTTTAACAAAACACTGCTTTCCTAGGGTTGAAGAATTATTTGAGAAAAAAACACTGTTTTTCCTAGGGTTGAAGAATAATTAGGGTAAAAAAACAATGTTTTTTCTAGGGTTGAAGAATAATTAGAGTGAAAAAACACTCTTTTTCCTAGGAATGAAGAATAATTAGAGTGATAAATCACTGTTTTTCCTAGGGTTGAAGAATATTTAGGGTAAAAAACCTTGTTCTTCCTAGGGTTGAAAAATAATTAGAGTGAAAAAACACTGTTTTCCTAGGGTTGAAGAATAATTAGATTAAAAACACTGTTTTTTTCCTAGGGTTGAAGAATAATTAGATTAAAAAAACACTGTTTTTTCCTAAGGTTGAAAAATGAAGAATAATTGTTTAACAAAGCACTGCTTTTCCGAGGGTTGAAGAATTATATGAGCGAAAAAACACTGTTTTTCCTAGGGTTGAAAAATAATTAGAGTAAAAGAACACTGTTTTTCCTAGGGTTGAAAAATAATTAGAGTGAAAAAAAACTGTCTTTCCTATGCTTGAAGAATAATTATAGTGAAAAACACTGTTTTTCCTAGGTTTGAAGAATAATTGTTTAACAAAACACTGCTTTTCCTAGGGTTGAAGAATTATTTGAGCGAAAAAACACTGTTTTTCCTAGGGTTGAGGAATAATTAGGGTAAAAAACAATGTTTTTTCTATGGTTGAAGAATAATTAGAGTGAAAAAACACTCTTTTTCCTAGGGTTGAAGAATAATTAGAGTGATAAATCACGGTTTTTCCTAGGGTTGAAGAATAATTAGGGTAAAAAACACTGTTTTTCCTAGGGTTGAAAGAAATTAGAGTGAAAAAACACTGTTTTTCCTAGGGTTGAAGAATAATTAGAGTAAGAAAACACTGTTTTTCCTAGGTTTGGAGAAAAATTAGATTAAAAAACATTGTTTTTCCTAGGGTTGAAGAGTAGTTAGAGTGAAAAAACACTTGTTTTTCCTAGGGATGAAGAATAATTAGAGTAAAAAACACTGCTTTTTCTAGGGTTGAAAAATAATTAGATTGAAAAACACTGTTTTTCCTAGAGTTGAAGAATAACAAGAAAAAAGCACTGCTTTTCCTAGGGTTGATGAATATCAAGAGGTAAAAAACACTGTTATTCCTAGGGTTGAATAATTAGAGTGAAAAGACACTGTTTTTCCTAGGTTGAAGAATAACAAGAGTTAAAAAACACTGTTTTTCCTGGTATTGAAGAAAACCAAGTGTTAAAAACCCTGTTTTTCATAGGGTTGAAGAGTAATTAGAGTGAAAAACACTGTTTTTCCTACGGCTGAAGAATAATTTGAGTGAAAAACGCTGTTTTTCCTAGGGTTGAAGAATAATTAGAGTGAAAAACAGTGTTTTCCTAGGGTTGAACAGTGTTTTTTCACTCTTATTATTCTCCAAACCTAGGAAAAACAGTGTTTTTTCACTCTAATTATTTTTCAACCCTAGGAAAAACTGTTTTTTACCCTAATTATTCTTCAACCCTAGGAAAACAGTATTTTATCACTCTAATTATTCTTCAACCCTAGGAAAAAGAGTGTTTTTTCACTACAATTATTATTCTACAACCCTAGGAAAAACATTGTTTTTTTCCCTAATAATTCTTCAACCCTAGGAAAAACAGTGTTTTTTCGCTCAAATAATTCTTCAACCCTAGGAAAAGCAGTGTTTTGTTAACCAATTATTCTTCAAACCTAGGAAAAAAGTGTTCTTCACTCTAATTATTCTTCAACCCTAGGAAAAACATTGTTTTTTTCCCTAATAATTCTTCAACCCTAGGAAAAACAATGTTTATTCACTCTAATTAGACTTCAGCCCTAGGAAAAACAGTGTTTTTTAACTAATTATTCTTCAACCCAAGGATAAACAGTGTTTCTTACTCTAATTATTCATCAACCCTAAGTAAAACAGTGTTTTTTTCACTCTAATTATTTTTCAACCCTAGGAAAAACTTTTTTACCCTAATTATCTTTCAACCCTAGGAAAACCGTATTTTATCACTATAATTATCCTTCAACCCTAGGAAGAACAGTGTTTTTTCACTCTTATTATTCTTCAAACCTAGGAAAAAGAGTGTTTTTTCAGTCTGATTATTATTCAACCCTAGGAAAAAGAGTGTTTTTTCACTACAATTATTATTCTACAACCCTAGGAAAAACATTGTTTTTTTTCCTAATTATTCTTCAACCCTAGGAAAAACAGTGTTTTTTCGCTCAAATAATTCTTCTACCCTAGGAAAAGCAGTGTTTTGTTAACCTATTATTCTTCAACCCTAGGAAAAACAGTGTTTTTTCACTCTAATTATTCCTCAACCCTAGGAAAAACATTGTTTCTTCACTCTAATTTTTCTTCAACCCTAGTATTTTATTCTTCTTCAGAGGAAGACCTTTGCCGTTGTTGTTGGAATATTGTGTTCTTATACAAATAATAAAATGGGCCACTGCCAATTAAAAATAATTCTATAACCACGAATAATTTGAAGGATATTTTCAATCCTAGTGCCATGAACTAAATGAATTTATTATGAAGCTACAATTCTTATTTCCGCATTCTGTCGAAGAATTGCAAGTTGTGAAAGTTACTAAAATGGCCACAAATATAAATATTTTTCTTAATAATGATTCCAAGTGGAAAATCGAATAGTTGGATGGTCCAACAATTTATTGATAAGTTGATGATTCAGAAATCATATATTTTGTTAGGAACTTGAAGTTCATAATCGAGTCACTTCTCGAAACGTTTAATGTCAGAAGAACAATTAATTTTGTTGTGCTTCGCACAGTTCTTCGATGCTATGCTCAAGGTCAAATACTTTTCAGATGTTATTAATATGTGTAAATAATTTGTGTTTATTTCAGGGATGATAATATTTTTTGACAATATTTTTTGAAACTGGAAAAATAAGTGAAAATTAAAAATTCTATGAACATTTATTCTACGAGTGTTAATATTATGTAAAAATTCAAACAGTGAACTACAGTATTTCCAGTAAAGACAATTAAATTTGAACTGGATTTAATCATGAATAATCGATATAATTTTGGAACACAGTCTACAGGACTAATAATCAGACTTGTGTTTCCAAAGATAATTGTCCAATGTGTTGGAAAATTTCTGTACATTGTGTAAATAGGAATGTGGGTCGCCACACATGAATGATGCTGCTTTGAGCATTTTATTTTGCAGTCAATTTTAAATTCAAAATAAAATGAGATAATTTTACATGATGTGTTATGCCCAGTTGAATCTCCTTCTATCCTTATTGTTGCATTGAGCCAAAAATCAGTAAAGCATTTTTTTCATTTGATGTCGTTTTTGCGATTAGCTTTAACCCATCTGGCGCCCCGGGATATTTTGACTCTCGTGCTGACTGATTATTGGTAAAATGCATATGGGGTCGTGCGGACTCCGGTCTAAACGGGCACAATACTACAACAGCAACGACAAATTCGAATGTCACAATTGTTTTCGCCGAGTATTCAGCTTCATGGCGTAGCCCCGAATCAAAAGCAGTATTCTCCTTCATGGCCTTTAAGGCTGCCACTACCCCATTCGTATCGTATCTAGAGGCTTCACTGCATCTATGCGACACTCCCAGCGAGTGTCGCTCAAATATTTTAGAGTCAAATTACAAATGTGAGCCAACAAAATAGACCACCGGCCAGGAGACGACGAAAATAAAACATATGCGTTGAATAATGCCAAATAGAGTAACGCAGTAAGGACAGCATTCGGCTGAGTCAGATAAAACTAGGTTTAAGGAATGCTAACACATGGAACATATTTTGCGCGCGGGAACTGTTTTACAATGCGAGCTTGAAATCCTTTACGTTTACCTTTCATATTCACGGCGTTGTCAAACCCTTGACCTCTAAGGTCTTCTAGCTTTAACCCCATTTCTGGCAAAGTATTAATGATCAGATCGACACATTAATGGACTGA
Source organism: Meconema thalassinum (assembly GCA_946902985.2). Taxonomy (NCBI): domain Eukaryota; kingdom Metazoa; phylum Arthropoda; class Insecta; order Orthoptera; family Tettigoniidae; genus Meconema; species Meconema thalassinum. The sequence goes on along the minus strand of OX336392.1, from coordinate 487,952,814 downwards.
TCAGTTGGGTTTGTTTGAGAAGATCTCCCGTCTATTGATGTTGAAGGTCGGACGAATTTTTTAAAAGCTTCTGCTGCCTTCTTGCCTTCTTCTGCATGCTGTAACCTTCGTATTTTGTTTGCTGCTCCACTAGCTTTACCGGAGGAGGCCATTGTTTCAAGGGCTTCTTCGTCCCAACTTAACTCCATCCGCACCACGCACTCGAATGAACGACAATTATCAAGGGCCATAACACTCCCGTGTATTGTTCTAATACGTCCTGCCATCTACGAGCGGGTCTTCGCTGACTTCGCCCAGCCACACGTGCCGTTTTTTATGATTTATTTCTCTTTTACTCTGTCTCCAGCTCGTGCCACACCCGCACCCCTTTCTCCAACCTAACTGCCCTCTCTCCCTGCCATCCTGGCTTTCTTTCTCTCTCCTTCGCCTTGCACAGCTCTGCTACAACAGCGAACCGAACCGAAATATCACGGAAATGCCCGAGCGCTGCCGAAGGGCGATTTGGTTGGTCCCGGGCCCGGGAGTCGAGCCGGGTTGCGTTTCCGAGATAGTGAAAAGGCAAGGCAAGATATAGTGTTTGCTAATCACTATTTCACTGAGTTTAACTTCGGTCCGTCACGGTCTAAGGTACGCGTAGGGTTTTCAGTCGTGAGAGATAACACCGGTTGAACTTTATTAAAAAAAAAAAAAACTGATTCCCTTATTTGTTTGACGAACTCGCATTTACCTAACTTGCCATTTGTTCAATAGGAAATAAATCGAATTTTGGCTATCTTTGGGGGACGCCTTCGGCGCCCCCCAAACCGTTGGCGCCCTGTGCAACCGCACATGTCGCACACCCCTAAGACCGGCCCTGCATGTATGTTAAACCGGGCACGCTTCGTCACAATGATTTAAGAAGGTCTAAGACAAATAGCAGTTGCAAACCGTCTTGACTGTCAACCGAAGCGATGTGTCCACAGTAGTATGGAGGAGCCATCAGCAGACAATCTTGCCATGGTGGGTGAGTGGTTATCGTGTTGGATTACTAACCCCCCCCCCAGCTTGCAGGTTCGCTCCTGGCCGTGGTAAGTGAGTTCTGAAAGGCGGCAAAAATCACGATACGCATGTCATACGATGTTGGGATGTTAAAGACCCCATTTGAATTCAGTAGGCCGTGTTCATAATGGCAAAATTAATCTCGGGATTTTCCGCCAACTCCAAGTTCCTCATTTCTCTACTAGAAAGCGCTGTAGTGTTAATGAGCTTCGATATCTAACCTCCTTGACTTTAGTGCTTCAAGGAACAAAAAAATGACATGCAAGCTGCCCTCTGGGTGTGAAATAACAAAGCTTGCACCCTTGATCCTCACTCTACAACAGCAGCTCAAGACCGCTTTCTCACCATAATGAAAGCGCTACAAGGCGCCCGATCAGGGCCGTGGAGAGCCACCACGAGCCCTGAGGCTGGACTCAGCCCGGGCCCTCTCTTTCTGTCCCTCATTGATGAGTCATATACTATTATTCTGGGTTATAATAACAATAGTAATAATAATGTTAATATAATAATTATTATTAATTCTGTATTTTATTTTTATTAGTATTATCATGACGAATAGAAGGAGAAAGTGAGAAGACTCCTGAAGTTCAAGCGCGCCCCGCCGGGCAGCGCTCGAGTGGGTACGTTCCACACTGCCGGGGTCAGCTGGTCTTAGAGATGGTGCTAAGGGAAACGAATTACTTTGTAACTGATACTTTTTTAAAAAGTAATTAGCGGTTCCAATTAAAATAGCATGGCAGGGCACACTGGAAAATATAATTCATAGAAATAAGAACTACGGTCTTCATTACATGTTACGGAACGCACAGATTCCTGGAGTATACAGACACAGATAAAAAACATAATCCCCAGCATATTAAAACAAGCACACATAAACTATTTAAAGTAACACTCTACTTAACAATTTATTTTGTCGGCTACGGTACTGGACTTTCGAAAGCTTGCGTGAAGACTTGGCGGGTGTTCGAGATTGCAAATCTCGGCGGATTTCCTTCGTTCTGAAGAAGAATCGGCACCCAAAATAAACAAGTCTGGGGATAATATCCATGACACGCTGAAGACAGCAGCCAGCTCCTGAAGGATCAACTGAAATTGTTTCTTTGGAATCGATACAATCATAAATATTTCGCTCCAGATCGATTTTGATTTTAATTTTCCGGTAATTACTTCTCGGCCTGGAAAAGAATGCCACATACCCTTCTCGAAGGACGTGTTAGATACACTTCATTGTTCATCTTAGGGCACCTTTTTTAGTTTCCTTGTTGCTTTCTCTTAGCAATAATTTAGTCGTATTTCCGTTTATTCCTGATGAAGAAAGACATGGTTTCTTTCGAAACGCGTCGAGTTTGAATAAATAAAACACGGCATAAGCCCAAAATTCTACATTATGGATAAAATGGTATTAGTTGCGTTTGACATTAACCATACCGTACATAAAACATCACAATAAATTGGTTGAAAAACTGGATCCAGATAGCTTTAAAACTCATCATTTTGCACCATCTGTTTCCTCTGAATTTGGTTAATTAAAGCTTATTGAGTTTAAACACCGGTTTGGTGACCCATCGTTCCAGGCAAGCCGGTAACACCTGTAACTACTCAGGCAGATAGGTCACTTAACCGTAATTTGGAAGTTATTGTGAAGTTATGAATGCATTAGCGGTAGCACTGCCGAAGACGCAATCGGGCTAGGCTATTGCGTTTTTAAATTAGCTCCCGTTTCAGGGTTTTTAGGTTTTGAGTTCGAATAGTTCGTTAAATAGTTGTAAAACAGTAAGGAGAGTATGTTTTGTGTAGGTTTTAAGTTGAATTAAAGTTTATGTCGAGTTGAGAAGTGAATTTGGTGTAGCTTAAAGTGTAGTTTTTTGGTCTGATCTGTTTCCTCTGAATTTGGTTAATTAAAGCTTAATAATTGAGTTTAAATGCCGGTTTGGTAACCTATCGTCCCAGGCAAGCCGGTAACACCTGTAACTACTCAGGCAGATAGGTCACTTGGCCAGGCGCGGATTCAGGGGGGGGTCATGGGGGTCATGACCCCCCCCCCCCTCCAAACGGAGACCAATTTTTTTTTGCAAATTCAAAAAACGAAAACACAATAACCAGACAAATAAAACTTAACGAATTTTAACTGACAAACAGTTTTTTTTTTCATTTTATTCAATACTGAAATATCTTTATTGCAATTTTTATGTTCTGTTACAACTCTACATATTTGCAACTTCATACCTGTTATATAAAAACGATTATTTATTTAACAAAATCAACTCGTCTATTTTGTTTAGCAAACTTTGTGATTACCGAATCGATGTTTATAGTGATGTCACGATGAATGTGCAGCAATGCACGGATAGGAATTTGGGGCTTTTTTCGCATCACAAAATGTTGCCGACGTCCAAACTGCAAGCTGGGTTGGCAATTTAAGCTGCGACTTTCTCCCTTTGTCGGTACCAACTTGACTTGCCGAAACTGTAACGTACCTTGATCCTTTTCTCGAAGCTCGATGTAAAAGTCGCAAAACACGCCGTTGCAATTTGTACGAATATTTTTGGTGCGTTAAACGCATCAAATGTCTATCCATGTAGCTTGCAAAAAAAATTGGTCTGGTTTTGTACCTTTGGATATTTTGTGATTGTGTTTTTAGTGATACCATTTTTCTTAACAATTTCGATTCTCTGACCCCCCCCCCCCCCCCCCCCCAAAGCCAAACTCTAGATCCGCGCCTGCACTTGGCCGTAATTTGGAAGTTATTGTGAAGTTATGAATGCGTATGCGGTAGCACTGCCGGAGACGTAATCGGGCTAGGCTATTGCGTTTTTAAATTAGCTCCCGTTTCAGGGTTTTTAGTTTTTGAGTGCGAATAGTTCGCTTAATAGTTGTAAAACAGTAGGGAGAGTATGTTTTGTATAGGTTTTAAGTTGTATTTTGGCTTATGTCGAGCTGAGAAGTGAATTTGGTTTCGCTTAAAGTGTAGTTTTTTGGTCTGTTCTGTAGCCTGGATTTATTAAATTTATTGTGCTGCTGGCGTGATTAAAAGCTGTAGGATTTGATGTAGAGTGCTAGGATTGCTTGGCGGAAGTTTTGGTGAGAGGGAGAGAAGTGAGGGGATGGGTTTATGGAGTTGTTGCTGTTGTTGCTTGTTTTTCAACTGCTGTTTCTTGATGGCGTGCTTGTAGTGCCTACAACCCTGGTACACGTTGTTGGACATTATAGCTTGCAGTGCTTGTAGCGGCGGGACCATAAACTACCGTGCTATAATGGCGGAGTCCTCACACTAGGTCCTTCTATTCGTCATGGTATTATTATAAAATTGCCTAAAGTAATTGAATATTAAAAGACAGCTATTTTGCATAAAATAACAAAATCCATACAATAACACTTTAGAAAACTACATCGTCAAATTCGCCGATAAAAATTATTTGTTTGTAGCCTATAATAATTTTAGATTAAATTAGCTGCATGATCCATCTAGCTTATATTCACAAACTAGCAGGTACCCGCGGCTTCGCACGCGATGAAGAAAATGAAGACGGTGCATTATTGCTGATAATTGGTCTATTGTATTACAGCAATCTCGGTTACAGGTGGCTACATTGTGACACGTAGGGTATATTGGTATGAGCCGCAACATGAGAATTCCATAGGATTGAGAAAGTCTACAGGGTACGATGTTATCTTATGTGAAAGCATTCGAAAATTACGTTTTTGGTTTTGCCATCTTCTGCTGAGACATAACGATTTAGTTGTCTGGATACTCGTCAGCACGCCACATACAGTTGCCTATGGCAAAAACTGGTTTTCTCTAAAATGTACACCTGCTGTTGTGTGTGTCACTGCGCTTTGTTAATAGCAATTGCGAATTTTGTTTGAAGAGGGAACTGCACTCTTTCACACTGGAATGGCAAATCTATCGGCATAATCTGAATATGGGGAATTAAAAGTATTTTTCCTTAAGCTATTCAGGGTATAATTTTCCCACAATTATTGGGATTAGATCATCAACATGTCGCTATTAAGAGTCCTATAGCTAAAATATCTCTCACATTGGCCGCTGATCTACATCGTGCAGCCTCTTCCAGTGTTAAATCCCTGGGATTTGTAATTCTCCAACAACCCTTTTGTCTGACATGCCTCTTTAAACATTGAAAATAGATCTTTGAAAGAGGTTGCCCTCGCACATGCTGTAGATGCATTGCCAATGGAAAACATTCCATGTTACGAACATGGACCGTGTAACCTGTACCGATAGCTTCTGCAAATTTAACACCAGACCAATTCTGAACAGTAGTTCCTTGAACTCAGATTTGCCAAAATGTAGTGTATCGTTCCATGTGCAATATCTCTGCACCTCAAGATATAGAAGAGTGGTTTAAGAATCATTTCTTGTGTAAATTTTGGAAAAAGGTTTCGAGTGTGGTTTTTGGTGGAGTGGTACTGGCTCGTGGAAATTATTTTCAGTAAAAGAGACTGGTTCACAATTCTGTACGTGCACATTGAGGTATGTGACGGCGGGATGCCTTTAGTGTTACGGAAACGCCAATAGCCGCCACACTCTTCGTTAATACTGATATAACGACCAGACTGATATGTTTGTGCTTACTATATGGGATTTATGAGCCCTGTGTTTATGAAATTGATCGCTACCTCTATTTATTTTTAATTTGTTAAGATATACTGTATTCTAACAGCAGAAGTACCTGTTCTTCGCCTAGATGATGAAGATTTTCACATGATTATAATTCCAAGTTCATAAAAATTATTTGTAATGTTTGCAATGAGAATGTTTAGGGAATTTGGATGAGCTGTTACAAGGTAGTGCCAGAAATGTGAAGGTTATTGAATGCATGTTTCTGATCTGACAATATTGTTATATATTACAAAGATCAAGCTATTACGCATGGCAAATTCAAGTTCAATAGGTGATGCGTGTGTTGCGTGATTGAACCTTACACAATCAGTAACTACATACTTTTGATATTATAAATGTTAATGAAGTGATTCTGCGACAGGTAGACACCGCATTTAATTGTATTTGTATTATGTTGTTATTAGATATACATGTAGTACGTAATGGTAATGCTGTTCTCCTGCAAACCGCGCGACGTCAAAGAAAACCACCATAGGTGATAGAACTCATACTGCTCGCAGGAAACGCTTTTACTTCACTGACAATATTTTAATGCGACCTCGTAGTGAATTACACAATGTTTCAGGAAAGGAAGTAAATGCTGGACTATGTTACACTTTCTTTCAGCATGGAAACGATTATAATAGTTTCGATGTGCATGAATATTCAGAAATTAAATTTAAAACGTCTCTGTAAACAACGTTTCGAGACTTGATACCCCCTGCGTATATATATAGGGAGTGGGTTGGCGACCACGGGGCCCCAGCTGAGTCCGGCATTACTTCCACTTACTTGTGCCGGGCTCCTCTCTGTCTTCTTTCCTGTCGACCTCACTTGGTCAACTCTTGTTCTCTTCTGACCCCGACGGTATTAGGGTATCCGAGGCCTAGGGAGTCTCTTCCTTTCCCGCCTTAATTGGCCCTTGTCTCATCTTTTCTGATACCCTCCTTTTGCGAGGGGTCAGCCTTCTTTTTCTCTTCCTTTTACCTCCTGCCTTGTGCTCTAGGCCCTTAAGGAGGCAGGGTGTATGTAGCCCCACCACTTCTGGTGCACCCTAGATAATGCTACACCCTCAGGGGCTCACGGCTGGTGAGTTCGGGAGTTGGCAACCCCGAGGGATTCCTGAGCTGGGTCCGTTTTCCCCTTTTGTCCCTTACCTTTGGGGCGGACCCTCTCCTCTTTCACTTTCCTATATGCCTTTCATGGCTCTCCTTCCTTCCAAGTCCCTCAATCCGCATTCTTCGAGGGTTGAGGGCATTTCTTTTCCTTCTGTCCTTTTATTTGCCTTATTCTCCTTTAGTTTTCCATTTCTTCTTCTAGTATGTAGGTTAGTAGCCTAGTTGGTTTTAGTTTTAAGTTCGCTTTTCATTTTCATCTTCACGATCACCCAAACCATCAGGGGCCGATAACCTAGATGTTAGGCCCCTTAAAACAACAATCATCATCATCATCTCTGCGTATATGTAGAGATTTCTGGCTCTCGATACACGCGAGCAGGCAACGTAGAGCAGTCCGTGCGTAAAACATGGGGTGCCCAGATGAATACCTGCCACTTTTAAGGTTTGTCCTTGACTCTTATTTATGGTGATCGAGAAGGCCACTTTCAAGGGGAACTGCTAGCGTTTGAACTGGAAAGGCAAGTTGCCCTCAGGGGCTCACATCTAGTGGGACGTGGGTTGGCGACCACGGGACCCCAGCTGAGTCCGGCATTGCTTGCACTTACTTGTGCCGGGCTCCTCTCCGTCTTCTTTCCTGTCGACCTCCCTTGGTCAACTCTTGTTCTCTTCCGACCCCGACGGTATTAGGGTATCCGAGGCCTAGGGAGTCTTTCACTTTCCCGCCTTCTTTGGCCCTTCTCTCATCTTTTCTGATTCCCTCCTTCTGCGAGGGGTCAGCCTTCTTTTTCTTTTCATGTTCTCTCCTGCCTTCTGCTTAAGGCCCTCAAGGAGGCCGGGTGTATGTAGCCCCACCACTTTTGGTGCACCCTAGATAATGCTACACCCTCAGGGGCTCACGGCTGGTGAGTTCGGGAGTTGGCGACCCCGAGGGATTCCTGAGCTGGGTCCGTTTTCCGCTTTTGTCCCTTACCTTTGGGGCGGACCCTCTCCTCTTTCACTTTCCTATATATGCCTTTCATGGCTCTCCTTCCTTCCAAGTCCCTCAATCCGCCTTCTCCGAGGGTTGAGGGCATTTCTTTTCCTTCTGTCCTTTTATTTGCCTTATTCTCCTTTAGTTTTCCATTTCTTCTTCTAGTATGTAGGTTATTAGTTAGTTTTAGTTTTTAAGTTCGCTTTTCATTTTCATCTTCACGATCACCCAAACCATCAGGGGCCGATAACCTAGATGTTAGGCCCCTTAAAACAACAATTATCATCATCATCTTCTAGTATGTAGGTTAGTTTTAGTTTTAAGTTCCCTTTTTTTCATCTTCACGATCACCCAAACCATCAGGGGCCGATAACCTAGATGTTAGGCCCCTTAAAACAACAATTATCATCATCATCATCACCTTCAGTGCGGGGTCAGCATTCTTTATCTTTTCCTTTTACCTCCTGCCTTGTGCTCAAGGCCCTTAAGGAGGCCGGGTGTATGTAGCCCCACCCCTTCTGGTGCACCCTAGATAATGCTACACCCTCAGGGGCTCACGGCTGGTGAGTTCGGGAGTTGGCGACCCCGAGGGATTCCTGAGCTGGGTCCGTTTTCCCCGTTTGTCCCTTACCTTTGGGGCGGACCCTCTCCTCTCTCCCCTCTCCTCTCCTCTTTTCATTATATTTCCTTTCTCTTTAAGATTCCCGCACTGTTTTTGTTACTTGGTTCACCGTGTATCTAAATTCCCTTTTAGCGATTTTTAAGTTATTTTTAATCTACGTTGCATTTTGTAAGTTTTTTCGATCAAAATTACATCTCGCGATTGTTTTCAACTTCAATTGCATTTTGTAAGGATTGACAATCTAAATTGCTTTTTGGTAAGTCTTTCAATGCAGGTAGCCGGGCCTTTTAGTGAGAATTTTGAATTTCAATTGCATTTTGTAGGTATTTTCAACCAAAACTGCATTTCGCACGAATTTTGAATCTAAATTGCATTTTGTTTGGTGGGCATTTTGCACATATTTTGATTCTTAATTGCATTTTGTGGGTATTTTGAATCTAAATTACATTTTGTCAAGTATTTTCAATCTAAATTGTATTTTGAAAGTAGGCCTATTGTCAATCCACATGAGTCGTTTGAATCTACCGTACATTTTGTAAGCATTTTCAACTTCAATTGCATTTTGTAAGTATTTTGAATTTCAATTGCACTTTGTGAATAATTTGGATTGGAACTGGGATATTTCAATCTGAATTGCATTGTGTATTTTCAATTTCAATTGCATTTTGTAAGTATTTTGAACCTCAATTGCATTTTGTTCGTAATTTCGATCTCATTTGCATTTTGTAAGTATTTTGAATTGCATTTGCATTTTGTAGGTATTTCGACGCTACATTGCATTTTGTACGTATTTTGAACCTAGCCTTCATTTTGTGGGTATTTTTTCAATCCATTCCTTTTGTGAATCTTTTCGTTCTAAATTCCCTTTTGTAAGAACATTTTGTGAGTTGTTTCAATCTGAGTTCCTTTTTGTAAGTATTTTCCGTCTCACTTAATTTTCGTTCTGGTTTCCGTTTCATTATCATTTTCGCTATCACCCAGATCATTAGGGGCCGATAACCTCGATGTTAGGCCCCTTGAAACAACAATTATCATCATCATATTATATCGTTTGAATCTACCGTACATCATCATGGAAAGGCAAGTTAGTTGGGATAATAGGTATGCGAGGTATCAATACCGTTTCTCCTTTGGCACCTCCGGTGATGATTGTGGCCTGCACGATGTTCCTTTGCAGCTCCTTGATGCGTATCCTGGTGCCATTGCACAATCTTGGTGCATCCAGGTTACGCACGAGTATGACAGGCACACCCACCTTTAGCTCCAACTTGTGGGACTGAACCCCCGACAGCTCGATTGAGTTTAGAATCTCTGCAGGGTATGTGGTTGCTTCGTCATTCGACATAACTGTATCGATTGACGTGTAAGTGGTCACCTCACCAGGTACTTGATCAATATTTTTTTTTATTGATGTTTCCGACCGATTCGTTCTTAGGCGCCATTATTGCTCTTTCACATAACCATTCCTCGTTGCTCAAGTTTTGTTGTAAAGCCCGTAAAAACCTCATTAATTAGGTTATCTTCCGTGTTTACAACATTACATTGCAGAAGTGGCTTTCAAATTTCATTAGGCCTTCCGCATCCATTGGCATGCGACCTTCGCCGATCTTGAGGAGGTTTTCAGCAAAGAGTCCAAACTCTCGGTCGTTGTTAGGTGGACTCTCATGTTAGTTGTGAGGTGCAATCTCTCTACTTTAGCCCATATCGGCGCAGCTTTGAGGCACGCGTTGATCTCATCTGCCGGAGTGCCTCGCTCAATGACCGGCAGCGTCTGTCGGAAGTCGCCTGCGAGCAAGACGGCCATTCCACCCATCAACATTTGGTTGCCGCGGATGTCTTGCAAACTACGATCGAGCGCCTCGATTGCACGTTTGTGAGATATTGTGCATTCGTCCCAAACGATCAATTTGCACTGCTGCAACAGAGCGGCGCGACCACTGCTCTTGCTTATATTGCAGGTGGGCGTTTCCTCACTCGCAAGGTTCAGTGGAAGTTTGAACACAGAATGTGCTGTTCTTCCTCCGCTGAGCAAGGTCGCTGCTATCCCAGAGGACGCAACAGCTACCGCGACATTCATGTCTTTGCGCAACTGTGCCAGCAGCAAATTCAACAGGAATGTCTTGCCAGTGCCCCCTGGTGCGTCCAAGAAATAAACACCTCCTTCTCCGCTTTCCACGCGACTCACAATTAAATTAAAAATGTGCCTTTGCTCTGGTAATAGCTGGGGCTCAATTTGGGCGACTTGAGCCCCCAACGCTGTGGTGTCATAACTAAGCTCCCTGAGCAAATCACTGGACAACTCTCCTGTTCGTTGTGGGCTGGGTATCCCGAAATCGGACAGTCTTTTCGCGACCATTGAGAAGACTTTGTCCTCAATAAATTTCAGCGCTTCGTTGAAATATATTTCGTCGTTGGCCTGTGGTGTCCCTTCGTACCTGTGTGCGATGTCTTCCGATAAAGAGGTTTTATATTTGTTCCAAAGTTGGAGGGGGTTCGAAAGTCCACAGGTGCTCAACATGATAGCGAAGAGCTCTCTCAACTTCACCGGAGACCGGCACAATATGGCGTCCTCCATGGTTGCGTCCCAGTGGCCGTCATATTCCAAAAGGCCCATTGCCTCACACGCTTCCCGGAACGTGGCCTTTTCCTATCCGTCGACCGTTTTCAGGGCCTGAAAACTGGTGGGGCCTCGGACGCGGGTCAGCAGCAACCGTACACAGTAACACTCAAAGTGGGTTACGTGTACGGTGTATATTCTGCCCAGGGCGTCTGACGCCTTCACTCCAGGCCAGCCTTCGACGGGGATTCCCTGCACACGACGCTTCCATTCCTTCTGTGCCGTGCTCCAAGTGTAATACTTTGGAACTTCTGCGTACAGCAATGTTCGAGCAAAGTAGTCTGTCTGACACAAACGGAAAAACGCGGTGAGAGAGGTCGTGGGCAGTATCGCTACTCGATTGCGCGAATTGTCCTCCGTGAAGTAAACTCGCTCGCCGTTGGGAAGGTGCACCGCAAGATGTGTCACTGTCGGGTGTCTCTCGTGAATCGGAAGGCCCAATATCCGCCATGCAGCTTCGTTAATGCTAACATATCGACCAGCTCTAAACATCTGCACTTCGTCTCTTGTGTTAATATGAGCGTTGTCCTGCTGCTGCACAATAAATATTGCCTGGTCACTGCCTTTATTTATGTACTTACAAATGTACTTAATTGCCTGGACTGAGTTACAAAACTCCACATTAATGTGGGCATTGAAGATTTTGGAAAGGAGCGGAGAGTACGGGACCACCCAGCGGTTGCCCACTACGACGTCTTGCGCGGTACTTCTTATTTTAATTGTGACCGTACCTCCCCCGTCCTCAGGAGCTCTGCGTCTATACAACGGATACCCATTCTGGTTCATTTGTGTCTCTTTTAGTAGTGCCCGAGGATATTTTTTGGTGCATATCCTGTCCTTCATGCACGGGGACGTAGGGTTAAACGATCCGCAAGGACCATGTATCATGCTCTTAGTGACTGTGTCATATAGCTGTTTGTCCAAGTTGTGGTCGGGCAGCTCTGCCGATATCACTTCATGGATTTGGTTAGGCCGCAATTTGTCACGTAACCGGAGAAGGAAGCGTACGTGGGGGCAGGCCGCGCTTTTGCCACTCAATAGAATACATAAAGCACTGGGCCTCACCAAAAACCTGCCCTTTGGTAAGGAGGGCCACGAGCTTTTGCACTTTAATCTTAAAAACTCACGCTATGATATCGTGGCGGTCTGTGGGTTTCTGCCCGTCCATCAGTTCTTCCTTTAACTCGGGCCAGGCTTGGTTGCATGTGAAAGTGATGAATAAGTCCGGACGCCCATAGTTCCGGACGTAGGAGAACGCGTCCTGGGTGTATTCGTGGAGGTACCGCGGACTGTTAACGAACGACGACGGTAGAATCACCATCTGCCCTAAGTCGTTCGGATTCACATTGCCGTCGTTTGCAATGGCATCTTGCAGGTGGATGTAATTCTCTGCACGCAACGTTCTTTGATTTCGCGCTATGAACCTCAGACGCTCACTTTCCATCTTCACGTACATGTCTACCAAAATTTTGGACAGAAGTACTCGACACCGCAGCGGTAAGTTGAAGTCGTGTTCGCGAACCATCAGGTGAAACTTGTAAAACTCCATGCAAGACACTTTTTTGTTTGGTTTCGGTTGCCCAGCCGCAGGATTCATTTGAGGGATACTGAAGTTATATCCCTATTGTCCTTTCCAGAACATAATGGGATACTGTAGAGCATCGTAGAAGCGATGCGTGTCGGCGATCCTGGTGAGGGAGTCGTCGTGCTTGCGCAGGACGATATCCCTCGGGGCGGTGGTGTCGGCGCCAGCGACCACAGCCGCGACCTCGGGTGAGACCGGTGCGTTGTAGCGACGCTCGTGTTGGCCGGTCGGAACTAGGTCCGCGTGAATCACCACTTTGCAAGTCTCATCGGGCATGTTTTCTAGAGCTGTTTTAAACTGTTGCACCAAAACATTGTTATCGTGCATGACTCTTTGTATCTTCAGCACAGTCGCCCGTTGAACTCCCTGAATAATTTGACACCGTCTATCAGTCTCCGCCTCATTGTCTCCCATAAAGTAAACTTGCAAGAATTGTGCTTGACCGTTGGACGGTGGTAAAAGTGACCCTATTTTATGGTGAACTTGTCCCTGCACCATAAATGTAGGTGAAAACCCAGGCATTGCGAGAATATTATCAGCCCCAAAGGAGGTCATGTGAAAACATGAATTATATTTTGTGATATGGTTTAGGAAGCGCCGTGACTCATCAGTTTCACCAGAAAATAATTCCTTTAAAGGATAGACCGGCTCCCCTAATGTGGGAATGGCTACCTTACCCCCAGAGCAACACATTCCCGGCGTTTCCTCCTTCCATTTTAGTGCACCACAAAATCTACATGCCTTGTCCATACGGTCTATTTCGAGTAGTCTACTGTTGCTGTAATCTAATGTTGCATCATACACACATCAAAAAAAGTTTTGCATCACCTCGGTTCCCATATCTCCGGCATATAGACGCTGACTGTGTATATTGTATCAAAGATACAGTCCCTTTGACTGTTCATAGATGTCACTAAAACTGCTCAAAGATGTAAACAACCATGCATGAGCAGGGCCTATTAGACGGAGGGGGTACGACAGCCGATCAGTTCCAGTCATTCCACCAGGACGAAGGTACGCTGCTCATGTTGTCTGTAGTTCTACCATGCCTAGAAGGTCAATACCGCAGTTCGATCGCGTCCGCATTGTTACTTTGTGTCAAGAAGGGCTCCAAACAAGGGAAGTTTCCAGGCGTCTCAGAGTGAACCAAAGCGATGTTGTTCGGACATGGAGGAGGTACAGAGATACAGGAACTGTCGATGACAGGCCTCGCTCAGGCCGCCCAAGGGCTACTACTGTAGTGGATGACCGCTACTTACGGATTGCCGCTCGGAGGAACCCTGACAGCAATGCCACCATGTTGAATAATGCGTTTCGTTCAGCCACAGGACGTCGTGTTTCAACTCAAACTGTGCGCAATAGGCTGCATGATGCGCAACTTCACTCCCGACGTCCATGGCGAGGTCCAGCTTTGCAACCCCGACACCATGCAGCGCGGTACAGATGGGCCCAACAACATGCTGAATGGACCCCACAGAATTGGCATCACGTTCTCTTCACCGATGAGTGTCGCATATGCCTTCAACCAGACAATCGTCGGAGACGTGTTTGGAGGCACCCTGGTCAGGCTGAACGTCTTAGACACACTGTCCACCGAGTGCAGCAAGGTGGTGGTTCCCTGATGTTTTGGGGTGGCATTATGTGGGGCCGACGTACGCCACTGGTGGTCATGGAAGGCTCCGAAACGGCTTTACGATACCTGAATGACATCCTCCGACCCATAGTGCACCCATATCGGCAGAATATTGGAGAGGCATTTGTCTTCATGGACGACAATTCTCGACCTCATCGTGCACATCTTGTGAATGCGTTCCTTCAAGATAACGACATCGCTCGACTACAGTGGCCAGCATGTTCGCCAGACATGAACCCTATCGAACATGCCTGGGATATGTTGAAAAGGGCTGTTTATGGACGTCTTGACCCACCAACCACTCTGAGAGATTTACGCCGAATTGTCGTTGAGGAGTGGGACAATTTGGACCAACAGTGTCTTGATGAACTTGTGGATAGTATGCCACGACGAATACAGGCATGCATCAATGCAAGAGGACGTGCTACTGGGTATTAGAGGTAGTGGTGTGTACTGCAATCTGGACCACAAATGCTGAAAGTCTAGCTGTATGATGGTACAACATGCAATGTGTGGGTCTCATGAGCAATAAAACGAGCTGAAATGTTGTTTGTGTTGATCTCTATTCCCTTTGTATTTAAAGGTTCCGGAACTCTTGGAACCGAGGTGATGCAAAACTTTTTTTGATGTGTGTAGATAAAAGCAGAGTTTTTTAAAACTCCCCAGTTATTTATTGTAAATATTTGCCTACGTTCAGCGTGTCGTTGAGCATCAGCGAATCTGCGCGTGTCTGCCTCTTGGAATATTTCCGTAGCACGCTGAGAAGCCATGCGTGCTGCGTCCTCCTCACGGCGAGAATCCGCTTCCTCAGGTGTTTGTGAGGCACGCTGAGAAGCCATGCGTGCTGCGTTCTCCTCACGGCGAGAATCCGCTTCCTCAGGTTTTTGTGAGGCACGCTGAGAAGCAATGCGTGCTGCGTTCTCATCACGGCGAGAATCCCCTTCCTCCGGAGTTTGAGAGGCACGCTGAGAAGCCATGTGTGCAGCGTTCTTCTGACGGCAAGAATCCGCTTCCCCCGGAGTTTGAGAGGCACGCTGAGAAGCCATGTGTGCAGCGTTTTTCTGACGGCGAGAAGCCGCCTCCTCGGACGACTCAGAGGCACGGTGAGACGCCATGCGTTCTGAAATATCATGTCGTCGAGCATCTGCCTTCGGTGAGGTTTCAATTGCTCGAACATTTGCCTGACGTTCCGCCTGTTCAATTCTCCGCTGTTGAGCATGAACTGACGATTCCTGCTGTCTAGCTATTTTCATAGCTCGAGCTCGTTTTGAGCTCTGCGAAAGATTAGACTTGCGTTTGTGAGTCATACTGATCTGTCGGAAAACACGATTAAATGTGAGATGAACACACTTCGAAGAACCACAAGATGCAGATGTACAAAGAAGAGCAGTCGTCAACAATGAACATTCAAACTGTAGTCAAGGCAACCGAAATTAACAGCATTCATTTGTCAACAAACAGTGTAGTCATGGCAACTGGTAGACGTATTTGCATTATTTCTGCCTGTAGCGATGTCTGGTGTCAAATTGTGGTACTACCGCCCACCAGGCCTGGTGTTAAATTGTGTTCGTTTATTTTTGTTCTTTTTTTGTTTTTGCTTTGTTTTTTTTACAAATCTGCAAGTTCTCTCACCTTTACCAAACTATTTTTAATACATGCCGATTAATCTCAAAATCCCAGAAACAGAAATCACAATTAAAATTAATCTTCAATTCTGAACTGAAATATACAAAGATTCTCTAAGTACACACTTGAGACCGCTAGTTGTCGCTAATGTAGTGCTACAAAATTGAAGGTGGTATTAGCAGGCGCTATCCCAAACAAATCTTCGTTATTGTAGTTGTAAAAGATAACCGTTTAGTTTTTTTAATGTTCTTATCGTGTTTATAAATATTTTGAAATCCCCCAGGGGCTCACATCTTGTGGGCGTGGGTTGGCGACCACGGGGCCCCAGCTGAGTCCGGCATTGCTTCCACTTACTTGTGCCAGGCTCCTCTCCGTCTTCTTTCCTGTCGACCTCACTTGGTCAACTCTTGTTCTCTTCTGGCCCCGACGGTATTAGGGTATCCGAGGCCTAGGGAGTCTCTTCCTTTCCCGCCTTAATTGGCCCTTGTCTCATCTTTTCTGATTCCCTCCTTCTGTGAGGGGTCAGCCTTCTTTTTCTTTTCCTTTTATCTCCTGCCTTCTGCTTAAGGCCCTCAAGGAGGCCGGGTGTATGTAGCCCCACCACTTTTGGTGCACCCTAGATAATGCTACACCCTCAGGGGCTCACGGCTGGTGAGTTCGGGAGTTGGCGACCCCGAGGGATTCCTGAGCTGGGTCCGTTTTCCCTTTTTGTCCCTTACCTTTGGGGCGGATCCTCTCCTCTTTCACTTTCCTATCTGCCTTTCATGGCTCTCCTTCCTTCCAAGTCCCTCAATCCGCCTTCTTCGAGGGTTGAGGGCATTTCTTTTCCTCCTGTCTTTTATTGGCCTTATTCTCCTTTAGTTTTCCATTTCTTCTTCTAGTATGTAGGTTAGTAGTTAGTTTTGGTTTTAAGTTCGCTTTTCATTTTCATTCCTTTTCATTTTCATCTTCACAATCACCCAAACCATCAGGGGCCGATAGCCTAGATGTTAGGCCCCTTAAAACAACAATTATCATCATCATCAATATTTTGAAAGAGGGATGATCGTTTAAGGGGATCGGGTAGTGTACACGTTAGTTCTCAGGAAATTTTGTAGATCTCCGAAACTACTTGAGCTATATTATGAGATTACGGATTGTTACGAGCTCAAAACAGACCTTATGGACAAGGCATGTAGATATTGACTGGTTCACAATTCTGTAAGTGCACATTCAGGTATGTGACGGAGGGATGCCTTTAGTGTTACGGAAACGGCAATACCCGCCACAAAGCTTCGTTGCTATTGGCATAAAGACCAGACTGAAGTAATCGTTTTATCTCTACATAGCTACCACACCCTTCATCCGAGGCAATCTGTTTAAGCTTGGTCTATCCCTACAGTTCTTGTCCTCGACCCTCCCATCCATAACTAAGCTTGCTATTCCTGGTGGTTTTAATATGTGTCCTACCAACCTATCTCTTCTCTTCATTAGCTGTCGCCAGAAACATCTAACCTCTCTCACTCGTCTTAATACCTTTTCATTTGTTACCTTATCTACCCATCTGATCTTCATCATTCACCCCCAGGGGCTCACATCTAGTGGGACGTGGGTTGGCGACCACGGGGCCCAAATTGAGCCCGGCATTGCTTCCACCTACTTGTGCCGGGCTCCTCTCCGTCTTCCTTTCTGTCGACCTCACTGGGTCAACTCTTGTTCTCTTCCGACCTCGCCGGTATTAGGGTCTCCGAGGCCTAGGGAGTCTCTTCCGACCTCGCCGGTATTAGGGTCTCCGAGGCCTAGGGAGTCTCTTCCTTTCCCGCCTTAATTGGCCCTTGTCTCATCTTTTCTGATACCCTCGTTTTGCGAGGGGTCAGCCTTCTTTTTCATTTAAGGTTATCTCCTGCCTTCTGCTCAAGGCGGCTGGGTGTATATAGCCCCACCACTCCTGGTGCACCCTGGATATTGCTACACCCTCAGGGGCTCCCGGCTGGTGAGTTTGGGAGTTGGCGACCCCGAGGGATTCCTGAGCTGGGTCCGTTTTCCCCTTTTATCCATTACCTTTGGGGCGGACCCTCTCCTCTTTCACTTTCCTATCTGCCTTTCATGGCTCTCCTTCCTTCCAAGGCCCTCAATCCACTTTCTTCGTTGGTTGAGGGCATTTCTTTTCCTCCAGTCCTTTATTTGCCTGGTTCTCCTTTTGTTTTCCATTTCTTCTTCTAGTATATAAGTTAGTAATTATGCCGGCCCCGTGGAGTTGTGGTAGCGCGCCTGCCTCTCACCCGGAAGCCCCGGGTTCGATCCCCGGCTCCGTCATGGATTTTAGAAACTGACGTGAGGGCTGGGACTGGGTGCACTAAGCCTCGTGAGGACAATTGAGTAGCTGTCTGACAGTGAGGTAGTGCCGCGGGCACGAAAACAAAGATTAACGACTGAGGGGACCCCACGCGCTGACCTCGCGTCACCCTAATATCAGCAGGTCAATTGGCTGGGCAGCGGTCTCTTGATAGGCCTAGGCCCTTCATGGGCTGTAGTGCCACGGCGTTAGTTAGTTAGTTTTAGTTATAGTTTACATTTCATTTTCAGCTGCACGATCCCCCAGGGGCTCACATCTAGTGCGCGAGGGTTGGCGACCACGGGACCCTAGCTGAGTCCGGCATTGCTTCCACTTACTTGTGCCGGGCTCCTCTCCGTCTTCTTTCCTGTCGACCTCACTTGGTCAACTCTTGTTCACTTCTGACCCCGACGGTATTAGGGTATCCGAGGCCTAGGGAGTCTTTCACTTTCCCGCCCTCTTGGGCCCTTCTCTCATCTTTCCTGATACCCTCCTTCTGTGAGGGGTCAGCCTTCTTTTTCTTTTCCTTTTACCTCCTGCCTTTTGCTCAAGGCCCTTAAGGAGGCCGGGTGTATGTAGCCCCACCCCTTCTGGTGCACCCTAGATAATGCTACGCCCTCAGGGGCTCACGGCTGGTGAGTTCGGGAGTTGGCGACCCCGAGGGATTCCTGAGCTGGGTCCGTTTTCCCCTTTTGTCCCTTACCTTTGGGGCGGACCCTCTCCTCTCCTCTTTTCATTATATTTCCTTTCTCTTTAAGATTCTCGCACTGTTTTTGTTACTTGGTTCACCGTGTATCTAAATTCCCTTTTAGCGATTTTTAAGTTATTTTTAATCTACGTTGCATTTTGTAAGTTTTTTCGATCAAAATTACATCTCGCGATTGTTTTCAACTTCAATTGCATTTTGTAAGGATTGACAATCTAAATTGCTTTTTGGTAAGTCTTTCAATGCAGGTAGCCGGGCCTTTTAGTGAGAATTTTGAATTTCAATTGCATTTTGTAGGTATTTTCAACCAAAACTGCATTTCGCACGAATTTTGAATCTAAATTGCATTTTGTTTGGTGGGCATTTTGCACATATTTTGATTCTTAATTGCATTTTGTGGGTATTTTGAATCTAAATTACATTTTGTCAAGTATTTTCAATCTAAATTGTATTTTGAAAGTAGGCCTATTGTCAATCCACATGAGTCGTTTGAATCTACCGTACATTTTGTAAGCATTTTCAACTTCAATTGTATTTTGTAAGTATTTTGAATTTCAATTGCACTTTGTGAATAATTTGGATTGGAACTGGGATATTTCAATGTGAATTGCATCGTGTATTTTCAATTTCAATTGCATTTTGTAAGTATTTTGAACCTCAATTGCATTTTGTACGTAATTTCGATCTAATTTGCATTTTGTAAGTATTTTGAATTTCAATTGCATTTTGTAGGTATTTCGACGCTACATTGCATTTTGTACGTATTTTGAACCTAGCCTTCATTTTGTGGGTATTTTTCAATCTATTCCTTTTATGAATCTTTTCGTTCTAAATTCCCTTTTGTAAGAACATTTTGTGAGTTGTTTCAATGTGAGTTCCTTTTTGTAAGTATTTTCCGTCTCACTTAATTTTCGTTCTGGTTTCCGTTTCATTATCATTTTCGCTATCACCCAGATCATTAGGGGCTGATAACCTAGATGTTAGGCCCCTTAAAACAACAATTATCATCATCATCATCATCATCATCATCTGCACGATCAGCCAAACCATTAGGGGCCGTTAACCTTAAAACAACAATTATCATTATTTTCATCATCACGTTTACATTAGCATCGTGTTGAGATATATCTTGAAAAAGGGATGACCGCTTAGATTTCTAATGTTCTTATCGTGTTTTAATAATAATGTTATTTGATTCACGTTCATTTTAATTACTCTGGCTTTAAGAAACACCGGGGTGCTAGAACTTTACCCCGAAGGGGATCCTTAATGGCTCCTTTGCATTTGCGCACCCTCAAATGCCAGCTGACTGCGCCATGATACGAACCTGCAACCTTGGGCCCTGCAAGCGAGAACGTTACCGCTGAGACACGCAGCCAGTCTATCATGTTTTAGATAATAAATGGATTGGCATTGCCTCTTACAGGGATAGATAGAAAATTGGATGCCGTGTCTTGAGCTAGTGTTGCTATGGAGACGGACTTGCAATTCGTTCATCAGTTTATCAGAGCGTACTGTTGCCATTGATACAGACTTGCGATTAGTTCATCAATCAGAGCGATGATAGTTTTCTGGGAATATCTTTGAAACTGTTGGTTTTAGGGCCTTAAAATGTGGTTTTCGGTGTCCCGTAGGGACGTACCGAGTATTGTTTCTTGCATCGAGGGGCGTAATATGAGCTTTGACCGGTCTTTATGCGACAACTTGGATATTTTGTCCCGGTTGAGTATTTTTGGTGACTTTTCAGTTACGTTGCCCGTTCCACGGGAACAATGATTTATTTCCGGATGAAAGGCAGCCTATATGTTATTCCTGGGTATAAGCTGTCTCCATTTCAAATTTCATCCAAATCCATCCATCCGTTTTAGTGTCAAGAGGTAACAAACTAACACACACGCAGACACACAGATTTTCACAATTATAATATATATATAGGGATATATGCAGTCCACAAATTCAGAACTATCACTATGAATAAGGTATTATTTTAGAACATATCGTAGTTTACGCAAATACATTTTAAAATGGTGTGCAAAACTATACACAAATTTGAGGTTATTATTAGTAAGCTTGTACTTTTATATTCAATAGCAACTAACAACAAAAGTCACGTGTGACTTAAAAGGATATCGAAGTAAACCGTAGTAAGTGTGTACAGCAAATATACATATAATATATATGTTACAGGAAAAGTCGATTCTCCAGTAAGAGTTGACTATCCCTAGGTAAAGTCGACTCTTACTGATCTTTTCAGTAAAAGTTGATTAAAAGCGGTATGTGTTCAATTTCGATCAACATTTACTAGTCAGAGTTGACTCTACCTAGGGAAAGTATACTCTCACTGTCTTGAGATAGTAACAGTTGACTATTTGCAAGGAAACGGTACTTGCTAATATAAAAAACGAATAGGGAGGCAAAACCAATACATTGAGAGAGAGAAATGTTTAAGAGAAACTAATAAAAATAAAAACCCGTTATAATACTGTACATAAAGGGATAGAAATATTTATCATTTATTACAGCAAGGTAAAGATTTGTGACACTTTGAGTTGCAAAGTACACTTTTCTTCTTGCACAGTCACTTCATGGATTGGCATTTAGTGTTGCAAGGACATTTGAAAAAACCTTGTCCACTTCCAAGTGATTGTGAAGTTGCAACAGTCCTCACAGCTATTGTTTTATCCATAGGAACTTCATTTTCTTGGATAATGTTCGTAGGACATTAAATTTACTGAATTGAGACCTGCAAAAATGTAATCATTGACATCTGAATAATTTAATACAATGGGCAGCGAGAGAGAGGAGAGAGAGAGAGAGATATCTTTTATTTTAGCTTTGAAAACTTACCTTGGGAAAAGCTGCTTTAGAATTCCATTTCTCGTTCCAATTCGATAAAATCCATAATCGACAACCTCCCGTACCACGCCAAGGATAGATCGAGCATCTCCTCTACCGCGGTCAACATCGGGGATAGGAATTCGAACTGATGTTCCTTTTTCTACTGGCGGATGAATGTGATCTGATATTTTTTCATGCGTTTAGCTTGTTCTCGACAGTAGAAAGCTTCATTTCTCTGTATGTTGATGTCCTCATTAGATTTGTCCAGGTCAGTGAGGAGATAATCACTATCATCTAAGAGCTTTTCACCACTTGATATACCGGTATTTTGGTTTGTTTCATTTTCATCAGGATTTCCATTCCCGTTACTTCCAATTTCGTTTTCTTGTTGTTGCTGAATTTGATCAGTTGCGCATTGAAGATCCTCTTCTGTTTCTAAATTTGCCAGTACCTCAGTTGGTAGTTTTGAACTAGATAAGCCGTGTCTCGGGGGGCAACCGAACATTGCCTCATACGGGGATCATTTTATCCCACTATGCAATGCACTGTTTTTCATAAGTTGAATAAACTTGTGAAGCCTTCACTCCATTTTGATGTTGTGTGGTCTTGCATCCAGGTGGTTATTATATTCTCTATGTCCTGGTTAGCTCTTTCGACGCTACCTTGACTCTGACTATGTCGTGGTTTGCCGTGTACCATTTTGAAGTTCGGCTACGTATTAACCAGACTGTCAATAATTTTATTAAGAAATTCTCTCCCATTGCCTGATTGTAAAATACAAAGAGCACCTAACAAAGTAAAAATATCAACGACATTATTACACACTTCGTCTGCAGTCTTTGATTTCAGTGGTCTTAGCACAACAAACTTTCTTAAATGGTCCTGGTACACCATTATAAATTTGAAGTCTTCATCAGGTTGCGACTGAACTTCAATCAAGTCCACTTGACATCGTGAATTCATTTCCTTGAATAACAAAGGCTTTAAACCAGTCCTTTCATCTTATGTCTCAATTTTTGATCTCAAGGTTCGCACAAGCTTAAAAATAGTAAAATGTCCTTTGTAATAACATTTTGAAATTTCTCTTTCAATTGCTGAATCATACGATCTCTTCCTCCATGTCCAGTGGATAAGTGCGCTTCATTAAGAACTCCAAACAACTCTTCAACAAAAACATAATACCTTATGCTGTCTTGGTCTGTATTAGTTTTGAAATACCATTTACTTCAATAATGTCATACCGTCTTAAAAACCTGATATCGTTACTTTCTTATTTAATTGCAGTTTTTAGATTTTTCAATTTTTGAATACAGCTATCATATTTCAATTTGGTCAATGTCAGTGAATTTACCTTGGAAGTCGAGCGTTACTGCTGCAGTTTTTCACGAAACAGTTCTGCCGTGGTGCCTGACACAATTATTACACACTTAAACTAATTATTTAAACGTAAATGAATCTTTTGTCACTATTGCAAAACAATAAAGAGCCGAGTAATGACGAATGGCAACTGCCTGTTGTGTGGTGGGGTACCGTAATAAAAACAGAAAAAAGTTCAGATCGATAACGGTCGGTCCAATAATGGAAGTACGAGTCCAAACAATGGCAATATTTTAATAATCATAACAAAGGTTTGGCGCGCATTTACATTTTCAGAGCAGCATCTGTGAATCAACTTTTACTAAACCACAGCAGGCATAGTTAACTCTCCCTAGGAAAAGTTGATCTGTGTGTTTTCAATCAACTGTTACTGATACTTTCAGTAAGAGTTGACTCTGCCTAGGGAGAGTTAACTCTTACTAAGAATCGAATTTCCCTGTAACATATACAATTATCTACATATAAACAGTTATGATGATGATGATAATTGTTGTTTTAAGGGGCCTAACATCTAGGTTATCAGCCCCTGATGGTTTGGGTGATCGTGAAGATGAAAATGAAATGCAAACTTAAAACAAAAAACTAACTACTAACCTACATACTAGAAGAAGAAATGGAAAACTAAAGGAGAATAAGGCAAATAAAGGACAGGAGGAAAAGAAATGCCCTCAACCCTCTAAGAATGCGGATTGAGGGACTTAGAAGGAAGGAGAGCCATGAAAGGCAGATAGGAAAGTGAAAGAGGAGAGGGTCCGCCCCAAAGGTAAGGGACAAAAGGGAAAAACGGACCCAGCTCAAGAATCCCTCGGGGTCGCCAACTCCCGAACTCACCAGCCGTGAGCCCCTGAGGGTGTAGCATTATCTAGGGTGCACCAAAAGTGTTGCGGCTACATACACCCGGCCACCTTGAGGGCCTATATAAACAGTTAATTAGCATTAAAACATTTCAATTAATTTACATTTAATTCTCAAGGCCCCTGTTCATAAGATGGAGGCTTTCCTTGCCTTTGTGTTAGCAAATGTGTCGATTATCCTATTGAAGTCAAGCTGTCGGGTTAGGCGAGGTTCCATTGCTAGAGTTCCCAAGCTAGACAAGCGATCCTGGGCCATGGTGGAGCGAAGAAAATTTTTCACTTTTGCCAATAAGCTGAAAGATCTTTCGGCCTCAGCGACTGTTGCTGGTAGTGTGCAAAAGATGCGTAGGCTAGTGCTATGCAGACATTTGGAAACAAATTTACAAGTTTCTGCTGAAGAAGCATGTTGAGAAGTTTGTATGGAGCAAGTCCGTCACGGAAATTAGCAGCTTGAACTGATTTCAAGTGATACATTTCTCCAATAATATCCTCTGAAACATCACGGTTGTGTTTCACAAACCATTTTTTTTTTTTACTTTCTCAATTACGGTACTTCTTCTTCTGACATGACTGGAAACTTCCATAAAAAGTTGTAGGAATTATTAATTTCCCGAATAGCCTTGTAACGTGTCGTAATGTTTGCTAGAACGCAGTCGAGAAGAACAAAGAAAACACTTCTTCTAAACCACTCCTCTTCTTGAATACTTCCGTCCGCCAAACGTTTCCTGGATTTGCGTTTTTCAGGAAAGGTTGACGTAATATTTAGGCTGTTGCTGACGAGTTTACACTCGTGCAAAATTTGCTCCCAGCACTTCCTAAGATTCCCCAGGGGCTCACATCTTGTGGGCGTGGGTTGGCGACC
Source organism: Meconema thalassinum (assembly GCA_946902985.2). Lineage (NCBI taxonomy): Eukaryota > Metazoa > Arthropoda > Insecta > Orthoptera > Tettigoniidae > Meconema > Meconema thalassinum. The sequence goes on along the minus strand of OX336392.1, from coordinate 487,928,030 downwards.
ACGGGGCCCCAGCTGAGTCCTGCATTGCTTCCACTTACTTGTGCCGGGCTCCTCTCCGTCTTCTTTCCTGTCGACCTCACTTGGTCAACTCTTGTTCTCTTCTGACCCCGACGGTATTAGGGTATCCGAGGCCTAGGGAGTCTCTTCCTTTCCCGCCTTAATAGGCCCTTGTCTCATCTTTTCTGATACCCTCGTTCTGCGAGGGGTCAGCCTTCTTTTTCTCTTCCTTTTACCTCCTGCCTTGTGCTCTAGGCCCTTAAGGAGGCAGGGTGTATGTAGCCCCACCATTTCTGGTGCACCCTAGATAATGCTACACCCTCAGGGGCTCACGGCTGGTGAGTTCGGGAGTTGGCGACCCCGAGGGATTCCTGAGCTGGGTCCGTTTTCCCCTTTTGTCCCTTACCTTTGGGGCGGACCCTCTCCTCTTTCACTTTCCTATATGCCTTTCATGGCTCTCCTTCCTTCCAAGTCCCTCAATCCGCCTTCTCCGAGGGTTGAGGGCATTTCTTTTCCTTCTGTCCTTTTATTTGCCTTATTCTCCTTTAGTTTTCCATTTCTTCTTCTAGTATGTAGGTTAGTAGTTAGTTTTAGTTTTAAGTTCGCTTTTCATTTTCATCTTCACGATCACCCAAACCATCAGGGGTCGATAACCTAGATGTTAGGCCCCTTAAAACAACAATTATCATCATCATCATCATCACTTCCTAAGAGCAATGAGATCATTTAAAAGACTGTCAATGTTTTCGACTTCTATATCCAGAGTAGCATCCCTTGCTTGTAAGACAGTGCTTCTGTAGTTTATGACTGTAAGAACTTTGAACCAAATCGATGCCATGAGGACACATTCAAATGAGTTAACATATAACTCCCTTTATATCGCTTGAAGTTTCAGCGGTCAAATTCAAAGCCTGTACATTTTTTACAGCCTGTCTTATACCTGGAAGACTTTTTGCGAAGGGCTTCACACACTCAATTCTAGCAGACCTACGGGTTTTTGACATGCTGTGAAGAGAGCAACCAATAGATTTTTGAAGAATTTCCCATCTCTGGGGACTGGAACTAAATATGTTGTAGCACTTGTGAAGTACTCCAAAGAACGTTATGGCTTCTGTACAACTCTCAGCTGCTTCAACTCCGCACAGATTTAACGTGTGAGCAGCGATGGCGAAAGGGTGGCTGGAGGATAGTCGCTCAATATGTGGCTTTGAGCTCCTGTATATTGTCCACTCATGTTGCTGCCGTTATCATATCCTTGACCACGACAGTCGCTCAGGGGAATATGGTACTTGCTCAGAGTGTCACGAATTAGCTGGGCTATTATTGCTTCTCCAGTTTTCTTGTTGCAGTCCACGAACGTGAGAAACCGTTCCTGATTTGTGTATTTCTAAAGTTTGTTTATGTTCGACCCTCACTATTACGTGTCAGAAAACTGTATCATAATGATGGTCATTATAACACTGTTTTCCATTATGATACAGTTTCTCCAGCCAATCAGAGCTCGTTCATTGACCAATTAGGTAACGATACCTTCGCGCATGCGCTCAAAATCCAACATGTCGGACATAAACACAACATGGAACTATAATAAATTACCGACATGGAATACGCACCGTCCATATGTTCGCGTAAATAAACTGGCGAATATGAGACAAGCAATAGCACTGTACCTAAAATCACCAACGCTTATTTCTGCACAGCGCATTGTCTTCAAATGACACCGGTGACAATATTACTGAGGGACGGCTGATGTAAACATATGGCTGCATATGGCATTGCAAGCACACAGAGCGCATGCGTCGGTCGTTCAAAGATCTTGAAAGACAGAGATATAACACCCATCGCTCGCTCTGCGATCACAAAATTCAAGTACCGTAGCTGACTCTCAACAGATATTTATGAATATTTATGTTAAAACATATAATAAAGTTATAATTATCATCGAACATAAACAGTCGTATGCAACTCGCCTATAATGGTAATTAAGACACTCGTATGGAAATTATAAAACTCGCATACGCTCGTTTTATAAAAATACTCGTGTCTTAATTATAGCCATTATAGGCTCGTTGTATAATGTACTATTTCAGCACATAAACTGAGATACCGTAAAATGAACACAGTTTGTTCAAAATGCGCGGAGTCAGGAGTTGCATCCACGATTATTGAATAATACTTAGCTGCTTCTCTTTCCTTCAAAATGCACGTATTACATGATCCGCACAGTGTTCAATGAATTCGTTTTGAATATCTGGGGACAAATAATGTACTTGTAATCGAGTGTGTACCATCTGTGAGGCTTTGACTTTGTTTAGGTGGTCTTGCAACACTGGGTCATAATGCCCAATCAACTCCAAAATTCCGAGAAAGTTGCCGTTTTTTTGGATCACCTAAAAGATGACTGTTACCTCTTAGTGGCAAACCTCTTTCTCCTAGACAGAGAATGGCATCTAAAATTTTCGAGAGCCTCGGTATTGATATTCTCAAAAAGCAACATATCTATAGTCGAATCATCACTAAGATGCTTTTCTAAAGTGCGCCACTCAATATAGCAAGTCTTATGATTCACACTATTTTCATGTGGTGTTATTCGGTCATATAGTTTTCTCCAGTTGTTGTCAGTTTAGTAACCTGATGGAGTTGCCAATGCTGACCTATTTGTCAGAGAAGACTTGCTAAATAAACGGCAAGGTAAACAAAAAGTGCATTTTTCCCTTCACTCCATACTAGGCAGTCCCTGTTCACTACCTCGCCATTTTTAAGTTTGGATTGAAGTACTGAACAAGGAAACATATGCACACCACGTGTAACTATTTCTTGTATTTGAGTCTGCGTAGGATATAATGTTTCGAGTTTACCTATGTCATATTCCAGTGGCTTGGAGTAAGAATCATTTTCCTTTTTCTCTGAAGTTGTTGATACAAGAGTATTTACTCCGAAATGTTGACTACTTGGAGGTGTAACTTCTAAGGACAGTTCTTTTACCATATTATTTTCTGATTCATCTGAATGCCCTATTCCGCTTATGTTACATCTGAAGTGTCATTTATGGACGTGTGTGTTCCGCTGTTTTTCTGTCCTTCCTGCGGAGAGCAACTTTCCTTCTCACTGCTACTACATGAAAGCGCACGCAATTTTGTGTCACAGGTAACTGGGTCGCTTGGATGCTTCGATTTATCAGAGAAGAATCCCATCTTTTCGAATGTTATTTGGCCCTTGATTACAGCTTTCTCTCTTGTATCTCGTTCTTTTATTTTCTTAGCTCCCGATTTATGACGATAATCCATTCTAAAACAATATTGTTAACATATCAAAAATATAACACTGCGATTATATAATGTACGTCCAAAACTAAATATGCAATGGTCCAAAACCGGCTGATTTGTTTAGCCATCCACAAAAGAGAAAACTGACAAATGGTAAGCTCTCTGTAGGAATTCACATGACTTATCCAGAGATTTTCATAGTTCAACGCACTAAACTGCTATTACAATAGATATTTCCTTATTTCGTGAAGATAATTACTAGTCATTACTGTTTGTTACACGTTTCTGTTTTCTATACATCTATCAAAGAATGGATAGTAAGTTGGTACTGAATATTAATGGGAATATTGGTGGATTAATTAAAACTGTAGCCAAGTTTTAAGCAGTCGCTATTTCAATACATATAAAATAAACAACTGGCGAACTATTTAATTAAACCGTAATCATACCACCCTTAAACATTTCATATTATGCATGTTACATAGTGACAAGACAGCACAGCTGTCCAGTTGCTTGCTTCTCACCCTGGTGGACCAAGTTTGATTCCTGGTTAATTAATACACATTTCAAATTGTAGTTCAAATTCAAAATGCCAAAAATTGCCGCTGTTTATATAGTCTCATTTCTCTAGGAATTTAGGAAGCATATTAGCTGCAGTCCTATCAGCCCCACCTCTGGATCGGCCCCCTGTTAAAATCAAATCAACAGCTACTTCCATGGCCGTCATACTTACAAATACGGTATCCTAAAACATGCGTGAATGTTGAATAGGGTATTATTAGTTCAGTGGATAACATACTAGGATTAGGCCGAAGAGTCCTGTGATCGATTCCCGGCCAAGATGGCAAGATTTTAATCTCCAGTGGAATTCACTGACGTCTTCAACATTAAATTCATCCCCGACGTGCAGACTGAGCATAGACAACCACAAATACCGGCACCAGGCCTCAAGGAGGCCACACGTTATAGTAATAATATTCATCCCAAAGGATGAGGGAATTCTGGGTGCAAAGGAAAGCCAAATGTAACAAGACTTAACGTGGTCCTAGCTAATTATATACATAATAATAATAATAATAAAACGTGGGGCTACAGCCCGTGAAGGGCCTAGGCCTACCAAGCGACCGCTGCACAGTCATTTGGCCTGTAGATATTGGGGTAACGCGTGTTTAGAGCGTCGGGTGCCCTCGGCCGTTAATCTGGGTCTCCATGACCGGGCCACTACCTCACTATCGGAAAGCTACTCAATTGTCCTCATGAGGTTGAGTGCACCCCGTTCCAGCCTGGGTAGTTTATTAGCTGAGGAATAACCCACCCACCAAGGGAAGATGATTAAAAGAAGGAAGTAGATTTGGGATTGGAAAAGAAGGATAGAAAAATAGGAGGAGAGTCCCACAAAAGTTATAAGTTTAGTTTTCAATACACTTAAAAGCGGTTGCCACCGCAAATTCGTGTTCGGATACCTAAAGTGGGTACGAGCTTGGTCGAAGCTGACGGGAACCGCAGCTATGACTTGGGCTGTTTGCAAGAGAGAGGCTTTAGTATATTTCCTCCCAAGCATGTATAAAAGTACTATGGGGAAGGGTGATGGTCTGGCAAGGCTGAGAGCAAACGATTTATGGTATGTCTTCTCAAAGAAATAAGTTTTTGTGAAATGATTCGAAGAATGCCAATAATTCAAATCAAGTTCGGAATTTCCAATTTTCGAAATTATAGAGTTTCTAGAAAAAGAGACCCAGTGCTTCCAGGAAGGATAGTGACGAAAAATTATAACTTGGAAAGTAATCTTTGTAAGTGAACCAATGGTTGCCTTTGGAAATGGCTAAGCCTTTACTCAGCGGAAGGCCGGCTAAAAGCTTAGACAAAAAAGAAACACTTATCTTTAGGAAAATTGACCATAAGTTTTCGGAGAAAATCTCCACAAGCAGGTAGCTGGCTTAGCGAGCTTTACTTGTCTTACTGGCCAATTAGAATTAGCTATTAAAGCTAACAGAAGCTTTGAAAAGGTTGCCACTAAGAGTTCTTGCTCAAATGCAACAAGTGGTGAAATCCCTATCAATAGATTAAAGGGCATCGAGTAGGAAGAGCCAAGGAGGACAGGACCCTGTTTAACCTTTGTATTAGAAAAATGAAAAAGAGAAAAAGAACGCTTAATTTATTTAACAATTCAGGAAAAATTAATATTTTTAACAAATAAATATTTTCCAATCTTATTAACACTTTGAGGTCGCAGACCTCCGACAACATTCAGAAATTGCTCCAGGCAAATAACAATTCTTAAGGTTTTAAACCTAGTACTAAAACCTTGATAAGATTTTAAAAGGGCAATGAAATGATTAAAGTTTAAACATTTAAATTGAGTACAAGGAGTGTACTATAAGAAATTTCTGAAAGAACATTCTAGAGAGAATAACAAATTCAAAAATAACAACAAGGAAAACATAAAGCAAAAAATAGAAGTTCCTACAACTTCTTATATTTAAACAGGATTACTTTATGAGAATTATACAAAGGAGGACAGGTCACTTACTGTGAAACCTGGAGAAAGTGAAAAGGAAGTTTCTAGACTTCCTATGTTTAATTAGGAATCACGAGCAAAATGGGGCAGTTTCCATTTCGTGAAACCGGAACATGACTCTCTCAAGAGTTTAAGGAATTGTTTTTCCTGATTATAGGAAAGGAACAATGTGAATTTGAATCGTGTGTTACACACGTAATTATGCAGAATTTAATTAATGTTAAACTAACAAAGTTGGAAGGGCACTTCGTAAGTGACACCTTATAGAAAGTTACAATTTTATTAATATGGGTGGTTAGTAAAAGGTTGAGGAAAGATCATTGGGATATAGGATCAATGTTCATGGCCGTATTCAAATATAAACGGACGATCGCGACGCGGTAGAAAGTTGAACAAGCACTGATTATCACTGTAGTCCATGAAGATGGATGCAAAGTTCACTATAGAAACACTAAAGTTCATGAAAAAGAAAGTTATTGCAATTATGGAAATAACTGATTGAATGCGCCATAGAATGTTCCAACGGGGGAAGAAAGTTCGCTATTGAAGTAATTTAAGGAAGATTCCTCATTTTAACTAGTATTTTCACAAATGCGTGAAAAATACTTGAAGGCAAAACTCGCAGATAGAGTACAAGATCTCGAAGGTTCCAGAACGATCTTAGCAGAAAAATGGGGTTGAGAAAATCCAACGGAGGAACTAGCTTTATAATTATAGACAGCGGGTATTAAGTAATATCCCACGTAGTGAGAGGATTTCTCATTTAAATAGCTTAAGAAAAGCTCTTTTTAGTAAGGTTGGCTTATATAAGCGAAAGCTCAACATGGCAAATCCCACGAAGAATGATTACCGCCCCACAAGTAATCTCACGCTGTCTATAAAATAATCTATAAAAGCATGTAGATAAAATGATGAAGATGAGGTTAAGACCTTTAAAATGGTACTTATCTTGATTTCATGTTGAAGTCGAAGTTTCCTTTGATGACTACCTAGCCAACATGGCGTAGAAAAGTATGTGCCTCTTGGTTTGAGGAAGCTAGCTCGAGGGGAGCTTAAACTGATGGAGTCAACTGCCGACTGAGAAGTGAGAGCTGCTCAACGGAGCACGGAGGGTCAAAGAAGGGGGAAAGAGTGGGGGGTAGGAGACAAAAGGAGAACATATAAACATTGCCAATATTGTAACAAAAAAAATAATCTTCTCTTGCTGAGCTGGTCTTCAAAGAGTTGATAACAGATGATACTAGCGCAGCATGGTGAGTAAAGAGGTAGACGTAGTCCTCTTGCTCAAAGAGAAAATAGCTGGCGATGGTAACAGGATCTGGTGGCCAAATGGATAAGTAAGTCCTCTAGCACCAGGAAGAATTGAGGAGCTTCAGAGATTCGCTGCGAGATGACGCTAGGTGGGTCACAGAAGTTATATATCTGAAACAGACTTATGAAGACATAAGAGATTTGCCCATAAAGGAGAAAACAAAAGATCACTGGTGGTGTTTGACAAAGAGAAAGGAAGAAATGAACATGCAAGGAGCAATAAATATTATATCTCAGGTACCGTGTATTCAAAGAATACACCATACTGGGGGGGAAACACCAACAGAGAGCAAATAAGCAGTTACACATTTAATGGAAGAGGAGCGATCAAAGACAGGGGTCTTGTAATCGAACCGTTAATGGTCAAGACTCTGACCACCCTGACTCTCCCATCTCTTCCAGGATAACACTTGTTCACTCTTCCGGAAGTCCAGACTAGAGGGGGAGAAACATCCCTAACCAAGACCAAGTCCCCCACTTTAATGTCGGGACTGGAAAGAAACCACTTCTGCCTCCGTTGCAAGGAAGTTAAATATTCCAAGTTCCATCTCTTCCAAAAAGAATTACGGAGGGCTTCAAGTTTACGCCAAACAATGGGTAGATTAAAATCCCTGTAAGAATTGGGAAGAGGAGGAGGGGCAGAAAGAGAAGTGCCGATAAGAAAGTGACCAGGGGTGAGTGGAAGTAGGTCATCAGGGTCATTGGAAAGCGGAGTTAAAGGGCGAGAGTTAACAACACCTTCAATCAGAACAGACAGTGAATTGAATTCTTCGTAAGTCAGAATTCGATTACCTAAGACTTTTCTTAAATGACGTTTAGTGAGCTTTACGCAAGATTCCCACCTGCCACCATGATGCGGAGCGTAAGGAGGTATAAAGCGCCATTTGAAACCTTTTGAATAAGAAAAATTAGAAATTTGTTCCATGGCTGGAGAGGAAGTGAGAGCTTTCTTCCACAGGGAAGCTGCGCCTTGAAAGGTGGAAGCGTTATCAGAGAACATCTCAGAAGGAACACCACGCCTAGCAGTGAAACGAGAGACAGCTGATAAAAAATAAGAAGTAGAAGCATTCGTTACTAGTTCCAAGTGGATTGCGCCGGTAACCATGCAAACAAAGAGAGAAACATAAAGCTTACCAAACAATTTGCGTTTAGCTTCAGGAGAGTTTCGTTGATATTGGAACGGACCCATATAGTCCACACCAGTTAAAGAATATGGGCGTATAGGAGAAGAACGAAAAGAGGGCAGATCGCTCATTAATAGAGTATTGATTTTAGGTTTCGCTTTGAAACAAGGAATGCACTTGTGAATTACAGAAGAAACTTCATGAATTCCATTTATAATCCAGTACTTTTCCCTTAAGAGGCAAAGCAGAGTACGTGTACCAACGTGAAGATTACGGTAATGAAAGTCACGTATAATTAAGGAAGTTACGTGATGTTTGGAAGGCAAAATAACGGGATGCTTTTTGTCCTCAGAGAGTAAAGATTGCGAGAGCCTTCCGCCTACCCTGAGTAACCCATGGTCATCAAGAAACGGGGCTAAAGCACGGAGACGGCTGGATTTGGGAAGATCTCTTTTAGAAGAAAGCAATGACAACTCAGAAGAAAAGGCTTCTTGCTGTGTCAGTTGTAAAACCTTAACGGTAGCGAGATTCAATTCATGATTGGTAAGGTGTGGTTTAGGGAGAAGAGGTTGGTCAACCACAAGATATTTCCATCTAAGGAGATAGGCGACAATTCGTAGTAATTTGTGAAAAGAAGAATAGCGGGACAACAAAGGATGAGAAGCGTTGGAAACAAGACAAGAAGCAATGGGTAGAGGTACTTTAGCGTCAGGCAAGTTGGAGTTTGTAGCTGGGGGTTTAGAAGGCCATGAGGAAGATTCTTCGATTAGCCACGAGGGCCCATGCCAGTACAATTGGGAAGCTGCCAATTGAGAGGGTAAACAACCACGAGAGATAATATCGGCTGGATTATCAGCACTGGGAACATGCTTCCATTGACATCCAGAAGAAAGAGTTTGAATTTTGGAAACTCTGTTTGCAACAAAAGTTTGCCAATGAGAGGGGCTCTTGGCGATCCACGAAAGAGTGATCATGGAATCGCTCCAGAGATAGATTTGCGAGAATTCGACTTTTAATACTTCCCGTAACTTCTTAACAAGTTCGGCAGCCATGAGTGCAGCGCACAATTCAAGCCTAGGCAAGGTAATAGCTTTAAGAGGAGCGACCTTCGATTTGGCACAAACAAGGTTGGAAACTAGAGATCCATAGTGTGAATCGTGATGAGCTAAATATGCACAGCAACCATAAGCTTTTTCGGAACTATCCGCGAACACATGAAGGAAAAAGGGTGTATTAGAATGAGAGCTAATTAAATTCCTGGGAATTTCAATGAGGGAAAGGTCTAACAAATTACTGCGAAACGAGAGCCAGCGATTAAGAAAAGAAGGAGGGACAGTGTCATCCCATTCACATTTAAGCGACCACAGCTCTTGCATGAAGAGTTTGGCTATAACGATAACTGGGGCAAGGAATTGAAGTGGATCAAAAATTTTTGCAATTTCAGAGAGAACTTGTCTCTTTGTATTAGGAAGCTCTTCTGCGAGCGTAACTTTATAGATAAGAGTGTCAGTGCTAGTGCACCAGTGAACTCCTAGAGTTTTTATAGATTCGGAGTTTCCACAAATTTCGACAGAAGAAGGATCTACGTCTTCGATGGGAAACTGAGCAAGAAACTCAGGGGAGTTGGAGTTCCACTTATGAAGTGGAAAACCTCCATTCCTTAACAATGCCTGAAGTTCTAGAGACACAAAAGAAGCTTCCTCTAAAGAGGGGAAGGACTGCAAGTAATCGTCAACATAAAATGATGTTGTTAGTGCTTCAGAGGCTTTGGGGTTAAATAAATGACCATCTTGTGAGGCTAGCAAGTGTAGGGATCGGATAGCAAGGAAAGCAGAGGGTTTTAAGCCATAAGTAACCGTTTTCAAGCGAAATACCTTAATGGGCTTATTGATTTCATCACGCCACAAGATTCTTTGAAGATCTCGTTGTTCTGGTTGAATTAACACTTGACGGTACATCTGTTTTATATCGGCTATGACAGCTATGGGAAATAATCGAAAGTTTAAAAGTATAGCAGATAAATCTGATTGAATAGCAGGACCAGAATAAAGAGTGTCATTAAGGCTGTTGCCATTAACGTCGGGTGATGAACCATTGAAAACAACTCGGATTTTATCTTTTACAAGAGGGTTTTTCCACACAGGATGATGATTTAAATAAACCGTTTCGATTGGGGGGTGCAATTCATCATCGGATTTGTTAACAACCTCCATATGATCTAAGCTTTCATACTCATCCATGAAATCAGTGTACTGCTTTTTGACAAGGGGTTCCTTTTTGAATTTGCTCTCGATAGCAAAGAGAGCTTTTCGAGCTTTAGGCTGAGAGTTAATAAGTTTGGGGGGATTGGGTAATCTTGGCATTTGAACAATGAACCGGCCATCAGAAGAACGAGTGGTGGTGTTCAAAAAAAGTTGCTCACAGAATTCATTTTCTGAAGAAGTTACGTTAGGAGAATCAACGTTTTCAAGCCTCCAAAACTGTTCCAGATCAGTATTGGAGAAGTAACATTGCGATGCAGGTTGGGGAGAATAATGGGGAAGTTGCCCTGTGACGATCCATCCAAAGTTAGTGTCTCTGGCGACCACGTTAGAGGACAACTTGCAAACCTGTTTCCGAAGGCAATTCCAAAAGACATTGGCACTAAAGAGTATGTCAATGGGGTTTTGTATGTTAAACAAAGGATCGGCTAACCTTAAATGCGAGGGAATGTTTAACCCTGAAATATCCACCGAGTGACTTGGAGTGTCTTCTCCAATGCTATTGAGAATTAAACAATTAAGTTTAAAAAAGTTGTTTCTATGACAAATATCTCTTATGGTTAGTTTTGAGAATTGTAAAGCTTGCGATTTTGAGCTGTTGATACCCGACACATTGATAGAAGTAGGGTTTACGGGTAGGCCTAGTTTTTTAATCAAGGAATTAGACACAAAATCATGAGTTGCCGCAAAATCTAGAAGACCGCGTGCACGGACCCAGTTGCCAAAGTTATCCTGAACTTCAATTTGGACAGTAGACAACAATACTTGAGCACTGCGAATGGACTTGGCATTTTGAATATACGATGAGGCATTAGAACTATTAGCACTATCATTTTTAGGAGAAGTGGATGCTGTCGATGACCTTGCCTGATCATGACGATGTAGCAAAGTATGATGAGCCTTTTCACAATGGTAGCAAAGTCTTGTGGACTTGCAATTAGAAGCAGAATGCGTGGGCGCTAGGCAGTTAAAACAATGCTTGTTTTGAGCAACTAATTTTCGTCTGTCGTCGACTGACATTTCTTTAAAGGATTTACAGAGGTATAGGGCATGGGGATCTTTACAAAGTATGCACTTTACAGGTTCGTTTAAACTCTTGCGAGGTTCGCTTTGAGTGTTTAAAACAATGGAGCTAGCAACACGACGTTCACTAGACCTAGTTGGGTAACCAGTAGTGTTTGATTTAAATTTGGATGAGCTGGACCCGGGTTTTTGGGTATTGGACGCTGAGCGTTCACTTTTGGGTTTGATGGACATTAATTCGAATTTGGAACTAGGAGATGAAGGTTCACTTTGATTAGCTAGAGCGGTTAAAAGTTGGCATCTAGCGTTTATGAAAGTAACTAAATGCTCGTAAGTGTAGTCATCTTCTTTAGAAAGCTCAATTTCCCAAGCTTTGAGGGTAGCAGTATCAACTTTAGCAATCACTAAATATATTAGGAAAGTATCCCAATAATTAGTAGGTTGATCTAATTGGGACAGAGCCTTCACGTGAAGTTGTGTAGTGTCAACTAGAGTACGTAGACTAGTGACGTCATTGTGCTGTGACGCGGGTAGATTGAATAGATCCTTTATATGGCGTTGAATACGTAACCGTAAATTTCCATATCTTTCCTTTAATAAGTTAAAGGCAATGGAATAATTTTCGGCACGCAGAGGAAGTGCTTCGACCAACTGCAAAGCTTGACCTCGGAGGATTGATCTCAAGTACTGAAACTTGTAAATGACTTGGATGTCTTCATTGTCGTGAACAAGGGAACAAAATAATTCATAGAAGGAATCCCAAGCAGATTCATCTCCAGAAAAATGGGGTAAATCAATTTTCGGTAAAATTGGTTTGGGCTTGTGAGTACCCTCACGGAAAGAAGTTTGTGGTTCGTGAAGGGAACCGAGAACAGAAGCCTCCTTTTTCTGCTCCTCTTCGAGTTGGCGTATTATTTTAAAAGCAGAACCTATGCCTTCGTAATATTGGTTTTCTACTTCAACTCGATCTTCGGTTTGATTGAGCATGCAAGTTTCTATTTCAGTTTGGATGTTACAATAATTTTCATAAGAACGTTCATAATCTCGTACACGATGTTTCAACAAGTCTAATTGAGCTTCTGAGGGATCTAACTCTTTTATGTACTTTCTAAAACGGGTAATTTGTCCTTTATAGGATGCTCGTTTAGAAGTAAGTTTTTCATCTTTATCCTTCTCAGTAGGAGCCATGTTATAAAGAATAGATTGAAATGTAACTCACGATACTGTGGAACCTTGGAAACGCTGTCAAGCTGGCAGCACCAAATAAGTAGAAAGAACGGGACACGCCAAAGGAGACAGGAGTGGCTTCTTTCCCGTTCAAAGGCTTTGCATGATGTAGTTATAGCTGAAAAATTCAAAACAGAAATTAGTAATATGCAAAGTATTGTCAAATGACACTTTTTTTTTAATAAAAAATTAAAAATTGGCTCACCCGGGTTTCGGCACCAAATTTTGGGTAGTTTATTGGCTGAGGAATAACCCACCCACCAAGGGAAGATGATTAAAAGAAGGAAGTAGATTTGGGATTGGAAAAGAAGGATAGAAAAATAGGAGGAGAGTCCCACAAAAGTTATAAGTTTAGTTTTCAATACACTTAAAAGCGGTTGCCACCGCAAATTCGTGTTCGGATACCTAAAGTGGGTACGAGCTTGGTCGAAGCTGACGGGAACCGCAGCTAGGACTTGGGCTGTTTGCAAGAGAGAGGCTTTAGTATATTTCCTCCCAAGCATGTATAAAAGTACTATGGGGAAGGGTGATGGTCTGGCAAGGCTGAGAGCAAACGATTTATGGTATGTCTTCTCAAAGAAATAAGTTTTTGTGAAATGATTCGAAGAATGCCAATAATTCAAATCAAGTTCGGAATTTCCAATTTTCGAAATTATAGAGTTTCTAGAAAAAGAGACCCAGTGCTTCCAGGAAGGATAGTGACGAAAAATTATAACTTGGAAAGTAATCTTTGTAAGTGAACCAATGGTTGCCTTTGGAAATGGCTAAGCCTTTACTCAGCGGAAGGCCGGCTAAAAGCTTAGACAAAAAAGAAACACTTATCTTTAGGAAAATTGACCATAAGTTTTCGGAGAAAATCTCCACAAGCAGGTAGCTGGCTTAGCGAGCTTTACTTGTCTTACTGGCCAATTAGAATTAGCTATTAAAGCTAACAGAAGCTTTGAAAAGGTTGCCACTAAGAGTTCTTGCTCAAATGCAACAAGTGGTGAAATCCCTATCAATAGATTAAAGGGCATCGAGTAGGGAGAGCCAAGGAGGACAGGACCCTGTTTAACCTTTGTATTAGAAAAATGAAAAAGAGAAAAAGAACGCTTAATTTATTTAACAATTCAGGAAAAATTAATATTTTTAACAAATAAATATTTTCCAATCTTATTAACACTTTGAGGTCGCAGACCTCCGACAACATTCAGAAATTGCTCCAGGCAAATAACAATTCTTAAGGTTTTAAACCTAGTACTAAAACCTTGATAAGATTTTAAAAGGGCAATGAAATGATTAAAGTTTAAACATTTAAATTGAGTACAAGGAGTGTACTATAAGAAATTTCTGAAAGAACATTCTAGAGAGAATAACAAATTCAAAAATAACAACAAGGAAAACATAAAGCAAAAAATAGAAGTTCCTACAACTTCTTATATTTAAACAGGATTACTTTATGAGAATTATACAAAGGAGGACAGGTCACTTACTGTGAAACCTGGAGAAAGTGAAAAGGAAGTTTCTAGACTTCCTATGTTTAATTAGGAATCACGAGCAAAATGGGGCAGTTTCCATTTCGTGAAACCGGAACATGACTCTCTCAAGAGTTTAAGGAATTGTTTTTCCTGATTATAGGAAAGGAACAATGTGAATTTGAATCGTGTGTTACACACGTAATTATGCAGAATTTAATTAATGTTAAACTAACAAAGTTGGAAGGGCACTTCGTAAGTGACACCTTATAGAAAGTTACAATTTTATTAATATGGGTGGTTAGTAAAAGGTTGAGGAAAGATCATTGGGATATAGGATCAATGTTCATGGCCGTATTCAAATATAAACGGACGATCGCGACGCGGTAGAAAGTTGAACAAGCACTGATTATCACTGTAGTCCATGAAGATGGATGCAAAGTTCACTATAGAAACACTAAAGTTCATGAAAAAGAAAGTTATTGCAATTATGGAAATAACTGATTGCGCTATATAGGTGAGAGTCTATTTCTTGAAAAAGTTGTGATTTACAATTAAATGCGCCATAGAATGTTCCAGCGGGGGAAGAAAGTTCGCTATTGAAGTAATTTAAGGAAGATTCCTCATTTTAACTAGTATTTTCACAAATGCGTGAAAAATACTTGAAGGCAAAACTCGCAGATAGAGTACAAGATCTCGAAGGTTCCAGAACGATCTTAGCAGAAAAATGGGGTTGAGAAAATCCAACGGAGGAACTAGCTTTATAATTATAGACAGCGGGTATTAAGTAATATCCCACGTAGTGAGAGGATTTCTCATTTAAATAGCTTAAGAAAAGCTCTTTTTAGTAAGGTTGGCTTATATAAGCGAAAGCTCAACATGGCAAATCCCACGAAGAATGATTACCGCCCCACAAGTAATCTCACGCTGTCTATAAAATAATCTATAAAAGCATGTAGATAAAATGATGAAGATGAGGTTAAGACCTTTAAAATGGTACTTATCTTGATTTCATGTTGAAGTCGAAGTTTCCTTTGATGACTACCTAGCCAACATGGCGTAGAAAAGTATGTGCCTCTTGGTTTGAGGAAGCTAGCTCGAGGGGAGCCCCCCCAGGGGCTCACATCTTGTGGGCGTGGGTTGGCGACCACGGGGCCCCAGCTGAGTCCGGCATTGCTTACACTTACTTGTGCCGGGCTCCTCTCCGTCTTCTTTCCTGTCGACCTCACTTGGTCAACTCTTGTTCTCTTCTGACCCCGACGGTATTAGGGTATCCGAGGCCTAGGGAGTCTCTTCCTTTCCCGCCTTAATTGGCCCTTGTCTCATCTTTTCTGATACCCTCCTTCTGTGAGGGGTCAGCCTTCTTTTTCTCTTCCTTTTACCTCCTGCCTTGTGTTCTAGGCCCTTAAGGAGGCAGGGTGTATGTAGCCCCACCACTTCTGGTGCACCCTAGATAATGCTACACCCTCAGGGGCTCATGGCTGGTGAGTTCGGGAGTTGGCGACCCCGAGGGATTCCTGAGCTGGGTCCGTTTTCCCCTTTTGTCCCTTACCTTTGGGGCGGACCCTCTCCTCTTTCACTTTCCTATATGCCTTTCATGGCTCTCCTTCCTTCCAAGTCCCTCAATCCGCCTTCTCCGAGGGTTGAGGGCATTTCTTTTCCTTCTGTCCTTTTATTTGCCTTATTCTCCTTTAGTTTACCATTTCTTCTTCTAGTATGTAGGTTAGTAGTTAGTTTTAGTTTTAAGTTCGCTTTTCATTTTTCATCTTCACGATCACCCAAACCATCAGGGGCCGATAACCTAGATGTTAGGCCCCTTAAAACAACAATTATCATCATCATCATCATCGAGGGGAGCTTAAACTGATCGAGTCAACTGCCGACTGAGAAGTGAGAGCTGCTCAACGGAGCACGGAGGGTCAAAGAAGGGGGAAAGAGTGGGGGGTAGGAGACAAAAGGAGAACATATAAACATTGCCAATATTGTAACAAAAAAAAATAATCTTCTCTTGCTGAGCTGGTCTTCAAAGAGTTGATAACAGATGATACTAGCGCAGCATGGTGAGTAAAGAGGTAGACGTAGTCCTCTTGCTCAAAGAGAAAATAGCTGGCGATGGTAACAGGATCTGGTGGCCAAATGGATAAGTAAGTCCTCTAGCACCAGGAAGAATTGAGGAGCTTCAGAGATTCGCTGCGAGATGACGCTAGGTGGGTCACAGAAGTTATATATCTGAAACAGACTTATGAAGACATAAGAGATTTGCCCATAAAGGAGAAAACAAAAGATCACTGTTGGTGTTTGACAAAGAGAAAGGAAGAAATGAACATGCAAGGAGCAATAAAAATTATATCTCAGGTCCCGTGTATTCAAAGAATACACCACAGCCCTTACGTCAGTTTCTAATATCACTGACGGTGCCGGGAATGGAAACCGGGGCGATTGTGAGGCAGGCACGCTGCCCAACACGGGGCTTGCAATAATAATAATAAAACTATGTTCTCTAATTTCATGTCCATTATTATTTTATTTAATATTGCTTGGCAGTGTGTATTTTCATCTAAGAACATTTAGAATATCTGGCTGAAAGTTTTCATTTATCCCGGATGAGGTGTTTAATGACCAAATATATCTTCAGTTTGGATGTTGTGTTTGTTATGGTTTGGCGTCAATACTGCTGGAGCGAATGGCATGAACATTCGTATGTAAGTAGAAAGCAGCCGTAAAATAAAACTAGGCTACATACTGAATTTGTAATACAGTACAGAGGGATGAGGGGGTTAATAGGAAGCCTCAATTCCCTGCAGCAAGCCAATTGCGCAATCTGTATTCTTCTCTTGACGTCACAATACCAGGTGTAGAACTTGCTGATCTGAGAATGCCACAATATAATACATAATATAATGTACAGTAGCCTACCGGTACCACAATGAAGCCTCTAAGCGAGTGGAGTGACTAAATATTATGCTGGCATTGGTCATCGGTAAAAGGTTGGTTTTGAAATTCGAGCTCTGCTGCTGGTTTGAATCTGACCACGGTCATGGATGTGTTTATCTTCTCATTAATTGTAAGCCCATTACATTTCTATGATATAAGATATACATTACAATCATCTTTCCTCATCATACCAAGACTGGCCGCGTGGCGCAGAAAAAACGTTCTAGTCTGATGTGCCCTAGGTTACAGGATCGAACCCTTGCGCTGTCAGTTGACATTAGAGGATGCGCAAATGTGAGGGAGCCGTGTGAGTAACTTAACTGGCACGTTAAAGATCCCTTAGCGTCTGTAAAAGCCTAAATAGTTAAGAGGAACGCAAAACCAATAACAGTATTACATTATACCAAGACACATAATAGAAGTAAAAATAAATTCCATTAAAACTGGCCGCATGGCTAAGAAAAAAAGGCCGAAACCCTACAAATATTTCTAAAAAAACATCCTTTTGTGGAATTTGCGTGCTGGTTGATAGCTTATTTTTCTTATCAGCTGTTAAATGTTCAATTTTGTGACCCCAAGTGTGCTCCCTTAAAAGTACCTAATCCTAAGCAGAAGAATGCACTGGGTGCAAATTGCGAAATTACATGTTCGATAGTTTAACCATAACTACGCTAACCCCTGTCACCAGTCTACTTTGTTTCCCTTACAAAGCAAACCCGACAACGACGGGTACGAAGAGCTAGTCCAAGATAAAAACAAGAACCAGAGTTCATTTAATATCCAAACATTTCTTTATGTTTTTCTCCTTCCGTCAGCGTAATTTATTATACCTACATTTCCACATCAAAGACTTCAAACCTATCACCGTTCACTTCTTTCAATTATTGTCTCCTTTCCCTTGCTGTGTTAAGGGGCCTAACATCTAGGTTATCGGCCCCTTTCCCTTGTAGCCTGCATTCAATATTTATAAACAAAAGGAACACGTTAGCTAACGATTAGGGGCAGATGACCTCGTTGTACCGACCCCTTAAAACATCATCAACAACAACAACACCAACCACCTTCATCAAACTAACGATGATCTTTAATAGCAATTCACACACTGAAAATCGTAATGGTTTTGAATTTGAGAATATCCTCGTTCTCGTGTTAGGCTGTGCTTTCGACCAAGTCAATTACTCTTTTGCAAGCCGAAGTAATTAACAAATGCGTGCTGTGTCCACATTAATGTCATATTCGCTGCGTTGATCTATTTTTGCAATGCTACTAATGCTGCCAGTTGGCTTACGAAAGCTGGGCTTGTTTCCATTAGTATTGTTTAGCATACAGTATATGGCGATAATAACAATAATAATAAATCTAATTATACATAAATAATAATCATAATTCTGCTACTACTACTACTACTAATAGCAGGAAATGCGATTTCTCAGCTGTTAGGTAATGTTGGGTACAACACGTAAGCCATAAACTGATATTCAGACAGTTACCGTAAATCTTCGGATCGAATCTTTTTCAAATCGTTTAACTATAGGCTACAGTCCTAAGAAACACAAGCCTTCGAACAACAGCAGCAATAATAATAATAATGCTTCCTTAGTTCTTTATAGATGAACATTTTCCTTATCCACAACTATTTTATGTACGTTCGGCAATGGAAATACCGCAGCGTTACATCACGCATCATATTTATCCGGAATTTATACGGAGCGAAAATGAATTCCAGCGTAGACACAGATTAAATAAACTATTTTCTTACCTAGACAATGTAATTGAAGTAAGCGCGCGGCACACAAAACAACGCGACGCACCAAACACCGTCACAGAGGAGACTAATCTTCAGAATTGCGACAGTTAAGAGTGAGGAAATCAGTTACAAGCTTGGTATGCAAACCAATGAACGCTGACAAGACAGTTCAATGGTTACATTTAGAACCGATGTATGCGCCCCTCACCACAAGTACATATTCTGAGAACAAGAGTATTGTATGACTACGTTCGATTGCTTTGGTTCAGCTGTTTTCAAGGGGGCTCTGCCTTAAGTATTTGAGCTATGATATTTTTCTTGCACCATTTTCAACAAACGTTGAATGTTTCATCAAATAATTGTCTGTGATATCTTTAAGTCATAAAATGAATACATTGCCCGGCCGGGCCCCGGGGCTGTAGCCCCGCCTGCCCCCCCTATCGTCGGGCCTGCGCCCGATGACTAAGCCACTGAACTCCTGGCTGACTTGGGATGGGGCTAATGACCATGATATCCCAGTCACCCAAAACGAAGTAACAACAACAACGTGACTTGCAATGATGATGATAATTGTTGTTTTAAGGGGCCTAACATCCAGGTTATCGGCCCCTAATGGTCTGTGTGATAGCGAAAATGTCAATGAAGTGGAAACCAGAAAGAAAAGTAAGTGCGCAGGAAAATACTTACAAAAAGGAACTCAGATTGAAACTACTCACAAAATGGAGAGCACTAATACGTTCATAAGGGAATTTCGAACGAAAATACTCTCAAAAGGAATAGATCGAAAAATACGCACAAAATGTAGGTGAAGTTCAAAATACATACAATATGAAACGTACAGTCGAAATACTTACAAAATGCAAGTGAAATCAAAATACTTACAAAATGCAAATGAGATGGAAAATACGCACAAAATGTAATTTAGATTCAAAATACCCACAAAATGCAATTGAGAATTAACTGCTTGAACAAAGCGGGGTAGGTTGAAAATACAAAATGCAATTGAAATTGCCTACAAAATGTATGGTAGATTCAAACTTCTCATTTGGATGGACAATACGTACAAAATGCAATTTAGATTCAAAATACCCACAAAAATGCAATTGAGACTTAACTACGTGCAAAAAAGCGGTGTAGGTTGAAAATACAAAATACAATTGAAATTCAAAATACTCACAAAAGGACCCCCCCGGTATTGAAAGACTTACTAAAAAGCAATTTAGATTGTCAATCCCTGCAAAATGCAATCGAGGTAATAAACACTCACAAAATGCAACGTAGATCGAAAAGACTTACAAAATGCAACGGAGATTGAAAACACCCACAAAATGGAGTGGAGATGCAAAAATAACAGTGCGGGAATCTTAAAGGGAAAAGGAAATATAATGAAAAGAATAAACAACAGGAAAGTGAAAGAGGAGAGGGTCCGTCCCACTGGTAAGGGACAAAAGGTTGATGATGATGATAATTGTTGTTTTAAGGGGCCTAACATCGAGGTTATCGGCCCCTAATGATCTGGGTGATAGCGAAAATGATAATGAAATGGAAACCAGAACAAAATTATCCTTGACGGAAAATACGTACAAAAAGGAACTCACAATATGGTCTTACAAAAAGGAATTTAGAACGAAAAGAGTCACAAAAAGAATACGTCATGGAAAAATACCCACAAAACGTAGGCTAGATTCAAAATACGTTCAAAATGCAATGTAGCGTCGAAATACTTACAAAATGCAACTGAAATTCAAAATACTTACAAAATGCAAATGAGATCGAAAATACGTACAAAATGCAATTGAGGTTCAAAATACTTACAAAATGCAATTGAAATTGAAAATACACAATGCAATTCAGATTGAAATAGGCCCTATCCCAGTTCCAATCCATATTATTCACAAAGTGCAATAGAAATTCAAAAGACTTACAAAATGCAATTAAAATTGAAAATGCTTACAAAATGTACGGTGATTCTAACGACTCATGTGGATTGACAATACTTACAAAATGCAATTTAGATTGAAAATACTTGACAAAATGTAATTTAGATTCAAAATACCCACAAAATGCAATTGAGAATCAAAATATGTGCAAAATGCCCACCAAACAAAATGCAATTTAGATACAAAATTCGTGCGAAATGCGGTTTTGGTTGAAAATACTAACAAAATGCAATTGAAATTCAAAATTCTCACTAAAAGGCCCGACTACCTGCATTGAAAGACTTACTAAAAAGTAATTTAGATTGTCAATCTTTACAAAATGCAATTGAGGTTGAAAACAATCGCGAGATGTACTGTAATTTAGATAGAAAAAACTTACAAAATGCAACGTAGATCCATAATGCCTTAAAAAATCGCTAAAAGGGAATTTAGATACACGGTAAACCAAGTAACAAAATCAGTGCGGGAATCTTAAAGAGAAAAGGAAAGGAGAGGGTAGAGAGGGGAGGGTCCGCCCCAAAGGTTGGAAAACGGACCCAGCTCAGGAATCCCTCGGGGTCGCCAACTCCCGAACTCACCAGCCGTGAGCCCCTGAGGGTGTAGCACTTTCTAGGGTGCACCAGAAGTGGTGGGGCTACATACACCCTACCTCCTTGAGGGCTTGAGAAGAAGGCAGGAGAGAACAGGTAAAGAATTAGAAGGCTGACCCCTCCCCGAAGGAAGGGATCAGGAAAGATGAGGCAAGGGCCAATTAAGGCGGGAAAGGAAGAGACTCCCTAGGCCTCGGATACCCTAATACCGTCGGGGTCGGAAAAGAACAAGAGTTGACCAAGGGAGGTCGACAGGAAAGAAGACAGAGAAGAGCCCGGCACAAGTAAGTGGAAGCAATGCTGGACTCAGCTGGGTCCCGTGGTCGCCAACCCACGTCCCACTAGATGTGAGCCCCTGGAGGAGACTTGCAATGGGTTTCAGGTGTTCAAGCGACTACCTAGGCAATCGTAAATCGTTTGCATGCGAGGACCTTATACGCCAGGATGTGGGTACAGACACACCCAAGGGGTTAATGAGCTCGGCTGTACTGTAGAAGGTAAGAGACGCAGAGGTAATCCTAGAGGCGATTGCTAGATATAGTGTATAGGCACATGCTAGATTCAGTGTTGAACTATTTCGGAGCTTAGCCTCCAATAATATAAAGCCTACCCAATCATAGTGTTCTCTGCATCAACACTGTCCTCCTAGCAGTGCGTGTATTGACCATTAATAACATTGCTATCGCAAGTTAATCCAGCAAAAATGCAGTTAGTTCATTTCAACTGCAGATTTTCCCTAGCATGTGCAACTATAATGCAATTAATGTCTGGTAGTTACAAGCGTAGGGTAGATGGTTGCAATGAATGTTTTGCAGTTGATGACTTTGCTGTTCCGTATGACGTGATATAGGCTATGCTCTATGGTCTGCAACAGCTCGTTATTTTAGCAAAGCAAGGTCCGTGTAGGCTACATACCTAGTCTGCTTATTATTATTATTGCTTTATTAATCCTATAAATTTCCTTCTTGGCTCTCAACAAGGAGATTCATGAAAGCTAGTTCCAGGAAGTTTTTACTTCTAGAGCCTTGTTTGCAAAACGGCACGCAGCAGTAAACCATCGTAATAAAATGGTCTTATTCCAATGCATGACTTGTTTCATGAGTACACAATGTGTGTAATTATTTAATGATTATATAGTAATAATTGAAATGCCGCCAAATTAGGACTCTCTTGATACGAAATCTCGAGCATCAAATAACTTTAAATATTATTAATAATGTTACATACTAGTGACTAGGGTTGTTATTAATTAAATAATGAAAGTCATTATTATATAAATGATAAATGATCATACCTTTCCAGCCCATTGCATCGGCAATGAGCCTCTACGTCTGGTCTTTGAAGAAGTTATCCTTGTATTTCGGCTCACTCATGTCGTACAGCCAACGACGTTCCCTCACAAGATCAATAAAAATCTCCTCTGTCCCAATGTCAGCACATTCAGTCATCATCGTCTTTTTATATAATTATATGTTATAAGAATATACCGCGAATACACAAGTCAACCACACAGCAAGACGAGCGAAAAACGACAAAGTGACGTCAGCTTGTGATCTTTTCTGATTGGCTCTTAAATATGCAGTTGGCTGTCGATTGTCAACTATCTACTACCGACAAGCAACTTCACATTGTAAATGACGCCATAAGAGAGCGCGGGTCAGCCTTCAACTGCAGTCTGCCGACTGCGCATTGTGGGTGGAGCTTTACCCCGCTATTCAAAATGTGATATGGCTTTTCCTTTTTATAGACTCCTTGATCTTTATGGATCAGCCATAGTTAATTCCTTTGTTTCTCTGTATACCTTGGTAGATGTCAGATGCGCATCATGTATGTGTTAAGTTAAGATTAATAAAACCTAACAAACAGGTTTATTAAAGCGTTCATATCTATTACAATTTATTAATCTTAACTAAAAATGGATCGACTACTAAGACCCGAGCGCCTGAACATCGACCCAGAATCTAGCAGCGCACAACAAGAATGGAATCACTGGTACAGCACGTTCAGGAACTTCATAGTGTCTTACCAAGTATGTGACGCCGACAAATTAAGAATCCTGATAAATCATGTCTCACCTTCAGTATACGAATATTTCAATAAAGTTAAAACGTTCAATGACGCAATAAGCATTTTGGTTAGCACGTTCACAAAACCGGTCAACGAAATATTTGCGCGTCACAAATTAGCAACCAGAAAGCAGCTAGCTGGAGAGTGTCGAGATATATAGAATCTTTGAAGCTTCTGAGCAAAGATTGTAACTTTAAGGCTGTAACAGCGGAAGTAAATAGAGATGATTGTGTTCGCGACGCTTTCATTGCCGGTCTTCTTAACTCCAATATTCGTCAGAGACTATTAGAAAATCTTAACCTCACTCGTGATGAGGCTTCAATAAAGACAAAGGCTTTTGAGTCAGCGATGGAACAGTCCCTTAAGTATCAAGAGCCTGTTTCAGTCAGTGCTGTTCAGGATCGTCGTGCTAGTTCACCCAGACCACCCTCAATTACTTATGCCAGCCGTGACAGCCTCGTGTAAAGTTGTTGCAGTGACAAACAGGAAGTGCTATTTTTGTGGACTTGCCTATCACAAGAGGAATGAATGCCCAGCAAGGGAAGCTATTTGTCGTGCATGATCGAAAACTGGTCACTACGCCAAAGTTTGTAGAAGTGCCAAACCGAATAGTTCCCAGAAATCTTACCATTGCCATACTGTAGTCTTATCTTCTGCCTCTTCCACACCATCTTGTCTGGCAAAAGCAATAATTCCCATTCTCTTAAATGGAACGAAAGCGAATGCTCTGGTAGACACTGGTAGTTCTACAAGTTTTATTTCTGAGAGGTTGGTCCGGAAGCTCCGGCTCCCCGTGTGTGCAAGTAGTCTCACAGTAACAATGACCTCAACATCTCTTAGGGCCGGTTTCACCAGCTCCGCTTAACGAAATAAGGGTGGTTTAAACTATCCTCAATGACGTGACCCGTTGCACCAGTCCGAAAGGGCGGCTTAGCGGGCACTCAGGCTAAGCGGTCATGTTCGTCGGTTTAACGCTGGTTTAAGGCTCGCTTACAGATAAAATGGCGCATGTCAAGTTGTAATCTGGTGCATATTTCAGCTGGTTCGGTGTGATGTCAAAAGAAATACTGTAATTTTACTTCAAACGTGATTTTTTAGTGATTTTATTAACGGTGTTCTTCTTGTTGCATTTCGGCCAACTAAAGGACTACGTTATTTCAACCGGTGTCTGCGTCGAGCTCTAGTGATCTGTTCGTGTATAACTGCTCGCATGAATTCTTGTTATTAACAGTGTTATTAATATTATTAATAATGTCAGATTTTGAATCAGACGATGATGAGGAACTTTCAGACATAATTTATAGACGTCCGATAACTATATATGTTAGGCCCACCTATTTCCAGAGTATAGCCTAGACGATGTCGAATTTATTACCAGATTTCGTCTAACGAAACTGACTGTCCAGACTGTTTTGGAGCAAATTCAAGCTAGACTACTACACAGGAGCAACAGGTGAGTTATAATACAGCTAATGTTATAAGCATAAAATGATTTAAATTCATGTGGACTTTGGATGCTTATTAGAGGTTATGTCTGCACATAGGCATAAACAGTAGAGGTTATGTCTACTTTACCAAGCATATAGGCGTAAATAGTTTGTAGGCAGCAATTTATTAACAATGTAGTAGCCTATACAGTTGCCGGGATGTACTGCCATGGCAACGTAGACTTATAGGTTAATCAACTGATCCACAAATGTGTGTGGTCATAGTAAGAAAGAAAAAGAGGGGGGTATTTTTGTAACTACAGTAGTAATTACTACATCAGGGCACTGAAACTACTATTCGCAAGGATAATCATAGATACCTCTGTATTCATAACTTTACTGTTTATTTCTACTCAAAACCTAAAAACTGTTCTTCTGTTTCAGAAACCATGCTGTATCTCCCATGGATCAGCTACTTCTGACCTTGAGGTTTTATGCAAGTGGTTGCCACTTAATTACTGCTGGGGATTTTTTAAAGGTGCATAAGGCGACAGCATGCCGCATTGTAAAGAGAGTGTCTGTGGCATTAGCCGAACTAAGACCCCATTATGTAAAGTTTCCTACCACTAGGGAAGAAATTATAAGTGCTCAACGCAGCTTCAAAGCTGAATTTAATTTCCCCAGAGTAGTAGGTGTAATAGATTGCACCCTCATCAAAATTCAGTCACCTGGAGGGGAGAATCCTGAGATATATCGGAACAGGAAGGGGTACTTTTCGTACAATGTACAGGTTATTGCTGGTCCTGATCTGAAGATAGTGGACATCGTTGCGAGATGGTATAGGTCGATTCATGACTCCACCATTTTCAATAACTGTGAGAGGAGAGCGATGTTTGAAATTGGTCGCTATGGGAACGGTATTCTCTTGGGTGATTCTGGGTACCCACTTCTACCATTTCTCTTGACACCTCTCGACAACCCGGAAACTCCAGCAGAGCTCTTATGTAATCAATCTCACATTCGCACCAGAAATTGTGTGGAAAGATTATTGGGTTGCTGGAAGAGGAAATTTCCCATACTGTCTTTGGGTCTCAGAGTGGGCCAACAAACTGGTTTAGCCATCTTTGTGGCTACTGCAGTTGTCTTCAACTTCAGCAGAGATATGGGTGAAGTTGATGCTCCAGCTGATCCCGATGTAGTTATTGACGAACCTGCAGATGACATACAGCTGGCCCTTTCAATCGAAGGAATGAGGCTACTAGAAGACAACTCATCGAGGACTACTTTCAAACCCTTTTGTAAGAATCCTGCTATTGATGTGATAGAAGCCGCTTTTCAGTGTTGCTTATTTCTATAAAAGAAACCTTTCCAGTCGGTCAACACAAATTGTGCCCAATTACATTACTACAGGCCACCAGTTTAAATAGGAACGGTTGCTTTAGAACATAAATAAAAAATAGTGTAGACAACATCGTTCCTGAAGTTATTCACGTTAATAATAACGCAACAACAGTAGAAGTGAGCAATACTATCTGTAAGTTAAATAAGTCTGATGCGTTACACATGTTTTTACGAACGTATGTTATCTGAACATTGTGTATATACAGTATTTGTGCATAGGTGTAATTCATAAACATTGTAGGCCCTACATTAACTAATTTGAAGTGAGCAGGATCTGGTGATGATCTCCTTGACGATTGAAACATTTCATCCAACCCCCATTTTTGTACATAAAAGCTTGTTATTTGGAATACCTATATCTTGTTTCTTTCAGGTTAGAGCATGCAAATACTTGTTTTGCCGCCTATTGTAATAGGGCACAATTTGTGTTGACATACTAGAATTTTTCTGCTATTTCAGAACAAGTGAACTTTTGTGTTGATTTTCTTAAGCGGTTTGGTGTGGCAAGCATCATACCCTCACTGGCATAAAATTTCAGACAAAAAATCAATGTTGAACCGCTTCAAACCTGGTACAAATTGAATATTGTGACATTGCAACGATATGGCAATGTGCTGTTTACGGATGAGTCCCGATTCTGTTTGAGGGCACCGGATGGGAGGGAGAAAGTATGGAGAAGGCCCGGGGAACGTTAATCACCCTGTACCTTCTCTGCAAAGACACTGTACAATGGACGCTCTCTGATGGTATGGGCTGGGATTACATCGGATACACGCATGGAGCTTGTCCTGATGCATGACAACGCTCGCCCACACGTTGCTGTCTATGTACGTGAGTACCTGGATGAAGTCAGAATTGAGCTCATGGTGTGGCGTAGAGTAATCATTCATACATGATACAGTATAACAGGTCGGAGGACAATACGATGGATTCCAGGTTTGGACATTTCCAAATTCGTGTTTCTTCCTTGTGACAGTTATGTTTATCAACTATTGTTCTAACTTAATTAATGTTATAATATTTCATTAATACAAGGTTTGAAGCGGTCCAACATTGAGTTTTATCTGAAATTCACAGTGTTTCGCCGTTTTTTGCCGGTGAGTGTATGTAGGCCTACTTAAATGTAAATAATTCTTGTTGGGATTCTTATGTAACTTAAATATCTTGTGACAACCATATAATTTAAGGACGCCTGTATCTATAGGTAACTCTTCGGGAGTGATGAACATGCAAAACTACTTAAATTAAATTAGGGGAAATACCTTGTGTAATGATGAATAATAATTGTGGAAAGGATTACGTTAAAGATGTTTTCTCCTCCGCCCACTATAAATAGTGAAATTTTAGTTGTGTCGGACATTGTAGGCGTGATTTATGGGACAAATAAAATATTGCCAACCCCACGCATACGTGTGGTGTTTGTTATGCTCCGCTCGCATCGTTGTATTTCCATGTTAAGAAGGCTTTGCATACAATAACAAGCCTAACCTGGGGCTCACGCCCCAGACCCCTTGCCTATAGCACAAGCAGTAATTTTCAGTCAGACAGAAGACAATAGTATCTCGCTTCGCTAGCTTAGCTCTCTACGCATGACCTGTGTTGCTTTTTCTTTGTACTATACCATGACAACAGTGAAATGCTGTGTGCATCTCAGTAACGGTTGAAGACACCTAATGCGCCTCTTTCAGTAACAGATGACAATGACGGTGTAGGATCCACATTCATCACCCCCAAAGAATTACCGGTACCTATCTATATACCCTTTGAACTGTTGAAACTATGTTCTATTTATTTTGGTTCTACATAGCTTCATGTAACTTTTATGCATTTTTTTAAACAATCTTTCTTTGCATCTTTTAATTAATTTTCTTAGGTTCCTGCTTTTGTTCTTTAGTTGAATTTTTATAGGGTACATTTAATGATTATTGATGTTTTAAGGGGTGGAACAGTGAGGTCATCTGCCCCTTAGGGTAAATTTGTCGTTTGTAACTTTTTTAAACAAATACATGTAATTATTGCTGTGTTACCTGTGTGGAAGTGTTCAAACAAAGTAAACATGGGAGTGGTACTGTATAGATTAGAGATATCTTACACTGGAAAATTCCCCTGGACACAAAACCATGATGACATGGACGACACTAAAGGTTTAAACAATGCATACATGTTATGGTCGATGTGTTAAATAGGGCTTTACATAAAAACACAAAGCTAGCCAGGGACTTACGCCCCAGGCCCACTCGCTTGTAGTACAAGCTGTAGAACAGTGGTCTAACGTAGTTGCGACTAATGGTTTTGAATTGTCTCACCATGGCTCTAGAAGTGTGCAGTGCAACTCTTCAATTAAATTAAGCAACTAAACACCCGTGATTGCATCCGCATGTAACTACGCACTGTTTGAAATCTTTCCTCATTACAGCTGAGTACACACATTTTTTTTCTGATTTGGTAGTTATATTCCTTTTTTTTTACAACCTTAGGGCACTTCTGATGTCACTGGTGTGCATTAGTCTATTTCGGCCTTGCTTAATTTTTCATATTAAATCAGATTGTTTTTGATTACTGTTTGAGCCTTATTTGTTGGAATGTTTGAATACATATCTTGTACATTGAAAGAATGCATTTTATGATTGTATCCTAGAATTATGTTTTTTACCTTCTTACTAAAATTTATAGAATTTATAAAACTAGTGTTTACCTCCATTTCTATATATTTCTTCTTTAAAAATTGTAGTTCATACTTGTCAGGCTGCTCTTGAAATATACTATAGCTCTTATTGGCATGTCTTTTTTATGGGGTTTTGGTAACACTCTTGTGAGCCTAAGCTCGTGTTCATGTTTATTAATTTTGGGGGGTCGTTTCCATCAAATTGGACATTGAGGGTTTTTTATGGTTTTAATTTTCTTTGTGCATTATTTGTTGGGCCCTTATACATTTTTTTAAATGTTGTTTTTGTAATGGTACAAGTCATTGTTTTCAGGCCAGAAATGTCCTGTATGTAGGTATGTGAGCAAGAAGCACTGCAAGATGTTTCTTTCCACATCAAGTATTAACCCTTGTGTGGTCGCATAAGAAACTTATTTGGCTGCACACGGTGAAAAAGACACTGTCCAAGAGACCCTGTATTATTAAAAGCAGGGTAGGCCTATACTTACTGACTTTTCTATTTCAACCCACAGTGCAATATGTCGCACCCCGGTGGAAAACTGCCACAAGTCAAAAAGGACACTTTTTCAGGAGAAGCATTTAAAGATTTTGAGCTAATAGGAAAAGTATAAATATTTCCATAAATAAAGTGAAAGTAACGTATCACTAACTTCTGACCCCGACAGTATTAGGGTATCCGAGGCCTAGGGAGTCTCTTCCTTTCCCGCCTTAATTGGCCCTTGTCTCATCTTTTCTGATTCCCTCCTTCTGCGAGGGGTCAGCCTTCTTTTTCTTTTCAAGTTATCTCCTGCCTTCTGCTTAAGGCCCTCAAGGAGGCCGGGTGTATGTAGCCCCACCACTTTTGGTGCACCCTAGATAATGCTACACCCTCAGGGGCTTACGGCTGGTGAGTTCGGGAGTTGGCGACCCCGGGGGATTCCTGAGCTGGGTCCGTTTTCCCCTTTTGTCCCTTACCCTTGGGGGCGGACCCTCTCCTCTTTCACTTTCCTATCTGCTTTTCATGGCTCTCCTTACTTCCAAGTCCCTCAATCCGCCTTCTTCGAGGGTTGAGGGCATTTCTTTTCCTCCTGTCCTTTATTTGCCTTATTCTCCTTTAGTTTTCATTTTCTTCTTCTAGTATGTAGGATAGTAGTTAGTTTTAGTTTTAAGTTCGCTTTTCATTTTCATCTTCACGATCACCCAAACCATCAGGGGCCGATAACCTAGATGTTAGGCCCCTTAAAACAACAATTATCATCATCATCATCATCAGTCCGTGGTGAGCCGGTATCCGGGATCAGGGCTTCTATTCACGGATGGTTCGAGGGTAAACGAGAAAGTAGGCTGTGCATTTGTGGTTGAGGATCGTCGGTTTCTCTTTTCACTTCCCGAGGCCTGTGTCATGTACACTGCGGAGCTCTATGCCATCTTAGAGGCTCTGCGGTACACGTTATCAGATGATCACCAGCACTTTCTTGTGTGTACTGACTCTGAGTGCGCTGCAGGCGATCGATGTGTGTTTTCCGAAGCACCCGTTGGTCCAGCGTGTGCATGACCTGCTCGTCAGTTCGCGTAACGCTGGAACCGGGGTGACCTTTGTGTGGCTTCCTAGCCACATGAGTATTGCGGGAAACGAGCTTGCTGATCAGGCGGCGAGAGAGGCAGTCGCACTGCTCTCGCTACCGTATAAGGTGCCTGCTAGTGATGTGCTCTCTCAGTTGCGGCATTCGATGCTGTCGCATTGGGACCCCACCCAACAAACTGAGAGGCATCAAGGGGACAACGAAGGTGTGGAAATCTTCCTTCCGATCTCTCCGGAAGGAAGCTGTGGTACTCTGTCGACTCCGGATCGGCCATGGGATTGCTACGCACTCCCACTTGCTGAAGATAGAAGATCCCCCTGTGTGTCCTTGCGGCGCCCACCTAACCGTGGCACACCTTCTCTTGGAGTGTGTGGATCTGGCCGATCTGCGCAGGACTCTTAAACTGCCTAATACCCTCTCCCTTCTTCTCCGTGATGACGGGCCGTCAGCTGACCTCGTCATCTGGTTCATGAGGGAGAGTTGTTACTTTTTTAAGGTTTAATGTGTAGTTACGACTGTTAATACAGGTTAAATCTGTTTTATGTTTTTTATTGTGTTCATCTATTTTATTGTTCACTATGCCTAGTTTGTTTTATCCTTTTTTACCATCCGCCTTTTATTTATTTTTTATTCAAATAAGGCATAATTTTTGGGGCTCACTGTCTGTTTTATAAACACCATTTTCGTTTCATCCATGGCAGTGAGTTGTTTTTATCTACATCCTTTCATTTCACGCCATTTCATTTCATTAGGGGCCGATAACCTCGATGTTAGGCCCCTTAAAACAACAATTATCATCATCATCATCATCATCTTGTTCTCTTCCGACCCCGACGGTATTAGGGTATCCGAGGCCTTGGGAGTCTCTTCCTTTCCCGCCTTAATTGGCCCTTGTCTCATCTTTTCTGATTCCCTCCTTCTGCGAGGGGTCAGCCTTCTTTTTCTTTTCATGTTATCTCCTGCCTTCTGCTTAAGGCCCAAGAGGAGGCTGGGTGTATGTAGCCCCACCACTTTTGGTGCACCCTAGATAATGCTACACCCTCAAGGGCTCACGGCTGGTGAGTTCGGGATTTGGCGACCGCGAGGGATTCCTGAGCTTGGTCCGTTTTCCCCTTTTGTCCCTTACCTTTGGAGGCGGACCCTCTCCTCTTTCACTTTCCTATCTGCTTTTCATGGCTCTCCTTCCTTCCAAGTCCCTCAATCCGCCTTCTTCGAGGGTTGAGAGCATTTCTTTTCCTCGTGTCCTTTATTTGCCTTATTCTCCTTTAGTTTTCCATTTCTTCTTCTAGTATGTAGGTTAGTAGTTAGTTTTAGTTTTAAGGTCGCTTTTCATTTTCATCTTCACGATCACCCAAACCATCAGGGGCCGATAACCTAGATGTTAGGCCCCTTAAAACAACAATTATCATCATCTACATCATCATCATAATGGCAAGAAAATCTCGTGATCTTCCGCCAACACCAAGTTCCTCATTTTTCTACTAGAAAGCGCTGTAGTGTCAAGGACCTTCGATATCTATCCTCCTTGACTTGAGTGCTTCAAGGAACAACAAAATTTGACATGAGAGCTGCCCTCTGGGTTTCAAATAACAAAGCTTGCACCCGGCACCGGATGCCATAGGATATTATTTTTAGTAGACATTCTGTGTCGGATCGTCCAAAGACAGGTGATCCTCACTCTACAACAGCAGCTCAAGGCCGCTTTCTCACCATAATAAAAGCGCTACAAGGCGCCCGATCAGGGCCGTGGAGAGCCGCCACGGGCCCTGAGGCTGGACTCAGCCCGGGCCCCCTCTCTCTGTCCCTCATTGATAAGTCATATACTATTATTCTGGGTTATAATAACAACAGTAATAATAATGTTAAAAATAATAATTATTATTAATTCTGCATTTTATTTTTATTAGTATTATTATAAAATTGCCTAAAGTAATTGAATATTAAAAGACACCTATTTTGCATAAAATAACAAAAACCTTACAATAACACTTCAGAAAATTACATCGACAAATTCGCTGATAAAATTATTTGTTTGTAGCCTATAATAATTTTAGATTACATTAGCTGCATGATCCATCTAGCTTATATTCACAAATATATGCAGTCCACAAATTCAGAACTGTCACTATGAATAAGGTATTATTTTAGAATATACCGTAGTTTACGCAAATACATTTTAAAAATGGTGTGCTAAACTATACACAAATTTGAGGTTTTTATTAGTAAGCTTGTACTTTTTTTTCAATAGCAACTAACAACAAAAGTCACGTGTGACTTAAAAGGATATCCAAGTAAACCGTAGTAAGTGTGTACAGCAAATATATAATATATACAATTATCTACATATAAACAGTTATGATGATGATAATTTGTTGTTTTAAGGGGCCTAACATCTAGGTTATCGGCCCCTGATGGTTTGGTTGATCGTGAAGATGAAAATGAAAAGCGAACTTAAAACTAAAACTAACTACTTACCTAAATACTAGAAGAAGAAATGGAAAACTAAAGGAGAGTAAGGCAAATAAAGGATAGGAGGAAAAGAAATGCCCTCAACCCTCTAAGAATGCGGAATGAGGGACTTGGAACGAAAGAGAGCCATGAAAGGCAGATAGGAAAGTGAAAGAGGAGAGGGTCCGCCCCAACCCCCCAGGGGCTCACATCTAGTGGGTTGTGGGGTTGGCGACCACGGGGCTCCAGCTGAGTCCGGCATTGCTTCCACTTACTTGTGCCGGGCTCCTCTCTGTCTTCTTTCCTGTCGACCTCACTTGGTCAACTCTTGTTCTCTTTCGACCCCGACGGTATTAGGGTATCCGAGGCCTAGGGAGTCTCTTCCTTTCCCGCCTTAATTGGCCCTTGTCTCATCTTTTCTGATTCCCTCCTTCTGCGAGGGGTCAGCCTTCTTTTTCTTTTCATGTTATCTCCTGCCTTCTGCTTAAGGCCCTCAAGGAGGCAGGGTGTATGTAGCCCCACCACTTTTGGTGCACCCTAGATAATGCTACACCCTCAGGGGCTCACGGCTGGTGAGTTCGGGAGTTGGCGACCCCGAGGGATTCCTGAGCTGGGTCCGTTTTCCCCTTTTGTCCCTTACCTTTGGGGCGGACCCTCTCCTCTTTCACTTTCCTTTCTGCCTTTCATGGCTCTCCTTCCCTCCAAGTCCCTCAACCCGGATTCTTCGAGGGTTGAGGGCATTTCTTTTCCTCCTGTCCTTTATTTGCCTTATTCTCGTTTTGTTTTCCATTTCTTCTTCTAGTATGTAGGTTAGTAGTTAGTTTTAGTTTTAAGTTTGCATTTCATTTTCATCTTCACGATCACCCAAACCATCAGGGGCCGATAACCTAGAAGTTAGGCCCCTTAAAACAACAAGTATCATCATCATCAACCCTTTTGTCCCTTACCCTTGGGGCGGACCCTCTCCTCTTTCACTTTCCTATCTGCTTTTCATGGCTCTCCTTCCTTCCAAGTCCCTCAATCCGCCTTCTTCGAGGGGAGGGCATTTCTTTTCCTCCGGTCCTTTATTTGCCTTATTCTCCTTTAGTTTTCATTTTCTTCTTCTAGTATGTAGCTTAGTAGTTAGTTTTAGTTTAAGTTCGCTTTTCATTTTCATCTTCACGATCACCCAAGCCATCAGGGGCCGATAACCTAGATGTTAGGCCCCTTAAAACAACAATTATCATCATCATCGGTCCGCCCCAAAGGTAAGTGACAAAAGGGGAAAACGGACACAGCTCAGGAATCCCTCGGGGTCGCCAACTCCCGAACTCA
Organism: Meconema thalassinum; assembly: GCA_946902985.2. Lineage (NCBI taxonomy): Eukaryota > Metazoa > Arthropoda > Insecta > Orthoptera > Tettigoniidae > Meconema > Meconema thalassinum. The sequence goes on along the minus strand of OX336392.1, from coordinate 487,893,754 downwards.
CCAGCCGTGAGCCCCTGAGGGTGTAGCATTATCTAGGGTGCACCAAAATTGTTGGGGCTACATACGCCCTGCCACCTTGAGGGCCTATATAAACAGTTAATTAGCATTAAAACATTTCAATTAATTTACATTTTAATCTCAAGGCCCCTGTTCATAAGATGGAGGCTTTCCTTGCCTTTGTGTTAGCAAATGTGTCGATTATCCTATTGAAGTCAAGCTGTCGGGCTAGGCGAGGTTCCACTGCTAGATTTCCCAAGCTAGACAAGCGATCCTGGGTCATGGTGGAGCGAAGAACATTTTTCACTCTTGCCAATAAGCTGAATGATCTTTCGGCCTCAGCAACTGTTGCTGGTAGTGTGCTAAAGATGCGTAGTGCTATGCAGACATTTGGAAACAAATTTACAAGTTTCTGCTGAAGAAGCATGTTAAGAAGTTTGTTAGCAGCTTGAACTGATTTCAAGCGTTACATGTCTCCAATAATATCCTCTGAAACATTACTGTACTTCTTATTCTGACATGACTGGGAACTTCCATAAAAAGTTGTAGGAATCATTAAATTCCCGAATAGCCTTGTAACGTGTCGTAATGTTTGCTAGAACGCAGTCGAGAAGAACGAAGAAAACACTTCTTCTAAACCACTCCTCTGGGTCAGCACTGTCTTCTTGAATACTTCCGTCCGCCAAACATATCCTGGATTTGCGTTTTTCAGGAAAGGTTGACGTAATATTTAGGCTGTTGCTGACGAGTTTACACTCGTGCAAAATTTGCTCCCAGCACTTCCTAAGAGCAATGGGATCATTTAAAAGACTGTCAATGTTTTCGACTTCTATATCCAGAGTAGCATCCCTTGCTTGTAAGACAGTGCTTCTGTAGTTTATGGCTGTAAGAACTTTGAACCAAATCGATGCCATGAGGACACATTCAAATGAGTGAACATAACTATCAACTCCCTTTATATCGCTTAAAGTTTCAGCGGTCAAATTCAAAACCTGTGCATTTTTTACAGCCTATCTTATACCGGGAAGACTTTTTGCGAAGGGCTTCACACACTCAATTCTAGCAGACCAACGGGTTTTTGACATGCTGTCAAGAGAGCAACCAATAGAATTTCCCATCTCTGGGGACTGGAACTAAATATGTTGTAGCACTTGTGAAGTACTCCAAAGAACGTTATGGCTTCTGTACAACTCTCAGCTGCTTCAACTCCGCACAGATTTAACGTGTGAGCAGCGCATGGCGAAAGGGTGGCTAGAGGATTGTCGCTCAATATGTGGCTTTGAGCTCCTTTATATTGTCCACTCTAGTTGCTGCCGTTATCATATCCTTGACCACGACAGTCGCTCAGGGGAATATGGTACTTGCTCAGAGTGTCACGAATTAGCTGGGCTGTTGCAGTCCACGAACGTGAGAAACCGTTCCTGAATTGTGTATTTCTTCAGTTTGTTTTCAGCACATAAACTGAGATACCGTAAAATGAACACAGTTTGTTCTAAATACGCGGAGTCAGGTGTCGCATCCACGATTATTGAATAATACTTAGCTGCTTCTCGTTCCTTCAAAATGGCACGTATTACATGATCCGCACAGTGTTCAATGAATTCGTTTTGAATATCTGGGGACAAATAATGTACTTGTAATCGAGTGTGTACCATGTGTGAGGCTTTGACTTTGTTTAGGTGGTCTTGCAACACTGGTTCATAATGCCCAATCAACTCCAAAATTCCGAGAAAGTTGCCGTTTTTTGGATCACCTAAAAGATGACTGTCACCTCTTAGTGGCAAACCTCTTTCTCCTAGACAGAAAATTCTCGAGAGTATTTGCCTGCATTTCGCAGCCTCGGTATTGGTAATCTCAAAAAGCAACATATCTATAGTCGAATCATCACTAAGATGCTTTTCTAAAGAGCGCCACTCAATATAGCAAGTCTTCTGATTCACACTATTTCCATGTGGTGTTATTCGGTCATTTCCCCAGGGGCTCACATCTAGTGGGCGTGGGTTGGCGACCACGGGGCCCCAGCTGAGTCCGGCATTGCTTCCACTTACATGTGCCGGGCTCCTCTCAGTCTTCTTTCCTGTCGACCTCCCTTGGTCAACTCTTGTTCTCTTCCGACCCCGACGGTATTAGGGTATCCGAGGCCTAGGGAGTCGCTTCCTTTCCCGCCTTCATTGGCCCTTGTCTCATCTTTCCTGACACCCTCCTTCTGCGAGGGGTCAGCCTTCTTTTTCTTTTCATGTTCTCTCCTGCCTTCTGCTCAAGGCCCTTAAGGAGGCAGGGTGTATGTAGCCCCACAACTTTTGGTGCACCCTAGATAATGCTACACCCTCAGGGGCTCACGGCTGGTGAGTTCGGGAGTTGGCGACCCCGAGGGATTCCTGAGCTGGGTCCGTTTTCCCTTTTTGTCCCTTACCTTTGGGGCGGACCCTCTCCTCTTTCACTTTCCTATCTGCCTTTCATGGCTCTCCTTCCTTCCAAGTCCCTCAATCCGCCTTCTTCGAGGGTTGAGGGCATTTCTTTTCCTCCTGTCCTTTATTTGCCTTATTCTCCTTTAGTTTTCCATTTCTTCTTTTAGTATGTAGGTTAGTAGTTAGTTTTAGTTTTAAGTTCGCTTTTCATTTTCATCTTCACGATCACCCAAACCATCAGGGGCCGATAACCTCGATGTTAGGCCCCTTAAAACAACAATTATCATCATCATCATTATTCGGTCATATAGTTTTCTCCAGTTACCAATGCTGACCTATTTGTCACACAAGACTTGCTAAATAAACGGCAAGGTAAACAAAGAAGTGCATTTTTCCCTTCACTCCATACTAGCCAGTCCCTGTTCACTACCTCACCATTTTTAAGTGTGGATTGAAGTACTGAACAAGGAAACATATGCACACCAAGTGTAACTATTTCTTGTATTTGAGTCTGCGTAGGATATAATGTTTCGAGTTTACCTATGTCATAGTCCAGTGGCTTGGAGTAAGAATCATGTACCTTTTTCTCTGAAGTTGTTGATACAAGACTATTTACTCCGAAATTTTGACTACTTGGAGGACAGTTCTTTTACCATATTATTTTCTGATTCATCTGAATGCCCTATTCCGCTTATGTTTACATCTGAAGTGTCATTTATGGACGTGTGTGTTCCGCTGTTCTTCTGTCCTTCCTGCGGAGAGCAACTTTCCTTCTCACTGCTACTACATGAAAGCGCACGCAATTTTGTGTCACAGGTAACTGGGTCGCTTGGATGCTTCGATTTATCAGAGAAGAATCCCATCTTTTCGAATGTTATTTGGCCCTTGATTACAGCTTTCTCTCTTGTATCTCGTTCTTTTATTTTCTTAGCTCCCGATTTATGACGATAATCCATTCTAAAACAATATTGTTAACATATCAAAAATATAACACTGCGATTATATAATGTACGTCCAAAACTAAATATGCAATGGTCCAAAACCGGCTGATTTGTTTAGCCATCCACAAAAGAGAAAACTGACAAATGGTAAGCTCTCTGTAGGAATTCACATGACTTATCCAGAGATTTTCATAGTTCAACGCACTAAACTGCTATTACAATAGATATTTCCTTATTTCGTGAAGATAATTACTAGTCATTACTGTTTGTTACACGTTTCTGTTTTCTATACATCTATCAAAGAATGGATAGTAAGTTGGTACTGAATATTAATGGGAATATTGGTGGATTAATTAAAACTGTAGCCAAGTTTTAAGCAGTCGCTATTTCAATACATATAAAATAAACAACTGGCGAACTATTTAATTAAACCGTAATCATACCACCCTTAAACATTTCATATTATGCATGTTACATAGGGACAAGACAGCACAGCTGTCCAGTTGCTTGCTTCTCACCCTGGTGGACCAAGTTTGATTCCTGGTTAATTAATACGCATTTCAAATTGTAGTTCAAATTCAAAATGCCAAAAATTGCCGCTGTTTATATAGTCTCATTTCTCTAGGAATTTAGGAAGCATATTAGCTGCAGTCCTATCAGCCCCACCTCTGGATCGGCCCCCTGTTAAAATCAAATCAACAGCTACTTCCATGGCCGTCATACTTACAAATACGGTATCCTAAAACATGCGTGAATGTTGGAATAGGGTATTATTAGTTCAGTGGATAACATACTAGGATTAGGCCGAAGAGTCCTGTGATTGATTCCCGGCCAAGATGGCAAGATTTTAATCTCCAGTGGAATTCACTGACGTCTTCAACATTAAATTCATCCACGACGTGCAGACCGAGCATAGACAACCACAAATACCGGCACCAGGCCTCGAGGAGGCCACACGTTATAGTAATAATATTCATCCCAAAGGATGAGGCAATTCTGGGTGCAAAGGAAAGCCAAATGTAACAAGACTGAACGTGGTCCTAGCTAATTATATACATAATAATAATAATAATAAAACGTGGGGCTACAGCCCATGAAGGGCCTAGGCCTACCAAGCGACCGCTGCACAGTCATTTGGCCTGTAGATATTGGGGTGACGCGTGGTTAGAGCGTCGGGTGCCCTCGGCCGTTAATCTGGGTCTCCATGACCGGGGCACAACCTCACTGTAGGAAAGCTACTCAATTGTCCTCATGAGGTTGAGTGCACCCCATTCCAGCCCTTACGTCAGTTTCTAATATTCCTGACGGTACCGGGAATGGAACCCGGGGCGATTGTGAGGCAGGCACGCTGCCCAACACGGGGCCTGCAATAATAATAATAATAATAAAACTGTGTTCTCTAATTTCATGTCCATTATTATTTTATTTAATATTGCTTGGCAGTGTGTATTTTCATCTAACAACATTTAGAATATCTGGCTGAAAGTTTTCATTTATCCCGGATGAGGTGTTTAAGGACCAAATATATCTTCAGTTTGGATGTTGTGTTTGTTATGGTTTGGCGTCAATACTGCTGGAGCGAATGGCATGAACATTCGTATGTAAGTAGAAAGCAGCCATAAAATAAAACTAGGCTACATACTGAATTTGTAATACAGTACAGAGGGATGAGGGGGTTAATAGGAAGCCTCAATTCCCTGCAGCAAGCCAATTGCGCAATCTGTATTCTTCGCTTGACGTCACAATACCAGGTGTAGAACTTGCTGATCTCAGAATGCCACAAGGTGACTTGTCCTGACATGGATATCACAACATAATATAATGTACAGTAGCCTACCGGTACCACAATGAAGCCTCTAAGCAAGCTGGCAAATCTCTTCTCACCGATAGTGGAGTGACTAAATATTATGCTGGCATGGGTCATCGATAAAAGGTTGGTTTTGAAATTCGAGCTCTGCTGCTGGTTTGAATCTGACCACGGTCATGGATGTGTTTATCTTCTCATTAATTGTAAGCCCATTACATTTCTATGATATAAGATATACATTACAATCATCTTTCCTCATCATACCAAGACTGGCCGCGTGGCGCAGAAAAAACGTTCTAGTCTGATGTGCCCTAGGTTACAGGATCGAACCCTTGCGCTGTCAGTTGACATTAGAGGATGCGCAAATGTGAGGGAGCCGTGTGAGTAACTTAACTGGCACGTTAAAGATCCCTTAGCGTCTGTAAAAGCCTAAATAGTTAAGAGGAACGCAAAACCAATAACAGTATTACATTATACCAAGACACATAATAGAAGTAAAAATAAATTCCATTAAAACTGGCCGCATACCTTAGAAAAAAAGGCAGAAAACCTACAAATATTTCTAAAAAAAACATCCTTTTGTGGAATTTGCGTGCTGGTTGATAGCTTATTTTTCTTATCAGCTGTTTAATGTTCAATTTTGTGACCCCAAGTGTGCTCCCTTAAAAGTACCTAATCCTAAGCAGAAGAATGCACTGGGTGCAAATTGCGAAATTACATGTTCGATAGTTTAACCATAACTACGCTAACCCCTGTCACCAGTCTACTTTGTTTCCCTTACAAAGCAAACCCGACAACGACGGGTACGAAGAGCTAGTCCAAGATAAAAACAAGAACCAGAGTTCATTTAATATCCAAACATTTCTTTATGTTTTTCTCCTTCCGTCAGCGTAATTTATTATACCTACATTTCCATATCAAAGACTTCAAACCTATCACCGTTCACTTCTTTCAATTATTGTCTCCTTTCCCTTGTTGTGTTAAGGGGCCTAACATCTAGGTTATCGGCCCCTTTCCCTTGTAGCCTGCATTCAATATTTATAAACAAAAGGAACACGTTAGCTAACGATTAGGGGCAGATGACCTCGTTGTACCGACCCCTTAAAACATCATCAACAACAACAACACCAACCACCATCATCAAACTGACGATGATCTTTAATAGCAATTCACACACTGAAAATCGTAATGGTTTTGAATTTGAGAATATCCTCGTTCTCGTGTTAGGCTGTGCTTTCGACCAAGTCAATTACTCTTTTGCAAGCCGAAGTCATTAACAAATGCGTGCTGTGTCCACATTAATGTCATATTCGCTGCGTTGATCTATTTTTGCAATGCTACTAATGCTGCCAGTTGGCTTACGAAAGCTGGGCTTGTTTCCATTAGTATTGTTTAGCATACAGTATATGGCGATAACAATAATAATAAATCTAATTATACATAAATAATAATCATAATTCTACTACTACTAATAGCAGGAAATGCGATTTCTCAGCTGTTAGGTAATGTTGGGTACTACACGTAAGCCATAAACTGATATTCAGACAGTTACCGTAAATCTTCGGATCCTTTTTCAAATCGTTTAACTATAGGCTACAGTCCTAAGAAACACAAGCCTTCGAACAACAGCAACAATAATAATAATAATTCTTCCTTAGTTCTTTATTGATGAACATTTTCCTTATCCACAACTATTTTATGTACGTTCGGCAATGGAAATACCGCAGCGTTACATCACGCATCATATTTATCCGGAATTTATACGGAGCGAAAATGAATTCCAGCGTGGACACAGATTAAATAAACTATTTTCTTACCTAGACAATGTAATTGAAGTAAGCGCGTGGCACACAAAACAACGCGACGCACCAAACACAGTCACAGAGGAGATTAATCTTCAGAATTGCGACAGTTAAGAGTGAGGAAATCAGTTACAAGCTTGGTATGCAAACCAATGAACGCTGACAAGACAGTTCAATCACTGCCATCGTAATGTACAGGCCATCATGCAGCGACTCTTAACGAATGATCAGCTGATCGGTAGGGGATAGAGATGGCGACCATTTTGCTATGTGCTGTGTTGTTTATATCTTTTATGAATGAGTATCCGCGTGAAAAGTGATACTTGATAACGCTTCTACTAACGTCATCTAGAATGAGGATTATTTATTTTCTGAAACAAATGTTCATTTTGTAGGTAGGTTATTGTATCCACGCAAATTTTGCGTTGCATGTTTGTCATCACACAGAAGGTTATGTTTTAGTTAGGACCTCTATATCACTTATTATTTCGACTCATACAAGGCTTTTTGGATGGTAATAAAATGTTGTCAGTTCAGGAAACCTCCTTCCCAGGTCGCAGGTATGTCAAAAGTTTGTTTATAGCAACTACCGGTATTATGAAAGAAATGATAATGTGGCTTGTTTCTCCTTCCCCACCACGACACTTTAAGAAAGCAATGCATACACAACATTCCTAGAAATTATTTGTACATTACGGGGAATACATGAGTGTGTGTTAACATTTCCCTGAAAGTAAGATACCATTCTTCGGGAGAGAAGAGCTAATCGCCTTGATGGTAGGTTGTTAGTTAATATGGTTTCAATTATTGTAAGAAGTTCCCAAACTTCAGCCTATGCTAGGACTGGAAACATTTCTAATATGATAATGCTGAGTTTAAGTTACTTACCGGTACCGTATGTAAATCAGAGAAGCGATATCCAGTATTCTGTATCTACTGAAGTCATTATTTGTGAGAATAGTCCCTCGATCAAGCTCAAGTGAATATGGTAATGTTTTCGTGGCAGCATTTGTGTAGGCTACTGTATTTACATTAATGGGATTGTTAGCACCTGGTGTATGTACTGTAGGTTATTGATACGGTACCTGATTTCAAATTTACAACCCATTGTAAATTCCTGATGCAAGAAACAAGTTAGATTGAGTCTTAGAAAATAAGTGCTGTTAGGATAGGCCCTGTTTAAGTCACCTTGAGGGTGGCCTGTGCATTGATTACAGTTAGAGCGAGGTTACATTGTGCTTTGTCATCCACGAGCAGTTTAGGACGTGATCTATTGAATAGCCAAGAGTGATGTGGGGTTTTCTCAGGCATCTACCATAAACCTTTTCAAAGCGGTGAACAACGAGAAAATGGCCAAGAATAGATCTTATTCTCGACGTCAAAATACTACAATTTAGCCCTGTTTGTGTGTTTCAACGTCCTAGTAAATGTACCGGCAATGTACCATTTTGTTCACTCTCAAAATGCCAGCTACATCGGCCGGATTCGAGCAAGCGGAGCGATAATTAGGCGTATGTAGTGGTAACGGATGGAAGAGCCAATCAGCCCTGAATAGCATTGCTATTTTTCTACGTCTTTAAGCGGGAGCGTAATTTATATTAGGTTTGAAGAGACTGCGTGTGAAGGGAGCAATCTGACTTGCTGCTGCGACTATAACGACCCTAGGCGTGACGTCACAGTAGGAGCCTTACGGCCTGTACATTACGATGGCAGTGGTTCAATGGTTACATTTAGAACCGATGTATGCGCCCCTCACCACAAGTACATATTCTGAGAACTAGAGTATTGTATGACTACGTTCGATTGCTTTGGTTCAGCTGTTTTCAAGGGGGCTCTGCCTTAAGTATTTGAGCTCTGTTATTTTTCTTGCACCATTTTCAACAAACGTTGAATGTTTCATCAAATAATTGTCTGTGATATCTTTAAGTCATAAAATGAATACATTGCCCGGCCGGGCCCCGGGGCTGTAGCCCCGCCTGCCCCCCACGTCGGGCCTGCGCCCGATGACTAAGCCACTGAACTCCTGGCTGACACTTGGGATGGGGCTAATGACCATGATATCCCAGTCACCCAAAACGAAGTAACAACAACAACAACAACGTGACTTGCAATGATGATGATAATTGTTGTTTTAAGGGGCCTAACATCCAGGTTATCGGCCCCTAATGGTCTGTGTGATAGCGAAAATGTCAATGAAGTGGAAACCAGAAAGAAAAGTAAGTGAGCAGGAAAATAATTACAAAAAGGAACTCAGATTGAAACTACTCACAAAATGGAGAGCGCTAATACGTTCATAAGGGAATTTCGAACGAAAATACTGTCAAAAGGAATAGATCGAAAAATACGCACAAAATGTAGGTGAAGTTCAAAATACATACAATATGCAACGTACAGTCGAAATACTTACAAAATGCAAGTGAAATCAAAATACTTACAAAATGCAAATGAGATGGAAAATACGCACAAAATGTAATTTAGATTCAAAATACCCACAAAATGCAATTGAGAATTAACTACTTGAACAAAGCGGGGTAGGTTGAAAATACAAAATGCAATTTAAATTGCCTACAAAATGTATGGTAGATTCAAACTTCTCATTTGGATGGACAATACTTACAAAATGGAATTTAGATTCAAAATACCCATAAAAATGCAATTGAGACTTAACTACGTGTAAAAAAGCGGTGTAGGTTGAAAATACAAAATACAATTGAAATTCAAAATACTCACAAAAGGACGCCCCCCCCCCCCCCCCCCCGGTATTGAAAGACTTACTAAAAAGCAATTTAGATTGTCAATCCTTGCAAAATGCAATCGAGGTTGAAAAACACTTACAAAATGCAACGGAGATTGAAAACACCCACAAAATGGAGTGGAGATGCAAAAATAACAGTGCGGGAATCTTAAAGGGAAAAGGAAATATAATGAAAGGGATAAACAACAGGAAAGTGAAAGAGGAAAGGGTCCGTCCCACAGGTAAGGGACACAAGGGGGAAACCGGACCCAGCTCAGGAATCCCTCGGGGTCGCCAACTCCCGAACTCACCAGCCGTGAGCCCCTGAGGGTGTAGCACTTTCTAGGGTGCACCAGAAGTGGTGGGGCTACATACACCCTACCTCCTTGAGAGCCTTGAGAAGAAGGCAGGAGAGAACAGGAAAAGAAAAAGAAGACTGACCCCTCCCCGAAGGAAGGGATCAGGAAAGATGAGACAAGGGCCAATTAAGGCGGGAAAGGAAGAGACTCCCTAGGCCTCGGATACCCTAATACCGTCGGGGTCGGAAAAGAACAAGAGTTGACCAAGGGAGGTCGACAGGAAGGAAGACAGAGAGGAGCCCGGCACAAGGAAGTGGAAGCAATGCCGGACTAAGCTGGGTCCCGTGGTCGCCAACCCACGTCCCACTAGATGTGAGCCCCTGGAGGAGACTTGCAATGGGTTTCAGGTGTTCAAGCGACTACCTAGGCAATCGTAAATCGTTTGCATGCGAGGACCTTATACGCCAGGAGGTGGGTACAGGCACACCTATGGGGTTAATGAGCTCGGCTGTACTGTAGAAGGTAAGAGACGCAGAGGTAATCCTAGAGGCGATTGCTAGATAGCCTATAGTGTAAATATAGTGTATAGGCACATGCTAGATTCAGTGTTGAACTATTTCGGAGCTTAGCCTCCAATAATATAAAGCCTACCCAATCATAGTGTTCTCTGCATCAACACTGGCCTCCTAGCAGTGCGTGTATTGACCACAGCCTATAACATTAATAACATTGCTATCGCAAGTTAATCCAGCAAAAATGCAGTTAGTTCATTTCAACTGCAGATTTTCCTAGCATGTGCAACTATAATGCAATTAATGTCTGGTAGTTACAAGCGTAGGGTAGATAGTTGCAATGAATACTTTGCAGTTGATGACTTTGCTGTTCCGTATGACGTGATATAGGCTATGCTCTATGGTCTTCAACAGCTCGTTATTATAGCAGCGCATGGTCCGTGTAGGCTACATACCTAGTCTGATTATTATTATTATTGCTTTATTAATCCTATAAATTTCCTTCTTGGCTCTCAACAAGGAGATTCATGAAAGCTAGTTCCAGGAAGTTTTTACTTCTAGAGCCTTGTTTGCAAAACGGCACGCAGCAGTAAACCATCGTAATAAAATGGTCTTGTTCCAATGCATGACTTGTTTTATGAGTACACAATGTGTGTAATTATTTAATGATTATATAGTAATAATTGAAATGCCGCCAAATTAGGACTCTCTTGATACGAAATCCCGAGCATCAAATAACTTTAAATATTATTAATAATGTTACATGCTAGTGACTAGGGTTGTTATTAATTAAATAATGAAAGTCATTATTATATAAATGATAAATGATCATACCTTTCCAGCCCATTGCATCGGCAATGAGCCTCCACGTCTGGTCTTTGAAGAAGTTATCCTTGTATTTCGGCTCACTCATGTCGTACAGCCAACGACGTTCCCTCACAAGATCAATAAAAATCTGCTCTGTCCCAATGTCAGCACATTCAGTCTTCATCATCGTCTTTTTATATAATTATATGTTATAAGAATATACCGCGAATACACAAGTCAACCACACAGCAAGACGAGCGGAAAACGACAAAGTGACGTCAGCTTGCGATCTTTTCTGATTGGCTCTTAAATATGCAGTTGGCTGTCGATTGTCAACTATCTACTACCGACATGCAACTTCACATTGTAAATGACGCCATAAGAGAGCGCGGGTCAGCCTTCAACTGCAGTCTGCCGACTGCGCATTGTGGGTGGAGCTTTACCCCGCTATTCAAAATGTGATATGGCTTTTCCTTTTTATAGACTCCTTGATCTTTATGGATCAGCCATAGTTAATTCCTTTGTTTCTCTGTATACCTTGGTAGATGTCAGATGCGCATCATGTATGTGTTAAGTTAAGATTAATAAAACCTAACAAACAGGTTTATTAAAGCGTTCATATCTATTACAATTTATTAATCTTAACTAAAAATGGATCGACTACTAAGACCCGAGCGCCTGAACATCGACCCAGAATCTAGCAGCGCACAACAAGAATGGAATCACTGGTACAGCACGTTCAGGAACTTCATAGTGTCTTACCAAGTATGTGACGCCGACAAATTAAGAATCCTGATAAATCATGTCTCACCTTCAGTATGCGAATATTTCAATAAAGTTAAAACGTTCAATGACGCAATAAGCATTTTGGTTAGCACGTTCACAAAACCGGTCAACGAAATATTTGCGCGTCACAAATTAGCAACCAGAAAGCAGCTAGCTGGAGAGTGTCGAGCTATATAGAATCTTTGAAGCTTCTGAGCAAAGATTGTAACTTTAAGGCTGTAACAGCGGAAGTAAATAGAGATGATTGTGTTCGCGACTCCTTTCATTGCCGGTCCCCCCAGGGGCTCACTTCTAGTGGGCGTGGGTTGGCGACCACGGGGCCCCAGCTGAGTCCGGCATTGCTTCCACTTACTTGTGCCGGGCTCCTCTCTGTCTTCTTTCCTGTCGACCTCACTTGGTCAACTCTTGTTCTCTTCTGACCCCGACGGTATTAGGGTATCCGAGGCCTAGGGAGTCTCTTCCTTTCCCGCCTTAATTGGCCCTTGTCTCATCTTTTCTGATACCCTCCTTCTGCGAGGGGTCAGTCTCCTTTTTCTCTTCCTTTTACCTCCTGCCTTGTGCTCTAGGCCCTTAAGGAGGCAGGGTGTATGTAGCCCCACCACTTCTGGTGCACCCTAGATAATGCTACACCCTCAGGGGCTCACGGCTGGTGAGTTCGGGAGTTGGCGACCCCGAGGGATTCCTGAGCTGGGTCCGTTTTCCCCTTTTGTCCCTTGCCTTTGGGGCGGACCCTCTCCTCTTTCACTTTCCTGTATGCCTTTCATGGCTCTCCTTCCTTCCAAGTCCCTCAATCCGCCTTCTCCGAGGGTTGAGGGCATTTCTTTTCCTTCTGTCCTTTTATTTGCCTTATTCTCCTTTAGTTTTCCATTTCTTCTTCTAACATGTAGGTTAGTAGTTAGTTTTAGTTTTAAGTTCGCTTTTCATTTTCATCTTCACGATCACCCAAACCATCAGGGGCCGATAACCTAGATGTTAGGCCCCTTAAAACAACAATTATCATCATCATCATCATCATCATTGCCGGTCTTCTGAACTCCAATATTCGCGGGGGGCGTGGTGGCGCAGCGGTCAAGCTGTATGCCTCTCACCAAGGCGGACCGGGTTCGATTCCCGGTCAATGCATGTGAGATTTTCGATGTGAAATGCCATGTCCTGTGGTTCGGATTCCACGTAAAACGGAGGTCCCGTGGCTTATGATCGCGAGATTAACGGTCACGTTAAACTACAAGCTTCCTTCTTAACTCCAATATTCGTCAGAGACTATTAGAAAATCTTAACCTCACTCGTGAGGAGGCTTCAATAAAGACAATGGCTTTAGAGTCATTGATGGAACAGTCCCTTAAGTAGTCAGTGCTGTTCAGGATCGTCGTGCTAGTTCACCCAGACCACCCTCAATTACTTATGCCAGCCGTGACAGCCTCGTGTAAAGTTGTTGCAGTGACAAACAGGAAGTGCTATTTTTGTGGACTTGTCTATCACAAGAGGAATGAATGCCCAGCAAGGGAAGCTATTTGTCGTGCATAATCGAAAACTGGTCACTACGCCAAATTTTGTAGAAGTGCCAAACCGAATAGTTCCCAGAAATCTTACCATTGCCATACTGTAGTCTTATCTTCTGCCTCTTCCACACCATCTTGTCTGGCAAAAGCAATAATTCCCATTCTCTTAAATGGAACGAAAGCGAATGCTCTGGTAGACACTGGTAGTTCTACAAGTTTTATTTCTGAGAGGTTGGTCCGGAAGCTCCGGCTCCCCGTGTGTGCAAGTAGTCTCACAGTAACAGTGACCTCAACATCTCATAGGGCCGGTATCACCAGCTCCGCTTAACGAAATAAGGGTGGTTTAAACTATCCTCAATGACGTGACCCGTTGCACCAGTCCGAAATGGCGGCTTAGCGGGCACTCAGGCTAAGCGGTCATGTTCGTCGGTTTAACGCTGGTTTAAGGCTCGCTTACAGATAAAATGGCGCATGTCAAGTTGTAATCTGGTGCATATTTCAGCTGGTTCGGTGTGATGTCAAAAGAAATACTGTAATTTTACTTCAAACGTGATTTTTTAGTGATTTTATTAACTCCCCCAGGGGCTCACATCTTGTGGGCGTGGGTTGGCGACCACGGGGCCCCAGCTGAGTCCGGCATTGCTTCCACTTACTTGTGTCGGGCTCCTCTCCGTCTTCTTTCCTGTCGACCTCACTTGGTCAACTCTTGTTCTCTTCTGACCCCGACGGTATTAGGGTATCCGAGGCCTAGGGAGTCTCTTCCTTTCCCGCCTTAATTGGCCCTTGTCTCATCTTTTCTGATACCCTCCTTCTGCGAGGGGTCAGCCTTCTTTTTCTCTTCCTTTTACCTCCTGCCTTGTGCTCTAGGCCCTTAAGGAGGCAGGGTGTATGTAGCCCCACCACTTCTGGTGCACCCTAGATAATGCTACACCCTCAGGGGCTCACGGCTGGTGAATTCGGGAGTTGGCGACCCCGAGGGATTCCTGAGCTGGGTCCGTTTTCCCCTTTTGTCCCTTACCTTTGGGGCGGACCCTCTCCTCTTTCACTTTCCTATCTGCCTTTCATGGCTCTCCTTCCTTCCAAGTCCCTCAATCCACCTTCTCCGAGGGTTGAGGGCATTTCTTTTCCTTCTGTCCTTTTATTTGCCTTATTCTCCTTTAGTTTTCCATTTCTTCTTCTAGTATGTAGGTTATTCGTTAGTTTTAGTTTTAAGTTCGCTTTTCATTTTCATCTTCACGATTACCCAAACCATCAGGGGCCGATAACCTAGATGTTAGAACCCTTAAAACAACAATTATCATCATCATCATCATCATCGATTTTATTAACGGTGTTCTTCTTGTTGCGTTTTGGCCAACTAAAGGACTACGTTATTTCAACCGGTGTCTGCGTCGAGCTCTAGTGATCTGTTCGTGTATAACTGCTCGCATGAATTCTTGTTATTAACAGTGTTATTAATATTATTAATAATGTCAGATTGTGAATCAGACGATGACGAGGAACTTTTAGACATAATTTATAGACGTCCGAGAACTATATATGTTAGGCCCACCTATTTCCAGAGTATAGCCTAGACGATGTCGAATTTATTACCAGATTTCGTCTAACGAAACTGACTGTCCAGACTGTTTTGGAGCAAATTCAAGCTAGACTACTACACAGGAGCAACAGGAAAGGTAAAATACAGCTAATGTTATAAGCATAAAATGATTTAAATTCACATGGACTTTGGATGCTTATTAGAGGTTATGTCTGCACATAGGCATAAACAGTAGAGGTTATGTCTGCTTTACCAAGCATATAGGCGCAAATAGTTTATAGGCAGCAATTTATTAACAATGTAGTAGCCTATACAGTTGCCGGGATGTACTGCCATGGCAACGTAGACTTATAGGTTAATCAACTGATCCACAAATGTGTGTGGTCATAGTAAGAAAGAAAAAGAGGGGGGTATTTTTATAACTACAGTGGTAATTACTACATCAGGGCACTGAAACTAATATTCGCAAGGATAATCATAGATACCTCTGTATTCATAACTTTACTGTTTATTTCTACTCAAAACCTAAAAACTGTTCTTCTGTTTAAGAAACCATGCTGTATCTCCCATGGATCAGCTACTTCTGACCTTGAGGTTTTATGCAAGTGGTTGCCACTTAATTACTGCTGGGGATGTTTTAAAGGTGCATAAGGCGACAGCATGCCGCATTGTAAAGAGAGTGTCTGTGGCATTAGCCGAACTAAGGCCCCATTATGTAAAGTTTCCTACCACTAGGGAAGAAATTATAAGTGCTCAACGCAGCTTCAAAGCTGAATTTAATTTCCCCAGAGTAGTAGGTGTAATAGATTACACCTTCATCAAAATTCAGTCACCTGGAGGGGAGAATCCTGAGATATATCGGAACAGGAAGGGGTACTTTTCGTACAATGTACAGGTGATTGCTGGTCCTGATCTGAAGATAGTGGACATCGTTGCGAGATGGTATGGGTCGGTTCATGACTCCACCATTTTCAATAACTGTGAGAGGAGAGCGATGTTTGAAATTGGTCGCTATGGGAACGGTATTCTCTTGGGTGATTCTGGGTACCCACTTCTACCATTTCTCTTGACACCTCTCGACAACCCGGAAACTCCAGCAGAGCTCTTATGTAATCAATCTCACATTCGCACCAGAAATTGTGTGGAAAGATTATTGGGTTGCTGGAAGAGGAAATTTCCCATACTGTCTTTGGGTCTCACAGTGGGCCAACAAACTGGTTTAGCCATCATTGTGGCTACTGCAGAGATATGGGTGAAGATGATGCTCCAGCTGATCCAGATGTAGTTATTGACGAACCTGCAGATGACATACAGCTGGCCCTTTCAATCGAAGGAATGAGGCTACTAGAAGACAACTCATCGAGGACTACTTTCAAACCCTTTTGTAAGAATCCTGCTATTGATGTGATAGAAGCCGCTTTTCAGTGTTGCTTATTTTTATAAAAGAAACCTTTCCAGTCGGTCAACACAAATTGTGCCCAATTACATTACTACAGGCCACCAGTTTAAATAGGAACGGTTGCTTTAGAACATAAATAAAACATAGTGTAGACAACATCGTTCCTGAAGTTATTCACGTTAATAAAAACGCAACAATAGTAGAAGTGAGCAATACTATCTGTAAGTTAAATAAGTCTGATGCGTTACACATGTTTTTACGAACGTATGTTATCTGAACATTGTGTATATACAGTATTTGTGCATAAGTGTAATTCATAAACATTGTAGGCCCTACATTAACTAATTTGAAGTGAGCAGGATCTGGTGATGATCTCTTGACGATTAAAACATTTCATCCATCCCCCATTTTTGTACATAAAAGCTTGTTATTTGGAATACCTATATCTTGTTTCTTTCAGGTTAGAGCATGCAAATACTTGTTTTGACGCCTATTGTAACAGGGCACAATTTGTGTAGACAAACTAGAAAATTTCCTGCTATTTCAGAACAAGTGAACTTTTGTGCTGATTTTCTTAAGCGGTTTGGTGTGGCAAGCATCATACACTCACTGGCATAAAAAGCGAAACACTACGAATTTCAGACAAAAAATCAATGTTGAACCGCTTCAAACCTGGTACAAATTGAATATTGTGACATTGCAACGATATGGCAATGTGCTGTTTACGGATGAGTCCCGATTCTGTTTGAGGGCACCGGATGGGAGGGAGAGAGTATGGAGAAGGCCCGGGGAACGTTAATCACCCTGTACCTTCTCTGCAAAGACACTGTTCAATGGACGCTCTCTGATGGTATGGGCTGGGATTACATCGGATACACGCATGGAGCTTGTCCTGATGCATGACAACGCTCGCCCACACGTTGCTGTCTATGTACGTGAGTACCTGGATGAAGTCAGAATTGAGCTCATGGTGTGGCGTAGAGTAATCATTCATACATGATACAGTATAACAGGTCGGAGGACAATACGATGGATTCCAGGTTTGGACATTTCCAAATTCGTGTTTCTTCCTTGTGACAGTTATGTTTATCAACTATTGTTCTAACTTAATTAATGTTATAATATTTCATTAATACAAGGTTTGAAGCGGTCCAACATTGAGTTTTATCTGAAATTCACAGTGTTTCGCCGTTTTTTGCCGGTGAGTGTATGTAGGCCTACTTAAATGTAAATAATTCTTGTTGGGATTCTTATGTAACTTAAATATCTTGTGACAACCATATAATTTAAGGACGCCTGTATCTATAGGTAACTCTTCGGGAGTGATGAACATGCAAAACTACTTAAATTAAATTAGGGGAA
This sequence comes from Meconema thalassinum, assembly GCA_946902985.2. Taxonomy (NCBI): domain Eukaryota; kingdom Metazoa; phylum Arthropoda; class Insecta; order Orthoptera; family Tettigoniidae; genus Meconema; species Meconema thalassinum. Next base: position 487,875,861 of record OX336392.1, on the reverse strand, counting down.
ATACCTTGTGTAATGATGAATAATAATTGTGGAAAGGATTACGTTAAAGATGTTTTCTCCTCCGCCCACTATAAATAGTGAAATTTTAGTTTTGTCGGACATTGTAGGCGTGATTTATGGGACAAATAAAATATTGCCAACCCCACGCATACGTGTGATGTTTGTTATGCTCCGCTCGCATCGTTGTATTTCCATGTTAAGAAGGCTTTGCATACAATAACAAGCCTAACCTGGGGCTCACGCCCCAGACCCCTTGCCTGTAGCACAAGCAGTAATTTTCAGTCAGACAGAAGACAATAGTATCTCGCTTCGCTAGCTTAGCTCTCTACGCATGACCTGTGTTGCTTTTTCTTTGTACTATACCATGACAACAGTGAAATGCTGTGTGCATCTCAGTAACGGTTGAAGACACCTAATGCGCCTCTTTCAGTAACAGATGACAATGACGGTGTAGGATCCACATTCATCACCCCCAAAGAATTACCGGTACCTATCTATATACCCTTTGAACTGTTGAAACTATGTTCTATTTATTTTGGTTCTACATAGCTTCATGTAACTTTTATGCATTTTTTTAAACAATCTTTCTTTGCATCTTTTAATTAATTTTCTTAGGTTCCTGCTTTTGTTCTTTAGTTGAATTTTTATAGGGTACATTTAATGATTATTGATGTTTTAAGGGGTGGAACAGTGAGGTCATCTGCCCCTTAGGGTAAATTTGTCGTTTGTAACTTTTTTAAACAAATACATGTAATTATTGCTGTGTTACCTGTGTGGAAGTGTTCAAACAAAGTAAACATGGGAGTGGTACTGTATAGATTAGAGATATCTTACACTGGAAAATTCCCCTGGACACAAAACCATGATGACATGGACGACACTAAAGGTTTAAACAATGCATACATGTTATGGTCGATGTGTTAAATAGGGCTTTACATAAAAACACAAAGCTAGCCAGGGACTTACGCCCCAGGCCCACTCGCTTGTAGTACAAGCTGTAGAACAGTGGTCTAACGTAGTTGCGACTAATGGTTTTGAATTGTCTCACCATGGCTCTAGAAGTGTGCAGTGCAACTCTTCAATTAAATTAAGCAACTAAACACCCGTGATTGCATCCGCATGTAACTACGCACTGTTTGAAATCTTTCCTCATTACAGCTGAGTACACACATTTTTTTTCTGATTTGGTAGTTATATTCCTTTTTTTTTTACAACCTTAGGGCACTTCTGATGTCACTGGTGTGCATTAGTCTATTTCGGCCTTGCTTAATTTTTCATATTAAATCAGATTGTTTTTGATTACTGTTTGAGCCTTATTTGTTGGAATGTTTGAATACATATCTTGTACATTGAAAGAATGCATTTTATGATTGTATCCTAGAATTATGTTTTTTACCTTCTTACTAAAATTTATAGAATTTATAAAACTAGTGTTTACCTCCATTTCTATATATTTCTTCTTTAAAAATTGTAGTTCATACTTGTCAGGCTGCTCTTGAAATATACTATAGCTCTTATTGGCATGTCTTTTTATGGGGTTTTGGTAACACTCTTGTGAGCCTAAGCTCGTGTTCATGTTTATTAATTTTGGGGGGTCGTTTCCATCAAATTGGACATTGAGGGTTTTTTATGGTTTTAATTTTCTTTGTGCATTATTTGTTGGGCCCTTATACATTTTTTTAAATGTTGTTTTTGTAATGGTACAAGTCATTGTTTTCAGGCCAGAAATGTCCTGTATGTAGGTATGTGAGCAAGAAGCACTGCAAGATGTTTCTTTCCACATCAAGTATTAACCCTTGTGTGGTCGCATAAGAAACTTATTTGGCTGCACACGGTGAAAAAGACACTGTCCAAGAGACCCTGTATTATTAAAAGCAGGGTAGGCCTATACTTACTGACTTTTCTATTTCAACCCACAGTGCAATATGTCGCACCCCGGTGGAAGACTGCCACAAGTCAAAAAAGACACTTTTTCAGGAGAAGCATTTAAAGATTTTGAGCTAATAGGAAAAGTATAAATATTTCCATAAATAAAGTGAAAGTAACGTATCACTAACTTCTAATATTGTCTAGTACTATGCAATAACATACAAAGTTATTTCATGGATTATAATTATGTGTTTTAATAAACCATATTAACAATTTTGAGTTATGGCAGTTTTCTATTCAGTGACGTAGAATTGCTATTTATGGGATCTGAGTTGTGGCAGTTTTACAGGACACTGACTTGATAATAGGCATTTATAAGTACCACATAATTCAAAATTCATGTTTGACGTGTGGCAGTCTTCCGCCGGGGGTGCGATGTAATAACAAATGAAACAATAAATCTTAGTTATGAAAGTCATTTATGTAAAAGAAATAGTTTTTATTCAAAATAGAATGAAGTAATGTAAAATTCCACTAAAGCTTAAAGTACTACTAATGAAATAATGTGACAATATATCTTGAAAATCGGTATGTTATAGCTAGTCCCATCTGTTTGCATTTAAGCATCCAACAACTATTATAATCTCACACTCTATTGTAGATACAAGTGGGTTGGCGACCACGGGGCCCCAGCTGAGTCCGGCATTGCTTCCACTTACTTGTGCCGGGCTCCTCTCTGTCTTCTTTCCTGTCGACCTTACTTGGTCAACTCTTGTTCTCTTCTGACCCCAACGGTATTAGGGTATCCGAGGCCTAGGGAGTCTCTTCCTTTCCCGCCTTAATTGGCCCTTGTCTCATCTTTTCTGATTCCCTCCTTCTGCGAGGGGTGAGCCTTCTTTTTCTCTTCCTTTTACCTCCTGCCTTGTGCTCTAGGCCCTTAAGGAGGCAGGGTGTATGTAGCCCCACCACTTCTGGTGCACCCTCGATAATGCTACACCCTCAGGGGCTCACGGCTGGTGAGTACGGGAGTTGGCGACCCCGAGGGATTCCTGAGCTGGGTCCTTTTTCCCCTTTTGTCCCTTACCTTTGGGGCGGACCCTCTCCTCTTTCACTTTCCTATATGCCTTTCATGGCTCTCCTTCCTTCCAAGTCCCTCAATCCGCCTTATCCGAGGGTTGAGGGCATTTCTTTTCCTTCTGTCCTTTTATTTGCCTTATTCTCCTTTAGTTTTCCATTTCTTCTTCTAGTATGTAGGTTAGTAGTTAGTTTTAGTTTTAAGTTCGCTTTTCATTTTCATCTTCACGATCTCCCAAACCATCAGGGTCCGATAACCTAGATGTTAGGCCCCTTAAAACAACAATTATCATCATCATCATCATCACTTACTTGTGCCGGGCTCCTCTCTGTCTTCTTTCCTGTCGACCTCACTTGGTCAACTCTTGTTCTCTTCTGACCCCGACAGTATTAGGGTATCCGAGGCCTAGGGAGTCTCTTCCTTTCCCGCCTTAATTGGCCCTTGTCTCATCTTTTCTGTCTTCTGACCCCGACGGTATTAGGGTTTCCGAGGCCTAGGGAGTCTCTTCCTTTCCCGCCTTAATTGGCCCTTGTCTCATCTTTTCTGATACCCTCCTTCTGCGAGGGGTCAGCCTTCTTTTTCTCTTCCTTCTACCTCCTGCCTTGTGCTCTAGGCCCTTAAGGAGGCAGGATGTATGTAGCCCCACTACTTCTGGTGCACCGTAGATAATGCTACACCCTCAGGGGCTCACGGCTGGTGAGTTCGGGAGTTGGCGACCCCGAGGGATTCCTGAGCTGGGTCCGTTTTCCCCTTTTGTCCCTTACCTTTGGGGCGGACCCTCTCCTCTTTCACTTTCCTATATGCCTTTCATGGCTCTCCATCCTTCCAAGTCCCTCAATCCGCCTTCTCCGAGGGTTGATGGCATTTCTTTTCCTTCTGTCCTTTTATTTGCCTTATTCTCCTTTAGTTTTCCATTTCTTCTTCTAATATGTAGGTTAGTAGTTAGTTTTAGTTTTAAGTTCGCTTTTCATTTTCATCTTCACGATCACCCAAACCATCAGGGGCCGATAACCTAGATGTTAGGCCCCTTAAAACAACAATTATCATCATCATCATCACGGCTGGTGAGTTCGGGCGTTGGCGACCCCGAGGGATTCCTGAGCTTGGTCCGTTTTCCCCTTTTGTCCCTTACCTTTGGGGCGGACCCTCTCCTCTTTCACTTTCCTATATGCCTTTCATGGCTCTCCTTCCTTCCAAGTCCCTCAATCCGCCTTCTCCGAGGGTTGAGGGCATTTCATTTCCTTCTGTCCTTTTATTTGCCTTATTCTCCTTTAGTTTTCCATTTCTTCTTCTAGTATGTAGGTTAGTAGTTAGTTTTAGGTTTAAGTTCGCTTTTCAGTTTCATCTTCACGATCACCCAAACTATCAGGGGCCGATAACCTAGATGTTAGGCCCCTTAAAACAACAATTATCATCATCATCATTTTTGCAGTGAGATTGCCCATTAAACTAGCTTAGCGTCATCTTCCTTTGTTAAAAAGGAACTTAGCCCCATCTTCCCCTCTCTAGGAGATTTTCCTTTAATTTTGTCCGAGAGGGTGTTTCTCGGAACACCATTCCTCTCCGCGACCTCTTTAATAGTCATCCTCCACAACGGCCTTAATAGCAGCTTTTATTTGCTCAATATCATAATTCAGAACTGTGCGTTTCAACATATTGCCTGAAAGCAAAGATTTAGTCTTAGAATAATATAATATTTTTCATCTCAATAATAAATTTAAAAAATTCTCTGTAGCATGCCTAGCCAAAAAAAAAAAAAAATAGGCCTACTGAGGTGCGGCCGACAAGAAGAGGGACCTACGTAATAACAACAATACACTGTAAATGTTTATTGGTTGCGAAAAGTTAACACAAACTTTAACATTATCGTGCACTAGTGTTCGTCACGAATGTGCTCTAAAGTTCGTCAGCTATGACGACTACTGGACACGATGATCAAATGATAATTTAATTAATACAGGGTGCTTTAAAGCTACATTATAAGTATATTGCCGCTGTTAGTTAGGGAATGAAAAGGTCTTGCAAGGAGAAATGACAATGTGCCAGTTTTCGTCACAAATGACGAGCATTGGTAAAGTGTGTTTTTTTAATCCAGTGTTCGTCACCGGCATTTCTAATAAAACTAAGCACGTGAGCACGAAATAACAATTACCAACTATTGTGCCCGTCAGAGGAGCCGTCAGGACAGCCAACAACCGAAATGACTTCCCTAACATCTCATCCGGCGGACCTATTTGCCGAGAGGATCAGGTGAACTTCCAAACAGGCCAAAGCGGCACGAGAATCCATCATCCACGGGGATCGTGGTACATGGTGACAAAAGGTCATAGACTGCCTAAGGAAAGGTTCACCTTAAAAGCTAGACTGAGAAAGGAAACATCCAGACTTATGTAAAACATCGTGAAAATTTATTTTAAATCAACAAACCCCTATCCTAGTCCGGAGGGTTTCTATCGGCTAATCCGCAAGCTAATAAATGATCAAAAATAAAGAGCAGGTCCCTACCTGAGAAGTTACAGTAATCCCTCGCGAAAGATCTATCTCACAATTTATTTATTTATTTATTTATGCTGGTTTACAACAGGGTCTTTAACCCCAATAACAGTAAACCTACAAAATTTAACAGTAATTCTAATTTTTTCATAACTTAAATCTAATCTTAAATCGAATATTAGCATCTAAATTAATTACATAATAATATTATTTATAGCCTAACCTTAATGCTGTTACATATTCTACCTTTTTATTAATTAATTACACTCATGGCAATGTGGTCATAAATACCTTTACAAATTTTTGGAGACTAAGATCGAAGTCTAGACTTTTATTACACACTACAGCTTTATTGTAATTACTGCAGAGTCTATAAAGCGGTGAATGTTTGTGTGACGTGGTGCATGTTTTCTTATTCCTAAAAGTTGTCCACGTTCTTGAAGATAGACGTGGAACATTGAAATTCAGCAACGATAAAAAATAAGAGTTATCTACCGCAGAATTTACAATCTTGTGTAAGATCTTGGAATCATTTATTTTCCTACGATCTTCCAAAGCAATAATTTTTAGATTATTCGATAAAATTTTATATGGGACCATATATGGGTAATTTCCGCTCATTTTATAATGTATAAATCTGGCGAATCGCTTCTGTACTCCTTCTAGTAATCTTATGTATTTTTTACGCCACGGATTCCACACTACGCTTGCATATTCTAATTTCGCCCTTACGTAAGCATTAAAGAGTGTAGTGGCCGTTTTCACCTGCCGAAAAGGTCTTACATTTCTAATGACGAAGCCTAGTGCTCGGTACGCCTCACTTGTTACCTTGTTGATGTGAGAAGCGAAAGTCAAACCTTTATCCAGTTCCACACCAAGGTCACTTACACCATTAACCTCCCGCAGCGTATTCAACCCCAGCTTATACTGGAAACTAACTTTATTCTTCCTTCGGGTAAATGACATTGTGACACATTTCGTTAGATTAAAATTAAGTTTATTTTTCCTACTCCATTCAAAGATGTTGTCGTCATTTTGTAGAAGATAGCAGTCATGAGCAGAGGATACAGGACGGAATATCTTAAAATCATCGGCGTATAGAAGACATTTAGAGTGCTTAATACATTCAGAAATGTCATTGATTGCTATCAGAAACATAATTGGTCCAAGGTTCGATCCCTGTGGAATTCCGGAATTTACGGTATATTCCATTGATGAATTTCCGAGAAAGTATACATATTGCTGTCTACCAGACAGATACGAGCTAAAAAATCGTAAATTTGCTTGTGAAAAACCGAAATTGTTTAATTTTGTCAAAAGAATATCATGATCTATACTATCGAATGCTTTTTCAAAATCCGTGAAAATAGCATCCATCTGTCCTCCGATATCCAACTCAGATGAAACATCGTGGGAGAAATTCATCAGATTTGTGACTGTAGATCTCCGTTGCATGAATCCATGTTGTTCTGATATGGCTGGCGCACATGAGTAACAATTCTGTCATGTAAGATAAATTCAAATATCTTTGCAACAGCTGATATTATACTCACGGGTCGATAGTTCTTTATTAATGTTTGGTTACCTGATTTTAAAATAGGACAGACGCGAGTTGTTTTTCCAAATATCTGGGAATGTATTTGTACTAATTGCTAGGTTATAAAGAAAATGAAGGGGATCTTTTAAAATCTGTGAGCAACCTTTAATTACGTAAGGGAGTATTTGGTCCGGGCCCGCTGATGTTTTTGGTCTCAGTTTTTTAAACGCTCTATCAATTTCCGCCATTGTTACTTCGCTTACGTGCAGGGTTACTGGCGTATTTGCCTCATCTTGCGATATTCTGTAGGAAGAAGGGTGTTGTGAATACACCGACTGGAAGTATTTTGCAAAACCCTGAACAACCGCTTCCCCGCTTTTTAGCTCTTCCTCATTGTATTGCATTATAGTACATGTACCATTGGCCCTTCTCCTGCTTTTCACGTACGTCCAAAAATTTTACAATCACTATTAATGTTATTTTCAACTGTTGTTATATATCCTTTATGAGCTAGTTTGATGTCTGTTTTGGTCTTGTTTCTTAATTGTTTGTATCTCAATTTGCTATATTCAGAGTAGTCTTTTCTTTTTCTGTGGAAGTCTTTATCTTTCAAATCATTAATTATTTGTTTTGTAAACCAAACAGGGTATTTACTGGTTTTAAAAGGCATTAATACCGGGACGGTATTTTGGAAAACTTCGTAAACTTTATCATAAAAAAAATTAACTGCTGAATTTATTTCCATAATTTTGTAGAGATCGTCCCAATTTGTGTCTCTTAAACCGAGGTACAGTTCATCAAATTTAGCTTTTTAAAATTAAATTTAGTTTGCTCTTTAATTCTGAAGGTGTTTTTGGCTCCATTGAGAGGTACAGTTAAATCCAGTGCGGGATGGTGGGTCGGGTAAAAGAGGAGTATTATGTCTTACAAGATTTAGGTTTGTGTAGTTAGTGAGTATTAGGTCAAGAGTTCTTCCATTCGAATTCTGAATGTTGTTGTAAGTCTTAATTTAAAGTAGGTTCATGAAGTTATACAGTAACTGTGAATGGCTATTTTTATCTACATCATTAATTTCTGTACACGTTATTGTAGGAATGTTAAATTCTCCCGCTATATTGATGTTATTATTGTACATTTCATAATGCCTCTCTATCCACCCTAGCATTTCACGGTAAGACTCAAGGTCCGAGCTAGGAGGAATGTACAGGGAACAGACATACCAGACTCTTCCTTTTGTTTCCAACTTTAACAGCAAGACTTCTGAGTTCTGAGACCTTCCTTCAGCCTTGAGAACGGTAATCCCCTCTTTTACCGCTATTAGCACCCCACTACCAGTCCTGCTTGAACCTCTCTCTTGCCTGTATACTCTGTAACCAGTGTTAATGACCTCAGTGTCATAAACACTGGAGTCTAACCAAGTTTCTGTTAAAATACATATATCTATATCATTACACAATAGGTTCTCGTTAAACACATACAATTTAGATTTCATACCACGTACATTCTGATAGTAAATTGACAATTTATCTATTTTAAATTCCGTTCATATCGTCCATACTATTAACTACTATGATACGGGAACCCTCATTTTTCTTCATTTTAATGACTCCGTTTCTTACCCATAGATACGCAAACTCCTTTTGTCTCCGCTTCTGACGAGCCGCTGCCAGTAGTCTCCTCTTTTCCGGGGCGAGACTCTCGTTCACATACACCATGCTGTCCCCAGGGAGTCCCATTTGTCTAGTAGATAAATTCCTCTTTACACGGCGCCGTTCCATGAAGATTTCTTTGTCGAACCGCCTCACAAATTTAACGACAATGCCGCTGCATTGTTGGCTTGGTTGTTTTGGAAGACGATGGCAAGCGTCCGCCATTTCATCAGTCACATTTACGTCCAAGGCTTGTCCAACTAGTTTGACAGTGTTAAGAACGTTCTCATTCTTTATTTCAGCTGAGTCCGGCATTGCTTCCACTTACTTGTGCCGGGCTCCTCTCTGTCTTCTTTCCTGTCGACCTCACTTGGTCAACTCTTGTTCTCTTCTGACCCCGACGGTATTAGGGTATCCGAGGCCTAGGGAGTCTCTTCCTTTCCCGCCTTAATTGGCCCTTGTTACATCTTTCCTGACACCCTCCTTCTGTGAGGGGTCAGCCTTCTTGTTCTTTTCCTTTTTTCTCCTGCCTTGTGCTCAAGGCCCTTAAGGAGGCCCCCCCTGTGGGTGGGGGGTTTCGAATACACCCACGGTATCCCCTGCCTGTCGTAAGAGGCGACTAAAAGGGGCGACCTTGGCTATACTTTAAGGACTCCGCGTTGTTTTGTGAATTGGACCCCCAGTGGGTGGGAGGAAGCGAATACATCCACGGTACTCCCTGCCAGTCGTAAAAGGCGACTAAAAGGGCTTCTCGGAACGGTCCCCTTTCGAGGGTTTGACAGTCAGCTCTAAAAGACATACACCCGTGCGGTATAACTCTCATTAGGTTATATCGCACTTCTTTCCGTCACTGATTTCAGGGTCTGGCAACCAAAATTTCTATATGTGCGTGCTGTTAGGGGATGGGCCACTTACGCTAGCGACTACGCTCAAAAGCCTGTTCCGGTCTTGGCCGCGCCGACAGGTGGGTGTGCCATGTACCCGTTCAGTAGTATCCGCCTGACTACGCAGGTCCCCGCACAGCCGAATGTCTGAGCTGTAAAATCCAGTATATGCCAAGGGGTACATGCCGATACGGCATTGTAAAACATCGGACCCCCGGGCAATGCCTTCCAAGCTAGGCGGGCCTTGCCCTGGCTGGGTAGCGCCTACTGTGACGGCCCGTGATCGGATGTCGGTGGCATTCGGGGAGGATGATCTGGCCATGGGTTCTAAAAGAAAAATCCCCAACCAGGGTGGACGTACACCCAAACAGGGTGGTCCTACACCCAAGTCTTTAACATTTGATTCCCTACGGGGATCAACCCCCTGGGAACAATCTGTGCGTGAAAATCTGGGTACTAACATCCCCAAGTTTCTGGTAGCTACCAGAACAGATGGGGGTGATTTCAAGCTGGTCAAGAGTATTTTGTTTTCTCGCCACATAGAAGGTGTCTATGGTGAGCTTGAGAAAGTACAAAAGATGAGGAACGGTAGCTTGTTGCTCAAGACTAGGACTGGTGAGCAAGTTGATCGACTTTTGCAATGTGACCACTTTGGCGACATTCCCGTCAAAGTGGAAAAGCACACATCCCTGAATCTGGTCCGAGGAGTTATTTTCCACCGGGACCTGATTCTGAACACTGACGAGGAGCTCAAGGAGGATATGCAGCACCGTCACGTGACTGATGTCCGGCGCATTACGCGCAAGGTCAACGGTCAAATCGTGGATACTGGTGCTTTCATTATTTCCTTTGAGCTTTCGGTGCTCCCGGAGAAAGTCAAGGTTACCAGTTATCGTTGTGACGTCCGGCCTTATATCCCTCCACCCATGAGGTGTTACAAGTGCCAGAAGTTCGGGCACATGTTATCCCGATGCTCGAGCCCTGACGTCTGCGGAACATGCGGTAAGGTACCACACGAAGCGGAAGAGTGCACAACACCTTATCAGTGCACTAATTGCCCTGGATTTCATTCTCCTCGGGACAGGAACTGCCCTGTCTTCCTGAGTGAGAAGAAAATCCAGGAGATCAAAACCCTGGATGGTCTCACCTACCAGGAGGCCCGCAAGAAGTACCATACCACGATTCGCCTCCTCCAACGGTCGATTATGGAGCCATAATACCAAATTTGGTCCCGGCGACCTCATCTTTTGTACCAGCTGTGAAACCTGCAACTGAGTTACGTGTTCCGAAGCCAGCACCTATGATTCTAATGGAAAGCCCGAAGGTGACTTCAACTCCACCTTCGGCCAACACGAAGGCTGTGCGAGCGAAGACTGCTCCGCCCGCACAGCCGGGGAGGAAGTCGAAGACTTACTCCCCACTCGGGAGGAAGTCGAAGTCTTCCTCCCCACCCAAACGGTCGGCGAAAGCCGCGCCGAAGCCGGCGGAGGCGGCATCGTCGACCAGGGTCAGGACTTCGGCTCCTGACCCGTCTATATACCTTAAAGAGCCGGGGGCGGGTAAGAAGGGACCCCGCACTACGCATTCCCTTTCTCCAAAAAAGGGGAAGCCATCCGCGCCAACACCTGCGGATGCTTCTGCGCCTGGGGACGTTTCGGTCCCCAGATCTTCGCGCTCCCCACGGAGATCCCTCCGCCGCCGAACTACGTCCAGGAAATCTTCCACCGAGTCGATTCACTCCATGAACTCGCCTGAGGACATGGAGATTATAGTCGACGTAGTGACTGTAGATCCTACAGAGTCAAAGTTGGAGTAGCTTGCTGCTCCAACTTATTCCCTAAGTTCACACAATGGCACTGTTACAGTGGAATTGTAACAGTTATGACAGGCATTTGACAGAGCTCCGTCAGCTTATTGCCCAATACGCAGCGAGTATAGTCTGCCTACAGGAAACAAACCTCAGACCTGATCATGAGACTGTTCTGAGAGGTTTCCGACTATACTCTAAAGAGCGACAAGACGCCGCCCGGGCTTCCAGGGGTGTTTGTACCTTCGTTCGCTCTGACTGCTATAGTGAGGAGTTTCCACTCGCCACTCCTCTGGAAGCTATTGCAGTCCGCGTGTCCTTGCCTGCTATGACAACTGTTTGTAACGTGTACCTTCCACCGAACCAGCCCCTTGATATTAATGACGTCTTAGATCTTGTTGATCAACTTCCAGTCCCTTTCCTACTCGTGGGTGATTTCAACTCTCATCACCCCCACTGGGGATCACCATCTTCCTGCCCCAGAGGAAGGGACGTGGAGGGCTTAATTCAAGGGATGGATTTATGTCTATTAAATACAGGGGAAGCTACACATTTTAGCTTAGCGCACGGCACGTACTCACACATTGACTTGAGTGTGTGTAGCCGTGCGCTGGTCCCCCTATTTGGTTGGTATGTACACGACGACCTCTGTGACAGTGACCATTTCCCGATCGTTCTTACCCTTCTGAACCAGACGCCCGTGGAGTTCCCCAGTCGTTGGGTTCTTAAGCGGGCAAATTGGCCCTCGTTTCAAGAACGAGCTGTGTTCGTTGATCTTGGTTGCTGGAGCGTCGATGACGAGGTACAGCACATCACCGATGTGCTTCTTGCTGCCGCCGAAGAGTCCATTCCATCCTTTTCTGGGACTCCTCGTCGCAAACTCGTCCCTTGGTGGACAGAGGATATTGCAGCGGCAATAAGAGCCCGTTTTCGAGCTCATAAGCACTACCGTCGGCGTCCAACCATGGCCAATTTGGTGGCGTTTAAGAAATTTCGTGCCAAGGCACGGATCCTTATTCGCCAGAGTAAGAAACAATCCTGGGAACGGTATGTGTCTTCTATTACGGCACATACCCCCTCCTCTCAAGTGTGGACTAAACTACGACGCATTTCGGGAATTCAGACATCTTCTACTGTACCGGGAATTTCCATTGCTAATGAACTGGTTACAGATCCTTATCGCGTTGCAAACCATCTCGCCTCGTATTTTGCGGATATATCCGGTTCCGATAACTATGACCCTGCCTTCGTGGCCCTGAAGCGCGAAGCGGAACGTTTCCATCTTAGTTTTGCTTCCCGCGCTTCGGAGGAGTACAACGTGCCCTTTACGGAGTGGGAACTCCGCGGAGCGCTGGCGCTCTGCAGGGACACGTCTCCTGGCCCGGATAATATTCACAACCAGATGCTTAAACACCTTAACGATGAGAGCATTCGCTATTTGCTCAGGGTGTTTAATCGTATCTGGTTGGAAGGTGTGTTTCCAGCGCAATGGCAGGAAGGTATCATTATACCTATCCTGAAGCCCGATAAGGATCCCAAATTGTCAGGGAGTTACAGACCTATTTGTCTCACAAACGGTTTGTGCAAGCTCTTTGAGAGGATGGTCAATCGGCGCCTGGTGTGGGTCCTGGAGAAACGGGGACTCCTGTCTGAATACCAGTGTGGTTTCAGGGCGTCTCGGTGTACCAACGACCATCTGGTACGCCTGGAGACTGCCATACAGGACGCTTTTCTCCGGAGACAGCACCTAGTCGCTGTTTTCTTTGACCTCGAGAAGGCCTATGACACCACTTGGCGTTACGGCATCCTCTCTACCCTGCATCAATGGAAATTCCGAGGTAACTTGCCGGTTTTTATTGCGAATTTTCTGTCCCTTCGCCTGTTCCGTGTCCGAATAGGGGGGACATATTCGCAATATCATATACAGGAAAACGGAGTCCCACAGGGATCGGTGCTTAGCGTAACATTATTTGCGATTGCCATAAACGGTATAGTCGCTGCTGCTGGTCCAGCAGTGGTACCGTCGCTATATGTAGACGACTTCGCTCTACATTATAGTGCGCAAAATATGGCGGTCGCTGAACGACAGCTACAACAAGCTATTCGGAGAGTGGAACGCTGGACACTGGAGCATGGCTTTCGATTCTCAACCGCTAAGTCCTCGGTTGTCCATTTCTGCCGAAAGCGCACCCTCCATCCAGATCCAGAGCTTTATCTGGGCAATGTAGCTTTGCCTGTTGTTGCTGCGTACCGGTTCCTTGGGCTCCTTTTCGATCAGAAATTAACGTGGGAACCACACGTGCGGTGTTTGAAAACTGCCTGCGCTAAGAAACTCAACATGTTGCGGTTTCTTAGCGGCACATCATGGGGGGCGGACCGCGCGGTGCTCCTGCGTTTTTATACGTCACTGATTTTATCTAGGTTAGATTATGGCAGTGTAGCATATGGTTCGGCCCGTAAGTCAGTGCTTGTTAAACTGGACAGTGTCCACCACGGCGGTGTGAGGCTGGCGACGGGTGCCTTTCGGACAAGCCCAGTCGTCAGCTTGCTCGCCGAGGCTGGCGTACCTCCTTTACACCTGAGGCGCCAACAAGTACTGCTGACCTATGCTGCAACTATTCGACAGATGCCACTTCATCCAAGCTATCCATGTTTGTTTTACAATCCGAATCGCCGGCTGTATGATGTGCTCGCCCGAGCCACTCGGCCGGCGGGGATTCGCTTGGATGACTTATACCGTCAGTTCCGATTTCCTTCAGTCTCCTGTATCGTCCGAGTACCTAGCAAGGCCCCTCCGTGGATGGTCTCTCGCCCTGATATCATCCTGGATCTGCACACCGGCCCCAAGTCGGACACGGACTCCTCCGTCCATCGGAGGCTGTTCCAGTCCGTGGTGACACGGTATCCGGGATCAGGGCTTGTATTCACGGACGGTTCGAGGGTAAACGAGAAAGTAGGCTGTGCATTTGTGGTTGAGGATCGTCGGTTTCTCTTTTCACTTCCCGAGGCCTGTAGCGTGTACACTGCGGAGCTCTATGCCATCTTAGAGGCTCTGCGGTACACGTTATCAGACGATCACCAGCACTTTCTTGTGTGTACTGACCCTCTGAGTGCGCTGCAGGCGATCGATGTGTGTTTCCCGAAGCACCCGTTGGTCCAGCGTGTGCACGACCAGCTCGTCAGTTCGCGTAACGCTGGAACCGGGGTGACCTTTGTGTGGCTTCCTTGCCACATGGGTATTGCGGGAAACGAGCTTGCTGATCAGGCGGCGAGAGAGGCAGTCGCACTGCCCTCGCTACCGTATAAGGTGCCTGCTAGTGATGTGCGCTCTCAGTTGCGGCATTCGATCCTGTCGCATTGGGAGGAGGCATGGCGTGCCACGCCTCCACCCAACAAACTGAGAGGCATCAAGGAGACAACGAAGGTGTGGAAATCTTCCTTCCGATCTCTCCGGAAGGAAGCTGTGGTACTCTGTCGACTCCGGATCGGCCATGGGATTGCTACGCACTCCCACTTGCTAAAGAGAGAAGATCCTCCTGTGTGTACTTGCGGCGCCCACCTCACCGTGGCACACCTTCTCTTGGAGTGTGTGGATCTGGCCGATCTGCGAGGGACTCTTAAACTGCCTAATACCCTCTCCCTTATTCTCCGTGATGACGGGCCGTCAGCTGACCTCGTCATCCGGTTCATGAGGGAGAGTGGTTACTTTTTTAAGTTTTAATGTGTAGTTACGACTTTTAATTCTGGTTAAATCTGTTTTATGTTTTTTATTGTGTTATGTATTGTATTGTTCACTATGCCTTATTTGTTTTATCCTTTTTTACCATCCGCCTTTTATTCTTTTTATTCAAATAAGGCATAATTTTTTGGGGCTCACTGTCGTTTTATAAACACCATTTTCGCTTCATCCATGGCAGTGAGTTGTTTTTATCTACATCCTTTCATTTCACGTCATTTCATTTCATTAGGGGCCGATAACCTCGATGTTAGGCCCCTTAAAACAACAATTATCATCATCATCACCTTAAGGAGGCAGGGTGTATGTAGCCCCACCACTTCTGGTGCACCGTCGATAATGCTACACCCTCAGGGGCTCACGGCTGGTGAGTTCGGGCGTTGGCGACCCGGAGGGATTCCTGAGCTGGGTCCGTTTTCCCCTTTTTGTCCCTTCCCTTTGGGGCGGACCTTCTCCTCTCTCCCCTCTCCTCTCCTCTTTTCCTTCTATTTCCTTTTCTCTTTAAGATTCCCGCACTGTTTTTGTTACTCGAATCACCGTGTATCTAAATTCCCTTTTAGCGATTTTTAAGGCATTTTTGATCTATGTTGCATTTTGTAAGTTTGTTCGATCTAAGTTACATCTCGCGATTCTTTTCAACCTCAATTGCATTTTGTAAAGATTGACAATCTAAATATTGCTTTTTAGTATGTCTTTCAATGCAGGTTGCCGGGCCTTTTAGTGAGTATTTTGAATTTCAATTGCATTTTGTAAGTATTTTCAACCAAAACCTCATTTCGCACGAATTTTGAATCTAAATTGCATTTTGTTTGGTGGGCATTTTGCACATATTTTGATTCTCAATTGCATTTTGTGGGTATTTTGAATCTAAATTGCATTTGTCAAGTATTTTCAATCTAAATTGCTTTTTGTAAGTATTGTCAATCCACATGAGTCGTTTGAATCTACCGTACATTTTGTAAGCATTTTCAATTTCAATTGCATTTTGTAAGGATTTTGAATTTCAATTGCACTTTGTGAATAATTTGGATTGGAACTGGGATATTTCAATCTGAATTGCATTGTGTATTTTCAATTTCAATTGCATTTTGTAAGTATTTTGAACCTCAATTGCATTTTGTACGTAATTTCGATCTCATTTGCATTTTGTAAGTATTTTGAATTTCGGTTGCATTTTGTAAGTATTTCGGCGCTACTTTGCATTTTGTACGTATTTTGAATCTAGCCTACGTTTTGTGGGTCTTTTTCAATCTATTCTTTTTGTGCAACTTTTCGTTCTAAATTCCCTTTTGTAAGACCATATTGTGAGTTGTTTCCATGTGAGTTCCTTTTTGTACGTATTTTCCGTCTTCGATAATTTTGTTCTGGTTTCCATTTCATTATCATTTTCGCTATCACCCAGATCATTAGGGGCCGATAACCTCGACTTTAGGCCCCTTAAAACAACAATTATCATCATCATCATCATTCTTTATTTCGGGAACACCTTGTATCTCAATTGTATTGCGCCTGGAATACTGTTCAGATTCTAACACACGATTTTCCAATGCTTTCACTTTAGTGCGTAGATCAGAGTTTTCCTGATTCAGGGATTCTATTTGTGCTAAGCACTGAGCTATGTCTGCCTGCTGTGATTTTAGCAGTAGCATATTATCATCTAATTTATTGTGACACATGTCCAGTGACTTACCCAGATCTGTCTCCCTTTGAAGTTGCTCGCTTTTCATGGAACGAAATTCCTCTCGTAGTTCGTTCAATAACACCATCACATCTCCTAATGATGGAAATGTGTCTTTAGTGGAACAAAATTCACATAGCCATTCACCAGCTTTTCCATTTATCTGAGCACACTTTCCAAGGAACCAGTTTTTACACGTACCACACTGTACTTTCACTGCTGCCTTTCCCACTTCCTTCTTGCACACCGCGCACGAGCTCATGACGGCAAAGTGAAGTGAATTCTCCCTAACACAAATAACCGGAATTTCACGTTGTTTACACAGCTGCCTATGAGATATTACTTTAAATTAATCTAACGATCATATGTTGTTCCTGTGCCAACTTTTGCTGTGATAATTCCTGTATTACACACTTGAAATACACATTCACACGGAGCTCAACTTCCACCTGTACTCACTCCGTCGCCATCTTGCAGTTAAAGCAACAACAGCAACACTAGGAAAATGGTACGGCGAAAAACCCTAGGTCAAGTTACAAGATCAAGCTAATATCAGAATTTACATTTAACAGGGTAGCAAAACAAATCTCAGTTAGGATGATACCATTTCCACATTTACATTTAATATTAATTCATCTAGCTAAGTCCTATCAATTACTTACAAAATTTACGGCGGTGACGTCCGTAATATCAAACAATTACAATCAAAGCTATGTGACAAGCCATAAAAAAACATCTAAGACATTCTCACAAACTAGGTGCTAATCAGCACACAAGAGGTGACATAGAGGATTTGTACACTTTTACATCAATAAATCAATAAATACAAGACCACAGTTTTATTCAAAGCCTACCTACACCTTGGTTTACTGTTTGTAAGCCATAGTCATTTAACGTGTGTAATTACGGTGACGACTGCGTAGTGAAGACTACGTCTAACATCGTATGGCCTGCGCTCCACCAGCTACGAACTAAAGGTTCGAGCAAGCTTCTGTCGCTACAAAAAGTGTCAGCTGTCCTAAAGTCATTTCCTCCAGGAAATACTTTCATTAGCACGGCTATGTCAGCAGGTTCCAAATGCAAATGAACAAGGTTAAATAGAAAGGATTCGTTAGTTATATTTTTGTTTATAAAAATTATGCGTTTTATTATTAAGATGTCGGTTTAGATTATCGTTGGTTTATGGCGAATAACAGCTGACTAGCCTTGGCACGGAGTGTCTCCTGCGAGATCATCTCTGCCAAAAAGCCTCGACTCAAAAGTCTGAATACAATCAACGAGCAATAACAACTCGGACACACAATAACACAAGTTACCAGCGGCGCACAGCTCGCGTTCAATAACTCTGGGACGGACCTGGACACATCAGTTACCCTCCCTAAACATCTGGTCTACGGGAACAGTCCCGGACATGGTACACAAAAATACCTTCATACATGAAAAACCCTCTTCACGGGGCTAGCCTCCAACATAAAATAAGAAACCTGTCATAACTGTCCTCGTAGAAACAACGGTACACGCAAAAGGCGTTTAACTAACAAATGACAATCTACAGAACATGTGCTCAGACACAGAAATGGACACTGGATTCCATGAGCTATCAATACAATGAAAAGGAAAGAATGCTACAAGCATTGCGTCCTGTGTTAAAATAAGTCTGTTTCACTCGGAAGCAAGCGCTCTCACTCGTGCGCTGGGAAATATTCACAAAACCTGTCTTTGCCACAGCAAGTTGCAGGCTCCCTGCACTATTAGACACAACACGTTGACTGGGCCGGCAATTTAGGCAAGAAAATAACTGTAAAACTGGCCTCATAATAATACCTTTACCATAGGTTATAAACATCGAAGAATGTGTGCCTTAAAAGCACGCTATAAAGCTGAATACAAACATATAACTCTGTCTTTCATAGCGAAGACGTTTAAAAGATAGCAATGTCACTCATTGCTGGAGCTCTCTGCTCTCAAAGATAAAACACTTCATTTGTTTCTTGTATCAAACATCCAAATAAATCACGTGTCATCACACTTGACACTAACAAAAATAATATTGTGGCGCAAACCCCACTCTGCTGGATTTGCTTAATGATACGATGGGAACTGGGTTCGATGCTAGGCTACAACGAAACATCCCTTTTACTTGCAAGGTCTACACTTGACCTGGATGGCTTCTGAGCACATCACGAATGAAATATAAATGCAGTTACAAAACTGGTAATTACAGTCGATTACCCAAATGATACGACTACTCTAATGAAGTCAGGGGCGTAACATTGACTGGCTGCAATAAGTGCATTTAAAGAATTATGACCATGGCATCGGTTTGCCATAACAGGAGTCTGCTAAGACTTGAAAATCACCCCAGATAGGGTTAAACAAAGTAGCCTTGAAATGACTACAGTCATGTTAAGCAATATACAGAAATTGGCGTCCTACGACGTCCATCAGGTTGCACCAGGGTTGAATAAAATATCAAACCCAAGGGTGGCTCACAATCACTGTAAATAAATGTCATCTAATTATACTAATTACATTCCCTACCTATGAAATGGCTGTCACGAAGTTCGGCTGATTTACAATCTACACTAATCTAAATATACCACCAATGACTAGAACAAAGAAGGGTTGTACAAACTCACGATATGAAGGAGCCCACACTTAGCTCTCCGTCCAATGACAAGGGTTGAACAAAAGCACCTCTGGCTATCAGGATTGGCATCGTCCGTATCAGAACTTCCATCTTGGCTCTCCTAAAGACCAGGGTTCGGTCTGTCCCTGTAGTTGACATCGTGAATGGGTTGGACATGCCTAGGAAAGGCATCCTCGACTCCTTCCTTCTCGTTCGACGTTCTTGAAGTTCCAAATCATGCTCGTTCCATCCGAGACATCTCCCTCATACCATAACGGTACTTAGCCCATTATCTCCGACTCGAACATGGTGTTATAAATGTCGAACACGTGGTCGGTAATATTAGACATCATGTAGTTCATTATTACTTGAAAATTACGGTGTGCTTTGTAGCTATCACAGGCGTTACACATATATCTGGTAACACAGCCTCGACACTTTGCAGATATCATTAATAAATGGCCATGCACTGATCTGCTGGTTCACACTTTTGCAATCACGTGGCATCCGTGAAATTGGCGTCGTATTCTTGTGGATAAATCCACCGTAGTAATTTATATATGATGCGTATTTAGTATAACACTTGTCTAACGTAACAATATCACAATTATCTGCATATTTCACACCAGGCTCTTAGCCCTCCACAAATCACGTGGGTACAAAAATGTGGTGCTACAGAATCGTAGAAAATTCACAATACTTTCCAAATAAGTTCACATTACTATTCGTGCTGATCACTACACTTTACAAATCGTGATGCACAGTACAATAGTGCTCGATGTCTCTTGATAAAAATTCCTCGCTATAAAGTGGACTATTCCCACGTCTTACACGACGGGTATTTCAACACGCCTCAACCGGGCGGATTCTCAAGACGTAGTGCACGGAACTGCGTTCCTCGTGGAATCAAGTCGTCAAACTAAGTCGTGTAGCGACTATTTACATTCCTATTTGCGTATCTGCAATGATATTACCATACCTTAAAGTGGAAAAACATTCTCCAAAATGTTTCAATAATACTGAATGACGAAATGGAATATTCTGAGTCTCGTAGAAAGGTAAAGTTGATTAATAAGACCTCAGATAAATAATTAGCAGACTTCACCAAAGTCAAATGTGCGATCCTTCGCTACTCCAAAGAGAATTGTATAAGCTCTCAGCTTTTCGTAGCTTTCTGGGTGTGTTCAAAGGTAATGCATCCCATCAGAAATGTGTTGTCATGAAAAATATCACATGAACCTTAGCTCAGCGGGTTCACTATATCACGCACTTGTAACATTTTAAAATGTCGGAACGTAACACGCATGCACATAATTAACTCGCGTGCCTGCTTAGCACATGCGTGAAGCAAATGGCACGTCAAAACAGCTCAGCTCACAGGAGATGTTTGACGCTGGGAATCACCTATTACATCGCACGCATGATTTCTCAAAGTTGCTCCTTATCGGCAACGAAGGTATGACGCATCTCGTAAGACTTTGTGCGTTGAGAAAGACCCGTTTACATGCTTATTTTTTGTACTTATATACGAGAGTGACGACGACTGGATCAGTGACGAAAACCGGTACAGTTACCTTAATAAACATCATGCAAGAAATATCAAATTCACATCTCCCAGAACAACTCCTCCGGCACTCAATATGAACAAAATAAGTTTTCTCCAACAATTATTTATATAATATTAATGACGATTTCAACCAGATGTATCTGAAAAAATTTGCGAAACCTCATGACCACGCACTTAAACCCTCCCTCCCCTAACTCTAAAATTGCTTCTAACCACCATTTTGTTGTATACCAGGGAATGAAAAGGTTAAATACTGTCTGGGAACAGCCTGAGATAAGAAATAGCTCCAACCTTATTCAATTTCTATAGTGTGCTTGCCTCAGTCTTCACTTCTCAATCTTATTTCCTCTTTTCTGCCTCTAACTGTGCTCGCAAAATTTCCAGCCGCAACTTATGCTCCTCCCTTGCATGCTCTAGCCGCAATATATGCTCCTCCTTTTGATTTGCTAGTTTGTCATCCAAAAGCTGGAGTTCTTTCCTATCTTTCTCTTTGCTAGCCTCTTTCGCCATCTGAAAGTTTTCTGCCTGAAGGTGAACTAGTCTTAATTTGGCTTCCGCCAATTCTGTGAAAACTTCGTGGCCTCTCACTCTGTTGCGCCCTTTTGGAGTAGTAGGGGCCTTCTTTTCATCGGCCTTGGGACGACTGGTCAGCAGTGAAGGGTGTGGTGGCTTACGCAACGACTGGACGTTCCAGCTCGTCCAATTGCTGGAGCCTTCTCCTGAATCTTCCTGTGAACACACAAAAATCTTATCAAAGTGAAGTCCTATATTTTAAGTTGGTAACAGGGCTTCAATATATTGGCTTCCAGTGGGTTGGCGACCACGGGGCCCCAGCTGAGTCCGGCATTGCTTCCACTTACTTGTGCCGGGCTCCTCTCTGTCTTCATTCCTGTCGACCTCACTTGGTCAACTCTTGTTCTCTTCTGACCCCGACGGTATTAGGGTATCCGAGGCCTAGGGAGTCTCTTCCTTTCCCGCCTTAATTGGCCCTTGTCTCATCTTTTCTGATACCCTCCTTCTGCGAGGGGTCAGCCTTCTTTTTCTCTTCCTTTTATCTCCTGCCTTGTGCTCTAGGCCCTTAAGGAGGCTGGGTGTATGTATCCCCACCACTTTTGGTGCACCCTAGATAATGCTACACCCTCAGGGGCTCATGGCTTGTGAGTTCGGGAGTTGGCGACCCCGAGGGATTCCTGAGCTGGGTCCGTTTTCCCCTTTTGTCCCTTACCTTTGGGGCGGACCCTCTCCTCTTTCACTTTCTTATCTGCCTGTCATGGCTCTCCTTCCTTCCAAGTCCCTCAATCCGCCTTCTTCGAGGGTTGAGGGCATTTATTTTCCTCCTGTCCTTTATTTGCCTTATTCTCCTTTAGTTTTCCATTTCTTCTTCTAGTATGTAAGTTAGTAATTAGTTTTAGTTTTAAGAGCGCTTTTCATTTTCATCTTCACGATCACCCAAACCATCAGGGGCCGATAACCTAGATGTTAGGCCCCTTAAAACAACAATTATCATCATCATATTGGCTTCCACAGTTATGAACCACAACAAGAGACATATTCTTGGGTTAAGAATCAAGAGTATTATCTCTCTCTTGGGTAAAAATCCACTAAAAACTAGTTACAGATGAAAATTAGTCGTGTTGGGTTATATTTGGTTTAGGTTACAATTGGGGTGTAATGCTAATGCTGGACATCATTAATTTGTATGTAATTTTTATGTGATGGGTGGTTATAAACAGTACTGCCATCAGTACTGTCAGTACTTTCAATGCATTAACTACTTAATTAAACTACGCAAACCCATTAATATACATAGGCCTAGGGGGCGTGGTGGCGCAGCGGTTAAGCTGTTGCCCTCTCACCAAGGTGGACCGGGTTCAATTCCCGCCCAATGCATGTGAGAATTTCAAAGTGAAATGCCATGTCCTGTGATTCGGATTCCATGTAAAAAGGAAGTCCCGTGGCCCATGATCACTTTCCGGCACAAAATGACGCCAGTAATGCGATACAATTCTCATACACTCCCAA
Source organism: Meconema thalassinum (assembly GCA_946902985.2). NCBI lineage: Eukaryota > Metazoa > Arthropoda > Insecta > Orthoptera > Tettigoniidae > Meconema > Meconema thalassinum. The sequence continues at coordinate 487,852,915 of OX336392.1, read as the reverse complement.
CTCCATCTTTCACTGCTGCCTGCTAAGTCAGTTGGAGTCGTGAAGGTGACCTTGTGGACGACATACAGCGTTGCAACGCTTCCCTCACAATTACCATACTACAACGTGTTAAGATTTTACTGACAGAACTTATGGCAGTACTGTGTAATGACTGTCACAAACCTTTGAGACGAATAAACGTGAATAAGTAACGGGTTGAAGGGAAACGACTATGGATTACTGAGAAGGTAATGTCTTGACATTTATTTGGAGTTGAAAATGGGAAACCATGGAAACCCACTTCAAAGATGGCCAGCAGTGTGATTTAAATCCCCCTTGTCTATGGAATCTGCAGATAGCTTGGCCCAACGACCTACAGTTGTAATACTCAAAGTTGAAGTCTGACAGTTCTTAGAGGGAGGTCCTTTTACTGCCTACCGAGGTGGGATGAAGAGAGGTGGGGGTATGGTTGTCATGGAAACGGGGTGGGGCGACTGCGGTTGCCATGGAGATAAGTTCTCTGGCAAGTTCGTGTTGAGGAGGAGTTTGTAGGAGTTGCCAAACCTCGCACTTCTGAGTTAGATCTTGTCACAAGCAGTTCAGTGTGAGTGTTATTCTATTAGTGTTTCTGTTTGGAGGCCGTCATTAAGTATCTAACGGTATTTTAAATACTAATTACGTAGACCTACAATTAGGTATTGTATTGCAATATATAATTCGAGCATTATGAATACTCCTCGAGGGAGAGGGAGGCCCAGAACTCGTCCACCTCATGAAAAAAATACCGCCGTGACAATTCATCACCAGGGATGAGAAATGATATGTGCCGCAAGGGAATTCTTTGAAGTGGAGGCTAAGAGTTTTTCGGAAAGGAATGTTCCTTTAATTCCATTCCAGAGAGTTCAAGAACGCACTGCGAAAGCTCTTAGAGTTAGTAAAAGTACTGTGACAAGAGTTACGATGGAGAAATATAACAACTCAAAAGAGGGTTCATCTCAACTGTCCACGCCTGGAAAGAAGCGGCCTAGAACCTCCAGAATTACAAATCTGGATCCGTTTAAGGACGATGCTATTCGCCGGCTCATATATTCTTACTACACCAGGAGGGAACATCCAACAATTCAAAAACTGTTATTTACACTTCCGAACGACTTATTTAGAGGCAGTTACTCTTCCTTACTGAAAGTGGTTCATAACCTTGGTTTTGAATATAAAGCTATCAACAGTAGGAAGCTGCTGTTGGAGAGAGGTGACGGACTGAGCCAGGATCGAACCTGCCAAGTTGAGCTCAGAAAGCCAGCGCTCTACTGTCAGAGCTTTTCAGCCCGACCTCTGTTAAAGAAAACCGAACATAAGACCAAGTCAGTCATGGTCTGGCCAGGTAGTCCACAAGAAAACACAGCGGTCAGAATGAACGAACGAACAAGCCAGCCGGAAGTAAGAAGGGTAGGGTATGGAATGCAGGAATGTGGCAACCGCGTGAAATGGCACGTGCAATGCTCCTCCCTCCAGCACTAGCTGTCAGACGTCAACTCTAAGTATTACGACCATAGTAAGCATAGCTATTGCTGTCAGTTGTGTTTGTGTGCATTCGGATAACCTTATGCGCATTGGTTATTGGGTCTAGATTGGGAAGGACACAGCAGTGCCCTTCGGTAGGCTACCATCCTATTTTTGGCTTGGGTAAAAGTGGGAACCGCTTTGAAAATGGCTGAGGTAGAAACTGAACCCACCACCCTTATTATTAGACTTACCGTGACAGTCTCTGGTGCTGGTAGTATCACGAGTGGTGATAAACGTGGCTGGCTTTGGCCTGGCGCAGGTGATGGTGCAGGCTTTGGTGTGGTATTGATGTCCGGAACAATTTCCATCATCACTGGAAAAACTTCCCATGTTCCCTCCATCACATCATTCTCTCTGTGAACGTCATCATGAGTGTCTGCTATTTTTTCCCACAAAACAAAACATTGTAGACAAATGTTATGGGAACAAGTTAAGAATACAATGGCCAGGGAATGACATGCTAATATAAACCAAGCCATGGGTATATGTGTTGAAGTTCTTTTTGTATTAAACCTGTATTTGTGCCAATATATCCATTGCTCATTCAGCTTATGGTACCAAACACCCACTACTGCATTCTTAAATTATATCACATACAGCATTCCAAATATTAATATTGGCTCTACCTTGCTGTTTCATCTAATCTCTCATCAGACATGCACATTTTAGCAAAAGAGGTACATTAATATTCAAAATATGACATTGAAGAGATTCATGGAGCAAAATTAAAATAGAAAATTGGCATACCTGTCACAGAAATATATTGAGAATCGCTGTCCCATGGAGAATCCAAAGGTAACAGCGAAGGGCTCATTAAAGCCCTTACTTTATTGCTGATGCTGTCATCCGCTATTTTCACAGTTGTTCCTCCACCTAAGCATCAAAATATAGTCACTATAGTTTTAAAAACAGTGGGATAGGGACAGAGAAACCAATCAGACCAAAATAGCCTACATTGAAATCTGGTGGTGAGTGGTCTTATCTGTAATGAAAGTCTCTCGCCTTTCAACAGCGACTGCCTTCCTCGTAATTGTTTTTAAATTTTCATAGCACTTCCTTAGTGAAAATGCCTGCCTTTCGCATTCACCACTTGCGACATTAAATTCATGGGCTATCTTTTCCCATACCTGTGCCTTTTCTCTGGTAGTCATGGCATCTGTCTTTATTTTCGATTGTATTTTTATACACATTTACCAGGTCCAAAAGGAGAGCTTTCTCGCTGGGCAAGAAGTTCCGGGTTATCTTTTTTTCATTCTCCCCGTTATCCATAGTATAAAGTTAAAGTACGGTATTGATTTCGAGAAAAGGGAGCTATCACAAAACACAATGACACGAGACAACTTGAACACTTGGAGGGAAAATCTCAGCTGTCTAAAACAAATGATTAGAATGACCAACATGACAAACAGAATCAATATTGGAAGATTAAAACTGTGAGGATTATTTCATACATACACATGCCACGAATACAATAATAGCGATCAAATATATTATACCCTTGGAAAATACCATGTAAACAAGATTCGAGGTTTCGGGGTCGTAATGGATTCTTGTGAATGTGATTTAGAGATTTTATGCTATCAATAACTTCCAGGGTTAATAAGGTTAACTAATTATTACAAAGCCAAGAAAACAACAGGATCTACAAACAAATGAAAATTTAATAACTGAATCAAACATAAAACACTTAACAATAAACCACCCTTAAATTAGTTCACTCGCACGTGAACAGATCTGACACTGACTAGTCTGACGTACCATGATAACACGGCACGACAGCTGTCAAACAAGCGTTGTGACTGCAATGTCACTTAATTCAAAGTAATAATAGAAAAGGATCACAAGATCCAAAAATAATAACAAATAAAAATAGTACAAGAATTTAATATTTATGAGCGACACGCGTTTTAAGACTAGTTCAAGTAATGAGCACTTTGACGGGCGCTCGTTTCCGACCAAAAAAGTCAGTTCGGGAACGAACTCCGTACTGCGAAGACGAATTACGGAAATGTGGGAACAACAATTACATTTTAAATACACTACTGACATTTTCTAACCTTAGATTACCACAACCAAATACACGTGTGTATTATTTAAAATAAGGGCTGCGGAATAACCGTCTTATACCTCAAACACTAGGAAAGCATAACATGACATGAACAAGTTTGGCCGGTTGCCCAATTATATTTATAATAATATAATGGCCTTGAAAATAAGAGCCAACAACAACAAATACAAATTTTTAATTTCACGCCGGAAATTTTGGCGTTTTAAACAATGAACAAATAAGTCGTAGTCATGATAAAACCCTCGGATCGACAACATGGCAACTCCCCAAATTAAACCAAAAAAATAACCTTAACTCATTAGGCTTAAGCAAACATAACGTGTCATAACAGAGCTGGAGACAGCCGGGTCTGTTATCGCATATCTGAGTAAGTGGCTGATTCCTTCCCCCAACGTAGTAATGTGTGCCACGCTAAATATAGATTCTGGCCCATAGCCAGCGTCCAGAGACCTTCTAATCGTCACCTGTTAAACGCGTAAATACAAAATATCACATTATCTCAAAACATCCTCTCAGAGATTTTTCAAGAACACATCTTCAGGTCAAACTTAGTCCCAAGGGTAACTAATTTGCCGGAATGATGTCGCAGTCAAGGACAGGCTTAACTTTCCTCATCATCACACTTACACTCAAAAACACGTGGCACTTTCTCGAAGATCTCGTCGCAGCATATGAACCAGCACACCCTTCAGATAAATGACACATGACTTGTCCAAATGACAATAAAAGAATTAATAACTGGAATCAGAATTAGCCTGAGTTATAAAAGCAAATAAAATACTAATTTCCCCCACGTCTAGTTTTAGTTTTACATTATCATTAATTCAGTCCATTTATCATTGTCGTTCCTAGGTTCTTATTCATGGCTACACTTTTTATTGATACGTTAATCATATGCGGCCATTTCGCTATAAGAATTACGTATACATAAGGACAACATTTAAGTTACAAATTTTATTGTACAACATAATTGTCACGCAATGCCAAAATTTACTACACGCATGTCAGTTAAGAAATCAAACCCTAAATATAAATTAAACCACACAAATAAAATCTGTACAAAGTTCCACACATCTCTCGCGATTCCCCTCGTCCAAAATCAATAAATCAATTTTTTAATACTCATCACTTAAACCGCTTTCCAGAGGCCTCCCGCCTCGTCATCTCCCACCATTAGGCCTTCAGCCCATAACACTGATGGTAATGGAGGATGAAACTTGTTGTCTTCTTTCCATGGTCGTCATCTTGCCGCTGTTAAAAACACAATTAGTTTAAAGTAAAAAAAAACTGTTCTATCTGCTTATGAGTATTTTATTTCCTCATATAGTCCTATGCAGAATCGTAGACTTTCCCTATTTTATGGCTAATTGCCATCTCACAAATTATGAAAAATTATAACTTAGTTATCGACACACAACTAGAATTTTAAAACATAGGCCGTCATAACGACGTCTTAAATTGACTGTCGAAGAATAATTAGGAGTGCCCCGGTTCATCTCAGACATTTGTTTATATAGAGAAAGCCTAAAAGTTCCCATGAAGGGAGAAAACAGCTCCTCGATATTTTAAATAATGGGCCTATAATTATGTGTGACCTCTCAAAAATCTTGTAATTTCTCACAGGTCGCGAATCTGCCGCCGAACACGCAAACCGATCGCTAGATCTTTTTATAACCGATTGGCGCGCAAAAACACACTGATGCTATGTTCTGGCGTCCTATCCTCTTATTGGTCAGTTACGTTGGCGTCGGAGTTCTGACCTTACAAATCCCGCCCTTATTTTGACGTCACGACACTTCTCCTCTCTCTCACTCCTTGCCTTGGACCCAGCCTCGTGGCCTGTCGATCGTCACGTACGCCACAGCGTCATACCTGATTTTCTCATAAGAATAAGAATAGCATTGGTTGTGAAACAGTCGTTAGCTTCCACCCAGCACGTAGCCGTCTTACCACGGGGCCCCAGCTGAGTCCGGCATTGCTTCCACTTACTTGTGCCGGGCTCCTCTCTGTCTTCTTTCCTGTCGACCTCACTTGGTCAACTCTTGTTCTCTTCTGACCCCGACGGTATTAGGGTATCCGAGGCCTAGGGAGTCTCTTCCTTTCCCGCCTTAATTGGCCCTTGTCTCATCTTTTCTGATACCCTCCTTCTGCGAGGGGTCAGCCTTCTTCTTCTCTTCCTTTTACCTCCTGCCTTGTGCTCTAGGCCCTTAAGGAGGCAGGGTGTATGTAGCCCCACCACTTCTGGTGCACCCTAGATAATGCTACACCCTCAGGGGCTCACGGCTGGTGAGTTCGGGAGTTGGCGAACCCGAGGGATTCCTGAGCTGGGTCCGTTTTCCCCCTTTGTCCCTTACCTTTGGGGCGGACCCTCTCCTCTTTCACTTTCCTATATGCCTTTCATGGCTCTCCTTCCTTCCAAGTCCCTCAATCCGCCTTCTCCGAGGGTTGAGGGCATTTCTTTTCCTTCTGTCCTTTTATTTGCCTTATTCTCCATTATTTTTCAATTTCTTCTTCTAGTATGTAGGTTGGTAGTTCGTTTTAATTTTAAGTTTACATTTCATTTTCATCTTCACGATCACCCAAACCATCAGGGGCCGATAGCCTAGATGTTAGGCCCCTTAAAACAACAATTATCATCATCATCATCATCATCGTAGCCGTCTTACCAAGTCCAGTTTGCTTGCTACATCAATTTTACTAAAATATCCAGCATATCATGTATTTAGTATTTCCAGCAATTTTCAATAATATGAAACATTATTATTGGACACAATGATAAGGGTTCAATATCTCTGTCCCCCAGGGGCTCACTGCTAGTGGGCGTGGGTTGGCGACCACGGGGCCCCAGCTGAGTCCGGCATTGCTTCCACTTACTTGTGCCGAGCTCCTCTCTTTCTTCTTTCCTGTCGACCTCACTTGGTCAACTCTTGTTCTCCTCCGACCCCGACGGTATTAGGGTATCCGAGGCCTAGGGAGTCTCTTCCTTTCCCACCTTAATTGGCCCTTGTCTCATCTTTTCTGATTCCCTCCTTCTGCGAGGGGTCAGCCTTCTTTTTCTTTTCCTGTTATCTCCTGCCTTCTGCTCAAGGCCCTCAAGGAGGCCGGGTGTATGTAGCCCCACCACTTTTGGTGCACCCTAGATAATGCTACACCCTCAGGGGCTCACGGCTGGTGAGTTCGGGAGTTGGCGACCCCGAGGGATTCCTGAGCTGGGTCCGTTTTCCCCTTTTGTCCCTTACCTTCGGGGCGGACCCTCTCCTCTTTCACTTTCCTATCTGCCTTTCATGGCTCTCCTTCCTTCCAAGTCCCTCAATCCGCATTCTTCGAGGGTTGAGGGCATTTATTTTCCTCCTGTCCTTTATTTGCCTTATTCTCCTTTAGTTTTCCATTTCTTCTTCTAGTATGTAGGTTGGTAGTTAGTTTTAGTTTTAAGTTTGCATTTCATTTTCATCTTCACGATCACCCAAACCATCAGGGGCCGATAGCCTAGATGTTAGGCCCCTTAAAACAACAATTATCATCATCATCATCATCATCATCATCATCATCAATATCTCTGGATGCTTCAGTTGTATTTTCTGCTTTGTATTGCGCATTATTATTATGCAGACCACTCTGTTAGAGCGAGATTATGTTGGCATTACACACGGGAGCGATATACTGTCGAAAGGTTTCACTATTCTTTGCTGCAGGGAGCATTACTCACGCAACGAAGGTCTTTGACTCCCACCGTAAACTCAGTTCACCTAAGCGAAGTACGAGACGGGCTGGTGCAACACCCAGCCTTAAGCCGTCGTATTTAAGATCGATTAACCGTAAACCACCCTTAGCAAAGTAGGGTTTAAGCGGCCTCGTGGTGCTCATCTGTTAAGGGAGTTTGTTCAGTCAATTTAAAAGTCGAGGATCATGTATAAGAAGACGTTCAGCTAAATATACTGACAGATCTATGCTCGGACGTTATTTTGGGTCACGACATTCTTGGTCGTCATTCATCCATAGAGATAAAGTTTGGGGGCAGCAAAGAACCGTTGAATATCTGCGGATTGACAGTGGCTAATGTAGAACCTGTCCAACTTTTTCGTAACATCCCTCCAGACTGTAAACCGATCACTGTTAAATCTTGACGTCACACAGCTTCAGATGCCAAGTTCATTGATCAAGAAATTCAACGACTCTTAAAGGAAGATGCCATTGAAGAAAGCTTTTCTTCATGGCGTGCACAGGTTCTTGTTACCCAAACTGAGAACCTCAAGCGCCGCATGGCAGTCGACTATTCTCGGACAGTAAATCAGTACACCCAACTAGATGCATATCCACTTCCACGCATTGAGGATATCGTAAAGAAAGTGGCAACTTATGAAGTGTTCAGTGCTATCGACTCAAAGAGCGCCTATCATCAAATCCCTATCTATGATGAGAACCGTCCGTACACAGCATTTGAAGCTAGTGGTAAACTTTGGCATTATAAACGAATTCCATTTGGCCCAACTAATGGTGTGCCCTGTTTTCAAAGAACTATCGATTCTTTCATCCAGAAAGAGGAACTCACTGGGGTAGCAGCTTACCTAGACGATGTCATAGTAGGAGGCAAGAATCGGCAAAAACACGACATGAATCTGAAGAAGTTCCTAAAAACCGTAGAAAAGTATCGCTTGACAATTAATGATAAGATGATGATAATTGTTGTTTTAAGGGCCTAACATCTAGGTTATCGGCCCCTATTGGTTTGGGTGATCGCGAAGATAATGAATTGTAAACTAAATCTAACACTAACGACTAACTTATATACTAGAAGAAGAAATGGAAAACAAAAGGAGAATAAGGCAAATGAAGGACAGGAGGAAAATAAATCCCCTCAACCCACGAAGAATGCGGATTGAGGGACTTGGAAGGAAAGAGACCCATGAAAGGCAGATAGGAAAGTGAAAGAGGAGAGGGTCCGCCCCACAGGTAATGAAAAAAATGGGGAAACCGGACCCAGCTCAGGAAGCCATCGGGGTCGCCAACTCCCGAACCCACCAGCCATGAGCCCCTGAGGGCGTAGCAATATACAGGGTGCACCAGATGTGGTGGGGCTACATACACCCGGCCTCAGTGAGAGCCTCGAGTAGAAGGCAGGAGATAACATGAAAAGAAAAAGAAGGCTGACCCCTCGCAGAAGGAGGGTATCAGAAAATATGAGAGAAGGGCCAATCAAGGTGGGAAATGAAGGGACTCCCTTGGCCTCGGATACCTTAATACCGTCGGGGTCGGAAGAGAACAAGAGTTGATCAAGTGAGGTCGAAAGGAAAGAAGACAGAGAGGAGGCCGGCACAAGTAAGTGGAAGCAATGCCGGACTCAGCTGGGGCCCCGTGGTCGCCAACCCACGTCCCACTATATGTGAGCCCCTGGGGAGTGGGGGGGGGGGGGGGGGTAAAGACTGAGAAGATACTGCGTTGGAGATTGGAACTTTCATGTTTTGACTATGAAATCATCTACAGACCCGGACAACACAACGATGCTTTATCCAGAATCTGTTCGGCTACCCAGTGTTATGGACTACGATTTAAGAACGTTCATGAAGCCTTATGTCATCCGGGATTGACGAGAATGAATCACTTCTTTAAGTCAAAGAATTTGCCCTATTCATTGGAGGATATAAAAAAGGTTTTATCAGCGTGTATAGTCTGTGCTGAGCTAAAACCTCGATTTATCCAACACGAGGGGAGTCTCATCAAACCTATCCATCCATTTGAACGAATAAACATGGATTTCAAGGGACCTCTTCCATCCACTTCCAGGAACCGTTACCTCCTCATCTTACTAGATGAATATTCCAGATATCCTTTTGCTTTTCCCTGCACGGATGTTACTCCCTCCACCGTTATCTCAAAACTGAAAATAATTTTTTCAATTTTTGTTTTTCCTTCCTGTGTTCATTCAGATCGAGGTTCTGCCTTCATGTCCCAAGAATTGAGGCAGGGAAATCAAAAACCCATTTACTCCAGTAAACCAAATTTTACAGGAGAGAGAAAAAACTGATTATCTTCCTAACTGATCTTAAATCTTATGGGTTTATGTGATCATTAGGGCTCGGAATTTTTATGTGCTAAAAATGGGGAGGTCTATAAATATGTAGACCTGGACAAAGGGAGTGTGATGTGATGATACTAACCAACAAAATCAGTAATACAAGGATTCAGCAGAAGAGAATCCTCATAACCTCTCCACACCAACTCCCAACACTGACCTGCACGTGGTGTCCCCTGCTAAGCTGAGCAACCCAGTGGAAGGTTGGGTAATCAATCCCAGCGGGAAACTGGGTCAGTGAACAGACTAGTGTTGGGGGGGACTGAGAATTCTTTTCTCAGTTCTTTCACCTTTCTGAATAACATTCAGGATTGTAATTCGAGGATTTATCCTCCCCTCAAGGTGAAACCTTAGATAGTCGACCATGAAAAGTCATTTGAAGAATAATTCCGCCGTCTGTAATGATAGATTACAGAAAAGACAGCATTCGGATACGCTGGGCTGTCATGCGGAAGATAATGACGAATCAGAGCGTCTGAAAACTCATCAAGTAGCAAACAAACAAATACTACGGAAAATCAAACCTAAACAAGTCTCATTCTTTTCTACACATAATGTTAACTCTCTGGTTCAAACTGGAAAATTGAAGATCATCACGGATATCATGAGAAGTCATAAAATTCTAATTATGGCCCTTCAGGAAATTAGAAATAGTGATCAAGACCATCTGGAATCACAAGGATACAGACTATATAAAGGAATTCCTGGAAAACGAGTTATGAAAAATTGTCCACAATTTGGTAACTGATTCTTAATAGATCTCAGAATCATTGACTCGATAACAGAATTTAAATCTCAATCCTCCAGACTTACGACCCTAACTTTGAAATCGGCAAATAAACCATATACAATTATTAATGCACATGCTCCTACTAATAATAAAAAAAACACCACCATTAAGGACAGAGAAGAAGTACAAAAATTATGGGATCTTTTGGATCAAACTTTAATAAACATCCCTTCATCAAACATCAAAATTCTCCTTGGTGATTTCAATGCGCAACTTGGACAAGAAAGAAGATATAGAGATATCATTGGAAAATGGACAGCACATAAACGAACCAATAAAAATGGTCAATGATTAGTCGAAATTTGTAGAAACCACAAATTAATCTCTAAATCAACATGTTTTAAAAGACAGCCCCATAAATTGAAAACTTGGAAACATCCTGACTTCAGAAGGGGTGAATGGCAGTTGGATCATGTCTGCATGGATAAATTTCACCATCGCGAAATTCACAATGTCAAGGTTCTAGGGGGAGTTGACTCAGGATCAGACCACTATGTGGTAAAGATAATTCACAATGTCAAGGTTCTAAGGGGAGTTGACTCAGGATCAGACCACTATGTGGTAAAGATAATTCACAATGTCAAGGTTCTAAGGGGAGTTGACTCAGGATCAGACCACTATGTGGTAAAGATAATTCACAATGTCAAGGTTCTAGGGGGAGTTGACTCAGGATCAGACCACTATGTGGTAAAGATAATTCACAATGTCAAGGTTCTAAGGGGAGTTGACTCAGGATCAGACCACTATGTGGTAAAGATAATTCACAATGTCAAGGTTCTAAGGGGAGTTGACTCAGGATCAGACCACTATGTGGTAAAGATAATTCACAATGTCAAGGTTCTAGGGGGAGTTGACTCAGGATCAGACCACTATGTGGTAAAGATAATTCACAATGTCAAGGTTCTAAGGGGAGTTGACTCAGGATCAGACCACTATGTGGTAAAGATAATTCACAATGTCAAGGTTCTAAGGGGAGTTGACTCAGGATCAGACCACTATGTGGTAAAGATAAAAATAAAATTAACTCCAATGGCCAAGAAAAAACCTAATAATAACAATAGGAGGAAATTTGATCCATCTACCTTAATAAAAAATATAGAGTACTGTGAAAGAACAGGAGAAGAATCTCTCAACACTAAAACATTGGACGAATTAATCACTAAATTAAAATCAATAGCAGAGGAGTTAGCACCAATAAATCCAAGGAAAAAACATGAATGGTGGAATGTAGATTGTGATCAAGCAATAGAGAAAAGACACCAAGAATGGATAAAACATCAAGCTCTAAAGTCAGAAGAATCAAATTTAGAACTAACTATACAAAGAAAATTAACCCATAAAATCATCTGACAAACGAAACGTAATCATTCTTAAAAATACACTGGAAAAGATAGAAGACGATTTCAAGAAAAAGCAATCTCGAGATTATTACAAAACATTGGGTAAATATCTAAAAAAAAATTGAAGCTCCAACATTAATGTTGAAAAATCAAACAGGAAAGTTAGCACATTCTAACCAAGAAAATACAGAGATCCTTCCAGAAGCATTCGAGAAACTGTTAAATTGTGATGATCCACTGGAAACCCTGCAAGTAAACACTGATACACCTATTTTAACTTCACCTGATTTAATAAATCCTCCAAATATTAATGAAGTAGAACTCGCAATTAAAGAACAAAAAAATTACAAAACTTGTGGCGAAGACTTAGTCTTTGCTGAAATCTGGAAAAATGCTGGTAAACCTGCGATTATAAATCTTCATCAACATCTAGTTAAAATGTGGATTACTGAATAAATTCCTGCACACTGGACCATAGGAATAATCCATCCATTATTTAAGGAAGGAGACAAAACGAACCCAGATAACTACAGAGGAATTACCCTTCTAGACAGCACATATAAAATTTTCTCTCGCATAATTTACAACAGGATCAAAAACATTCTGGAACCACAACTTGGAGGATATCAAGGAGGATTTCGCCCTTACAGAAGTTGTCCAGACTTAGCCTGAAATTAATAATGGAATATTACAAAAACAGAAATAAGCAACTCTTTATCTCTTTTATAGATTTCAAGAAAGCCTATGATAGTATTCATAGACTGACACTGCTAAAAATCCCGAGATCATACGGTCTCCATCCTAAATTGATAAAAATCATTCAATTAACATTAACAAACACAAATTCGAAAGTTAATTTTAGGGGAGAAATATCAACAGCTTTCACAGTAAAAACTGGTCTCAGACAAGGTGATGGATTATCCCCTCTGCTTTTCAATATGGCTCTTGATTATATCATGAAGGTTTGGCAAAAGGAAAACCCTCCTAAGATCAAAATTGGAACAAAACCATCAATAAAAATAAACTGCTTAGGATTTTCAGATGACTTGGCTCTTTTAGCACTAGACAAGGAAGAGGTTTGTACTCAGATCACTAGTCTCCAAGAAATTGCTCAAGGGATAGGATTACAGATATCCTTTGAAAAAACTGAGATCATGCCTATGAAACCCTTAGATATAAATGAAGTCTATATAAATGATCATAAAATTAACCTAGTTCCTCAATTTAAGTATCTTGGAGAAATTATAACACATAACTTAAACGAAAAAGTAACTTGGACAAATAGATCAAATAAAATGAAAAAGGCACAATCTCTAACCTGGTCAACATATAATAAAAAATGCCTATCAATAACTACTAAGATCCAACATTATAAAACTGTAACTCTCCCAGAAGCCACTTATGCTTGTGAAACACTGTTCCAAATTAAAAATGAACAAGGAACTGATCAGCTCCTCAAAACGGAAAGAAGAGTCATTAGAACGTGCATAAATAAAAAGTATCAGGTTGAGGGAGTCTGGAGGATTCTCCCAAATGAAACTGTCTATCATGAGATTGATCCAATCACCAGCACAATGAAGATGAAAAGAATTTCATATTTTTTTCACATCTTACGGCTTCCAGAAAACAGAATTGTACGCCAACTGGTGATGAGAAATCTAGGAAAGAAAACTGGAGGAAAATGGATCCAAGAAATCCAACAAGATCTCAAAGCAGTTGGACTTAAGAGAACAGATGCCGAGGAGAAAAATAAAACTAACACCATTCTTAAAACTCACAAATTTTCTGCTGAAATGACACATAGAAAGCCTATGGAGATTTCAGATGAGTTGAGAAAATCCCGATCTGAAAGAATGAAAAAGTACTGGAAAGAGCGCAAGAACCAAGCAGTACTACCTTCAAAGAAGAAGTGATTCTGGAACGACTCAAGTGGTCCAACGTGACCCATCAAGATTAATAATAATAATAATAAAAACACCTGAAATATGTGACAAAAAAAGTAAAAATATGTAATTATTATTTAGTTTGTTAATGTGAATATAAAAAATATGCAGTACACACGATTGCAATTTATGCTATGTCTCACTGACTGCTGAAGCATTACTATACACATCGAGTACATCTTCAGGTTGTCCATCACAAAAGACCGAAGATTATCGCGAAACACTTCTTCTGAAGGCGCGAAACTGCGGCAATATGTTTCTTGCCCTCGAAGTGTTGTATAAATTGAGATCGCTCTTCAGCCTTGATTGCTTTCCTATGTGGTTGGCAGAACAGAACGCCCGCATCAGAAGTAAAATTATCTTTAAATTCTGCAACTTTAGGCATCGTAGAACTGCCTTACACTTCACAGTGCCAGAAATGAACTGCATGTTAGTGACACTGGTTCCAGGTAGATGGGGGAGGGACGTATAGCACGTGGTGCAATATGGCTATGGGCAAGGAAATCCCCGGCTTCCACAGTGAGTGGTACGGGGCGACAAGTTAAGAATAACACAGTTGCAAGCTGACATACGCTCTGCATGAAGATTAGATAGCTCACAGGTTCTTCCCCGTTGAAGTAACACAGACCAAATATGCAATGAACTGATAGATCTAGCATACTGATTTAGAAAAATGTAAATATTATGTCTTTTTTGTGCTAATACATGAAAAGCAGGAATTTATGTATTCATAGAAAATATGCTTAAAATATGTATTTACTTAAAAAAATATTTATTTACCTAAAAATCCGAGCCCTAGTGATCATATTAAGTAAAAGTGTATTCTTTATCAATTAAATACTTCATAACCTAAGTGTTTATATTATTTAAGGCTACAATTTGAATTAAATAGTGGTGGAGTTAGAGGTTTTTTGACTTCCCGAGTGTATGAAATATGAAATAGGCAATAAATATGACAGAAAAGGTTCTAATGGATCATAAGTACCGTATGAAACGATAGAAGAAGACATTTTATTATGAAAATTAGCATTGCACTTTTTGAAATTTAAATTTCAAAGGTGCAACGCGAGTCTGAAATCCACTCTAATCTAAATCATTCCAAAATGCAGAAACAAAACCACCAATGTGGTGGTACAGATATTCTGTTTTACTTTCACTCTCTTGTTCAGTCTGTGACTCAGGGTTATTACTGCCAGCAAATAGAGTTTTGTGATACATCCGACTTTCTTCAGAAATGAACTTCATTAAATTTTGCAGGTCCTTTTGCTTTTCTATTTTCTGTGCCAAGTGTGAGTTGTACTTTTGTTGAGTGGGAAAAGATGCAGTTGTATTGGGCCTCTGGATGTTAAATAGACTCCATATTGTACCTTTCATAGTTTTACTCACATGGATTTTATTATTGTGGGATGCCGAATATCGTATCACTTTACTTTCTGATATGAGGAATTCCTCGGTTGGACTATGCTTAGTTACTTTAGTACTTGGATTTTTCTTGAATATTTTGGAGAAATGTTGAGGATAGTCATATATCATATTTTGTTTGACCTGTACAACATATCCAACTGGAGTTCTTATGTCAAACCACTGGCTTGGAGTTTCCTCAATTTCTTGTTTCTTTTTGTGACTCTCAGTATGACCAAAATCACGGTCATTTGGTAAGAAACTGTGTCCTCTCATGGGATAATGTTGCTCTATAAAATAAAAGCGCCCCTCCTGTATCAAGGTGTAAAAGAACTGGACCACCAATCTCTGCTCAACTGGTTCAGCGATGGTGTTGCCATCTACCGGTAAATAAAGCATGGAAAGCAAGAACACGCTAATTCCATGGAATAAGAGGTGTTTTGATTTCCATGGATTTTAAAGCAACCTCCTGTATGCAAACGAATGACGGAATTAGAGTATTCTTGCCTTCCATCCATGCGGAACAACCTCAAAAGCCCCATCCACCCAATAACTCAATTTCGCCAAAAATTGGAGTTAGTGGGTTTTTGATCTCCCTGTCTCAATTGAAGTCATATCTCACGACTGTTGGTGTAGCGACGAGCAGAACGACACCGTGTAATCCCAGAGACAACGTTCAGGCAGAAAAATACGTAGGCATTGTCTGGAAAACTATACAGCTTGCCAGAAAATCAAGACAATTGGATATCCGACAGTGGGAAAAAGTTTTAGATGATACCCTCGATTCTATCAGGTCATTACTTTGTATCGCAACAAACGAAACTCCCCATGAGCGTATGTTTAAACACCAACGGAGATCGAATTACGGACAAGCAACCCCTTCATGGTTATTGACTCCAGGACCTGTATTTCTGCGGATCATACCAGGCATTCAAAGTATGAACCATTTGTCCAAGAGATCACTCTTGTTGAAGCGAACCTCGAGTACGCTCGCGTACACTTTGCTGATGGACGGAAGACTACCGTCTCAACTAGAGACTTGGCTCCGGTACCTTCTCCAGGCAACATTTCTCAAAAATGGGAAGAAGTAAGTGAGGCGAAGCACCAGATTCCTGACTTCTCCAGAATCTCAGGGGTTGACAGAGAGTCCAGTTACACTTCCTCCAGGCCAACAACCTAGGCGAAGCACTAGAATCCATCGTCCTCCCCCTTACCTCAAGGACTATACTTATCAGTTAGGTGGGGGTGAATGATATGGGTTTTACTTTTTATAGACTCCTTGTTCTTTATGGATCAGCCATAGTTAATTTCTTTGTTTCTCTGTATGCCTTGGTAGATGTCAGATGCGCATCATGTATGTCTTAAGTTAAGATTAATAAAACCTAACAAATAGGTTTATTAAAGTGTTCATCTCTATTCCAAAATGCCCCGCTGTACCTTAGAGTATTCTGTACTCTGGGTATCAACTTTTAAGACCCATATCATAATATTTACACTTCAGAGAAGAATGTTGGTTGGTTGGTTCTTAAGTTTAGGGGCTGCGACAACGCGGTCATGTAGCCCCGTGTACTTTGGGTGTGTGTAGAATCTGTCTGATAACCGGTGTTAATTGTGAAGAAGAATGTTGTTATTAAAACATATTCGTACACGATTGGAAGTAGGTTAAAAAGTATATTTTAGCATGTTCAATAAGGCATTTACTATTTAAAATTACAAATATTTATATTCAAAATTATTACATGGTGAATTATGATCTATGAATGTTATCGTTGAATCGCTTGAGCATCACAGCAATGCCAACTGTCAGTTAATGAATTACACTAATTACTGCTAAAGAATATTATATTTTAAACTGTCAGATACACAAATGGCATTCTGTGAATCAACAATTTATCTTACCCTGAACTATTCCTCGTGATACTGCAAGAAGCAGTTTCTTTTTGTACCAAGATATAAGAATATATTGCAAGAGGTGCAAAGGGTTCTGGTTCTACCAGTACACCTAGGTCCTCTACACTTTCGCCAGTCTTTTACTTCTACAACTATTGGCAGATGTCCACACTTTGTCCTCATGCTGTCATGTGGAAGAGGAACTGGAACTTAACGTCTTTTAGGCATTGGTTCAAGGTTGGGTCCTCTTCAGTGGTAATGTCTGTTTCATTTCCCTCTTCTGCCTGACTGTAGATAAGGGCTTCGCCTAACATAAGTTTATATTGTCGTAGTTGTGGTGTCTTCTTATAAGGTGCGTTCAAAAAGTAACGAGCCGGAGGCATAATTACAGAAACCAGTACCTGTATGTTAGAACTATTGGTCGTGGCTGTTGAGGCACTTGTCCCACTGTGACACGAGGCGGTGACACGGAAAGGTGTGTATGTACCCTAAACAAGTGCGATGCGAAGCGGAAGTGAGAAAAAGGCCTGAGGGGCAAAATCAAATGCAATTGCAGATTCGCGCAACAGTGAGAACAGACTGGGCCAGCCCCCAGGGGCTCACATCTAGTGGGTTGTGGGTTGGCGACCACGGGGCCCCAGCTGAGTCCGGCATTGCTTCCACTTACTTGTGCCGGGCTCCTCTCTTTCTTCTTTCCTGTCGACCTCACTTGGTCAACTCTTGTTCTCTTCCGACCCCGATGGTATTAGGGTATCCGAGGCCTAGGGAGTCTCTTCCTTTCCCGCCTTAATTGGCCCTTGTCTCATCTTTCCTGACACCCTCCTTCTGTGAGGGGTCAGCCTTCTTTTTCTTTTCCTTTTACCTCCTGCCTTGTGCTCAAGGCCCTTAAGGAGGCAGGGTGTATGTAGCCCCACTACTTCTGGTGCACCCTAGATAATGCTACACCCTCAGGGGCTCACGGCTGGTGAGTTCGGGAGTTGGCGACCCCGAGGGATTCCTGAGCTGGGTCCGTTTTCCCCTTTTTGTCCCTTCCCTTTGGGGCGGACCTTCTCCTCTCTCCTCTCTCCCCTCTCCTCTCCTCTTTTCCTTCTATTTCCTTTTCTCTTTAAGATTCCCGCACTGTTTTTGTTACTCGAATCACCGTGTATCTAAATTCCCTTTTACCATTTTTTTAAGGCACTTTTGATCTATGTTGCATTTTGTAAGTCTCTTCGATCTAAATTACATCTCGCGATTGTTTTCAACCTCAATTGCATTTTGTAAAGATTGACAATCTAAATTGCTTTTTAGTAAGTCTTTCAATGCAGGCGTCAGGGCATTTTAGTGAGTATTTTGAATTTCAATTGCATTTTGTAAGTATTTTCAACCAAAACCGCATTTCGCACGAATTTTGAATCTAAATTGCATTTTGTTTGGTGGGCATTTTGCACATATTTTGATTCTCAATTGCATTTTGTGGGTATTTTGAATCTAAATTACATTTGTCAAGTATTTTCAATCTAAATTGCTTTTTGTAAGTATTGTCAATCCACATGAGTCGTTTGAATCTACCGTACATTTTGTAAGCATTTTCAATTTCAATTGCATTTTGTAAGTATTTTGAATTTCAATTGCACTTTGTGAATAATTTGGATTGGAACTGGGATATTTCAATCTGAATTGCATTGTGTATTTTCAATTTCAATTGCATTTTGTAAGTATTTTGAACCTCAATTGCATTTTGTACGTACTTTCGATCTCATTTGCATTTTGTAAGTATTTTGAATTTCAGTTGCATTTTGTAAGTATTTCGGCGCTACTTTGCATTTTGTACGTATTTTGAATCTAGCCTACGTTTTGTGGGTTTTTTTTTTCAATCTATTCTTTTTGTGCAACTTTTCGTTCTAAATTGTCTTTTGTAGGACCATATTGTGAGTTGTTTCCATGTGAGTTCCTTTTTGTACGTATTTTCAGTCTTCGATAATTTTGTTCTGGTTTCCATTTCATTATCATTTTCGCTATCACCCAGATCATTAGGGGCCGATAACCTCGATGTTAGGCCCCTTAAAACAACAATTATCATCATCATCATCATCAGACTGGGCCAGTCGCAGCAGGTTAACCAGTTATAACAGTTGGAGCTGTGACAAGCTGCGAGCTGGTGGACTGAAAGCACTGGATATCTCTTGAGGCAATACGGGTGAAGTTAATTAACGGAGCAAATTAGAAGTCGCAGGTGGGCGGTATGTCGTAGCGTACGGAGCGAGCTCTTGAGGGAGCCGGGTGGCCCAGCAGGGTGTGAGGCCCGATGGTACCTCGACGACGATGGTTAGAAGTCAAGTCAAGTTCTCGGGCAGTTTTGACCCCTTGCGCGCGAAAAAGGGGAAGCCATCCGCGCCAACACCTGCGGATGCTTCTGCGCTTGGGGACGTTTCAGTCCCCAGATCTGCGCGCTCCCCACGGAGATCCCCCCGCCGCCGAACTGCATCCAGGAAATCTTCCACCGAGTCGATTCACTCCATGACCTCGCCTGAGGACATGGAGATTATAGTCGACGTAGTGACTGTAGATCCTCCAGAGTCCAAGTTGTAGCTTCCTGCTCCAACTTATTCCCTAAGTTCACTCAATGGCACTGTTACAGTGGAATTGTAACAGATGATGATGATAATTGTTGTTTTAAGGGGCCTAACATCCAGGTTATCGGCCCCTGATGGTTTGGGTGATCGTGAAGATGAAAATGAAAAGCGAACTTAAAACTAAAACTAACTACTAACCTACATACTAGAAGAAGAAATGGAAAACTAAAGGAGAATAAGGCAAATAAAAGGACAGAAGGAAAAGAAATGCCCTCAACCCTCGGAGAAGGCGGATTGAGGGACTTGGAAGGAAGGAGAGCCATGAAAGGCATATAGGAAAGTGAAAGAGGAGAGGGTCCGCCCCAAAGGTAAGGGACAAAAGGGGAAAACGGACCCAGATCAGGAATCCCTCGGGGTCGCCAACTCCCGAACTCACCAGCCGTGAGCCCCTGAGGGTGTAGCATTATCTAGGGTGCACCAGAAGTGGTGGGGCTACATACACCCTGCCTCCTTAAGGGCCTAGAGCACAAAGCGGGAGGTAAAAGGAAGAGAAAAAGAAGGCTGACCCCTCGCAGAAGGAGGGTATCAGAAAAGATGAGACAAGGGCCAATTAAGGCGGGAAAGGAAGAGACTCCCTAGGCCTCGGAAACCCTAATACCGTCGGGGTCAGAAGAGAACAAGAGTTTCCAAGTGAGGTCGACAGGAAAGAAGACAGAGAGGAGCCCGGCACAAGTAAGTGGAAGCAATGCCGGACTCAGCTGGGGCCCCGTGGTCGCCAACCCACGCCCACAAGATGTGAGCCCCTGGGGGGGAATTGTAACAGTTATGACAGGCATTTGACTGATATTCGTCAGCTTATTGCCCAGTAGGCAGCGTGTATAGTCTGCCTACAGGAAACAAACCTCAGACCTGATCACGAGACTGTTCTGAGAGGTTTCCGACTATACTCTAAAGAGCGACAAGACGCCGCCCGGGCTTCCGGGGGCGTTTGTACCTTCGTTCGCTCTGACTGCTTTAGTGAGGAGTTTCCACTCGCTAATCCTCTGGAAGCTATTGCAGTTCGCGTGTCCTTGCCTGCTATGACAACTGTTTATAACGTGTACCTTCCACCGAACCAGCCCCTTGATATTAATGACGTCTTAGATCTTGTTGATCAACTTCCAGTCCCTTTCCTACTCGTGGGTGATTTCAACTCTCATCACCCCCAATGGGGATCACCATCTTCCTGCCCCAGAGGAAGGGACGTGGAGGGCTTAATTCAAGAGTTGGATTTATCTCTATTAAATACAGGGGAAGCTACACATTTTAGCTTAGCGCACGGCACGTACTCACACATTGACTTGAGTGTGTGTAGCCGTGCGCTGGTCCCCCTATTTGGTTGGTATGTACACGACGACGTCTGTGACAGTGACCATAACCCGATCGTTCTTACCCTTCTGAACCAGACGCCCGTGGAGTTCCCCAGTCGTTGGGTTATTAAGCGGGCAAATTGGCCCTCGTTTCAAGAACGAGCTGTGTTCGTTGATCTTGGTTGCCGGAGCGTCGATGACGAGGTACAGCACTTCACCGATGTGCTTCTTGCTGCCGCCGAAGAGTCCATTCCATCCTTTTCTGGGATTCCTCGTCGCAAACTCGTCCCTTGGTGGACAGAGGATATTGCAGCAGCAATAAGAGACCGTCGTCGAGCTCATAAGCACTACCGTCGGCGTCCAACCATGGCCAATTTGGTGGCGTTTAAGAAATTTCGTGCCACGGCACGGATTCTTATTCGCCAGAGTAAGCAACAATCCTGGGAACGGTATGTGTCTTCTATTACGGCACATACCCCCTCCTCTCAAGTGTGGACTAAACTACGACGCATTTCGGGAATTCTGATATCTTCTAATGTACCGGGAATTTCCATTGATAATCAATTGGTTACAGATCCTTATCGCGTTGCAAACCATCTCGCCTCGTATTTTGCGGATATATCCGGTTCCGATAACTATGACCCTGCTTTCGTGGCCCTGAAGCGCGAAGCGGAACGTTTCCAGCTTGGTTTTGCTTCCCACGCTTCGGAGGAGTACAACGTGCCCTTTACGGAGTGGGAACTACGCGGAGCGCTGGCGTTCTCCAGGGACACCTCTCCTGGCCCGGATAATATTCACAACCTGATGCTTAAACACTTTAACGATGAAAGCATTCGTTATTTGCTCAGGGTGTTTAATCGTATCTGGTTGGAAGGTGTGTTTCCAGCGCAATGGCAGGAAGGTATCATTATACCTATCCTGAAGCCCGATAAGGATCCCAAATTGACAGGGAGTTACAGACCTATTTGTCTCACTAACGGTCTGTGCAAGCTGTTTGAGAGGATGGTCAATCGGCGCCTAGTATGGGTCCTGGAGAAACGGGGACTCCTGTCTGAATACCAGTGTGGTTTCAGGGCGTCTCGGTGTACCAACGACCATCTGGTACGCCTGGAGACCACCGTACAGGACGCTTTTCTCCGGAGACAGCACCTAGTCGCTGTTTTCTTTGACCTCGAGAAGGCCTATGACACCACTTGGCGATACGGCATCCTCTCTACCCTGCATCAATGGAAATTCCGAGGCAGCTTGCCGGTTTTTATTGCGAATTTTCTGTCCCTTCGTTTGTTCCGTGTCCGAATAGGGGGGACATATTCGCAATATCATATACAGGAAAACGGAGTCCCACAGGGATCGGTACTTAGCGTAACATTATTTGCGATTGCCATAAACGGTGTAGTCGCTGCTGCTGGTCCAGCAGTGGTGCCGTCACTATATGTAGGCGACTTCGCACTACATTATTGTGCGCAAAATATGGCGGTCGCTGAACGACAGCTACAACAAGCTATTCGGAGAGTGGAACGCTGGACACTGGAGCACGGCTTTCGATTCTCAACCGCTAAGTCCTCGGTTGTCCATTTCTGCCGAAAGCGCACCCTCCATCCAGATCCTGAGCTTTATCTGAGAAATGTAGCTTTGCCTGTTCATACTGCGTACCGGTTCCTTGGGCTCCTTTTCGATCAGAAATTGACGTGGGAACCACGCGTGTGGTGTTTGAAAACTGCCTGTGCTAAGAAACTCAACATGTTGCGGTTTCTTAGCGGCACATCATGGGGGGCGGACCGCGCGGTGCTCCTACGTTTTTATAAGGCACTGATTTTATCTAGATTAGATTATGGCAGTGTAGCAAATGGTTCGGCCCGTAAGTCAGTGCTTGTTAAACTGGACAGTGTCCACCACGGCGGTGTGAGGCTGGCGACGGGTGCCTTTCGGACAAGCCCAGTCGTCAGCTTGCTCGCCGAGGCTGGCGTACCTCCTTTACACCTGAGGCGCCAACAAGTACTGCTGACCTATGCTGCAACTATTCGACAGATACCACTTCATCCAAGCTATCCATGTTTGTTTTACAATCCGAATCGCCGGCTGTATGATGTGCTCGCCCGAGCCACTCGGCCGGCGGGAATTCGCTTGGATGACTTATACCGTCAGTTCCGATTTCCTTCAGTCTCCTGTATCGTCCGAGTACCCAGCAAAGCCCCTCCGTGGATGGTCTCTCGCCCTGATATCATCCTGGATCTGCACACCGGCCCCAAGTCGGACACGGACTCCTCCGTCCATCGGAGGGTGTTCCAGTCCGTGGTGACACGGTATCCGGGATCAGGGCTTGTATTCACGGACGGTTCGAGGGTAAACGAGAAAGTAGGCTGTGTATTTGTGGTTGAGGATCGTCGGTTTCTCTTTTCACTTCCCGAGGCCTGTAGCGTGTACACTGCGGAGCTCTATGCCATCTTAGAGGCTCTCGGTACACGTTATCAGACGATCACCAGCACTTTCTTGTGTGTACTGACTCTCTGAGTGCGCTGCAGGCGATCGATGTGTGTTTCCCGAAGCACCCGTTGTTCCAGCGTGTGCACGACCTGCTCGTCAGTTCGCGTAACGCTGGAACCGGGGTGACCTTTGTGTGGCTTCCTAGCCACATGGGTATTGCGGGAAACGAGCTTGCTGGTCAGGCGGCGAGAGAGGCAGTCGCACTGCCCTCGCTACCGTATAAGGTGCCTGCTAGTGATGTGCGCTCTCAGTTGCGGCATTCGATCCTGTCGCATTGGGAGGAGGCATGGCGTGCCATGCCTCCACCCAACAAACTGAGAGGCATCAAGGAGACAACGAAGGTGTGGAAATCTTCCTTCCGATCTCTCCGGAAGGAAGCTGTGGTACTGTGTCGACTCCGGATCGGCCATGGGATTGCTACGCACTCCCACTTGCTGAAGCGAGAAGATCCTCCTGTGTGTACTTGCGGCGCCCACCTAACCGTGGCACACCTTCTCTTGGAGTGTGTGGATCTGGCCGATCTGCGAGGGACTCTTAAACTGCCTAATACCCTCTCCCTTATTCTCCGTGATGACGGGCCGTCAGCTGACCTCGTCATCCGGTTCATGAGGGAGAGTGGTTACTTTTTTAAGTTTTAATGTGTAGTTACGACTTTTAATTCTGGTTAAATCTGTTTTATGTTTTTTTTATTGTGTTATGTATTGTATTGTTCACTATGCCTTATTTGTTTTATCCTTTTTTTACCATCCGCCTTTTATTCTTTTTATTCAAATAAGGCATAATTTTTGGGGCTCACTGTCTGTTTTATAAACACCATTTTCGCTTCATCCATGGCAGTGAGTTGTTTTTATCTACATCCTTTCATTTCACGCCATTTCATTTCATTAGGGGCCGATAACCTCGATGTTAGGCCCCTTAAAACAACAATTATCATCATCATCATCATCATCAAGGCCCTTAAGGAGGCCGGGTGTATGTAGCCCCACCCCTTCTGGTGCACCCTAGATAATGCTACACCCTCAGGGGCTCACGGCTGGTGAGTTCGGGAGTTGGCGACCCCGAGGGATTCCTGAGCTGGGTCCGTTTTCC
Source organism: Meconema thalassinum (assembly GCA_946902985.2). Taxonomy (NCBI): domain Eukaryota; kingdom Metazoa; phylum Arthropoda; class Insecta; order Orthoptera; family Tettigoniidae; genus Meconema; species Meconema thalassinum. The sequence goes on along the minus strand of OX336392.1, from coordinate 487,828,394 downwards.
CCTTTTGTCCCTTACCTTTGGGGCGGATCCTCCCCTCTCTCCCCTCTCCGCTCCTCTCCTCTTTTCCTTATATTTCCTGTTCTCTTTATGATTCCCGCACTGTTTTTGTTACTTGGTTCACCGTGTATCTAAATTCCCTTTTAGCGATTTTTAAGGCATTTTTGATCTACGTTGCATTTTGTAAGTTTTTTCGATCTAAATTACATGTCGCGATTGTTTTCAACCTCAATTGCATTTTGTAAAGATTGACAATCTAAATTGCTTTTTGGTAAGTCTATCAATGCAGGTAGCCGGGCCTTTTAGTGAGAATTTTGAATTTCAATTGCATTTTGAAAGTATTTTCAACCAAAACCGCATTTCGCACGAATTTTGAATCTAAATTGCATTTTGTTTGGTGGGCATTTTGCACATATTTTGATTCGTAATTGCATTTTGTGGGTATTTTGAATCTAAGTTACATTTTTTCAAGTATTTTAAATCTAAATTGCATTAGGTAAGTATTGTCAATCCACTTGAGTCGTTTGAATCTACCGTACATTTTGTAAGGGTTTTCAACTTCAATTGCATTTTGTAAGTATTTTGAATTTCAATTGCACTTTGTGAATAATTTGTATTGGAACTGGGATATTTCAATCTGAATTGCATCGTGTATTTTCAATTTCAATTGCATTTTGTACGTAATTTCGATCTCATTTGCATTTTGTAAGTATTTTGAAATTCAATTGCCTTTTGTAGGTATTTCGACGCTACATTGCATTTTGTACGTATTTTGAACCTAGCCTTCATTTTGTGGGTATTTTTCAATCTATTCCTTTTGTGAATCTATTCGTTCTAAATTCCCTTTGTAAGAACATTTTGTGAGTTGTTTCAATCTGAGTTCCTTTTTGTAAGTATTTACCGTCTCACTTAATTTTCGTTCTGGTTTCCGTTTCATTATCATTTTTGCTATCACCCAGATCATTAGGGGCCGATAACCTAGATGTTAGGCCCCTTAAAACAACAATTTTCATCATCATCATCATCATAAAGAGATTAATGAAAGCTTTGATAGACAATAACTACTTCTTGTGCTAGCAAGAAAAGAAATAGATTAATACGCAGTTTCTAACTGCTGATATTTATGCAGAATGACTTAATGATACGTGGAGAAAATTGGGAGGGCGCCTATGGTTTGGCGAGGCCTCATTGCAAAATACATAAATTTAAAGATTAACCTAATTTGTTAGTAAAGAGGGGGGTAGAGGAAGAGGAAATAGGAACTTTGTAGAGAAAGTTTTTTGCTATTTTGTTTATTTCGGACGAGCGCGACGCGGATGAGATATCGAACGAGCACTGTTTCACTATAGTCTATTGACGTGGCTGAAAAGTTCACTATTGTAGCACAGAAAGTTTATAGCCAGGAAAGTTATTGCGATGGTGAAAAAATAATTAGTCGCACTAGATTTGCGAGAGTCTCTTGAGCGGAAAAACTTGTAGGTTGTAGTTGAATGCAGCAGAAAAGTTCCAACGGAGGAAGAAAAATTAGGTATTGATTAGCAGTTCATAAGGACAGATTCCTTAGTTTGAAAAAGTATTCCCACATGTGAGTGGAAAGTACTAGAAGGTTTAACTGGCAGATGAATTGTTTGGCATGGAAAATTCCAGAACAATCATGACTGAAGAATAGGGCAAAAATTAGTCCAGCGGTGGAACGAGCTAAGTATTTTATAGACAGTGGGTAATTCAACGGTGTCCCACGTTGTGAGAAAATCTCTCATTTAATAAGCATAAGAAATGTTGCTTCATGTTAAGATTAGCTTAGATAGACAAAGCCCAACATAGAAAATTCTGCGAAGGATGATTATTGCCCCACATTAGAAATCTCACACTGCCTATAAAATGATGATTAAAAGCATGTCTCTATTTAAAATCCTTTAAAATAAGGTGAAGTACGTCGAAATAGTACTTAGCTCATTTCTGATGAACGTTGATTCGTTGCTGACCGTTAGTTACGATCTGGACATGGCGTCCAATTTGAAAGTTTGTCTCTCGAGGTGAGGAGACGAGCTCTAGTTAAGCTCCAACTGAGAGTCTAGACGACTGTAGCACAAATGAGGCCAGCTCAACGGAGCGCGGAGAGCCAGGGAAGGGAAAAAGGTGGGGGTAGGTGACAAAAGGAATACACATAAGAATAGCCAACGTTTAAACAATAATTTCTCTTGATGAAATGGTCTTCAAAGAGTTGATAGCAGGCGTCACTAGCGAAGCCTGGTGGGTGAAAAAGTAGACGAAGTCCTCTTGATCACGGAGACGATAGCTGGCGATAGCGACGAGATCTGGTGGCCAGATTGGTTGGGAAGTCCTCTTGTACAGGGAAGAATTGAGGAACTTCAGAGATTCGCTGCTAGATGACGCTAGGTGGGTCATGGAAGATACATATCTAGAACAGACTCACAGGAAGTGTAAGCAAAATACACCAGCAAAGAGAAATCAGGAGATCACTGTTGGTGTTTGCGAAAAAGGAAGGGATGAACTAAAGCAAAGAGAAGCAAAAGCTTACTCTGTCTTACCGTGTATTCCAAAGAATACACCAACAAGGAGAAGGGAGGGCTTAAATTTGGTGAATGAATTATCAAAATTATTTAAAAAAATCAAAATTAAAAAGTTAAAGTTAAAAAAATGGGGCTCTGCGGGTGTGGAAAAATATCGGCCCTTCTCCGTGGTAATGATGTAGAGATAGTTATTTGTTCCTTCGATTGGTAATGGTGTTAGCGCAGAGCACATGGCGCACCATCTCGGGCGGAGTCGGCCGGGGCCTACCCCCGAGCAGGAACGACATACTGCTCTGATTTAAATTTTTTAAAGGGTTCCTTCGGAGTTCAGGGCTTTGGTTGTGGTAGGTAGTCATGAATTGTTCAAGCAATGTGTTGACATGGATGATTTTTCCACTAATACCAGGGGTTGAACATTTGGTTTAATTATGTTGGTAGTAGTAGAAGGTTATATGTCTGGGTTTTCTACTTGTCTTCTTATGGCGAGAATGTACTTCGGTCTGCGTTTGATACGTTGCAATGGGTCCACCTGGTATGCACCTAGTTGTCTGATTAGGTCGTTAGGATGTGTGGCTGTTTTCTGGTAGAATTTAGTTGTTAGTTGAGTGAGATGATCGAGAAGGTATTGTGTCTTTGATTTTAAATGGTTATAGTGCGTAGTTTTGCGTCGTTCATCTTTTTTGGGCTTGGTGGCGAGTCTTACTAGCCAGTTTTGAACTGTTTGTAATTTATTTAGATTGAAGATAGATTGAAAACCTATGGCAGGGTACGCATACGTGAGTATAGGTCGTATAAGCGCTTTATAGATTAGAGTGACATTTTTACTGGATAGGTGTGACGAAGGGTGAACTAGTGGATAAAGGGTTTTAATTTGTGCTTTAGCTTTATGTATCGTATTGACTGTATACCTTTGGAGAATTAATTTAGGATCCAGTGTTATTCCTAGGTATTTATAATTATTTGTGAATGCGATATCTGTATTGAATAATTGTAATGGAAGGTGCGGTTGCCTGTGTCTCCACGTGAAGTGGACAGCTTGAGTTTTAGCTAAATTGACTTGGATTTTATTTTGTACAAGCCATGGTTCTAGCTGTGTTATGTGATTTTGTAGGTCTCTCCTTGCTATTTCGGGATCTCTTGTTTTGGCCATAATAGGCGTATCATCCGCGAAGATAGCAGTCAAGGTGTTAAGCGGTTGTGGGGTGTCATTAATGTAAATTAAGAACAGGATCGGGCCAATAATGCAGCCTTAGGGCACGCCCGCTTGTATTTGTTTGACTGAGGATTTAATGTTGTTGATGCTGATATAGAATTTACGATTTGTGAGGTATTGATTTATTAATTTAATGTAGGTGGCTGAAATGTTGAAATTGATGAGTTTATGAATTAATATAGTATGGATTACCCTGTCAAAAGCTTGTTGGTAGTCAAGGAATAGTGCTAATGTGCCCTGGTTATGATGATAACCATGCATTATATGGCCTATTCAGTGACTCGCAACAGCTGGTGAGTAGTGGAATGTCCGGTTCTGAAGCCAAATTGTTGCCTAATGAGGCGTTCATTTACTTGCGTTGTTATTTGTTTGAAAAGTATTTTTTCAAATAGTTTGGAGATAATGCTTAAAAGGCTTATTGGTCTGTAGTTTTCAGGATCTCTTTGATTTTTGCCTGCTTTTGGGAAGACTATTATTTTGGCCAGTTTCCATTGTTGTGGAAAATATTCTAGTTTAATTATTGTGTTTAGTATGAGTGCCAGATGTGCGAATGCTTTATCTGTAAGGTTTTTAAGCATTGCTGAGTGAATGTTATCATCCCCAGGAGCCTTATCTGGCATATTTTTTTATTAGGTTGGCAATAAGATTGTTGGAAATGAATGGTGTTTCGGTGGCGTTAGGAGTATGCAGGTAATTTTGGACTGAATTGCTGATGTAATTATCATAATTGTCATCTCGTAAGTTAATGTTTGGTTGAAAGTGATGCACTAATGTTTCGGCTAGTAATTCGGCTTTCTCTTGGGTGCACGTAATTATTTGCCTGTTTTTATGGAGAGGGGGAATAGTAGTTTTTTGCCTGGTTAATATTTTAGTTGTTTTCCAGAGATTTAGATTAGTGTTGTCTGCATTGATGTTTTGCAGTTTTTGTTTTGTTTTTTTTTTGTCCAGCGTTCGTTAGAGTACTTGTTCAATTCTTTTTTGACTTTTGCATGAAGTCTGTTTTACTCTATTTTGGCTTGGATAGTGAGTGTTCTTTTGAATATTTTGATGGCATTGTTTTTCCTCTTGTATGAGTTGTTTAATATTGTCTGGAATGGAGTATGGCGTTTGATTTAAAGGTACTGTGCTAATTTTAGCAGCAGTAATTAGAGTTTCAGTAAATGTATTTAAATGTTCATCTAATTGCGGTGTGTTAGAGATAATTGGAAGTTCTTGAGAAAATAATATGTCTAGCTGTTCTTTATAGTTATCAAAATTGATTCTTTTGGAATTTAAGATTTTATTGCTGTTTAAGAAGGGTAGTTTAGTTCCTACATCAAGTATGACTGGTAGGTGGTCTGACGAGAGTGAATGCATTACTTCAAGTTGAGTATTGTGTGGAATGTTTTTTATTAGGGCGATATCCAAGACGTCACCACTGAGTCTTCCATTTCTGAAGCAGTAGTGCGTTGGTTCTGTTGGTGCAGTGATAAAATAAGGTTCATTAAGACTATGATTTAATAAATATCTACCGTTATTGTTGGTAACTATGCTATGCCAGTTTGTGCGTTTCGAGTTTAGGTCACCAAAAACAATTGTTTTAGGATGGGCCAAAACAATGTCGAGATCTTGAACTAATATGCGCTTTTGGGGAGGGTTGTAGGCTGAGATTATACGGTGCGAAGTATTGTTAGTTGTTATAATTATAGCGGTGGCCTCCATGTGGGTCAGTGGTTGTAATTCTTCTTCGTAGTGAGGTATGTTGTTTTTTATTGCTATGATCCCCCTGGGGCTCACTTCAAGTGGGCGTGTGGGTTGGCGACCACGGGGCCCCAGCTGAGTCCGGCATTGCTTCCACTTACTTGTGCCGGGCTCCTCTCCGTCTTCTTTCCTGTCGACCTCACTTGGTCAACTCTTGTTCTCTTCCGACCCCGACGGTATTAGGGTATCCGAGGCCTAGGGAGTCTCTTCCTTTCCCGCCTTAATTGGCCCTTGTCTCATCTTTCCTGACACCCTCCTTCTGTGAGGGGCAGCCTTCTTTTTCTTTTCCTTTTACCTCCTGCCTAGTGCTCAAGGCCCTTAAGGAGGCAGTGTGTATGTAGCCCCACCACTTCTGGTGCACCGTAGATAATGCTACACCCTCAGGGGCTCACGGCTGGTGAGTTCGGGAGTTGGCGACCCCGAGGGATTCCTGAGCTGGGTACGTTTTCCCCTTTTGTACCTTACCTTCGGGGCGGACCCTCTCCTCTTTCACTTTTCCATCTGCCTTTCATGGCTCTCCTTCCTTCCAAGTCCCTCAATCCGCATTCTTCGAGGGTTGAGGGCATTTCTTTTCCTCCTGTCCTTTATTTGCCTTATTCTCCTTTAGTTTTCCATTTCTTCTTCTAGTATGTAGGTTGGTAGTTAGTTTTAGTTTTAAGTTTACATTTCATTTGCATCTTCACGATCACCCAAACCATCAGGGGCCGATAGCCTAGATGATAGGCCCCTTAAAACAACAATTATCATCATCATCATCTAGTGGGCGTGGGTTGGCGACCACGGGGCCCCAGCTGAGTCCGGCATTGCTTCCACTTACTTGTGCCGGGCTCCTCTCCGTCTTCTTTCCTGTCGACCTCACTTGGTCAACTCTTGTTCTCTTCTGACCCCGACGGTATTAGGGTATCCGAGGCCTAGGGAGTCTCTTCCTTTCCCGCCTTAATTGGCCCTTGTCTCATCTTTCCTGACACCCTCCTTCTGCGAGGGGGCAGCCTTCTTTTTCTTTTCCTTTTACCTCCTGCCTTGTGCTCAAGGCCCTTAAGGAGGCAGGGTGTATGTAGCCCCACCACTTCTGGTGCACCCTAGATAATGCTACACCCTCAGGGGCTCACGGCTGGTGAGTTCGGGAGTTGGCGACCCCGAGGGATTCCTGAGCTGGGTCCGTTTTCCGCTTTTGTCCCTTCCCTTTGGGGCGGACCCTCTCCTCTCTCCCCTCCCCTCTCCAATCCCCTCCTCTTTTCCTTATATTTCCTTTTCTCTTTCAGATTCCCGCACTGTTTCTGTTACTTGGTTCCCCGTGTATCTAAATTCCCTTTTAGCGATTTTTTGTTTAAATCTACGTTGCATTTTGTAAGTCTTTTCGATCTAGATTGCATTTTGTGAGTGTTTTTCAATCTCAATTGCATTTTGTAAGGATTGACAATCTAAATTGCTTTTTAGTAAGTCTTTCAATATCCGGGCCGGGGCTTTTGTGAGTTTTTTGAATTTCAATTGCATTTTGTATTTTCAACCTACCCCGCTTTGTTCAAGTAGTTAAGTCTCAATTGCAATTTTGTGGGTATTTTGAATCTCATTTGCATTTTGTAAGTTTTTTTGATTTCACTTGCATTTTGTAGGTATTTCGACTGTACGTTGCATTTTGTACGTATTTTGGACTTAACCTACATTTTGTGCGTATTTTCAATCTATTCCTTTTGTGCGTATTTTCGTTCGAAATTCCCTTATGTACGTATTACCGCTCTCCATTTGGTGAGTAGTTTCAATCTGAGTTCCTTTTTGTAAGTATTTTCCCTGCTACATAAGGCATAGTTGTTGGGGCTCACTGTCTATTTTATCTAAACCATTTTCGTTTCATCCATAGCAGTGAGCTGTTTTTTATCTCCATCCTTTCATTTCACGCCATTTAATTTCATCAGGGGACGGTAACCTCGATGTTCGTCCCCTTAAAACAACAATTATCATTATCATCATCATCTCTATCTTTTTATAGCGGAAATACGCACCATCTGCGTTCCAGGCGCATAATCTTAGATGGCTTAGACCCATTGCGGTGGCTGATTTCCCATGCATGGTATTAGTGAGTTGAGTGAGGCTATTACTTAATTGTTGGATGCCTTTAAAGATACATTCTACAAGGCTGGCTAGTGCATTTTGAAGGTTGCGGATGATGAGTTTAATAGGTTCTGGAAGGTTGTCAGGAATGTCTATTCTGTTAAAGAATGGTAAATTTGTTGTTGAAGTGCCTCTGTTGCGGTCATTATTTTGTGCTGAGTTTGAGAGAGGATTAATTGTTGGATTTTGTGAAGCAGTGTTTGTATTGTTTTCGGCCCTCTGAGTATGAATGTTGTTATTTTTTGCATATGAGGGTTGAAGAGGAGGGGCACTGGATTCTGGGAAGAAATCGTCGCTGTGGTTAGTAGGTGATGGGCGAAGCAAGGAAGTGCCTCTTGAGTATTGTCAAGGCGGCGTCTGGCTCTCTGTTCAATTGGTTTACTGTGATCTACCGAGGTGTCAGAGCTGTAGTCGTACTGGTTGAAGGGCTTGTATTTACGATTTGCAGTTGGCCGTCTAGGCGCGTTTCTCTGCCTGTGAGTGTGATTACTGGCTTCAAAGGGAGGAAAGTCTTCTTCTTCTGTTAAAGCCTGGTACCTATTGTGAGTTGTGGGCGATTGAGGTTCTAGAAAAACGTGTTTGTTTTCTATTGCATGATGAGGATTGCGTCTTTCCAACTGTCTGGGTTCAGGCCTCGCTGTTTTCTTGTTGGCTAAAGCTTGTTTGTATTTGGGGCAGCTTCTTGAAGATGCTACATGATCCCCTTGGCAGTTGGCGCAATGTCTAGGCTCATTTGGTGTAATTGGGCAATCTGAGGGCATATGAGGGCCTGCGCATTTTACGCATTTAATGGGTAGCGAACAATATCCCCTAGAGTGGCCGAATTGTTGGCAGTTAAAACACTGCGTTACTGAGGCTTTTTTTGAGTCCTTGTAGTCCTCGATTTTGATTCGTTGGCAGATTAGATGATCTAATTGATGGAGATTTATGTTATTGGGTGTCAGCTGATAAGTGACGAGGAACAGAGGCATTGTTGTGACTTTGTTTGCGCTTGTGCTACGAGGATTGAGTTTAGTGAGTTGTTTGACAAACTGAACTGAGAAGTTTTTCCTTGTGAGATCCTCTGTAATTTCCCCTATTGTGGTGTCATGAGGAAGCCCACGGATGACGACTTGCCGTGTGGGACGCTTTGCTATGGGATGGGTAAAATAATTAATTCTGGCTCACTTTAGTTATTCAATTACCTTATCATGGTCTGCCAGATTGTTAAGAATGAGTGTGGCTCCATCTGGTGTAGGCTTTAGGACATATCTGTGATCTGAGGTTACTGTATCTAGTACTTGGCGTAGTTCCCTCCATTTTTGGAAGTTCGGATGTTAATTGGAAGGAGTCTGATTGTTGCAGTGCTAGGGCCTGAAGTTGGGGGCATAGACGCTGGATTTGTGGTGCTAGCTCTGGATGTAGAAGCAATTGTTGTGCTAGATGTTGAAGCGATTGTTGAGCTGGAGGTAGATTGGTTTGAATTTGAGATGGTAGGAGCTATGGTTTCACTAGAGTTAGTGTTTGAAACGGTTGGAGCGTTAGACTGTGCAGAGATTGAGGTTGTTTGTTGCTCAGTTGCAACAATGGGTTGGGCAGTGTTGGATGAGATAGGCTGTGCAGGGAGAGTAATTACTAATTCATTAGTGTCTGGCGTGTTCATGATGGATTGCGATTGTCGTGTGTTTACCATTGTGAATCTATTGTTAGGTGCAGTTAAATTGATGTTTAAAGTTTTAAAGGGAATGGAAGACGTTATTTTATATTAGACGCTTTAAGTAATAGGGTCTGTTGCGGTTTATGTGACGAGTGTTTCCCCCAGAGGGGAAAAATGTACTGTTGTGATGTAACCTAACTGTGTAGTAAGTTATTCAAACACTTGGGTGGAAAATGTTAGATTAACTGCCGGTGGTGAAAACAGGTCGCTACAGGCTACAGTTTTTTGAAAGGTGTCTCCTTGGCAAGTAGCGATTACTGTATCAGCCGATAATGATGATGATGATAATTGTTGTTTTAAGGGGCCTAACATCTAGGTTATCGGCCCCTGATGGTTTGGGTGATCGTGAAGATGAAAATGAAAAGCGAACTTAAAACTAACTAATAACCTACATACTAGAAGATGATGATGATGATAATTGTTGTTTTAAGGGGCCTAACATCTAGGTTATCGGCCCCTGATGGTTTGGGTGATCGTGAAAATGAATAGCGAACTTAAAACTAAAACTAACTACCAACCTACATACTAGAAGAAGAAATGGAAAACTAAAGGAGAATAAGGCAAATAAAAGGACAGAAGGAAAAGAAATGCCCTCAACCCTCGGAGAAGGCGGATTGAGGGACTTGGAAGGAAGGAGAGCCATGAAAGGCAGATAGGAAAGTGAAAGAGGAGAGGGTCCGCCCCAAAGGTAAGGGACAAAAGGGAAAAACGGACCCAGCTCAGGAATCCCTCGGGGTCGCCAACTCCCGAACTCACCAGCCGTGAGCCCCTGAGGGTGTAGCATTATCTAGGGTGCACCAGAAGTGGTGGGGCTACATACACCCTGCCTCCTTAAGGGCCTAGAGCACAAGGCAGGAGGTAAAAGGAAGAGAAAAAGAAGGCTGACCCCTCGCAGAAGGAGGGTATCAGAAAAGATGAGACAAGGGCCAATTAAGGCGGGAAAGGAAGAGACTCCCTAGGCCTCGGATACCCTAATACCGTCGGGGTCAGAAGAGAACAAGAGTTGACCAAGTGAGGTCGACAGGAAAGAAGACAGGGAGGAGCCCGGCACAAGTAAGTGGAAGCAATGCCGGACTCAGCTAGGGCCCCGTGGTCGCCAACCCACGCCCACAAGATGTGAGCCCCTGGGGGTCTACTAGAAGAAGAAATGGAAAACTAAAGGAGAATAAGGCAAATAAAGGACAGGAGGAAAATAAATGCCCTCAACCCTCGAAGAAGGCGGATTGAGGGACTTGGAAGGAAGGAGAGCCATGAAGGGCAGATAGGAAAGTGAAATAGGAGCGGGTCCGCCCCAAAGGTAAGGGACAAAAGGGGAAAACGGACTCAGCTCAGGAATCCCTCGGGGTCGCCAACTCCCGAACTCACCAGCCGTGAGCCCCTGAGGGTGTAGCATTATCTAGGGTGCACCAAAAGTGGTGGGGCTACATACACCCGGCCTCCTTTAGGGCCTTAAGCAGAAGGCAGGAGATAACATGAAAAGAAAAAGAAGGCTGACCCCTCGCAGAAGGAGGGAATCAGAAAAGATGAGACAAGGGCCAATTAAGGCGGGAAAGGAAGAGACTCCCTAGGCCTCGGATATCCTAATACCGTCGGGGTCGGAAGAGAACAAGAGTTGACCAAGTGAGGTCGACAGGAAAGAAGACAGAGAGGAGCCCGGCACAAGTAAGTATCAGCCGATAATTATGTGTATGTAATTCCTGGTTTCGGCTACGGCTCAGGCTCGCCGCGAGGGCGGCTTTTGAAGTTCCCGGACCAAGCAGCCAATCACAAGGCACCTCCTCAATGATGGGCAGTATATAAACAAGGTCACAAGTGTGCCTCTGCTTAATTACTCGTTGTACCTGAAGGCCGCCGGTGCGCAGATAGCACTCCAGACCCTGGGATATACCCAGCCGTTGCCCCGTGGTCTTACTGCCAAGCGATGATGGTGCGACGAAGGAGAACCCAAATGGAAAACGGCAGCGTGTCAAGTCAAGTTCTGGGTCAGTCACAATTGCCCATGGGACGGTGGAAGGCACTGGTGCTCCTATTGGTGCTCCTTTTAGCCTTTTTCGAGTCTTTCAAGAAGTTAAATGAATTTTATTTCCTCGTCAACTATGAGGAGATAAAATTTTTATTTATAAGTAATTTGATTATATCGTGATTAATTGTTAAGTTACATTTTCAGTGGTTTCATTTTTAAGTATTGTAGAACTTGAAGTGACTCCTGTCAGTACCTCCACACAGCAGTGTAGGATGGATAATTGAATTTAATTGACTATTCGTTCGCTCATTGGCTTGTAGCAGCAGCTTCAGAAAGTAATAATAATATGGAAATTGGTAATATATAGTTTGAAGAGAATTAAGTAGTTATATGAAATGAGAAAGGCCCCTAGTAGGCTGATTTTTGGTAGTATGAAAATATAAAGACCTAGAGTAGGTTGCAGTTTTGAAATAAATAATATAGTAATAGCCTCAGTTGTGTATTGGCAACTCAAACTAACACTTGGGGCGCTGCGGTCGGTCTGGATAAGTAGGGTTTAAAATACTCAATAACACGCGTTTGATATGGAACACTTTTTATTTTTCGGTTATAATCAGTAAATGTGGTCTCTAAAAGTAATGACAGTGTTATTTTTAATTGTATATATGTATAACTGTGCGATACACGTGATCTAATTTGTGTGTTCCACTGGATTTTTTTGGTGTCATTTGCATATTATCAAGCATCAGTTTTTATGGTTGATGTAGATCAGCTGATTCAAATTTACACAGGGCTACACTTCGGACATTATTTCGGTACTATTATGCGCAATATAATGTAAATGTCGATCCTGAGTCAACGCCGAGGACATTCAAATAGAGAAATACGGTACATAAACAAATAAATAACACACCGAAGCTGTGCTACTTTTATCATTCCGAGACTAGCATCCACGCAAACCAGACGCCACTGTTCCAAGCTCCGACTTATATCGTGAATTTATGTCAAACTGATGATCCGCCAGCCTTTCCGCCAAGCCTACACCTCGTAATCGCTAAGTTCTTCGATATTCGAACTATTCCACTACGAGTCATATAGGCCTAATTTGCCTCCCCGTGGGCACTGTAGAATGAGTGATCCCGCTACCATTCAAATATTCAACACCAAACCCACCTTTTAACCATCCAAATCAAGCAATTCCTGTCGCCCCCTGAGTTTTAATACAAGTTAAACTCATCCCTTCTCCCTACCAAGCAGCCAATAATTAATTATTTAATTAATTATTCAAGTAACTTCAATCTTACCAGCGCGCCCATCGTAACAGCTGTTTTTAAACTGAATAACCTTCGCTGGCTTTACGTCGCAGGTCTTCTGTCTGTCTACCTCGACAAGTGTTAGATCCTTCCCGAGGTGGAAAGGTATTATTATTAGGTATTAGGTATCATCACATTTCGGCTATTGCTATTTGCATCTTTTGGAAAGTGATGAAAACGTATATCCGCAGCCCTCTTATAAATCGACTTACAGCCGTAAACTGAGCAATACACTTTGCTTTTACTCATTTTTCACTCTATCAACGAGTAAAACTTATTACTTATGTATAAAGACACGAACAATTTACTACGATCTGTTTACCAATACAAGAAACCATATACAAACAGTCGCCACGTGACAAACGTACCCTACTTGGTAAGTTTCTCATTTTTACCGCTAGATGTCATATCAGATAGCTGGAGTTGCCAATTATGTAGTCTTAAGCTTGTAGGTAATGTATGTGTCGAGATTGTTTGAATGGAAGTGGATTTAATGTTCGGGGAACGCCCTGGGGCCTACCGCTTCCACCTGTGTCTCAGCTTCTCCCAAGTTCCGTCCAGCAAATGGGCAGCCCCAATGTATCAGTCGACAATGCCTTACTGCTGCCCTTTAAAACCAGTACGCCAAAACAATGCTGGCCTCCTCGTCCAACAATGCTCGGCGAGACTGGAGTAGCCGCTGAGCTAGTTACGCGTATGGTCGCGGCCCACCCGTTAGGGCTGGCGCGGAGAAGTCGCGGCTAGTTCTTCTCTTATTGGCAGTAATTGTCTGAGCCTAGTCTCCAATTAAATAACTTGAGCTACCGTACCGGTAGCAGTTACCAAAGCCAAGTAACTAACCTAAGGTGAAAACCACGCGAAACCTAAAGCATCAATTGAGGTGGGTCGAGGAGGTGAGGACTCGCACGACCAACCTGGCTAGCTCCTAAGCGTAGAATGCCTACAGCAACTGTCTAATCTCTGAATCATCTTTTCTGATTCCCTCCTTCTGCGAGGGGTCAGCCTTCTTTTTCTTTTCCTTTTACCTCCTGCCTTGTGCTCAAGGCCCTTAAGGAGGCAGGGTGTATGTAGCCCCTCCACTTCTGGTGCACCGTCGATAATGCTACACCCTCAGGGGCTCACGGCTGGTGAGTTCGGGCGTTGGCGACCCCGAGGGATTCCTGAGCTGGGTCCGTTTTCCCCTTTTTGTCCCTTCCCTTTGGGGCGGACCTTCTCCTCTCTCCCCTCTCCTCTCCTTTTTTCCTTCTATTTCCTTTTCTCTTTAAGATTCCCGCACTGTTTTTGTTACTCGAATCACCGTGTATCTAAATTCCCTTTTACCATTTTTTTAAAGGCATTTTTGATCTATGTTGCATTTTGTAAGTCTCTTCGATCTAAATTACATCTCGCGATTGTTTTCAACCTCAATTGCATTTTGTAAAGATTGACAATCTAAATTGCTTTTTAGTAAGTCTTTCAATGCAGGCGTCAGGGCATTTTAGTGAGTATTTTGAATTTCAATTGCATTTTGTAAGTATTTTCAACCAAAACCGCATTTCGCACGAATTTTGAATCTAAATTGCATTTTGTTTGGTGGGCATTTTGCACATATTTTGATTCTCAATTGCATTTTGTGGGTATTTTGAATCTAAATTACATTTGTCAAGTATTTTCAATCTAAATTGCTTTTTGTAAGTATTGTCAATCCACATGAGTCGTTGGAATCTACCGTACATTTTGTAAGCATTTTCAATTTCAATTGCATTTTGTAAGTATTTTGAATTTCAATTGCACTTTGTGAATAATTTGGATTGGAACTGGGATATTTCAATCTGAATTGCATTGTGTATTTTCAATTTCAATTGCATTTTGTAAGTATTTTGAACCTCAATTGCATTTTGTACGTGTTTTCGATCTCATTTGCATTATGTAAGTATTTTGAATTTCAGTTGCATTTTGTAAGTATTTCGGCGCTACTTTGCATTTTGTACGTATTTTGAATCTAGCCTACGTTTTGTGGGTCTTTTTCAATCTATTCTTTTTGTGCAACTTTTCGTTCTAAATTCCCTTTTGTAGGACCATATTGTGAGTTGTTTCCATGCGAGTTCCTTTTTGTACGTATTTTCAGTCTTCGATAATTTTGTTCTGGTTTCCATTTCATTATCATTTTCGCTATCACCCAGATCATTAGGGGCCGATAACCTCGATGTTAGGCCCCTTAAAACAACAATTATCATCATCACCATCATAATCTCTGAATGAAATCGCTGACTGCGAGCGGAGCGAGCAGGTCAGCGACGCTTGGGTACCAGGTACGCGGTGCGACACAATGCGCTCCTTTGCCTGGATTGGTAGATAGAACGGGGAGTGATTAAAGATTATAGCTATTATTGGCTAGTAATTGAAGTAATTATAACTTTAATTGGTCTGGCGAGGACTCGAGTCGGTCGCGAAGCGACCGACAGAGCCCCACCAGCTTCGCCATTGAGGTGTTAAGGGAGTTGAATTAATTATTATAATAAAAATATGTTGGGTTTGAATATTTTCTTTTTGTTAATTTACGGTGGATGACTAGTTGAAATAGACCAAAATTTGACTACTGACTGGCTAGATGTTGTGCCTTAATGTGTTCGCTTATGACTTCCGTGGCGACTTTCAGCAGCTGCTTCAGCGTGATAATAGTTTAATATTAAAGAGGTTAGCTTTTAGTGTGATTTACCCCCCAGGGGCTCACATCTAGTGGGACGTGGGTTGACTACCACGAGACCCCAGCTGAGTCCGGCATTGCTTCCACTTACTTGTGCCGGGCTCCTCTCCGTCGTCTTTCCTGTCGACCTCACTTGGTCAACTCTTGTTCTCTTCCGACCCCGACGGTATTAGGGTACCCGAGGCCTAGGGAGTCTCTTCCTTTCCTGCCTTAATTGGCCCTTGTCTCATCTTTTCTTATTCCCTCCTTCTGCGAGGGGTCAGCTTTCTTTTTATTTTCCTTTTCCCTCCAGCCTTGTGCTCAAGGCCCTTAAGGAGGCCGGGTGTATGTAGCCCCACCACTTCTGGTGCACCATAGATAATGCTACACCCTCAGGGGCTCACGGCTGGTGAGTTCGGGAGATGGCGACCCCGAGGGATTCCTGAGCTGGGTCTGTTTTCCCCTTTTGTCCCTTACCTTTGGGGCGGACCCTCTCCGCCTTTCATTATATTTCCTTTTCTCTTTAAGATTCCCGCACCTTTTTGTAGGTATTCTTAATCTACGTTGCATTTTGTAAGTTTTTTCGATCTAAATTTTATTTTGTGAGTGTTTTTCAACCTCACTTGCATTTTGTAAGGATTGCCAATAAAAATTGCTTTTTAGTTAGTCTTTCAATATAGCGGGGTCTTCTTGTGAGTATTTTGAATTTCAATTGCATTTTGTATTTTCAACCTACCCCGCTTTGTTCAAGTAGTTTAGTCTCAATTGCAATTTTGTGGGTATTTTGAATCTAAATTACATTTTGTAATTCTTTTCAATCTAAATTGCATTTTGTAAATATTGTCCATCCAAATGAGAAGTTTGAATCTACCATACCTTTTGTAAGCAATTTCAATTGCATTTTGTGTTTTCAACCTACCCCGCTTTGTTCAAGTAGTTAATTCTCAATTGCATTTTGTGGGTATTTTGAATCTACATTACATTTTGTGCGTATTTTCAATCTCATTTGCATTTTGTAAGTATTTTGATTTCACTTGCATTTTGTAAGTATTTCGACTGTACATTGCCTTTTGTACGTATTTTGGATTTAACCTACATTTTGTGTGTATTTTTCAATCTATTCCACCCCCAGGGGCTCACATCTTGTGGGCGTGGGTTGGCGACCACGGGGCCCCAGCTGAGTCCGGCATTGCTTCCACTTACTTGTGCCGGGCTCCTCTCTGTCTTCTTTCCTGTCGACCTCACTTGGTCAACTCTTGTTCTCTTCTGACCCCGACGGTATTAGGGTATCCGAGGCCTAGGGAGTCACTTCCTTTCCCGCCTTAATTGGCCCTTGTCTCTTCTTTTCTGATTCCCTCCTTCTGCGAGGGGTCAGCCTTCTTTTTCTTTTCCTGTTATCTCCTGCCTTCTGCTTAAGGCCCTCAAGGAGGCCGGGTGTATGTAGCCCCACCACTTTTGGTGCACCCTAGATAATGCTACACCCTCAGGGGCTCACGGCTGGTGAGTTCGGGAGTTGGCGACCCCGAGGGATTCCTGAGCTGGGTCCGTTTTCCCTTTTTGTCCCTAACCTTTGGGGCGGACCCTCTCCTCTTTCACTTTCCTATCTGCCTTTCATGGCTCTCCTTCCTTCCAAGTCCCTCAATCCGCCTTCTTCGAGGGTTGAGGGCATTTCTTTTCCTCCTGTCCTTTATTTGCCTTATTCTCCTTTAGTTTTCCATTTCTTCTTCTAGTATGTAGGTTAGTAGTTAGTTTTAGTTTTAAGTTCGATTTTCATTTTCATCTTCACGATCACCCAAACCATCAGGGGCCGATAACCTAGATGTTAGGCCCCTTAAAACAACAATTATCATCATCATCAATCTATTCCTTTTGTGAGTATTTTCGTTCGAAATTCCCTTATATACTCTACCCGAAAATACCTACCCTTTACCTGTTGATATCCCTCGATGGTAACTGGATCGTAGAACCTGAAAAACCCCGGCTCAGAAAAATCCCCAGATCCTACCAACAGGAGAAGGGAGTATCAGGGTGCAGCAAATCCTAACAGAGGTGGCATTAAGCAAGACCAAAGCATGGCAGCAAACTGCTCTAAGTACACGAGAATCGTGGGAAATCACCCTCTCCGGAGTGTGGGAAACTCTAGAAATATCTAGCTGTGGCCCTCCTAATGCGACCTCTTTATACTTCTGTAAATCATCACATCGCGCGATTAAAAGAAATGAAAAAATATTTAATTCCAAAAAGAAAATCTGACAGAAGGTCAGACCAAAACGTCCTTGGTTGGACACAAAAACAAAGGAAGTAGGCACTAATATCATGCCAATGAATGCATCAGCAGTCCCCATGGACCAAGAATGCATTTGACCCTCAATTGAAATTATTAATAATATGAACAACAGGTGATCCGATAAGAAGCAAAAAAAATCAAATAAATCACCTTTATGGTTCTTCCACCGATTCCAACATTCTCAAACACGCGAATTAATTCAGATATCTTTATATATATAATTCTGCGACACGTGTGTATGTGACTGAACTCCTCCTAAACGCCTGGGCCGATTTTGATGAAATTTTGTATGAATGTTAAAGTGGGCCCATGTATGGTTTAGATTCACAATTTGACCAGATAGGTGGAATTTTAGAATTTTAGAACCACAATTTACACACAAATTTAGAACCACAATATACAGTCATAAACAGTCGTCATGGAAACCGCTAGCCTTAGTGAAAAGTGATCCTTTTGGACTGTGTGTCTCTGCACGTAGAGCCACCTGGTCGCTACCTGTGCAACTACCGCCATAACATACAATCCGCCCATGGCGGAAAGTTGTGTTTTATACCAAAGGTGGCAGTGATGTCGAATTCTGTTTGTCTCTGCACGTTAGAGCGTTTCAAAGTTCCGTATGCGTTCAAATACCATTCGTCTGATAGCGATGAAACTTGGGTGAGATGTTGTGTACACTCCAGGGAAGGCTTCTGGCTTAGTAAATTCATTTTACTATCGGTAGCGCACGAGTAGATTCAACAAATGAGCCACGACGCGCGAAATGTTTCAACAAAATCCCGTATAAGTTTATATACCATTCATCGATTGCGATGAAACTTTGATGAGTTGTTGTGTACACTTACGTGAAGGTTTCTAACTTAGTAAATCCATTTCACAGGAGGTTAAGCACGAGAAGATTAAACAAATGAGCTCCGACGCACGAAGCGTTTCAACAAAGTCCCGTATGCGTTCAAATACCATTCGTCCGATAGTGATGAAACTTGAGTGATATGTTGTGTGGACTCCAGGGAAGGCTTCTGGATTAGTAAATTAATTTTACAACAGGTAGCACACGACTAGATTCAACAAATGGGTGACGACGCGCGAAGCGTTTCAACAAAATCCCGTATAAGTTTATATACCATTCATCGATTGAGATGAAACTTTGATGAGTTGTTGTGTACACTTACGTGAAGGTTTCTAAATTAGTAAATCCATTTCACAGGAGGTTGCGCACGAGTAGATTCAACAAATGAGCGGCAACGTGCGAAGCGTTTCAATAAGGTCCCGTATGCGTTCAAATACCATTCGTCCGATAGCGATGAAACTTGGGTGAGATGTTGTGTACACTCCAGGGAAGGCTTTTGGCTTAGTAAATTCATTTTACTATCGGTAGCGCACGAGTCGATTCAACAAATGAGCCACGACGCGCGAAATGTTTCAACCAAATCCCGTATAAGTTTATATACCATTCATCGATTGCGATGAAACTTTGATGAGTTGTTGTGTACACTTACGTGAAGGTTTCTAACTTAGTAAATCCATTTCACAGGAGGTTGCGCACGAGTAGATTAAACAAATGAGCTCCGACGCACGAAGCGTTTCAACAAGGTCCCGTATGCGTTCAAATACCATTCGTCCGATAGCGATGAAACTTGAGTGATATGTTGAGTGCACTCCAGGGAAGGCTTCTGGCGTAGTAAATTAATTTTACAACAGGTAGCACACGACTAGATTCAACAAATGGGTGACGACGCGCGAAGCGTTTCAACAAAATCCCGTATAAGTTTATATACCATTCATCGATTGAGATGAAACTTTGATGAGTTGTTGTGTACACTTACGTGAAGGTTTCTAAATTAGTAAATCCATTTCACAGGAGGTTGCGCACGAGTAGATTCAACAAATGAGCGGCAACGTGCGAAGCGTTTCAATAAGGTCCCGTATGCGTTCAAATACCATTCGTCCGATAGCGATGAAACTTGGGTGAGATGTTGTGTACACTCCAGGGAAGGCTTTTGGCTTAGTAAATTCATTTTACTATCGGTAGCGCACGAGTCGATTCAACAAATGAGCCACGACGCGCGAAATGTTTCAACCAAATCCCGTATAAGTTTATATACCATTCATCGATTGCGATGAAACTTTGATGAGTTGTTGTGTACACTTACGTGAAGGTTTCTAACTTAGTAAATCCATTTCACAGGAGGTTGCGCACGAGTAGATTAAACAAATGAGCTCCGACGCACGAAGCGTTTCAACAAGGTCCCGTATGCGTTCAAATACCATTCGTCCGATAGCGATGAAACTTGAGTGATATGTTGAGTGCACTCCAGGGAAGGCTTCTGGCGTAGTAAATTAATTTTACAACAGGTAGCACACGACTAGATTCAACAAATGGGTGACGACGCGCGAAGCGTTTCAACAAAATCCCGTATAAGTTTATATACCATTCATCGATTGAGATGAAACTTTGATGAGTTGTTGTGTACACTTACGTGAAGGTTTCTAAATTAGTAAATCCATTTCACAGGAGGTTGCGCACGAGTAGATTCAACAAATGAGCGGCAACGTGCGAAGCGTTTCAATAAGGTCCCGTATGCGTTCAAATACCATTCGTCCGATAGCGATGAAACTTGGGTGAGATGTTGTGTACACTCCAGGGAAGGCTTCTGGCTTAGTAAATTCATTTTACTATCGGTAGCGCACGAGTAGATTCAACAAATGAGCCACGACGCGCGAAATGTTTCAACAAAATCCCGTATAAGTTTATATACCATGCATCGATTGCGATGAAACTTTGATGAGTTGTTGTGTACACTTACGTGAAGGTTTCTAACTTAGTAAATCCATTTCACAGGAGGTTAAGCACGAGTAGATTAAACAAATGAGCTCCGACGCACGAAGCATTTCAACAAGGTCCGGTATGCGTTCAAATACCATTCGTCCGATAGCGATGAAACTTGAGTGATATGTTGTGTGCACTCCAGGGAAGGCTTCTGGATTAGTAAATTAATTTTACAACAGGTAGCACACGACTAGATTCAACAAATGGGTGACGACGCGCGAAGCGTTTCAACAAAATCCCGTATAATTTATATACCATTCATCGATTGAGATGAAACTTTGATGAGTTGTTGTGTACACTTACGTGAAGGTTTCTAAATTAGTAAATCCATTTCACAGGAGGTTGCGCACGAGTAGATTCAACAAATGAGCGGCAACGTGCGAAGCGTTTCAATAAGGTCCCGTATGCGTTCAAATACCATTCGTCCGATAGCGATGAAACTTGGGTGAGATGTTGTGTACACTCCAGGGAAGGCTTCTGGCTTAGTAAATTCATTTTACTATCGGTAGCGCACGAGTCGATTCAACAAATGAGCCACGACGCGCGAAATGTTTCAACAAAATCCCGTATAAGTTTATATACCATTCATCGATTGCGATGAAACTTTGATGAGTTGTTGTGTACACTTACGTGAAGGTTTCTAACTTAGTAAATCCATTTCACAGGAGGTTAAGCACGAGTAGATTAAACAAATGAGCTCCGACGCACGAAGCATTTCAACAAGGTCCCGTATGCGTTCAAATACCATTCGTCCGATAGCGATGAAACTTGAGTGATATGTTGTGTGCACTCCAGGGAAGGCTTCTGGATTAGTAAATTAATTTTACAACAGGTAGCACACGACTAGATTCAACAAATGGGTGACGACGCGCGAAGCGTTTCAACAAAATCCCGTATAAGTTTATATACCATTCATCGATTGAGATGAAACTTTGATGAGTTGTTGTGTACACTTACGTGAAGGTTTCTAACTTAGTAAATCCATTTCACAGGAGGTTGCGCACGAGTAGATTCAACAAATGAGCGGCAACGTGCGAAGCGTTTCAATAAGCTCCCGTATGCGTTCAAATACCATTCGTCCGATAGCGATGAAACTTGGGTGAGAAGTTGTGTACCCTCCAGGGAGGATTCTGGATTAATAAATCCATTTTGCAATAGGTAGCGCACGAGTAGATTCTACAAATGAGCGACGATGTGCGAACGTTTAAACTAAGTCCCGTATGCGTTCATATACCATTCATCCGATTGCAATGAAACTTGGGGGAGATGTTGTGTACACTTACGTGAGGGTTTCTAGCTTAGTAAATCCATTTCACAGGAGGTTGCGCACGAGTAGATTCAACAAATGAGCGACGACGCGCGAAGCGTTTCAATAAGGTCCCGTATGCGTTCAAATACCATTCGTCCGATTACGATGAAACTTGGGTGAGATGTTGTGTACACCCTACGGAAGGTTTCTGGCTGAATAAATCCATTTTACAATTGGTAGCGCACGAGTAGATTCAACAAATGAGTGACGGCAGGCGAATCATTTCAACAACGTACCATATGCGTCCATATACCATTTATCCGATTGCGATGAAACTTTGGTGAATTGTTGTGTACACTTCAGTAAAGGTTTCTGGCTCAGTAAATTCATTTTACAATAGGTAGCGTACGAGTAGATTCAACAAATGTGCGATGGCGCGCGAATCGTTTCAACATAGTCCTGTATGCGTTCATATACCATTTATCCGATTACGATGAAACTTTGGTGAATTGTTGTGTACACTCCAGGAAAGGTTTCTGGATTAGTAAATCCAGTTTTTAATAAGTAGCGCACGAGTAGATTCAACAAATGAGCGACGGCGCGTGAATCGTTTCCACAATGTCGCGTATGCGGTCATATATCATTCATCCGATTGCGATGAACCCTTGGTTGAGATGTTGAGTACACTCCAGAGAAGGTTTCAGGCTTAGTAAATCTATTTTACAATAGGTAGCGCATGAGTAGATTCAACAAATGAGTGACGGCACGCGAATCGTAAAAATAATCCCGTATACGTTCATATGTCATTCTTCCGATGAAACTTTGATGAGTTGTTGTGTATACTTACGTGAAGCTATCTAACTTAGTAAATCAATTTCACAGTTGGTGGAGCACGAGTAGATTCAACAAATGAGTGACAGCGCACGAATCATTTAAACAAAATCCCGTATGCGTTTTATGCCATTTATCCAATTGCGATGAAACGTTGGAGAGTTGTTGTGCACGCTCCCACGAATGTTTCTAGATTAGTTAATTAATTTCACAATAGTTTAGAGGCAGTTAACAGAAATTGAAAAAAATATTGTGTATCCAAAAGTACTTCAAGAAACAAAGTTACAACACTTTCTTTGATTGGCAGGACAACGTCTGCCGGGTCAGCTAGTATATATATATACTTATTTACAGCGAAATCATTATTAATTTTATTACACTCTCAGGTGTAAATGCCTTCCCAAACAGGTAATTCTGGACTCCTCATTGGTGCTTTGTCATAATTGATATTGTATAAATTATATTGCCTTAGCAATGTAGTCAAAATCTATTTGATCAATCAAGCACTTAAGCTAAAAAGACGTGAAATTCTTAATTCAAAATCTCTTTAAGATTCAATAATTTCTCAGTATTAATGTACTTATTTAAATTCATCCAGAATTTATAGTATATCGATCATGAATCATATCTAACATTTGCTTAAATCTTATAAATTGAGTACAACCGAATAATTAATTAAATGGGGGTGACACACAAAAAAAAACTCTGAGGCTTGACAAAAACTAGATCCATTATTGGAATTACCAATTTATCAATAAATCGTAACAAGAAATGCAAAAGAGAACAAATACTATGTTCTTTCAAAAACATGCGGAAATTAGTATAACCTTGCACTGAAATACTGTCATTATAATGGTCACACATGACCTCGATTTCTGAATACAGGTGGGCATTACCACCAACATCACAAAGATTATACTTTTATAAACGCATTACACATTATGCTTTCACTAGCATCATAACATTAACGTACTTCAACGAGTACTACCGTAAATATAATATTATACGCCCACTGACGTTTCTTCCCACATTATCACCCACGTGGTGATTATTTTATTAAATAACTAGTATTCAGGTATATTCAGCTGTGTTTCTTAACTATAAGTTTGATCATTTCAATGAATCATAAATTTAACATGAGTGGCTACTTAATCAAGTCCACTGGATTACAAAAAGCTTGCCTTACAGAGTTGTATTTACAGTCACATAAGAATTCGCTTCCCCTTAAAGTTAATCCCTGGGATTTATCTAAAAAAAGATTCTTGTTCTTCAAATAGTACTCTTAAGCAACGTTCTAATCAAGAAAAACTCGAAAGAATGAATCAAAATTCAGCTATAGCAATATTAATTTATTTAAAGATCATCAAGGTGTATCCAAGTACACGTGGCTACAAAATCAAAAGTTAAAGTTTATCAGACGAAAATAGAAATGTGCCCTCAAGAGAATTCACGAAAATCAGACTGGGTCTACAGCATGTATCCCGGTAACGACTCAAGTTAACTCGTGTTGACACATTAGAATCCAGTATGACCGCGTTCACTCTCAAGAGAAAACATCCCCATTCTAAAAGAATGTTCAAACTTCACATTCTATACTGTATTGTAATAATTATAATGCAAGAGCGCATAGGCAAATTCGAATCTCGCAATTGTCGAACACAAAGGTAATAGAACGACAACCCCTCAAGCCATAGATAAAAAAAACACCAAGAAGTACTCCAAAAATGGAAAATATCAAATCCACTAAAAAAAGAAAATTCCCCTTGGGAATAACGTAAATTTCTTCCCCTATGTAGATCTGTTCTCCACAATCAGGAAGTTCGGAATAAATTTAATGAATTTAATTAATTAAATGATTAAGCTGAAAAATAAACAATTATTTCATAATAAAATATTATGAAATGAGTGCACCTGAATAACCAGGCCTAAACTCGACTGCAAATGAAGTCACACAGACCATGGGACGGTCATGCATAAACTTCACTTCACAATCATACTACTCAAAATGTATAACAGGTGGCAATGTGTTTTCACTGGACTATCTACTTTGCAACGCAACGTGAAAGAAAATTCCTCTACCCGGCTGAAGACTCTCGAAGGCGATATGAAGCATAAGTATGCCCACCGTCTGATTCCAACATGGTATGGCAGGACTGCACGGATCCATTCCAATTTCCAATGAAAGAACTGGGAACTTTTTACTCCAATGTCCCAAATCCACTGTCCCCTCCTCTTGGAAATTGTCCTAGCCCGAATTTCGAATAGTTCCAACCCGGCCCGAAAATACATCACGCGCGCGTATGCAACATCGCGATAATCAGGTGGACACATGACGGTAGCCTGAGTTATTTTCGGCTGCATGTTACCAAAAGTTTATGTTTCGCAAGCCAATAGCCCGCGATCCCCCCAGGGGCTCACATCTTGTGGGCGTGGGTTGGCGACCACGGGGCCCCAGCTGAGTCCGGCATTGCTTCCACTTACTTGTGCCGGGCTCCTCTCCGTCTTCTTTCCTGTCGACCTCACTTGGTCAACTCTTGTTCTCTTCAGACCCCGACGGTATTAGGGTATCCGAGGCCTAGGGAGTCTTTTCCTTTCCCGCCTTAATTGGCCCTTGTCTCATCTTTTCTGATACCCTCCTTCTGCGAGGGGTCAGCCTTCTTTTTCTCTTCCTTTTACCTCCTGCCTTGTGCTCTAGGCCCTTAAGGAGGCAGGATGTATGTAGCCCCACCACTTCTGGTGTACCGTAGATAATGCTACACCCTCAAGGGCTCACGGCTGGTGAGTTCGGGAGTTGGCGACCCCGAGGGATTCCTGAGCTGGGTCCGTTTTCCCCTTTTGTCCCTTACCTTCGGGGCGGACCCTCTCCTCTTTCACTTTCCTATCTGCCTTTCATGGCTCTCCTTCCTTCAAAGTCCCTCAATCCGCCTTCTTCGAGGGTTGAGGGCATTTCTTTTCCTCCTGTCCTTTATTTGCCTTATTCTCCTTCAGTTTTACATTTCTTCTTCTAGTATGTAGGTTAGTAGTTAGTTTTAGTTTTAAGTTCGCTTTTCATTTTCATCTTCACGATCACCCAAACCATCAGGGGCCGATAACCTCGATGTTAGGCCCCTTAAAACAACAATTATCATCATCATCATCACCAATAGCCCGCATCGCGAGTAGGCTATGTTGACGTTGAATTGCAATAGTCTTGGTGTGAGTAAAAGAAAGAACACCTTCCCAGTGAGCATAGGCTTCAGTCACAAGTTCCATAATGTATCACTGCACTTCGCTTCTCATCTACACATGCATTTAAATAACATGAAATGAGACGGATTCCTGTAACTGAATGTCGCCCACATACAGGCACGCTGTATATTCAAGTTCTTATTCGACACTGAACTTGATGTATATTGGCCCCAATACGTCACAACACGAAGTATAACCATAAACTGGCACCGCCGTGAACTTGTGATAACTTGGCACTTTTTCTTGCTGCCCGAAACAACATAGCGATACGAGTCTTTGCTTAGATGTACATTCGTCTGAGTTTAAAAATGATCTGTCTGTGGCCCGCATGCGTTCGCTTGCAGGCCACAGCTGGCACGCTGTCACTCCTGCCCATGACGTAACGATCTACCTGTAATATGTCGATGTAATACATCCATATTCTTGACGTTACAAAGGCTATTTCCTTAAAAGCAAGACAGCACTGTCTCTCTCTGCTGTAATATCGTACTTCAATATACATTTGACATCATAACTGTGCCTTATTTCCATATAATGTTCGAATATAAATGTCAATCTTCCCACTACTGCAAGGATCAAGGTCTCCCGCGCTCCTCGTGTTCTAAATGAGAAACACTCTTCCGAAGGTTGTCGTTGAGACTCCAGCTGAGCCGAATGATCACATGGCTATTCGCGCACTCCAAACTAGGTCAAAACCTGTCATTTTCGGCAGCGGTTCGCAAAGGAAAATGTACCTTAAATCAGACCAAAAAATAAATAAAAAATTAAACGGTACAGTACGTATTATCGCTCTCCATTTGGTGAGTAGTTTCAATCTGAGTTCCTTTTTGTAAGTATTTTTCCTGCTACATAAGGCATAATTGTTGGGGCTCACTGTCTATTTTATCTAAACCATTTTCGTTTCATCCATAACAGTGAGCTGTTTTTTTATCTTCATCCTTTCATTTCAGGCCATTTCATTTCGTCAGGGGCCGATAATTTCGATGTTAGGCCCCTTAAAAAAGCAATTATCATCATCATTTAGTGTGATTAAGAAGTGAGAAAGACCTCGAGAAGGTTGATTGTAGAAGTATGAAGGTTTTCATAGACCTGTAGTAGGGTTTTAGTTGAAATAAATAGTTTCAATAAGCCTCGATTTGATTTAGGGGAAAATGTTGATGAAAATAAGTTTGTAAGATGTGTTTAAGTGTAATGCTTTCTGTCGATCCCAAGACCCACCTGACACCATCCCGAGAGAGCTAGCCGTGGCCAACCCCTCAGGCAGATGCCCTGCGAGGCCGCAAGGCGGGCAGTTGACAATGTACAGTAGTGGGTGATTAGGCTGAGCTATTGTTGATTTGAATGTAGCTCTGTGGCGGGGAGTTTGAATTTGAAGAGCTGCTACCCTGATTGGCTAGTCAGATCTTGCGACTGCCAATCAGGGCCGTGTAATTGCTTGGCTGCTGCCTGACTGTATTAACAATGTTTTTGAGATGTAAATGTAGGAAAGGTATTGTCTTGAGTATAATTTGGTTGGTTGGCTGAAGAAACTATTGTTTTGGGCGTGTAGCGGTGTCATGAGTAGTAGTACTCTCTTTCTGTCCGATATCACCTAATGGTGATAGAAAAATGCTTGGAGTTTGGTGCCCTAATGGGCTCCTTTCACTCCGTTGGTAATTGGTTTATAATTTTTGAATTGATTTGGTTGATTGTTTTATTTTGATTGAGTTGAATAATGAATCCCTCCGTGTATTACGAAATAATACATTGGAGGGAGATTTTCGTTCTTTGGCGATTTTTTCCGTCGTGGTGATTGTTTTGATTTCATTGTTAAATATTTCGTTGGATTTGAGAGTATTAGTAGGATTGTTGCCTTAGTAGAGCTACGAGTTCAGATAATGGGTCAGCATCTGGGCTATTGATTATCCGACTCGTAGCTGCAATAGTTGTTATTATAATCTGTTCGCTCAATCATGGCCTGTTAGCAGTCGCTTCAGCGGGGTTGATAATAATAATAAATGGGTTAAATTCTTTATAAAATTAAGTTAATTATTTGTTTAGGAAGAGTGATAGACCTCTAGTTAGGTATGGTTTTGTAGAAGGAGAAATGATAGACCTTTAGTAGGTTTTGCCGGCCCCGTGGTGTTGGGGTAGCGAGCTTGCCTCTCACCCGGAGGCCCCGGGTTCGATCCCCGGCTCCGTCAGGGATTTTAAAAAACTGACGTGAGGGTTGGAACGGGGTGCACTCAGCCTCGTGAGGACAATTGAGTAGCTGTCTGACAGTGAGACAGCGCCCCGATCATGAAAACCAAGATTAACGGCCGAGGGGACCCGACGCGCTGATCACGCGTCACCCCAATATCTGCAGGCCGAATGGCTGGGCAGCGGTCGCTTGGTCGGCCTTAGCCCGTCATGGGCTGGATAGTGCCAGGGGTTGACTTTTTTTAGTAGGTTTTGATATTTGTAAGCGATAATAATAAGCCTCAGGTGTGTAGTATTGTTAATTGATGTATTGTTGGGTGTAATGAGTTTATGGAAGGAGCAATAAATGATTTATGTGGGCTTCCCGGGCGGGGGATTCAAATTTACTGGTGACGCACGCTGATTGGTTAAAGATGTACTGTGATTGGCTGTTGGTTTAAATTTGTTTGAAATGTATTTGAGGGTGAACAATGATGTTATAATGATTATAAATTGTTGCGAGAGTGTGATAGTTGAGTTTTAAGAGTTTCTGTCGGGTTGCTATGAAGTATTGTTGTTTTTGCCTGCCGAGTGGTTGATTGCCGACTGGGGCTGACCGCTCTCTGCTAGACTTTGTATTGAGTACTGGGTTCGATTATTGTAGGCTGATTGAGGTCCCAAGGCCCGTGGCCCATCACCCCGGGCAGGCTGGTATTCCACCTTGCCTCCCAGGCAGATTGAGCCACCGGATCCGGGATTATTAGGTTAGTTGAATGGGGAAAACTGACAGATTCAAGTCAAGTTCTGGGGCAGTAACATCTCCTAGCGCGCGAAGCGCGACCGAGCGCCCAAATCCAAATGAGACGTGCGACGCCTCGGCGCCGTCCCCGAGTTGGGTGCACGGGACCGCCGACCTAATAGGTCCTTTGTCCCGGGTCTACTGGGTAGTGGTATAGATTTATTTCAACGTCGGGCTTTGTTCTACAGGTATGTGGTAGGACATGTCTACTGGCGTCATTTAAATTTTAACTTCTACTGGCCTTTTTCAGGTTAGAGTGAAATAAGAGAAGTAGTAAAGATGATGAAAGGATACAGAGAAGAGTATTCCAAGATGGAAATTGTCTGTTTGTTTCTTAGTAATTATTTAAAATATGTACATGGGGTAGAGTTATTTACAATTATATACAGGATCTGTGCATTATGTACAGGGCTATATCTCAGTCATGGTTTTTGCTCATCTGAGGATGATTGTCTTTGGGAATGGCCGTTTGAGGGCTAAATTCACGTCCACTTCATGGATTTCTCTTATGAGTGGGGTTGAGACCCCCGCAGCTTTGTCATTGAATTGCTTAGCAGCACGCTTGATTTCATCTTCTATGAGGCTGATTCCTAGCTTCCGGGGGATTTCTACGTTGGTTTCGTATCGGTCTGCATTTGATATCATACGAAGTAGGATGTTCTGCTTGGTCTGTAGTTTTGCCAGGAGCGTGGGTTTGGCAATTCCCCAGACTGGTGCTGCGTATAGCATTATTGTTTTGAGGAGCATTTTGTAGATCATTAATTTGTTGGGTAGGTTGAGCTTTGTTTTCCTGTTGATCAAGGGATAGATGCATCCAGTGGCTTGCCTTGTCTCGAGTAGTATGTGCGCTATGTGGCTCTTGAAGGTGAGTTTTTGATCAATGATGACTCCAAGGTATTTGCCTTCTGGGGACCACGGGACAGGTGTTCCGTTAATTCTGATTGTTTCTTTAGGTGCCTGGTCTTTCCTGAGTGTGTGGTGAACGGCTACAGTTTTGGCAGCATTAACTTTGATCCGCCATTTGTCGAACCATTTTAGTAGTTCGTTGAGCGCTTCTTGTATTTTGGCTATTGCTACGGATGACTTGAATGAGTCGGCAGTCACCACAGTGTCATCTGCATACAGTGCTATTTCAGTACCGGGTGTTCTCGGTATGTCGCTGGTGAATAGTAAGTACAGCTGGGGTCCCAGGATACTACCCTGCGACACGCCGGCTTTTATGTTTTTTATTTTGGATTCTGTACCGTTGAGGGAGACATAGAAGGTGCGTTCGGTGAGGTAGCTGCGTAGAATTCTCCATTACGTGTTATCCAGGTTGAGTCTCCTTAATTTAAGTAGTAGTGCAGGTTGCCAAACTCTGTCAAAGGCCTCTGCAATGTCGAGGTACACTACGGGTCTAGTTCTGCGATGGTTAAGTGATTTCGTTCTTGCGTTAACGAGCGGTATTAGCTGTTGGGTGGTGGAGTGCTCCACCCTAAAGCCAAATTTCTCATCTGGAATGGCTTTCCGAATGGTTTCGGTGTTTAATAGTCTATGTTGTATTAGCCTTTCGTATATCTTCCCCAGTCCGTCGAGCAGGCTGATGGACCTGTAGTTGTCTGGGTTGGCTGCTGCTTTGTTTGGCTTTGGTATAGGGATAACCTTTGCCGTTTTCCATTTCTTCGGGAAGTAGCCGAGTGCTATTGCTGCATTGTGGATGTTTGCCAGGTATCGTAGTGCTGTGTGTGGAAGTTCCTTTAGTACCTTATTGGGGATACCGTCTGGTCCAGGGGCTCGCTGGTTTCTCAGGCTGTGGATAACTTTTTTGAGTTCTGTGATGGATGTGGGCCTTGGTGATCCTGTCAATTTCTTCTGAGCATGGAGGTTCATTGCATTTTCTACGTGGTAGCGGTACTCCGGGTCCTTAGGGTTGGGGTGGGGTGTGAAGCGTGCTTCAAGTCCTGTAGCTAGCATCTCTGCTTTCTCTTCCTCGGAGACAGCAGTGTCGTTGTTTCTATGGAGTATAGGTATGTTTATCTTCTTCCTTTTCAGTGCCTTTGAGACTTGCCATATACTGTGGTCTTTGGTACTGAGGTTTTGCAATTTGGTGTCCCATTGTTGGTTTTTGAAGTCAACAATGGCTTCTGAGCACATTCTAGTGAGTCTGTTGTAGGTGGCTTTTTGCTGGGGGTGGCGTAGCTTTTGCCACCTTCTTCGGGCGATGTTTTTTAGTTTAATGAGGTAGCGTATATTGTCTGGTAGTTCTTCTGCTGTGCGGGTGCCTGCTGGCAGCTTAGCCGTCTTTGCTGCTGTGCGGATATTTGCAGTTAGTTGCTCGACTGCGGCATCAATGTCATTTTCGTCGTTTAGTGGGTGTGGGTCTTCTTGGCTGTAGTTGTGCATTATTTCTTTGAACTTGGGCCAGTGGACTTTCTTCCAGTTTATGACGTTTTGCGGCTGGACTTTCGTAGGCACGTCGCCGATTTCTAGGACTACCGGGTTGTGGTCTGAATCGGTGGCGTTTATAGTGGTTACCTCAACTGATGTGCTGACGTCTTTTACTATGGCAATGTCCATTGTATCAGGGTTCTGATTTAGCTGCTTGGGTATCCTGGTATGTTCAGTGGGTCCTATGGGGTATAGATTGTTGGCGTCACAATATTGTTGGAGTATGCGGCCTGCCGGGTTTCCTGTTACGGAGTTCCATTGGTGGTGCTTACTATTTAGATCTCCAGCTATGATTGTTGGGTGCCCCTAGTTTAGTAGTAGGTCCAGATCGGCGGTTTTTAGTGCTAATTTGGGTGGTTTGTATGTTGAAATTAAGACTAGCGGTCCGTCTTTTGTGAAAATTTTTATTGCGGTGGCTTCCATACTTTCCAGTTGCGGGACTAGCAGTTGGTGGTACCGTATGTTGTTCCCGATAGCGATGGCAGTGCCTCCTCCAGAGGTTGTGGTTCTGTCTGTTCGGATTATTTTATAGCCTTGCAGCCGGAAGGAATTTTGGGGTTTTAACATGGTTTCTTGTAGTAGGGCAATGTCTATCTTCTGGTCCAATAGTATCTGTTCGAATTCTGCTTTCTTATTGGCTATGCCTTCTGCATTCCAATATATACAGTTCAGGCTGCATGGGGGTGGCTCTGTTAATTTGTCTGGCCATGGTTGATGATGTATTTGAGAGCTATCGACTGGCATGTTTCGCCGGGTGGAGGGTATAATATATCAAATAGCATTTGATTTATCTGGTCTGCTATTCCGGTTTCTTGGAATCGGGTGGTCAACACCTGGTACTGGGTGTGTGCTGGTAGGCCTTGCCGTTGGCGCTGTGCGGTGGCCCTGTCATCTGCGAGTTGGAATCTCTGTGGTGTTTCTACTAGTAGAGGGGGTCCTGCCACTCCGGAGACTCTTCGTTCCTGTTGGGCGTAGGCTTCCTGGGGTGGCATTTGTTGGAGCTGTCTTCTGCTTGCAGGCCATATTGGTGGCATGTTGTGGCAAGGTTCGTCACTGTGCTGTGGGAATTGCTCCTTTCTATGTTCATAGGGTGGAGGCCTTGCGTGTTGTTGCTGGGCAGTCTGTTTCGTTTGGCTTATTGCCTTTCTAATAGCATCGCAGCCTTTATAGTTGGCGGTATGCTTGCCACCACAGTTGCAGCAGGTGAAGTCTCTCCATCGTGTGAGTGGGCATTCCTCCGTGGAATGTTTTCCCGGGCATTTTACACATCTGAGGACCAGGTTACAATTCCGTGCTGTGTGTCCGGGTCTCTGACAACGTTTGCACTGTGGTGGGCCGATCGGTCTGCGGTGTGTTTCCACTTTAATGCTGTGGTCTAGCAGGTGGGTAAGTTTAAATATCTGTTTTGCCTTGTCGCTCGAGGTAAGCGTGACTGAGAAAAGTGGCATAGGTGTTCTCATCATCTCTTCTGGGCGGTCGTGGTTTTCTTCGGTTTCCTCGTTTACTTCAGTGGTGGCGTTTGTAGCAGGGATAGCTACTACTTTCGTTAGCTGTTTTACGCTGCGAACTGGGTACCCTTCTTCCGTGAGTGCTTCATAGATGTCATTTTCCCTGGTATCTATGGGGAACTGTCTAATGACGACGTGGATGGTCTGAGGTGGTTCAGCCGAACGCGTGTAGAATTCCACGTTCTGCTTTTTTAGTTCTTCTATGACTGCCTTGTAATCTGGCATGGTCTTGAGGTGGTATCGGATGACGTCTGCTTTTATTGCTTTAGCAATAAAGCCAGAAGTTGTATGCTGTCTGAAGAAGGCCCTCCTGATATAAGATGGCAGGGGGTCTTTTTCGATTGTAATGGGCGGCGGGGCAGTTCTGTCTGCGGCTTTGTGTGCTGTTGTATCCGTTACTTCTTGCAGTCCATTGAAGGCATTTTGAAGTGGGATTTGTCTGCTTTCGGTTGGCGATTGAGGCCTAGCGGTGTGTTTACTTTTGGGTTGTATGAAGCCATCAGTGTCCGGAGTGGTGATGGCTTCAGCTTTTTGTCTGGGTGGTTTTCTGTGCCAAGAGGAGAGATGCTGTTTCCGTTTCTCTTTGGTGTGGCGACTACTGCCAGTTCTTCATTGCGATGTGATTTTAATGCTTCCTCTGGTTTTGTGGGATACATCGTGTCAAGTAGTTTTTCGGCTGGGAGGGTGCCCTTTGGAGTGGATATTGTTGGCTGCGATATTAGTGTGGCTTTCTTCTGAGTAGGCTGCTGCCTGGAGTTGGCTGGTTTTGTGGTATTTGGCTGTGTGGTGGTTGATGCGCGTTTGAACTGTTTGTTAAGGCTGGATGTGGGAGTGGGTGATTTCTCCACGCTTTTACCGTTCAGGACTACTTGATCCGCCCTTACACGGCTAGACGTGGACGCCTTGTTCTGTTGAGTGCCTTGGCCTACCATGGCCGCGGCAGTGTAAGTGTCTGTGATATCCGTAGAGTGGGTGAGTGATGTGTCTGATCGATGTTGAAACAAATCTATACTGGCCAAGGGCCCGAAGGCCGGACGAGGCAGGGGAGGCAATAGAGGGCTCAGGTGCTCTGCCGTTGTCGCCAGAGGGAACAGTTTTTAAGAGTGGTGTCTCGACGACAACTGGCGCGCAACAAACAAAGGCCTGAGTGGACCGTGGGACTCGGTGCCGGGGTTCAGACAAGATTATCTCAGGGTGCAACCACCGTGGTGGTACACCGAAGGTGCTCCGTGACAACGGACCAGGTAACCCAAAGGAGCCACCAGACGTAAGCCCGCAGTAGCGAACCTTGGCGTAGGTCCGGTCCCAGCTAGTCGGATGGTGCGGCGATGCGAGCCCCAGGGTGAGAGACCCGGGAGGCGACTTCTGCTTCTGCGGACGGAGCTTCTTCTTTCTGCCACCGACCTGAGGTAGAGTGCGCTGCTGCTTCTGAGGTGTTGCTCCTACGAGCGCTGTCGACGAACTGATCCCCGAGTGCTCAAGTCAAGTTCTGGGGCAGTAACATCTCCTAGCGCGCGCTGGGAGCGCGAAGCCAAGGCCGCCCTAGATAGACAGGCCACAAGGCTCCCCCTCCACTTGGTCGCTACATCACACATGTAGCCGGACGCTTCACTTCTCACCACATCACCAGTGACTTGTAGGCTGAGATGAACCTCGCAGCAATGGCGCATTTAATGGTATTTAATGATTGAAACGTGTTTGAACATAGTGAATTAAGCCACACATGTGACCGTACGCTTGACTTCTCGCCAGTGTCTTGTAGGCTGAGCTGAACCAAGGCCGCACTAGATAGACAGGCCACAAGGTTCCGGCCGTGACGTCACAGAAGTGGCCCACGTTCAGCAGGGCAGAGTACGGCCCGCTCTCACTGTCACCATGGTATTGTTCATTTATTGAACCTTATCGATGTATTTGAACAGGCCTTCAAATGTAGTTGTATTTAGGCTTGTGTACTACACGAGTTTTATGCGGGGGAAGTGGCAGGGCAGTTTATGGACCAATATTACCTCCAATTGACATTTCCTTACGTAAATTTGAGCTGACAACTATTGCCATTTGTAACGGAACACAGTTTCATGTAAAACATTAAAACCCATAATACCTATAAAAATAGTTTTAATATTTCTAGGCAAATACATGATAGGAATTCACAATAATAGGCTGGAACCTTCTTTAAAAATTAGGGTGCTGCTTAAAACTTATCTAACAATCCTAAGGTTTCAATTTATCAATTCTTCTATTCTTTGGCGATTTATGGGTGTCCTTACTTGAGGATTTCTTCTTCTTAGCCATGAGATTGTCTTCGATAACTTTTCTATAGTTATTTATTAATATATTACAAAATATGCCTATACATTTGTCAACAAAATTTTTAAAACTACTTCCACAATCACTGCATGTTTCAAACACCACGTTTTCATTCTCCAGAACATTGTTGACAATCAAAATCAGAATGTTCCTTTGAGAGTCGCATTGTAAAAACATCGATTCATAATTATCACTTATAAGTATATTAAATAATTTAAATTGTGTGATCAAAATGTTAACAATAAAATATGATGGATACTTCAAAGCTCCCCTGTCGATTACATTGAAATAATAATTTTCTTCTGGCTTTAACACATCTGACGTTACATTATCATTATTTAACAATAAAACATCTTGACAACTTCTACATGTACAGTTTTTCATAATTATTTTACAAATATATCCTCCAATATAAACTAGACCTAACAAAATATTCTCAGATACAATAACATCATTAAATTCAACCTCCACACTTTCAAAATGTGAAATTTCTGTAGTTTTGGAGCTTTTACAATCGGAACTCTTGCAATCCACATACTTACTTAATGAAATATCACTAATAGGGATATTGCGTGTTTAGCAGAGTATACTTTTATAACCGTTAGGGCTTTTAATTTTCGTTCTGACTCAAGGACTTGTTTCACTGAAATATGGTGGCAGGCACCACTCATTTGCCTATATTGCCCAAATCTTGCTTCTAATTCATCAGTCTGAAATTTTCCTGACAATACATACTTGAATCCTAAACTAGTTTTGAAGAAATGTACCAACTCCAAAATAGTTTTTACAGTGTGAACTAAAGCTGTTTGAGTTTCATTAGTAAGTTTTTCATGACGAGTCTCTTTTTTGGTCTGATTTCCCCTTGAACATGCAGATTATCCCACCTAATTAACCAGGTTAAAAACTTGCGCAGAAATAAAACATTGTCATCATGAACTGAAAATATTGCGTTACAATGAGGGTTGTTAAATCTATCGCCTTTGAAAGCCTGCTTAACATTAACAATCTTCCACCACTGAAGAATTATTTCTAAAAATACAGCTGTGCTTTTAAAATCATTTGTATTTTTTATTTTGTCAAAGTGTTTTAAAGCGGCGACATTTTTCTCGTCGAACAGTTTAGAACAAAGTTTTACATTTTGTCGCTCTAAAGACGTTGGGTACAAAACTTTTGGTTTAGGGCAGGAGCAAGCTTAACTACATTATGCTATTCTCCTCTATGCAGCTGTTTAAGGTGACCAACACTAGCAAAACATTCTTTGTCTGACTCAGGGTTGTCAAACTCAGGAAACACAAAAGTTTGTAAGTTACCAGCTTGGTTAAGCCAGTTATTTCTTAAGCTTTTAAATAAATGAACAGAATCAAACATTACAAAAATATTTTGCGTTTCGTCAAATGGGTTTTGAAAAGTGGTTTGTTAATTGCCTTTGCATAGCTTTTCAAACATTTTCCTGTTAACACTGTTATCCGAAATTATGCATACTACCTTATAACCTATATCTGTTAATACTTTAAGGACTTGCAAAGTTAGTTCTTCTAAGAAATGTGACGTTAGGTTCTTACACGGAAACAAACCAACAACGTCTTTATTTCTTTTAAGAATGGAGGACAGCTTTAGTTCACACTGTAAAAACTATTTTGGAGTTGGTACATTTCTTGAAAACTAGTTTAGGATTCAAGTATGTATTGTTAGGAAAATTTCAGACTGATGAATTAGAAGCAAGATTTGGGCAATATAGGCAAATGAGTGGTGCCTGCTACCATATTTCAGTGAAACAAGTCCTTGAGTCAGAACGAAAATTAAAAGCCCTAACGGTTATAAAAGCATACTCTGCTAAACACGCAATATCCCTATTAGTGATATTTCATTAAGTAAGTATGTGGATTGCAAGAGTTCCGATTGTAAAAGCTCCAAAACTACAGAAATTTCACATTTTGAAAGTGTGGAGGTTGAATTTAATGATGTTATTGTATCTGAGAATATTTTGTTAGGTCTAGTTTATATTGGAGGATATATTTGTAAAATAATTATGAAAAACTGTACATGTAGAAGTTGTCAAGATGTTTTATTGTTAAATAATGATAATGTAACGTCAGATGTGTTAAAGCCAGAAGAAAATTATTATTTCAATGTAATCGACAGGGGAGCTTTGAAGTATCCATCATATTTTATTGTTAACATTTTGATCACACAATTTAAATTATTTAATATACTTATAAGTGATAATTATGAATCGATGTTTTTACAATGCGACTCTCAAAGAAACATTCTGATTTTGATTGTCAACAATGTTCTGAAGAATGAAAACGTGGTGTTTGAAACATGCAGTGATTGTGGAAGTAGTTTTAAAAATTTTGTTGACAAATGTATAGGCATATTTTGTAATATATTAATAAATAACTATAGAAATGTTATCGAAGACAAACTCATGGCTAAGAAGAAGAAATCCTCAAGTAAGGACACCCATAAATCGCCAAAGAATAGAAGAATTGATAAATTGAAACCTTAGGATTGTTAGATAAGTTTTAAGCAGAACCCTAATTTTTAAAGAAGGTTCCAGCCTATTATTGTGAATTCCTATCATGTATTTGCCTAGAAATATTAAAACTATTTTTATAGGTATTATGGGTTTTAATGTTTTACATGAAACTGTGTTCCGTTACAAATGGCAATAGTTGTCAGCTCAAATTTACGTAAGGAAATGTCAATTGGAGGTAATATTGGTCCATAAACTGCCGTGCCACTTCCCCCGCATAAAACTCGCGTAGTACACAAGCCTAAATACAACTACATTTGAAGGCCTGTTCAAATACATCGATAAGGTTCAATAAATGAACAATACCATGGTGACAGTGTTAGCGGGCCGTACACTGCCGTGCTGAACGTGGGCCACTTCTGTGACGTCACGGCTGGAACCTTGTGGCCTGTCTATCTAGTGCGGCCTTGGCGAAGCGCGACCGAGCGCCCATGAGATGGTGGTAGGGTCTGGTGCTCCTAATGGTGCTCCTTTTACCCTTTTATAAGTGGATGGAAAGTTGTGGAAATAAACTTTGTCGCCTCGTCAGGTATGAGGGAGATAGGGTTTGTGATTTTAGGTAGTATTATTTTGCGAGTAGGATTTGGTTTTTTAAAGTAAAATTTTTACGTGTTGCATTTTTTGTGTGTCATTAGAACTTGAAATGACTTTAGCTTAAAGCAGTGTTGATGGAAGTTGCTCGTAGATGTTTTAATGGCCGACACAGCTTAAGGTGGTAATTC
This sequence comes from Meconema thalassinum, assembly GCA_946902985.2. Taxonomy (NCBI): domain Eukaryota; kingdom Metazoa; phylum Arthropoda; class Insecta; order Orthoptera; family Tettigoniidae; genus Meconema; species Meconema thalassinum. The sequence goes on along the minus strand of OX336392.1, from coordinate 487,790,283 downwards.
AATTTAGGGTGGAAATTTCACGTAAAATAAGGTGTGAAGACTGTTATTGATGTTTGTACCAGGAGCAATTTAGCCAAGTTTGCCTTCGGATGGAATTGGCGTTTGTCACCCATAGTTGCATTATGGTTGTTGTTATAATTAATCTGTGTTATTGTAACTTTATTTCCTTTGCTCCTCGTTGAGCGTACAAGTGTAACGGTATTTCTCTGACTAAGATATGTTGTTTTAATGGGCGCCAAGACCTCAACGCTATGTTGAAATCTAAATTTATATTTAACAACACCTAGCTCTGGTAGAACACCTGCAAGAATCTTTATACTCAGATCGTGGTATGATTTGACCATTAACCCAACAAACAATTGTATCAGGAGAAGGAATTGGTCTATATCTAATGCTACCTACTGAAAGCAAAGATTGCATGGTTAAAAGAAATGAATTTATTATATAAAACAAGTCTGCAAAATTAATAATAAGAACAATAAGTTTGAATTTAAATTGGAGCGTTGCGATTTGAATGTTACCGCTAGAAAATTACGTGAAAACGGAGTCGGATAAATTACTTATTTTACTCTTATTCCCAAGCTATGAAGTTACTGAAATACTGAATATTAAACAAAGAAACGAGAGATTGCGTAGTTCTGAGTCATTCGCGCTTACCACTGGAAATTGCCGTAGCATTTCCCTCGTACTGGATGTTGAAGAGAGCTTCCCAAACCTCCTGGACGTCGCCATCTTCTTCGTTAGTTGATGATATATTTGTAGATATGATGATTTATGGTCCGAACATCGGAACCAACACGTACAACCACACTGGTTAAGTTTTACAAAGATAGTCCCCGCCTCCACGGCGCGCAAACACTATATGCACTCGTCACATCCCCTCTCTGGAGCCCGTCTTCAAGTCGCCCGGTCTCCACTGATTGGCTGATCCACCACGCTCTACTCCCCTCCTCTGGCTAATTACACTCGGCGGGAGGAAGATGTCGTTTGCCGGTCCAGGCCATTTCGCCTTTTCCTGACGCTGCAACCCAGGCTTGCGTCATGCTTCTTGACAAGAATAAGCCTGTAGCCGAATTCCCAGTGAGTCATCTCTCTCATAATACCCTAACTGACAAAACTCCGTAAAATTCCGTAATCATATAATTTTCTATGATAATGTTGTTCGTAATAATTTGCTTGTTTGTTTTTTCTATGACATAGAAAACCTATCTGTATGCTTATAATTTTATAAAAATGCTCCAAAAAATACCTTAATAATAATAATAATAAGTTAATAATAAGTTACATGAAAACTTCTCTTGGCTGAACAATTTGCCACGTAAATAAATGTAGAATAGCTTCCTACTGACTTATGCCAGTGGCGTAAAATCCCCTCGAAAAACACGTTACATATTCGCCTCGGATCATCGGCGGATGATTTACCGTGACGACGGTTCATTATCCGATTATCCCAGACACGTTATTAATCCCCATCCAAAATACATATTACATAAATGAAATCACCCTAAATTACATATATATACACTCATAATTTTGTTTACGCACTTTGCGTCAAAGTCTGTTGTCACTATGGATTGCACTTTGCAACCAGTCCAATGTTTTTCATATAGAATAATGTTCCACGGATATTTCCGCCTCTCAAATTTCTCTATGTTGGAAAATAGACATAAATAATGTGTGAGCACAGTGTATTTATGACGTCATATCACACGCATTGAAGGTGTTCTGATATATGTATATCACCATAGAACTTCCTAATTTCACTGGAGGTTCCTTCCTTATGGTGAAATTTAATCTCACTTATCACTGAGCACACGATCACACTATTGTGACAGCGCATCGTGACCATAATACTTAATCTCTCTTAATAAAGACGAAATTAATATTGACTTCTGAAAAAAAACAGTATGTGCGCATTACATATACCACCAAATATTTCTGTGCCGTAATCACCCTGTCTTCTTAAGTTCCCGTAGACCATATTCTACTTAATACTAGTTCTCAACACAGACCAGTTCTCCTCACACAAATAATACCATTGTACAAATTACCTTAAATTACACACTTACAAATCTTACATGGCGAGGCCGTAAACAGAAATCACGTGTGCTGTTATGTATGAGTTTCATGAAGGACTGTCTCGCCTTCTGATGGCCCACCTTTTGTCTCGTGGACGCCTTAAGCAAAAATACCCTGTTCAAGCGCTCACCCATCTCTAGGAGACAAATGGGAATTCACCAGCGCTACCAAATTCTGGCCTTGGTGTATCGAGACATTTTAGTGCTCAAGAGCATCCGACAATCCCGTCATATTTCCCTGTACCTTAAAAACTCTCAATTACTTACATACTACCCCCCTGTGTGACTTCTGATACGCCTGCCTGGAAGACCAGATCTTCCTCGCACCAAATACCACACTTACTCATTTGATAGGCTGGCTCGCCAGCTAAACACACTTACTTTATGACTCATACTTTCGTAGACTATGTATATTATACGTCCCGTATAATCTGTTTCCCTCACTATTCTCCAGCACATATGCTGTTTTGCCAATACGTTTGGAGACTATAAATGTTTCTGCGTCCCCTGCTTCCAACCTTGCAAGTGGCTCCCTTTAAATGAACGTCATCACGTTGCTCCACTAGCATATTTCTCAGTGTCTGTAACGATGCCCTGTTGCTACTGTCCACACATGCTAACCCTACTTTCCTCTGGTGTCACACCTCTACTCGATACTCTATGACCTAAAAAATGTCACTTCTGACTGACAGAATGACGACTTAGACAACTTCAAAGTGAACCCTGCCTGATCTAACTTCTGAAAAACTATATCTAAATGACTCAGATGCTCCTCAAAACTGCGTGAACTAATTACCATATCATCAATGTAAATGCTTACAAACTCTCCTGTGTCATCCCCTAATGCGATGTTTAAAGCCCTAATTAAAGCTGCTGAACTACTCTTTAACCCATAAAGTGTTCTACAAAATTGATAAAGGATATATTTATGACTAAACGCTGTAAATGGTCTATCTTCGTACATAAGTGGCACTTGCCAAAAACTGGAACTCAAATCTACACAAGTGAAATACTTCTTCCCCTCAAATGTTTGCATTAATTCCTCTATTGACATAGATTTCAGCTGATCTGAACTAATTCTACTGTTAACCAAACGAGCGTCTAAACAAATACGAACCGTGCCGTCGGCCTTGGGTACCGTGTGATCAAAGAATTAACATATGGACTGTTAGAGTGCTCAATAATCCCATCTTCAAGCATCTGGTTAATTTGTGCCTCAACTGCACTCAGATAAGCGAAAGGTACAGGATATCTATGTCCTGTGAATACAGACCTATCAATAACGTTCAATGAATGTGTATAGCAATTGGCCATACCAATGCGATCCTCAAAAACTCTCCTATTACACAATAACACATCATAGAGCCGAACACATTGTTCCACCTCTATATTTCCCTGAAATGCAGCATCACGTAACGAGTCCTCTAGACTACCGTTCGTAATCACACTGCCCACAAAACATGGAGAACCCCGCTCTACGGCTGGCGATATCTCATTTAAAGTACAAATCACACCTACAACACTACTTCTCTGAATATGGTCATTGAACGCTACTTCTACTTCAGAATCTCCCCATTTAAATTTCAAACTCCCTACATCATAACATAAGTTACCAGACACTCTACTTAGCCACTCTGAACCCAAGATAACACTGAATACTAAATTTGGAATTACAAGACAAATCTGCTTCTCTACATGATTATTAATTTTAATGTCTACTAAAACTTGCTTAGAAATTACTTTAGACCTCTTCCCAACAGCTGTGATAACAAAAGTGCTTTTAATTGGCATCTCCTCAAAGTTTACTCCAGTTCCTTTCATTTTATCATAAAATGCACTACTTATGCAACTCTTCATTCAACCACTATCAATTAAAACATCTGTGTACGCCTCGGACACGTCAAATTTAACTATGGGTCTCTTACTGACCACCTCCTGAATAATACCTTCATCATTTAGTTCACGTAATAATTCATTTCTTACATTTAGGTCATAGGGTTCCTGTATAAGTGTATGGACAGGGCATGTTACAGACTGAGATTCTGACCTTACATCGCAGCCTGGTTCGTGTTTAAAGCATGGCTACCGCTTGGTGTCGTACTACTTACTACTGCACTGGTCTGATTGTTCTGGGTTGTATTAACGGTATCTCTCTGTCCGTTAGATGTTAGGCCCCTTAAAACAACAATTATCATCATCATCATCTCTGTCCGTTATTACCATTGGGCTGATTCCCTCCTTGACCCCTGTTCTGGTTATAATAATAATAATTATTATTATACCGCCCTTGGTTACCCCTATAATCGTTATTTCGGCCTTGATTTCCCCTGAAATCATTATTTCTACCTTGGTAGTTCGTATCATACCCATTTCCTCTGTACTGGTTTTGCTGATTATTATTATTACTATTTTGGTTCCCCCTATTTTGAACGCTGGCTCCTTCGCCACTGTTCCCTTGAACTTCCTGGTTCCTATTCTCATTAGGCCTGTTATTATTGTTACCCTGGTTCCTACCGAAATTCTCCTCGTAACCACTTCTTCCCAGAGCATCGAATGTACTCAATAAATTCTCCACTTGTGAGATAGATTTAACATTTTGTATACAGGCAGCTTCTTTGATTCTGTATGGAAAATGTCTTAGTAATAGCCTGACTACATCACCCTCCTCCTTCAAACCATCCAGATATTTGCACGTTAATACCTGTCCTAAAAAGTACTCCGTCATAGTGTAGTTGCCTCTCGGGTTATATTTCCCACACACAATTCCCTCACGATGCTGAGACTGAATCACCTCATTCCAAAATTTCTCACAAAATTTAACTTTGAAATCTGAAATATTCTCGAAAATTGTCTAGACAGCAAACCAGTTTCTTGTCTCCCCTACGAACGCTTGCTCTAAAATCTCAACTACCTGGCACCACTCAATACTACCATCTTCCAACCTCTCCCCGAATTTATTTTCTATAGTATTCATGAACTCCATTGGACAACCCTGTCGATTACTAAATTTGCCTAGTTCTATTTCCCTGTATGTGCTATTCACATAAACTGGCCTACTCTGACTATTTTCCTACCCCCAGGGGCTCACATCTAGTGAGAAGTGGGTTGGCGACCACGGGGCCCCAGCTGAGTCCGGCATTGCTTCCACTTACTTGTGCCGGGCTCCTCTCTGTCTTCTTTCCTGTCGACCTCACTTGGTCAACTCTTGTTCTCTTCCGACCCCGACGGTATTAGGGTATCCGAGGCCTAGGGAGTCTCTTCCTTTCCCGCCTTAATTGGCCCTTGTCTCATCTTTTCTGATACCCTCCTTCTGCGAGGGGTCAGCCTTCTTTTTCTCTTCCTTTTGCCTCCTGCCTTGTGCACTAGGCCCTTAAGGAGGCAGGGTGTATGTAGCCCCACCACTTCTGGTGCACCCTAGATAATGCTACACCCTCAGGGGCTCACGGCTGGTGAGTTCGGGAGTTGGCGACCCCGAGGGATTCCTGAGCTGGGTCCGTTTTCCATTTTTGTCCCTTACCTTTGGGGCGGACCCTCTCCTCTTTCACTTTCCTATCTGCCTTTCATGGCTCTCCTTCCTTCCAAGTCCCTCAATCCGCCTTCTTCGAGGGTTGAGGGCATTTCTTTTCCTCCTGTCCTTTATTTGCCTTATTCTCCTTTACTTTTCCATTACTTCTTCTAGTATGTAGGTTAGTAGTTAGTTTTAGTTTTAAGTTCGCTTTTCTTTTTCATTTTCACGATCACCCAAACCATCAGGGGCCGATAACCTAGATGTTAGGCCCCTTAAAACAACAATTATCATCATCATGACTATTTTCCTGTCTAATTCTAGCTTTCAACTTCTGTTCTAATTCAGCAATTTTCTCCTCAGCTTTTCTTTCAATATTAGTTACAGTTAAACTAATGCTCCCTTCCGATGCTTCAACTTTACCACTTAACTGAGCTTGTTTCTCACTAATCTCATTAATGCTTTCCTTATTCCTCTCCCTTAAATCATTAACTTCAGTGATTATCTCTGCATGAACTTTATCAATTCTTCCCCCCAGCTGTTCTTTAACCTCTTTAGTTGCTACCTGAATTTTATCAATTTCTCCCCCCAATTGCTTTTTGACCTGCTGTGTTTCAAGTTGCACTAGTTCTTTTAAATTTTCAGCCTGTGTACTGATTCTAATTTCTAACTCCTCCTGTACTTTTCCTAATTTTCTGTCTACATCTGCAATAATCTCTTTAGCTTTTTCTTCCATCACCCCTCTGATTTCTCCTCTAATCTGCTCAAATTTCTTATCTAATTTTAGATTGTTCTCTTCAAATTTCTCATTTAATTTATTGCTCACTTCCTTACTGCTCTGTTCCAATTTTGCGTTTTGGTCCTCTGTACTCTCTTTATTTTCCCTACTGTTTTGTTCAAGTCTAGCGTTATTTTGTTCAAGTTTAGCATTTAAAGCATCAGTAATAATTTTATTTTGTTGCATAAACTGGAGAAGCAAACTCTCTATCCCTGCTTGACTGTTTTGATTACCCACCTCAGTATCGAGATTTACCTCCGACATCCCTGTACTGCTTTCATTTCCAAGACAAGCCATACTGCTCGTATCTTCACTATCCAACTGGTGACCACTACGCAACTTCATCTCTTCCTCAGCACTACCCATGCTGATACACACCGATAAATGAAAAACCCCCAAATTCCAGGCACAGAAATATATACCCTTCTCCTTCCACAAATGTTATTAGGTTTTCAGCCCCAAGTTGGTAGCGACAAGTGTAACGTTATTTCCTTTGCTCCTCGTTGAGCGTACAAGTGTAACGGTATTTCTCTGACTAAGATATGTTGTTTTAATGGGCGCCAAGACCTCAACGCTATGTTGAAATCTAAATTTATATTTAACAACACCTAGCTCTGGTAGAACACCTACAAGAATCTTTATACTCAGATCGTGGTATGATTTGATCATTAACCCAACAAACAATTGTATCAGGAGAAGGAATTGGTCTATATCTAATACTACCTACTGAAAGCAAAGATTGCATTGTTAAAAGAAATGAATTTATTATATAAAACAAGTCTGCAAAATTAATAATAAGAACAATAAGTTTGAATTTAAATTGGAGCGTTGCGATTTGAATGTTACCACTAGAAAATTACGTGAAAACGGAGTCGGATAAATTACTTATTTTACTCTTATTCCCAAGCTATGAAGTTACTGAAATACTGAATATTAAACAAAGAAACGAGAGATTGCGTAGTTCTGAGTCATTGGCGCTTACCACTGGACATTGCCGTAGCATTTCCCTCGTACTGGATGTTGAAGAGAGCTTCCCAAAGCCTCCTGGACGTCGTCATCTTCTTCGTTAGTTGATGATATATTTGTAGATATGATGATTTATGGTCCGAACATCGGAACCAACACGTACAACCACACTGGTTAAGTTATACAAAGATAGTCCCCGCCTCCACGGCGCGCAAACACTATATGCACTCGTCACATCCCCTCTCTGGAGCCCGTCTTCAAGTCGCCCGGTCTCCACTGATTGGCTGATCCACCACGCTCTACTCCCCTCCTCTAGCTGATTTCACTCGGCGGGAGGAAGATGTCGTTTGCCGGTCCAGGCCATTTCGCCTGTTCCTGACGCTGCAACCCAGGCTTGCGTCATGCTTCTTGACAAGAATAAGCCTGTAGCCGAATTCCCAGTGAGTCATCTCTCTCATAATACCCTAACTGACTAAACTCCGTAAAATTCCGTAATCATATAATTTTCTATGATAATGTTGTTCGTAACAATATGCTTGATTGTGTTTTCTATGACATAGAAAACCTATCTGTATGCTTATAATTTTATAAAAATGCTCCAAAAAATACCTTAATAATAATAATAATAATAAGTTAATAATAATAATAAGTTACATGAAAACGTCTCTTGGCTGAACAATTTGCCGCGTAAATCAATATAGAATAGCTTCCTACTGACTTATGCCAGTGGCGTAAAATCCCCTCGAAAAAACACGTTACACTATGGGGAGGCCCTTATCGGTCGTCGTTCGTGGTTCGTCAGTCTGGGGTCCCAATCAGTAGTAATCCACGCGAGGAGTATCCCCTGATTTCGCTACTGATTGGTAGTTGTTGAGGTGTGGTTATTCCGATGATGATTATGATGATAATTGTTGTTTTAAGGGGCCTAACATCTAGGTTATCGGCCCCTGATGGTTTGGGTGATCGTGAAGATGAAAAACGAAAAGCAAACTTAAAACTAAAACTAACTACCAACCTACATACTAAAAAAAAAAAAAAGTCAACCCCTGGCACTATCCAGCCCATGACGGGCTAAGGCCGATCAAGCGACCGCTGCCCAGCCATTTGGCCTGCAGATATTGGGGTGACGCGTGATCAGCGCGTCGGGTCCCCTCGGCCGTTAATCTTGGTATTCGTGATCGGGGCGCTGTCTCACTGTCAGACAGCTACTCAATTGTCCTCACGAGGCTGAGTGCACCCCGTTCCAACCCTCACGTCAGTTTTAAAATCCCTGACGGAGCCGGGGATCGAATCCGGGGCCTCCGGGCGAGAGGCAGGCACGCTACCCCAACACCACGGGGCCGGCAACCTACATACTAGAAGAAGAAATTGACAACTAAAGGAGAATAAGGCAAACAAAGCACAGGAGGAAAAGAAATGCCCTCAACCCTCGAAGAATGCGGATTGAGGGACTTGGAAGGAAGGAGAGCCATGAAAGGCAGATAGGAAAGTGAAAGAGGAGAGGGTCCGCGCCGGAGGTAAGGGACAAAAGTAGAAAACGGACCCAGCTCAGGAATCCCTCGGGGTCGCCAACTCCCGAACTCACCAGCCGTGAGCCCCTGAGGGTGTAGCATTGTCTAGGGTGCACCAGAAGTGGTGGGGCTACATACACACTGCCTCCTGAAGGGCCTTGAGCACAAGGCAGGAGGTAAAAGGAAAAGAAAAAGAAGGCTGACCCCTCACACAAGGAGGGTATCAGGAAAGATGAGACAAGGGCCAATTAAGGCGGGAAAGGAAGAGAATCCCTAGGCCTCGGATACTCTAATACCGTCGGGGTCAGAAGAGAACAAGAGTTGACCAAGTGAGGTCGACAGGAAAGAAGACAGAGAGGAGCCCGGCACAAGTAAGTGGAAGCAATGCCGGACTCAGCTGGGGCCCCGTGGTCGCCAACCCACGCCCACAAGATGTGAGCCCCTGGGGGTTGTGGTTATTCCGGTTGAGTTGTTGTGGTATTGAGATTTCGTTTTTTGCAAGCGGAGCGAGCTTTCTGTTGTTTTGGGAGTTATTGTTGGTTTATTTTGGAGGTTTAGACATCGTTATTTTGGAGCAAATTTTTGAGTATTAGTATGTATTTAGGTTGGCGTTTGAGTTTATCTGTTGGATCGGGATCATAGTTGCCTAGGCTTTTGATTAGGGGGTTGTTGTTTAAGGCTATTTTGTTGTAGAATTTTGTTGTAGATTCAATCAGGTAATCCAGGAGGTAGGGTATTTTTAGGGTTTTATGGATTTCTTTCGTGGATTTATCCATTCGGCTGGTTAATTCATGTGCTATTCTTAGTGCCCAGTTTTGGATTGTTTGAAGTTTTTGAATATTTGTTTTAGGTTGGTAGCTAAATTTCTCTAATCCCTGATGGAGCAGCTGGCTGCGAGCGGAGCGAGCAGGCCAGCTGCGTGCGTGTGACAGGTACCGGTGCGTCTAAGCGCTCCTTTTCCTGTGTAATGAAGGTTGGGCGGGAGGTGTGAATTAATGTATTTAGTGAGGTTTCATACTTAATGGGCTATGTTGATTATGTTTTTATTGATCGTATTAATGCTTAGATTTGGTAATTGATTTGTTATATAATTGTTGGTCCGACGCGGGCTATTGTCGGCTGCGAGGCGGCCGACAGGGCCCCGTCGGTCACGCTAGTTTTTGGGTCACGCTAGTGAGTTTTTGAGGGGGTTTTAGTAAATATTTTATATATATTGAGGGGGTCAGAGTTGTAAATGACTTGATTTTTATTATTTTTATTATTTGGTCATTAATTTGTTGACATAGAGTTTCGTTTATCGTACATTCATTGTGCATTCGCGCTCGCCATGGCTCGTTCTGTTAGCTGCTCTCTGATTGGCTATTATCAGTATGCTAATTACTGATTGGTAGTTGGTTGTTAGCCGTATTGAGAGTGCTTTAATTGGATAGTTTGCTTTTTGGAGATGTTATTAGATAATTTAGGCTGTTTTCATGTTATTCGGGAGCTATTGCTGTGTTTTCAGGATGGCCAGAGTTTGAGTGAATGTAGTCAGATCGCTGTTCGATCCCCGTCAGTGCCAAGGCGCTGCTCTCTGTTATGCTAGGCTGCTCTGCCTGGGGTTTTGGGGATTTTCTTAAGAAGATCTCTGCGTGGTGTTTGGCAGATGTTTTGCCTATAAGTATTTAAAACGGCCCTTTTTATGGGGGTTGGGCCTGGGGTTTGATTTGGGCGTCTGCGGTTGCTCGTAGTAATTTGTGTAGCGTCGCTAGTTTCGTAAGTCTTATGGGGTTTTATGGGAAGTGGGCGGACTTATGGGAGCGCGGCATGTCCCTCCATAGCGGTGATTAACCTGAGGTAGGCATACCCCGCTCCACTGGTCTCATTAAGCATTTAAACGTTATTGTTGCGTAGGATGTCTTTCATAACTAATATGTATTTTGGCCTTCTCTTTCTCTTCGAGTTCATGTCTGTATCGTAGGCTCGCTGGGTGTGTACAAACTGGTTTGGATGGTGTCGTGCAGAGTTGTAGTATTTTGTTGTTAGCTTAACCATGAAGTCTAAGAGGTATGGGGTGTTCGTGCGGCGATGTAGGTCATTTATTGATGTTTCTCTGGGGGCTTTTAGGGCCAGTATCCAATTGCTGGAATAGCATAAGTAATGATGGGCCGTATTAGTGTCTTGTAAATTAGTGTGACGTTTTTGGTGGAGAGTTTGGAGCGTGGATGTATGGTAGGGTAGAGGAGTTTTATAATGTTTTTTGCTTGTGTAGTGACTTTACTTAGATGTGTCTGCATGTTGAGTCTTCTGTCCAGCGTAACCCCTAGGTACTTGATTTCTGGGGCCCACTGAATGTTATTGTTGAAAATATGGATCTGTTGTTGGGGCTGGACGTATTTGTGAGTGAAGTGGACTGCCTTTGTTTTGGTGAAGTTAATTTGTATCTTGTTTTGTGTTAGCCATGTTTGCAATCTATTTACGTATTCTTGCATGTGTCTTGTAGCTATTGCAGTGTTGTGGGATTTGGCTAGAATTGCCGTGTCGTCTGCGAACACGTGGGTGGATGTGTGTTCAGATAGCGGGATATCATTAATTCCTACTAGAAACAGGTGTGGGCCAAGGATGCTAACTTGGGGGACGCCGGCTTGTATGCTTCCATGTGAGGAGTCATAAGTGTTAATTGAGGTGTAGAATTTCCTGCCTGATAGGTATTGTTGTATTATTGTTATGTATGTATGATGTATATTTAGCTTTATTAGCTTGTGAATAATTACTGGATGGTGTACCCTGTCGAAGGCCTATTGGATGTCAAGAAACAGGGCTACCGTATGTTGGTTGTGTTCATAGCCCTGTGTAATGTATTCCGTAACTCGTAGTAATTGTTGTGTGGTGGAATGTTGAGTACGGAATCCGAATTGCTGTGGAATAAGTGCGTTGTTTATATGAGGTTTTATGCGGGAGAGAAGAATCCCTTCGAATAGCTTTGAAAGGTGGCTGAGTAGGCAGATTGGGCGATAGCTTTTAGGCTTCCGAGGATTTTTGCCTTGTTTGGCGAAGCAAATTACTTTGGCTATTTTCCACTCAGCGGGAAAGTGTCTCAGTAGGAGTATTGCGTTGAATAGGTGGAGTAAAAGGACGAGGGTGCTACTAGTGAATTGTTTGATGAGAGTATTGGAAATGCCGTCCTTCCCGGGAGCCTTGTTTTTATTTAGTGCTTTAATGTGTGCCTGTAATTCTTCTCGTGTGATGTGTGGTATATCTGAGTTGGCTGGTTGGGTTAGGAATTGTGCAGTTTCTTCATGGTTCGTGTTTTCATGGTTAGCGTCTCGCAGGTGGACGTTGGGTGTGAATTGTTCCTGCAGGGAGTCTGCCATGAGCTCTGTTTTGCCCCTATTGTCTGTAACTAGGTGGTTGTTGTCGTCTTCAAGAGGAGGAACCGGTTTATTGCTTTTTGTGAAGACCTTTGTTATTTTCCAGAGTGCCTTAGGGTCTTTGTTATGCTGCACGCTCTGGAGTTTGTTTTCCCAAGTGTTATTGCGATGTAGTATTAGTTGTCTGCGTAATTTGGAGTGAAGCCTGTTATAGTTAATTTTGCTGTGTAGTGTTTGCGTTCTCTGGTAGACTTTCCTGGCGTGATTTTTGTCATTAATTAATTGAAGAAGTTCGTCTGGGAGTGAGTGATTTGCGGGAGTCCCCTTGGTCTTGCAGCTGGCACGGGCAGCTGTAATAATTGTGTTGGTAAAGTGTGTGATTCCTGCTTCAAGTTCGCGTGTGGAGTTAATTGGTGTCAGTGTGGTTGGAATGAGAAGATTTTGCTGCAGTGCGAATTGTTCCCAGTCTATGCGCTTGTCGTTTATTAATTTACGGGAATTTACGTGGTCTATGTTTGCTCCTATTTTGATATGGACTGGGACATGGTCAGAGTCTAACTTCGTGTGAATTTCTGTGCTGATGTTGTAAGGAATGTATTTAGCTAATAATATGTCATTAGTGTCTGAGTGAAGTACTCCGTTGACTTTGTAGAAAAAAGTTGGAGTGTCTGGGGCGTGTATTAAAAAATTGTTAACTGAGTAGTGCCTGAAGAGCCGTTTGCCGTTTTGGTTTTCTCTAGCTGAGCCCCAGCTGTGATGTTTAGAATTTAGGTCGCCAGCCAGTATGACGTGTTCATGATTTAGTAGTGAGTTTATATCTTGTTTTAGAATGTATTTTTAGGTGGTAGGTAGGCTGAAATTATGGTGTATGTAATGTTGCGAATGAGAACAGTGATGGCGTTGGCTTCGATGTTAATTGTAGGTTGTAGTATAATTTCCTGGTGTGATAGTAGGCGTTTTATAGCTATTAGGGTTCCTCCTCCGAAGGTCGGCCGGTCATTTCTGTAAATTATGTACCCGGGGAGCCTGAGTTTGTGTTTGTCGGTGAATTTGGTTTCCTGGAGCAGTAGTATGTCAATGTCATAGTCAAGTAGAAGTTGTCGTAGTTCTAGCTGTTTCGAGGCTTGCGTTAGACCATTACAGTTCCAGGTTATCAAATTCAGAGTCTTTGTCGCCATTACTGTTCGTCAATGGTTGCCATGAGCTGTTGAAGTTGGTAGTCAAGGTTGGTTATGGTCTCAATGAAGGTTCTTAGGATGATATTGATGGTAGTTTATAAGCCTTGAAGTACAATTTTAACGCTGCTGGGGAGATGGCTAGGCACGGGTTTTTTAACAAATTTCAGATTGGGTTGGTCATTGCTGTAGTGGGGAGGGGTAGGGAGTAGTGTCCGCCGTGGCGTAGTGGGTAGATCTTGGGCGGGGGAGGGAGGGGGCTTTGGTTTGTTGCCTGAGGGGCTGCCTGATGGGACGCGTGGGCGTGGTGGCTGTTTTTAGATAGTGTTGGCTGTTTGGGGGCCTGCGCTTCTTTTGGGCGTGCAGAGCATTCCCTTGGCTTGAGTTCTCTTGGAGGTTTGGGAGGTGGCGCTGAGCTTTGTTGAATTTTTGAAGTGCTGGGGCGGTGGATGCTCAAGTCCGATGCTTCGATGTCTGATTCCGTGGATTCTAGACAGTTAAATCGATTGCTGGTGATAATGGGGGACTTAACAGTGTCATTTAGGGCTGGGAAGGCTTTTTTGTGTTCCTTATTCCATGGGTTAAGCTCTGGGGGTGGGGGAGGGGCTGGTATGTATGGCTTAGGTTGCGCCGCCACGTGAGCATCATCACTTCCTGTTAGGGCCCGCCTGGCGTCCTTGGCTTTCTGCAGTTTTTCCATGGCCGCCTTGAAGCTGGGACATTGCGGGAATGACGCCACGTGGTCACCCTTACAGTTGGCTCATTTGGCTGGTTCTGTTTTTGGTTTGGTGCATTCGCTGGTGGCATGAGATTCTGCACATTTCAAGCAACGAGGGGAAAGATGGCAGTGTGGTTTGGCATGGCCAAAGCCTTGGCATCTGTAACACTGCGTAGGGCGAATGTTGTCTTTGGGCATGTAGTCAGATATTGTAACAGTGTTGTTCCGGAAATTAGTGGTTTCTTCGATGCCTTCATTGGCGGGCGTGGCTTCATAGGCTATGATGAATAGCGGCATCTTTTTGCGGCTGAATGTGTCATTGTTTTGGATAGTTTTGGTCATTTGCTGTACATAGTCTATTTTGTAGCCCATGGTCAAGAACTCAGTACATATTTCGTCAGTCGTGGTGTCGATAGGGAGAGGCCTGATGTCTGCTTGCTTCATTGTTCTGCGTTTAAGAGGGTGGGTGAAATAATTGATTTTTAGAGAGTCTAGTTTGCTTGTGAGGCGGGCGTGATCTTCGTAATTTGTAACGTTCACGCGCACGCCGTCTGAGGTTTCGTTGATTGCGAATTTCTGGTCTGCTACTGTTGACTGGACTAGTGTTCTAATATCTCTCCATGGCTTGTCTGATCTGATTTCAATAGGTGGAGGGGGTCGCTTTTCTGGGGCTGGGCCGTTCTTAACCATCCTGAACGTGTGAACTGGTCCCCCAGTGGGGGACACGAGTGGGTGAAATTATTTTTATTTAGTATGGATAGTTGAAGTTGTTTGGTAGTATAATGGTATCTGCCAGGGCAGTTTGCGTTTCGTTGGGTTAGGGTGCTGATGCCCGCGGTGTTCGAGAGTTACGTGTCAGCTAGGGGTCTCCCCCAGCCGCTGAGTGGTGAAAAGCCGCCTATGCCTATTGAGTGTCGTTGGTCTCGATGAGTGAGATGGTGGTCAGGGACAAATGGGGTCAAACACATTCAAGCGGTCCCCGCTTCGATTCCCTCTAACGTCAGTCGGTTAGGGCAACAGTGATTTAAGTGGTGTCTCTACGGCAATAATCGAACTGTGCGTCGATCTCTGGTTCAGTCGTGATTACCGGGCGCGCGCAGCGCGACCAGCGACTTTGCTTTTGCCAGTCCCGGTGCCCTACTGGGCTCCTCTCCATGGCTTAAAATTGTGTTGTTTAAAAATTGAGGTTTTGGCTTCCCCATCTCCAACTTTAATGGCAGATGGGGAAATGAATTGTGAAGTAATTTCTAGTTGATTTTGTTTTTTGTGAATAATTGTTTTAGAGATCGACATTTGCTTGTTTAGTTTTTGCTCGCCATGATTAGGGGGTGTGCAGCTTTCGCAGCAACAGCTTCAGAAATTAATAATAATAATAATAATTTGAAAGTGGTTTAAATTTTTAGTTTGCGTGAAATAGGAAAGGAAGAGAGGACCTCTAGTGGGTTTGCTTGATAGTATGAAAAATTTAAAGACCTTTAGTAGGTATTTGGTTTAGTTTAATAATGATAATAATAATAAGCCTCGCTGTTTGTGAGATGAGAATGGATAGAGTGATGGTACGTGATTGTTTGTAATATGGCCAGTTGTATCGTCCGCGTGTACTTAGGTGAGTTTGGTAGCTGACCAGGCGGAGGCGGTGCCATCCCGGGCGGAGTCGGCCGTGGCCTATCCCCCAAGCAGGCACTTGGCCGCTGTGCCTTGGGTCAGGGTGAATTGGTGTTTAGTTTGTTATGGAGTGAGGGTGACTATTCATTGTACACACATCAAAAAAAGTTTTGCATCACCTCGGTTCCAAGAGTTCCGGAACCGTTAAATACAAAGGGAATAGAGATCAACACAAACAACATTTCAGCTCGTTTTATTGCTCATGAGACCCACACATTGCATGTTGTACCATCATACAGCTAGACTTTCAGCATTTGTGGTCCAGATTGCAGTACACACCACTACCTCTAATACCCAGTAGCACGTCCTCTTGCATTGATGCATGCCTGTATTCGCCGTGGCATACTATCCACAAGTTCATCAAGACACTGTTGGTCCAAATTGTCCCACTCCTCAACGACAATTCGGCGTAAATCTCTCAGAGTGGTTGGTGGGTCAAGACGTCCATAAACAGCCCTTTTCAACATATCCCAGGCATGTTCGATAGGGTTCATGTCTGGCGAACATGCTGGCCACTGTAGTCGAGCGATGTCGTTATCTTGAAGGAACGCATTCACAAGATGTGCACGATGAGGTCGAGAATTGTCGTCCATGAAGACAAATGCCTCTCCAATATTCTGCCGATATGGTTGCACTATGGGTCGGAGGATGTCATTCAGGTATCGTAAAGCCGTTTCGGAGCCTTCCATGACCACCAGTGGCGTACGTCGGCCCCACATAATGCCACCCCAAAACATCAGGGAACCACCACCTTGCTGCACTCGCTGGACAGTGTGTCTAAGACGTTCAGCCTGACCAGGGTGCCTCCAAACACGTCTCCGACGATTGTCTGGTTGAAGGCATATGCGACACTCATCGGTGAAGAGAACGTGATGCCAATTCCGTGGGGTCCATTCAGCATGTTGTTGGGCCCATCTGTACCGCGCTGCATGGTGTCGGGGTTGCAAAGCTGGACCTCGCCATGGACGTCGGGAGTGAAGTTGCGCATCATGCAGCCTATTGCGCACAGTTTGAGTTGAAACACGACGTCCTGTGGCTGAACTAAACGCATTATTCAACATGGTGGCATTGCTGTCAGGGTTCCTCCGAGCGGCAATCCGTAAGTAGCGGTCATCCACTACAGTAGTAGCCCTTGGGCGGCCTGAGCGAGGCCTGTCATCGACAGTTCCTGTATCTCTGTACCTCCTCCATGTCCGAACAACATCGCTTTGGTTCACTCTGAGACGCCTGGAAACTTCCCTTGTTGAGAGCCCTTCTTGACACAAAGTAACAATGCGGACGCGATCGAACTGCGGTATTGACCTTCTAGGCATGGTAGAACTACAGACAACATGAGCAGCGTACCTTCGTCCTGGTGGAATGACTGGAACTGATCGGCTGTCGTACCCCCTCCGTCTAATAGGCCCTGCTCATGCATGGTTGTTTACATCTTTGAGCAGTTTTAGTGACATCTATGAACAGTCAAAGGGACTGTATCTTGGATACAATATACACAGTCAACGTCTATATGCCGGAGATCTGGGAACCGAGGTGATGCAAAACTTTTTTTGATGTGTGTATATTGTGTTATTGCAGCTGAGTAGCGGTAAGTTGTTGGAGGAGCTGCAATATCTGTGTGTCAATGAGCGTGTTGGCCGAGGCATCTTGGGCTTGTGTGGGTGGGGGGAAGCTTGCTGGAGGTGAGACTGTGAGGGATAGCATTGGGGGTATATGCTTGCGGTTGGGGAGATGTTTTGGGCGTTGTCGTGACTTCCATTGCCTGTGTTTTATGGCCGCCTTGATGTACCGGCACCCCGGAAAAGAGGCCGCGTGCTTCTCACCACAGTTTGCATATGTGGGAGACTCCCTTGGCACTGTGCATTCAATGTGTCGGTGATGACCACCGCACCTGTTACATCTGGCTTTGCGAGTGCACTCGGCGGCTGTATGATGGAGTCGCTGACAATGGAAACATTGTATAATGAGTGTTGGGTGTGGTCTGTGCGCAGGGCGTCGCGGCGCCTGTGTTTTTGGGAGTGAGGACGATATATTTGGGGGAGCAAGGGTGTTGCCTCTCTCTGAGGGAGATGTCGCATTCTGTGTGGCTGGAGCAAGTGCGATGTCATTCTCTGAGTGGGAAGTGGCATCTACAGTGGCTGGCGTAACTGTGGTGGCATTCTCTGAGTGTGAAGGGACCTCCTGGGAGTTTGGGATTTCAACTGTGTCGTTCTCTGAGGGAGAAAAGTCTTCCTGTATGCAGGATATGGGAAGGGGTTCGGTATGAGTTTGTGTACTGGCTTCGGGAGGGGGGTCGGTTTGGGAGCTGGTTTCCTTCACGTGGTCGGAGATTGGTGATATAAGGACATGTTCAGGTATGGTAGGGTGCCTTTTGAGGGCCCTTCTGATTCGCCCCAGTTGGTAGTTGTTGGCGGGAGTGATTAGGAAAAAAGGTCTACTGGTTTCCTCTATTTCCGCGATGAAGGGCCACTGGATATCTAACGCCAGCACTATAGATTCCCGGAGAGATGGTATGTCTAGGACTTTTGGTGGTTTAACCACTATGAGTGTTGTTGTTCTTGAGAGGTTGACTTCGTCGTTGTTGAGGGCGAGTGGTTCATCATAGTTGATGGTGTAGGAAGTGAGGTGTTGGGCTGCTGGATCAAAGCGAGAGCACGATCTGTTCATGATTTGGTGTTGCTGTAGTTTTATGTGTAAGTGAAATGAGAAGGTCTAACGCCGTAGCGGACCTGTTGGGGAGGGCTTCGTCCAAGAAGATTTTCTCAGTTTTGGGACCCAGTCGCTTATGGTTGCTAGTTTTGTTCGGCTTAGGGGCCGTGACAATAAGCGAGCTGGGCCTTGGCTGAGCGTCGTGAGGTAAGGCGAAGGTAAGGGGTGCTTGGTGTGGTAGGTGGTGTATTCTTGGAATACACGGTATGAGAAAATATAATTTTTAATGCTTTTGCATGTTCATTCTTTCCTCTTTATCAAACACCAACAGTGATCTTCTATTTTCTCTTTGATGGTCATGTCTCTTATGTTTTTTGTGAGTCTGTTCTAGATATATATCTTCCATGACCCACCTAGCGTCATCTAGCAGCGAATCTCTGAAGCTCCTCAATTCTTCCTGGTGCAAGAGGACTTCCTTTTCCATCTGGCCACCAGATCTCGTTGCCATCGCCAGCTATTATCTCCGTGATCAAGAGAACTTCGTCTACTTTTTCACCCACCAGGCTGTGCTAGTATCGCCTGCTATCAACTCTTTGAAGACCATTTCCTCAAGAGAATTTAAGTTTACAATATTGGTCATGCTTATATGTTCTCCTTTTGTCTCCTACCCCCACTCTTTTCCCTTCCTTGGACCCTCCGCGCTTCGCTGAGTGGGTCTCACTTGTAAGTCGGCAGTTGACTCGGTCAGTCAAGGCTCAACTAGAGCCAGTCTCTTCAAACCAAGAGGCACTCTCTGCATTCTACGCCATGTTGGCACATTAAGTATTCGTCAAAGGGAACTTCACCTTCGACATGCAACCAAGATAAGTACAGACTTAAGGTTTTAACCTCATCTTCATCAGTTTTATTATCTACATGCTTTTATTGATCATTTTATGGACAGCGTGACATTACTTATTTGGGGCGGTAATCATCCTTCGCGGGATTTGCCATGTTGGGCTTTTGTCTGTCTAAGCCAACCTTAATAGAAAGTAGCTTTTCTTAAGCTATTTAAATGAGAGATCTTCTCACAACGTGGGATATTATCTAATACCCGCTGTCCATAAATATTAAGCTCGTTCCACCGCTGGATTAACTTTGGCCCCATTCTTCTATTAGGATTGTTCTGGAACCTTCCAGATTCTGTACTCTATCTACAAGTCTTGCCGTCATGTATTTTTCACTCACTTGTGGGAATACTATTTAAAATGAGGAATCTTCCTTATAAATTACTGCAATAGCTAAATTTTCTTCCACCGTTGGAATGTTCTATGGCGCATTTAATTCTAATTCACAACTTTCTCAAGCAATAGACTCTCGCCTACCTAGTGCAACCAGTTATTTTTCATCATTGCAATAACTTTCTTTCCCATAAACTTTCGTGTTACTACAGTGAACTTTTCATCCCTTCAACAATTTATAGTGAGAACTAGTGCTTGTTCAACATTTCTACCGCGTCGCGATCGTCCGATTACCATAAATGAGGCCATGAACATTTATCCTAAATCCCAATTGATCTTTCCTAAACCTTCTACTAACAAACCATGTTAATAAAATTGTTACTTTAAGGTCTATTGCAATGAGGTGTCACTCTAAAGACGTGCCCTCCCACCTTTGCTTATATCTCATTAATTAATTTCTGCATAACCACGTGTTTTATACACGGTTCAAGCTTACATTGTTTTTCCCTTATAATCAGGGAATACAATTTTTTCAACTCAGGAGTGAGTTATTTCTAGGTTTCACGAAAGGGAAACTTGCCCCATTAGTCTCGTGATTCCTAATTAAACATAGGAAGTCTAGAACCTTCCTTTTGACTTTCTCTTCAGGTTTCACAGTAAGTGACCTGCCCTCTTTTGTATAATTGTTATAAAAGTAATTCTGCACAAATATAAGAAGTTATAGGAACTTCTATCTTATTCTTTATGTTTTTCTTATTGTTATTTTCGAAGTGGTTACTTTCTCTGGAATGTTTTCTCAGAAATTTCTTATAGTACACACCTTGTACTCTATTTATTGTTAAACTTTAATCACCTTAATTGTCTTTAAATTTTGAATTTTTATCTTCGCTATTTTAAATCCTTGCTAGGATTTTATAAAGGTTTGAAACCTAATAAATTGTTACTTGCCTGGCGCAAACGTTAAATGTTTTCTGAGGTCTGTGACCCCAAAATTGTTAACCAAATTGAAAATATATATTTGTTAAAGTTATCAACTTCCTTTGAATTGTTAAATAAATTCAGCGTTTCTTTTCTCTTTTTCATTTTTCTAGTACAACAATTAGGCAAGATCCTGTCTTCCTTGGCTTTCACTACTCAATGCCATTAAATCTATTGATAGGGCTTTCACCACTCGTCGCATTTGAGCAAGAACTCTTAGTAGTTATCTCGTTAAAGTTTCTCTTAGCTTTAATAGTTAATTCTAACTGGCCAGTAAGGCAAGTACAGCTCGCTACGCCAGCTTCCTGCTTGTGGAGATCCTCTCCAAAAACTTATGGTTAGTTTTCAAAAAGATAAGTGTTTCTCTTTGCCTAAGCTTTTAGTCGGCTACTGGCTGTGTAAAAGCTTAGCCATTTACATTTACCCCAATCATTACCAAAGATATAATTCCTATATCACTATCCTTCTTGGAAGCACTTGGTCGCTTTTTAGGAACTCCACAACTTCGAAAATTGAAAATATCAAAATCGATGCAAATTATTGGCATTCTTCGAATTACTTGGTCAAAAAAGAATTCCTTTGAACAGATCTACAGTAAGTCTGTTACTATCTGTCTTGCCAGACCATTACCCTTCCCCATAGTACGCATATGCATGCTTGAGAGGGAATACTCTAAAGCCATTCTCTTGCAAACCGCCCAAGTCGTAGCTGCGGTTCCCGTTATCTTCGACCAGGTCCTTACCCACTTCAGGTATCAGAGAGTGGATTTGCGGTGGCAACCGCCTCTTAGTGCATTTAAGGTTAAATTTACAACTTTTGTGGGACTCTCATCCTATTTCTCTATCCTTTCTCTCCAGTCCGAAACCCACCTCCTTTTCTTTATCATCTTCCCTTGGGGGTTAGGTTATTCCTCAGCCAATAATCTACCCAGTAGGGAGACTTGCTGCTGGTAGGAATAGGGTATTTGGTAAGAATTTCTTGGTTTGGGTGGCTTTGTGAGGAAAAATGTTTGGCGGGGATGGGTAAGGAAGCTTGGTAGGGCGTCGCCTAGGCGTCGAATAGCGTCCAAGTGCTCGTAGCCCCGTGGAATGGCTGGCGTGATGGCTGAGAAGGTTTGGCAGCGCTCGGTGTGGCAGTGGTTCGTACTAGGTGGCGCGCTCGGTGACTCGTGTGCTTGGCTAATGG
Source organism: Meconema thalassinum (assembly GCA_946902985.2). Taxonomy (NCBI): domain Eukaryota; kingdom Metazoa; phylum Arthropoda; class Insecta; order Orthoptera; family Tettigoniidae; genus Meconema; species Meconema thalassinum. Next base: position 487,768,508 of record OX336392.1, on the reverse strand, counting down.
CGGGAGGCTGGCTGGCTGACGTGCGTCCTGCTTGCTTCAAGGATGTGTACATATGTTCAGGGCCGGATTTACCCAAAGTTACGCTATAGGCACCTCTCCATTGAGCGCCCCTCCTCACTTGAGCCCCCCCCCCCCCCCCGATTTTTATGGTAAGGCATAGCCACTCGCATGAGTTAAGGTTCGGAAAAAAGGAATAAACAGTTATATGGCTGGCAGCATAAGTTTATGCTTGAATTTTTACGCAGGGATACATAGTCAATTCAATTAAAAAAACAGCTTGGAGAAAAACTACATGAAACAGTTTAACGTTTATGCAACCAAAACACTTTATGAATTCCCTTTCCAAAAATAATGTCTAGCCTTAATTCTTACAACAAAAATGAAGAGTAGCTTCAAAAATAAAAACATAATTTACTGCTGTAACTGAATGAAATGCGGTAGCACGAAATATAATTTAAAAAAATAGTAGAACACACACTAATTTTAAAACGCATGAAGAGCAGTGGTACAAACTACATTTTAAATTGAACAAAGTGTCTCTAAAATACAAATAAGGCCAACTGCATATCTTCCTGCAATATCTTTTAGAGAAATTAAAGTGCAGATTAAAAACATGAATGAAGACATAACGGGGCCTGCCTCAAGCACAACGAGAACTTCTTCAAAAGTTTCCTTATTGCCTTCTTTTCTGCAAATTCATTAATTATGGCCCCGCAGTTCAAGTTTATCGTCATATCTTTTTCAATCGCTAGGAGTGCAATATAGTTTAACCTTTCTTTTTTAGTGACTGACCGCAATTAATTCTTGACGCGATTCAGTACCGAAAATGATCTTTCTCCAGAACAATTGGTCACTGGAATGGTGAGAAGTATCCGTAAAGCAATGTTTACGTTCGGGTACATTTCGTGTAAATCTTTTCCATGAAGGAAAGTGCTGAGCTCAGAGGCTGACTTACCTTTAAAATCTGCAATTTTTAAATGTTCCTTTAAATGCAAGCACTCGTCAGCCAGTGCACTTTCTAAGTCATCCACATACTTTTCTGAGATATCGTCAGCGAATTATTTTATCATTGGTCTAACAGGTTTTCTAGAAAATAAAATCTCTTATGGAGGACTTTGTAAGCCTCACTTCGCCTCTTAAGCTCAGCAATTAGTACACCCAGAATTACATAGAATACATTGACGTGAACATTTTCTGAGCCCTCTGACGGTACATATTCTCCTTGCTTTGTCTCATCATTCCTAGTCTTTCGTTCCGGTCTTCGCTTTAGGTCGTAGGAATATTGAGCAATACCGCTTAATTCTTTGGCTTCTTTCTCATAGACATCGAAATTATCTCTTAAACTTTGCACAAATTCCGCTAACGAAGCGTAACATTCTACCACAGTTCTCAAATTAGTGCCAACTTTTTGGAGCTTCTGGCTGACAGTATTAAATCTTTTTGAATGGTACTCCAAAAACCAACTAGGAAAGCAGTTTATAATTGTAGGATATTGCTTAAGATGCCTTTGGTTTCACTTCGAGTGTTTGCCTTTTGATTTCTGTCTTCGTGAATACTCTCAAGAGCTGCCACGACGCCACACCAACCTTCCCTCAGAACTTGACAAGCGTCATATCGTGCCGACCACCGAGTCACTGACGGGCTTTTTAGTACGCACGCAATAAAGTTCTTTAACATTTTCCATCGGTAGGTCGAAGCAGTAAAATAGTTGTACAGTTCTTAAGCTGTTAAAAAATACATTACAGATTCTGAACAAGATTCAGCGGCATGAGGTCCAACCAAATTTAGTGAATGGGGTGAGCATGGTGCATAGAGAGCTAAGGGATTCAAGGCCTCTATTCGAGCTTGCAACCCGGAATATTCGCCGGACATATTACTTGCGTTATCGTAAGATTGGCCTCGAATATCCTCCACTTTCAAATCCAGATCTTCCAACTTAGCCTTTACTGCATCAAAAAGCTGCTTAGACTTGTGCCCGACGCTCTCCATAAAACCTAGAAACCTTTCTTTTGGTTCACCATTGGCCGTAACATTTTGTTTGTCCACTGAGGCAAATTTAAATTTTTGTTGCTTTCTCCCCCTAAGGTGTCATAGGAATTAAATGTAGGCCTAGAATTGTCATTCCCTTTTTCATCAATTTTGGCTTGTTGGAGCTGAAAAGGAAAATCCGTATTAATTAGAGCACTTCAAACATAGTAAATTTAAAAAGAACAACTTTTAATATACTCTGCAGGCACGGTACGGTTTCGAGGCCAAACAGTGTATCAAGGAATCGCCTATTGGGAAAGGCCTACTTTGCGTAAAGTAATTCGTGTACGGTAGCTTACCTCAAGTTGCTGAACTCCATCGCAGTCAATGTCGTGAACCGCAGAGCAAGAATTGTTATTGTTATCCGAATTTGTCGTTGGAGGTGTAGGATTCACACGCCCACTAAACATCTCATTTATTTTCCGACATTTTGATAGTGTCACCTTGGCTTTCTTATCCTCTTCAGCTTTGCGGACACGGTTATGGTAACCAGACAACCTTTTGCTGCCCATAGTTTAAAACATTTACTCCCCCTGTGGGTGGGGGGTTTCGAATACACCCACGGTATCCCCTGCCTGTCGTAAGAGGCGACTAAAAGGGGCGACCTTGGCTATACTTTAAGGACTCCGCGTTGTTTTGTGAATTGGACCCCCAGTGGGTGGGAGGAAGCGAATACATCCACGGTACTCCCTGCCAGTCGTAAAAGGCGACTAAAAGGGCTTCTCGGAACGGTCCCCTTTCGAGGGTTTGACAGTCAGTTCTAAAAGACATACACCCGTGCGGTATAACTCTCATTAGGTTATATCGCACTTCTTTCCGTCACTGCTTTCAGGGTCTGGCAACCAAAATTTCTATATGTGCGTGCTGTTAGGGGATGGGCCACTTACGCTAGCGACTACGCTCAAAAGCCTGTTCCGGTCTTGGCCGCGCCGACAGGTGGGTGTGCCATGTACCCGTTCAGTAGTATCCGCCTGACTACGCAGGTCCCCGCACAGACGAATGTCTGAGCTGTAAAATCCAGTATATGCCAAGGGGTACATGCCGATACGGCATTGTAAAACATCGGACCCCCGGGCAATGCCTTCCAAGCTAGGCGGGCCTTGCCCTGGCTGGGTAGCGCCTACTGTGACGGCCCGTGATCGGATGTCGGTGGCATTCGGGGAGGATGATCTGGCCATGGGTTCTAAAAGAAAAATCCCCAACCAGGGTGGACGTACACCCAAACAGGGTGGTCCTACACCCAAGTCTTTAACATTTGATTCCCTACGGGGATCAACCCCCTGGGAACAATCTGTGCGTGAAAATCTGGGTACTAACACCCCCAAGTTTCTGGTAGCTACCAGAACAGATGGGGGTGATTTCAAGCTGGTCAAGAGTATTTTGTTTTCTCGCCACATAGAAGGTGTCTATGGTGAGCTTGAGAAAGTACAAAAGATGAGGAACGGTAGCTTGTTGCTCAAGACTAGGACTGGTGAGCAAGTTGATCGACTTTTGCAATGTGACCACTTTGGCGACATTCCCGTCAAAGTGGAAAAGCACACATCCCTGAATCTGGTCCGAGGAGTTATTTTCCACCGGGACCTGATTCTGAACACTGACGAGGAGCTCAAGGAGGATATGCAGCACCGTCACGTGACTGATGTCCGGCGCATTACGCGCAAGGTCAACGGTCAAATCGTGGATACTGGTGCTTTCATTATTTCCTTTGAGCTTTCGGTGCTCCCGGAGAAAGTCAAGGTTACCAGTTATCGTTGTGACGTCCGGCCTTATATCCCTCCACCCATGAGGTGTTATAAGTGCCAGAAGTTCGGGCACATGTTATCCCGATGCTCGAGCCCTGACGTCTGCGGAACATGCGGTAAGGTACCACACGAAGCGGAAGAGTGCACAACACCTTATCAGTGCACTAATTGCCCTGGATTTCATTCTCCTCGGGACAGGAACTACCCTGTCTTCCTGAGTGAGAAGAAAATCCAGGAGATCAAAACCCTGGATGGTCTCACCTACCAGGAGGCCCGCAAGAAGTACCATACCACGATTTCGCCTCCTCCAACGATCGATTATAGAGCCATAATACCAAATTTGGTCCCGGCGTCCTCATCTTTTGTACCAGCTGTGAAACCTGCAACTGAGTTACGTGTTCCGAAGCCAGCACCTATGATTCTAATGGACAGCCCGAAGGTGACTTCAACTCCACCTTCGGACAACACGAAGGCTGTGCGAGCGAAGGCTGCTCCGCCCGCACAACCGGGGAGGAAGTCGAAGACTTACTCCCCACTCGGGAGGAAGTCGAAGTCTTCCTCCCCACCCAAACGGTCGGCGAAAGCCGCGCCGAAGCCGGCGGAGGCGGCATCGTCGACCAGGGTCAGGACTTCGGCTCCTGACCCGTCTATATACCTTAAAGAGCCGGGGGCGGGTAAGAAGGGACCCCGCACTACGCATTCCCTTTCTCCAAAAAAGGGGAAGCCATCCGCGCCGACACCTGCGGATGCTTCTGCGCCTGGGGACGTTTCGGTCCCCAGATCTGCGCGCTCCCCACGGAGATCCCCCCGCCGCCGAACTGCGTCCAGGAAATCTTCCACCGAGTCGATTCACTCCATGAACTCGCCTGAGGACATGGAGATTATAGTCGACGTAGTGACTGTAGATCCTACAGAGTCAAAGTTGGAGTAGCTTGCTGCTCCAACTTATTCCCTAAGTTCACACAATGGCACTGTTACAGTGGAATTGTAACAGTTATGACAGGCATTTGACAGAGCTCCGTCAGCTTATTGCCCAATACGCAGCGAGTATAGTCTGCCTACAGGAAACAAACCTCAGACCTGATCATGAGACTGTTCTGAGAGGTTTCCGACTATACTCTAAAGAGCGACAAGACGCCGCCCGGGCTTCCGGGGGCGTTTGTACCTTCGTTCGCTCTGACTGCTATAGTGAGGAGTTTCCACTCGCCACTCCTCTGGAAGCTATTGCAGTTCGCGTGTCCTTGCCTGCTATGACAACTGTTTGTAACGTGTACCTTCCACCGAACCAGCCCCTTGATATTAATGACGTCTTAGATCTTGTTGATCAACTTCCAGTCCCTTTCCTACTCGTGGGTGATTTCAACTCTCATCACCCCCACTGGGGTTCACCATCTTCCTGCCCCAGAGGAAGGGACGTGGAGGGCTTAATTCAAGGGATGGATTTATGTCTATTAAATACAGGGGAAGCTACACATTTTAGCTTAGCGCACGGCACGTATTCACACATTGACTTGAGTGTGTGTAGCCGTGCGCTGGTCCCCCTATTTGGTTGGTATGTACACGACGACCTCTGTGACAGTGACCATTTCCCGATCGTTCTTACCCTTCTGAACCAGACGCCCGTGGAGTTCCCCAGTCGTTGGGTTCTTAAGCGGGCAAATTGGCCCTCGTTTCAAGAACGAGCTGTGTTCGTTGATCTTGGTTGCCGGAGCGTCGATGACGAGGTACAGCACATCACCGATGTGCTTCTTGCTGCCGCCGAAGAGTCCATTCCATCCTTTTCTGGGACTCCTCGTCGCAAACTCGTCCCTTGGTGGACAGAGGATATTGCAGCGGCAATATGAGACCGTCGTCGAGCTCATAAGCACTACCGTCGGCGTCCAACCATGGCCAATTTGGTGGCGTTTAATAAATTTCGTGCCAAGGCACGGATCCTTATTCGCCAGAGTAAGAAACAATCCTGGGAACGGTTTGTGTCTTCTATTACGGCACATACCCCCTCCTCTCAAGTGTGGACTAAACTACGACGCATTTCGGGAATTCAGACATCTTATACTGTACCGGGAATTTCCATTGCTAATGAACTGGTTACAGATCCTTATCGCGTTGCAAACCATCTCGCCTCGTATTTTGCGGATATATCCGGTTCCGATAACTATGACCCTGCCTTCGTGGCCCTGAAGCGCGAAGCGGAACGTTTCCATCTTAGTTTTGCTTCCCGCGTTTCGGAGGAGTACAACGTGCCCTTTACGGATTGGGAACTCCGCGGAGCGCTGGCGCTCTGCAGGGACACGTCTCCTGGCCCGGATAATATTCACAACCAGATGCTTAAACACCTTAACGATGAGAGCATTCGCTATTTGCTCAGGGTGTTTAATCGTATCTGGTTGGAAGGTGTGTTTCCAGCGCAATGGCAGGAAGGTATCATTATACCTATCCTGAAGCCCGATAAGGATCCCAAATTGTCAGGGAGTTACAGACCTATTTGTCTCACAAACGGTTTGTGCAAGCTCTTTGAGAGGATGGTCAATCGGCGCCTGGTGTGGGTCCTGGAGAAACGGGGACTCCTGTCTGAATACCAGTGTGGTTTCAGGGCGTCTTGGTGTACCAACGACCATCTGGTACGCCTGGAGACTGCCATACAGGACGCTTTTCTCCGGAGACAGCACCTAGTCGCTGTTTTCTTTGACCTCGAGAAGGCCTATGACACCACTTGGCGTTACGGCATCCTCTCTACCCTGCATCAATGGAAATTCCGAGGTAACTTGCCGGTTTTTATTGCGAATTTTCTGTCCCTTCGCCTGTTCCGTGTCCGAATAGGGGGGGGACATACTCGCAATATCATATACAGGAAAACGGAGTCCCACAGGGATCGGTGCTTAGCGTAACATTATTTGCGATTGCCATAAACGGTATAGTCGCTGCTGCTGGTCCAGCAGTGGTACCGTCGCTATATGTAGACGACTTCGCTCTACATTATAGTGCGCAAAATATGGCGGTCGCTGAACGACAGCTACAACAAGCTATTCGGAGAGTGGAACGCTGGACACTGGAGCATGGCTTTCGATTCTCAACCGCTAAGTCCTCGGTTGTCCATTTCTGCCGAAAGCGCACCCTCCATCCAGATCCAGAGCTTTATCTGGGCAATGTAGCTTTGCCTGTTGTTGCTGCGTACCGGTTCCTTGGGCTCCTTTTCGATCAGAAATTAACGTGGGAACCACACGTGCGGTGTTTGAAAACTGCCTGCGCTAAGAAACTCAACATGTTGCGGTTTCTTAGCGGCACATCATGGGGGGCGGACCGCGCGGTGCTCCTGCGTTTTTATACGTCACTGATTTTATCTAGGTTAGATTATGGCAGTGTAGCATATGGTTCGGCCCGTAAGTCAGTGCTTGTTAAACTGGACAGTGTCCACCACGGCGGTGTGAGGCTGGCGACGGGTGCCTTTCGGACAAGCCCAGTCGTCAGCTTGCTCGCCGAGGCTGGCGTACCTCCTTTACACCTGAGGCGCCAACAAGTACTGCTGACCTATGCTGCAACTATTCGACAGATGCCACTTCATCCAAGCTATCCATGTTTGTTTTACAATCCGAATCGCCGGCTGTATGATGTGCTCGCCCGAGCCACTCGGCCGGCGGGGATTCGCTTGGATGACTTATACCGTCAGTTCCGATTTCCTTCAGTCTCCTGTATCGTCCGAGTACCTAGCAAGGCCCCTCCGTGGATGGTCTCTCGCCCTGATATCATCCTGGATCTGCACACCGGCCCCAAGTCGGACACGAACTCCTCCGTCCATCGGAGGCTGTTCCAGTCCGTGGTGACACGGTATCCGGGATCAGGGCTTGTATTCACGGACGGTTCGAGGGTAAACGAGAAAGTAGGCTGTGCATTTGTGGTCGAGGATCGTCGGTTTCTCTTTTCACTTCCCGAGGCCTGTAGCGTGTACACTGCGGAGCTCTATGCCATCTTAGAGGCTCTGCGGTACACGTTATCAGACGATCACCAGCACTTTCTTGTGTGTACTGACTCTCTGAGTGCGCTGCAGGCGATCGATGTGTGTTTCCCGAAGCACCCGTTGGTCCAGCGTGTGCACGACCAGCTCGTCAGTTCGCGTAACGCTGGAACCGGGGTGACCTTTGTGTGGCTTCCTAGCCACATGGGTATTGCGGGAAACGAGCTTGCTGATCAGGCGGCGAGAGAGGCAGTCGCACTGCCCTCGCTACCGTATAAGGTGCCTGCTAGTGATGTGCCTTCTCAGTTGCGGCATTCGATCCTGTCGCATTGGGAGGAGGCATGGCGTGCCACGCCTCCACCCAACAAACTGAGAGGCATCAAGGAGACAACGAAGGTGTGGAAATCTTCCTTCCGATCTCTCCGGAAGGAAGCTGTGGTACTCTGTCGACTCCGGATCGGCCATGGGATTGCTACGCACTCCCACTTGCTAAAGAGAGAAGATCCTCCTGTGTGTACTTGCGGCGCCCACCTCACCGTGGCACACCTTCTCTTGGAGTGTGTGGATCTGGCCGATCTGCGAGGGACTCTTAAACTGCCTAATACCCTCTCCCTTATTCTCCGTGATGACGGGCCGTCAGCTGACCTCGTCATCCGGTTCATGAGGGAGAGTGGTTACTTTTTTAAGTTTTAATGTGTAGTTACGACTTTTAATTCTGGTTAAATCTGTTTTATGTTTTTTATTGTGTTATGTATTGTATTGTTCACTATGCCTTATTTGTTTTATCCTTTTTTACCATCCGCCTTTTCTTCTTTTTATTCAAATAAGGCATAATTTTTTGGGGCTCACTGTCTGTTTTATAAACACCATTTTCGCTTCATCCATGGCAGTGAGTTGTTTTTATCTCCGTCCTTTCATTTCACGTCATTTCATTTCATTAGGGGCCGATAACCTCGATGTTAGGCCCCTTAAAACAACAATTATCATCATCATCATCATAAAACATTTACTTGCAGATCACATCACAACACAACAAAACAACACAACGCAAGCTCGAACTCGCACACAGGACAGGCAAGGGGGCACTACGATGCTACTACAATGCAAGCAAACCCAGCTACCGCAACAACAGTGCGCGCAGCACAGCTCCGCTCGTCCGCCTCCCCACCCCTCTCACACTTGTCGGGACGAAAGGGCGTAAAGCGGCATAACGAAGAGCGAAGTGGAAGGGCATGCGACAATGACACGATATTATTTCTAAATGTCTCTGCTCATTTCTCAATATTTATTTTAGCACATTTAAAGCCGCAGCAAAGAGGGCGCCTGACGGCGGTGCCCTTCAGGGCGTCTCCAGTAAAGATCATTGCCGGTTGCCTAACCAAAGGGGTGCCTTACGGCGCCCCTTGGACTGCGGCGCCCCTAGGCACGTGCCTATTTTGCCTTACGGTAAATCCGGCCCTGCATATGTTGGTATGGCAGGGTGAGAGGAGAGAGCTGTCAGTATGTTTTCAACTTCTTCGGAGTCTTCTCTCCCTCTTGGAGTGATGGCTATGAATTGGCAAGTGACTATTGCTATGGATGACTCAATTGGAGAGAGTGCTTCTATAAGTGCTGCCCGTAGGGAGCTGCGGAAACTTAGTTGGTTTGGAGGGCGGATGAAGATTGTGTTGAAGCGGTAGAAGGAGGTGTCAGCTTTCCAATACAGATCTTGGGGTTGGCTGCGAATATCGATCTTTGGTCCAGTCGTGTTCGCGGGGCGCGCGCAGCGCGCCAGCTGGAAGCTTGGAGCGCGTAGCGCGACCAGCGACTTTCTAACAGCCAGTCACCGGTTCCCGATATAGGGCTCCTCTTACTGGCACAATGGTATTAATTAATTGAATTTCTTGTAATTTGTTTACATTTTGCTTCCCCAGTCTCCAGTAGGAATGGCAGATGGGGAAAAGAATTGGTGTAGTTAATCGCAGTTGTGGTTTGTTGAATTACTTGTGTTTGAGATCGATCCTGCTTTGTTTCAGCTTTTCGCTCGTGGCTCGCCATGGTTTGGTGTTGTAAGATTTCACAGCAACAGCTTCAGGATTTAATAATAATAATAAAAATAAAAGTTGGAAGTTAGTTAAGTTTTTAATCTACGTAAAATAGGAAAGGAAGACAGACCTCTAGTGAGTTATTTTGGTATTATGAAATTTAAAGACCTTTAGTGGTAATTGTTTGATTTAATAATAATGATAATAAGCCTCGCTTTTTAACATGAGGATGAATGATGTGTGTTTGTAAGAGTTTTTTAAGTGCTTTGGTGACGTTCGATGTAATTTGTTTTGTGCTTTGTATACTGGCCAGTCATTGGCCAGGTTCTGGTCTCTGATTGGTCAGTTGGTTTTAGTCTGTATTTGAGGGAAACTTTCTTTTGTTCTGTTATTTTGAGTAGAATTAATGTAGTTTGATAATGTCTTGAAGTGTTTAAATTACATTAATGGTTTTTTTTTTTTTTTTTTAGTTTTCGTAGGATTGTAGCTTGCCGCGGTCGGTCTGAGCAATCACTGGTACTGCCCATTCTCGGCCGCGTTTACTTGGGTGAGTTGAGCGGCTAGGCGGATAGCCCGCGTGTGCTTGGGTGTGTCTGTTTGCTGCCCAGGCGGGCGCGGCGCCATCCCGGGTGGAGTCGGCCGTGGCCTATCCCCCAGGCAGGCGCCTCGCCTTTATGCCGTGGGTCTGGATGAGATTTTACTGTGCTGAGAGTGTGGCTATTTGTTGTATAAGTTGTAGAATCTGTGTGAGAGTGCTTGGCGCGCTGTTTGGAGGTGAAAGTTGATGGGAGAGTAGTGAAGGGATGTGTTGCTGTTGTTTGTATTTCAACTGCTTGTGTTTGATAGCCATTTTAAATTACCTGCAACCCTGGAAAGACGCCGCGTGCCCACCTCCACAGTTTGCACACGTGGGGCTTTCTTTGGGCACGGTGCACACTGTGTGCCTGTGAGGGCCACCGCACCTGTTGCACCTGGCGTCGTTCTTGCATTCATATGAAGAATGATGCAGTCGCAAGCAGTTGAAACACTGTATTGTGAGTGTAGGGTGTGGTTTGGGCGTCGATACGCCTGTGTTTTTGTAGGTTTGTGTTTGGTCGACGGTGATTTTGGCGCACTGTCGTTCTCAGAAGGAGGGACGACAGCAAGGGCGGGCTGAGGGGGAGGCATAAGGGCTGAGTGTTGGAATGTTTGTCTGTTTGGCGCTGCTACGTTTGTTCCTCGGAACTAGTGTGTTCTGTGCTGCGTCGCGACGCTGGTGTTGATGCAGAGGTGTTTAGAGTAGCAGATGGGCTGTCGCTCACTGAAGGTGTGACGGCAGCTTGTGTGGGCTCAGAAGGTTCAGTGTTAGTGTGAGGTACTGCGCCAGAATTTATTGAAGGTCATTACTCAAGAACTGATCGGGAGATGAACCAAGACCCCAGAAAATAAATGAGTGGATAATTTTTTTAAATTTATTATAAATTTGAGTAATATGGAAAAAACTGTATGGAAATGAATAAAATACTATAGATCTTATGCATTTATAAAAAGCAAGGAAGTAGGAATGATTTAAAGATGGACATATTCTCCATTATACGAAAGTAGGAGGTTCACTTTACGAGAAAGATCACGCCACTTGAAGCGAGAGTTACGTCATGAGAGAGGGGAAGAGGCGAAGGTCGAACTGCGGACGGAAGTCAGGAGAGGTGGTAGAAGTTACGTCACACCACGGGAGGAGAGGAAGTGAGACGAGAATTTGAGGAATGCGGAGAGCAGGACGAGAGAGTTCTTTCCAATTGAGATTTGAACGAGAGAAGACCTCGAGCATAACCGAGTATATTTATAATAGTGCTTCAGTTCACAAAGGTTGGAAGTAAGGAAGAGTGAAATTTCAGTAACTTGGGAGCAAGCTACAACATATAGCAGTGCTTATGCAAAGAGTTCGACATAGCTAGAAACATTTTCGACAAGAAGCTACTCAATATTTCTACGTATAAAAGCTTATTTCAACATCGTATTGAAAATGCTAGTTACCAGGCAGCAACGGGGAGGTCTCAAGTATATTGTCAAGAATATGAATTTTGACATGTGCTAAGTTAAGCATGGGGAAGTTGAAGACTACAAGAATGTCAGTTGAATTCCAGATTCACTAGCATGAAAGACGCTACAAATATCTACGCAAAGCGCAACATCACCGAGCAAAACTCATACTTTTCTACGAGAGTTTTAACACATCCTGAGACAAGAAAAAGCTTGTATAAACGACAGTATTACACCGTGATGTCTATTCTGAAGAAAACCGATGTCTATTCTGAAGAAAACCGATGTCTATTCTGAAGAAACCATGATGTCTATTCTGAAAAGATGGAGAATCGAAGCCGGCCTACTTGGAGCGAAGGAGAGACGGGAGTTGGCAGAGCTGTTCTCGGCGAGGTCAGTCACCGCGAGCCCAGCTGGTGTTATCACAGAACCGGTCTTCATAGCTGTGGACATTGCTATGAACACGTCAAGTTTGGTCTGGAAGGAGCGATGCAAGTATTTTCAGCAGTTCAGAAGTCAACACAAGGTAGTGAGAAAATTGTCTTTTATAATGTAGAATGGTAGTTTAGCTTTGTGATTATCCAATTGACCAACCGCATAATTCAACCGCATATTTTCAACCAAATATTTTCAACAGCATTTTTCTTAACTGCATTATTTGAAACGTGTAATTTTGTCAAAGTAATTACATTTGTATAGATCTTGTTATTGTGATTTTCATATTTTTCTACGGAATTATTTGCCGTATTTCTTGGAAAATTTCAGTCACTTGGACGAAATTTTGGCATGATGATGATGCTATTAACACTAAGGTTATAGTAAAGTAAAATCGTGTAAATATTTTCATACTTGCGTTAGATTTAATTTAATTAAATCTGTTTTATCGCAGCGATGGAATATAAAGGAATTGAGAGGAATATTGAAAGAAATTGTTCAGTGTAAATTAGAACCAATTGTATTAAATGAAATTCAGAGCGTTAAAAAAGGGATATAAAGGAATTATTGAAAGGAATTGCATTAAAGAGATTTAGAGCGTTAAAATTGAAATGGAATGTAGAGTAAACTATTTAAAAGGAATAGAACGTTAAACGAAGTAAAGAAGGAGTAAGATTGTAAATGAAGTAAAATGAAATGTATTGGAGCGAATTTAAGTACAGTATACTTAAGAAGTAACGTCACGAAGTGTAAAGAATATTTCGACAACTCATGATGTTGATTCGAGTGTCAGAAATTTATTATGAACGAATGTATTACGAAAAACTTAAACACATATGTCTAATGAGATTTAGAGCGTTAAAAACATAAATGGATTTGTTAAACAAATATTAATAGAATGAAGTCAAACTTATATCTTTTGTTAAGAATATGAATATTTACTGATATTTCTTGAAAAGTTGTAATAAAATGTAAAGCTGAATTTAAACACGTGAAGAGGAAAGTTAACGAAGTTAAATCACAGGGTGATTAGAAAGGTGAAAGTACAGAGATGTATTACAGAAATGAAATTACGAGCACGAGGCGATGTTGTATCAATTATAGAGGAGAAATGTTAAGTAAAGGAAGTATATGTATTGAAGTAGAAGTTTATAGTTGAATTACCGTGCAGATTAAGGAGTTATGAACGTAAAGGAGTTACGTAAGTTTACGAAGGGACGCAGGGGAGTCTCTTAAGTTTTTCGAGTATTGAATGTAATAATTGTGAAGTTATGAGAGTGTAGTAAAGGAAGATTCTGTACAGGGTGTTTAAGAGAGAAAGTAATCGTTGTATAATTATGGAGGAGAAGTGTGGAACGAAGGTTAATGCCGTGCACTTACAGTATTCACGTTTTTCAGAAGATTGTTAACTCAGTAAAGAATTTCAGCACTTATATCAGAATTTCATGATATATAGATAAAGGTAAAAAGGAACAGTGCTTAACTTGAATGTTTGTCACTTATGTTCAATTGATTATGACGAGTATTTATTACTTTCAACACGATAGTTGCGGTGTATGTTTGTTTGAATTTGAATTTGATATTTAAGAGAAATGAAGTGATGAAAGACTTAAGGGAGGAAGAAAATTTAATCTTCGACGTTATGGAGTGTGAAATTTGAATTTCATAAAAGGATGTATATATGCACATAGTTCATAAATCATTTGAGTAGATATGGAACTACGGTTCATAGTTGAAGCGGACCTGTATAAAATAGGGCAATATTTAATGTCACGCCGTTTCACATTTCCTTACGATAGTAATGCCACGTGCAAATTTATCTTTGCAATTATTTTTGTTGAAGTGTCAGGGAGACACAGTATTAAGGGAGGAAGTCAGTTGTTATTTGTTTTATTAGCTTAATAAACGGCTAGTGCTTTTTAGCAACTTAGTCAATTTTATCTAAACTGATTCCGTTTTCATTGTCGTCATCGTCGAAAATAGTACTACGAGATATAGATACAGGCGCTCACTATAGATTAGACCTTATCACCCCTCGAGATTGGAGTTTCTCGGTTGTTCTAAATGTAAATAATAGTAGAAATTTGTACCTTGTCTAGTAGTACTATTTTCTTTACGAATAATATCTATCCTGTATGTTCCTGGAATTCCCAATTTTACTTAGTAGGCATGATAAGCTTGTGAGCTGGGTAACTTACATGTCTGCAATCCTTTTTCGGGCATTAGATATAAGTACTGATGGGTTTCTTCGGGCGCATATAGATATATATTTATTTAAATGGCATACCCATCCGTGGGGCGTTCGAAAAGCATTCGAAATGCATTCGAAAGAGCACTTGAGAGAAGAAGTTTGGAAGTACTCGAGAGTGAGGCCATATTAGTTTTGAAAAGAAAAATGCCGATCCCAAATTTAATGATTGTTGAGATGAACACAACATCAGAAGATTAGTGGAGTACACTATAGTTGTGAGGCATAATTTGTAAACCAGCTAACGACATTTGTCATGTAATAGTAAATTTAAAAGTAAATTCATGTTGTTAAACATAGGTTAAGTGAGATGATGAAATGAAGCGATGTCAGTTCGGTAAAATGGGACAAGTATACGAGACGAGTCGCGATTGAAATAGATGTAAGTAGGATTAAGTTGTTCTATATATTCCATTACTGGTATAAAATGTATGCGTTGGTCAATCTGGATATTCACTGGTAATTTTTGTAGTCGATACTTCCCTTATTCTCAAGAAAAGAAGAAAGATGTCAACGAATGATATGACGTTCATTCGAACCATGCTTGAAACTATGAAGGAAGGTCAAAGTACATTGACCAAAGATCTTGAAGCCCTCCACCAGTTAACACATAACAACATTAAACAATTAAAAACTGAGATTCAGAAATCAGCAGCTACTGTAAAATCAGAAGTCAAAGCAGAATTAGCAGTTGCTCAAACAATCACTACAGCTAGTATAACATTAGCACAGGAAGAATCTAGGTTAGCGTTAGAGAAGGCCAGAAAGGAAGATAGACTAGCTAGAGAGAAGGATAGAGAAGAAGCCAAGTTAGCTTTGGAAGAGGCAAATAGGATAAGAGCAGAGATAAGATTAGCTCAGGAAAAAGCTCGTGAGGAGGACAGGTTAAGTCAGGAGCAGGCTAGATTGGAAGATAGAAAGATCCAAGCCGAAATAAGAAAAGCACAGGAGGAAGCTAGGAAAACACAGAAGGAGGTCAGGAAAAATCAGGAAAAAGCACAGGAGGAAGTTAGGAAAAATCAGGAAAAAGCTCAGATAATTTTTGAAAGGGCAGGTAAAGCACAGGAAGAATTAAAAGTTTCAGTTGATCAAGTCAAACAAGACATGGCAGGAAAAGTGATAGAAATCCAATTAGCTAACAGTACTCACATGTTAGAACTAGAACAGAAACTACAGGCTAGCATGAGCTCAATTAAGGAAGACAATAACACTCATCATGTACACATTTCAGAGGCCCAGAAGAAACTCAAGGAGCAACTTGACAATCTAAATGGCAGTGTTGGTGAATTGCAGGTCAAATTGGAAGGTCAAAGTAAACTGATTGAAGAGGGTATAAATGTAGATATAAATGCTTCCATTGTAAAGGCAGTTACGGACATGAAGGAGGAGGTCGTAACAGTCACAACTCAAATCATATCAGAGATACGTCACAAATTAGCAAATGACATTAAAGCTATAGAATTATGTTCCAATATCAATGTTAGCAAAGTACGGGAAGATCTATCTAAGCGGATAGATACATTACAAATTGATAACGTAGCCACGCTGACAGAGATTGTTAATAAAACAGATTTAACTAACTCTAATGAATTTGACAAAATTAAACGTACGGTCGATGGGATAAGCATAGAACTAGCGAAAATTCAATCAAAACAGGATGAGGATATCAGAGAAATTGAACAGCAATTAAGGTCACTTATGATAGGAGATGCTCCATTTTCATCAACGTTAAGAGCTGAAGTCAGGGAGGACATCAGAAAGGACTTGGCGAGACTTTTTCAAGCAAGAGATGAAAAATTAAAAGAAGAAATAAGAAGATTAGAGGCTAGGACAGACAGGATAGAAGAGGATAAGGAAAGCGAGAGTAGTCAACAGCAAATTCCGAAGTCCAATCTTAACTTCAGTCAAGAGCCATTTCACACTGAAATAGGGGAATTTGGAGGAAATTTTGAACCTTACCAAACTAGATCAAATGCCAGTATCGTCGTAATAAAGAATAACGATGAGAAACCGAACAAATTCAGCGGAGTAGGCAATATTACAGCAGTAGAATTTCTTAGAGACATGAGGTCGTATTTAGAAGACAATAGGATACCTCGTGAAAGACATATGAGAGTCGTGGAAAAATACTTAGATTCAGAAGCATTAGTATGGCACAGAGCTTTCAGATACACATATCAGACGTTTGAAGAATTCGCTATAGCTCTGCAAAAACGATTTTGGAGCAAAGAACTTCAACAGGATATACGAGCGGAAATTTATTCTAAGAAGTATGCATATTCCAGTCCTACGAAATACGCAAGTTTCTTCACGAAACAATTAGCACGCTTGCAGTATTTGCAACCCCCTTTGGCGGAAGAAGACTTGGTTCACGCTATTTCATGTCAGCTACCAACAGAAGTTTGGAGACACCTCATCTCGGCAAACGTGAAAATTCTAGAAGGAATGGCGGAAATTTTGAGAAGACTGGATCACACGTCTAATGTATCCACCAACTCAACTGGAAATCAAAACCAGAGAAATAGAAACCAGGAACCGAGAGAAATACACACCATTCACATCGATCAAATGCAGCAAACAGAGGAGAACAAAAATGGAGTAGGTCCAACGAGATCCAGGATATATGGGCAGAATCGATTTCGACCAGATTATCAGAGACCTAGAGAAGGAAGGCCATATGAAAATCAAAAATGGAGGAATAACTATTACACCAGGAACAATGATTATCGTAGAGAGGGATATTATAATCGAAATAACCCTACGAATAATTATGGATATCGGGGATATCAGAACTGGAGAAACACGAGTAATTATTCAAGACAGCAACAACAAAAACAAGGTTGGAGGAATAATAACAATGTAAGAAGGTATTATGATGACAGGGAAAGAGAAAGTCAGGAGTACCTAAGGAACCTCAGAGAAAGAAATGCGAGAGATCAAGATCAGGGACAGCATAACCGGAATCAAGAACCTCAACCTGGAACGAGCAGAGATAAAAGGAATGAAGACCCAGGAGGGGCACAAAAAAACGTCAAATTCCAAAAAGTGAAAGGAGAAGAAAACAGCACCGTAACCAGACATGAGATCCAAATTAATGAATTGTATGAAGCCACGAATGAAGATCTTCTATATGAGAGAGAAGAGACGAAGACAGATAGAATAGCAAGGTTACCGATCATAGAGATCATATCAGAAGGAGAATGCCTGAGAACACTACTAGATACGGGAGCAACAGCATCAATTTTATCAGAGAACTGTTTTCACAGTTTGAAGGATGGAAATTCACTTATAGCAATGCCAGTTTCAACCATTAAAGTCAGAGGCGTATTTAACGACAAGACCATGAAATGCAAAGTCCAAGCACTAATGGAATTCTCTATAAATAAACACAGATATGAGCAGATATTCATAGTCTTGAGCCAGATTAATTTTGAGGCTATTTTAGGCATTGATTTTATAACCAAGACTGGAGCTGTAATCGATTTACGAAATGGAGTCATAAGATTTAATGAAGGCCTACATCAATCAGAGGATAAGACGAAGGATGAGAATGAGTGTAGTTTGATAGACGAAACTACAGAAGAAAATCTTGTGAAGATTGTTATGGAAATCGAAGCAGAAGGAATACCTCACTATGGCAGAAAGATTGAGAATTTTGAAGATCAGAGGGAGAAGTTGGAAGAATTAGTCACGACTTATGCAGACATTTTCGATAACAAGCCAGGTATTATAAGAGGATATAAATATCAGATTAAGCTAACTGACGACACACCTTATCAGAAGAAATTGTATCCAATTCCAGAGAAGTATCAAGCTGAAGTGACAGAGCTCATAAAAGGCATGGAAAAGGAAGGAATTATAAGAAAGCAAACCACTCCTTATTTAAATCCACTCACTGTTGTGAAGAAAGCAGATGGTAGTCTTAGACTATGTTTAGATGCCAGGGGCATAAATACTCTTCTGCTGAAAGAATTCGACAGGCCACCGAAAATTAGAGAACTACTGAGGAGATTCAAGAATAAAACCTGTTTCTCAGTGATTGATTTAACTGCGGCATTTCATCAAATAGAGCTTACAGAAGACAGCAAATGTTATACAGGGTTCATGTTCAATCAAACCTGTTATGTATACCAAAGAGTACCATATGGATTGGTAAATTCAAGTCCAGCACTTATCAGAGCCTTAGATGACAAGTTGAGTGAAGAAGTGAAACAATTTGCTATTTGCTACGTGGACGATATCATCATATCTTCAGAGACACCAGAGCAACATTTCATGCATTTGACGAAGCTATTTGATAACCTTAGAAGTGCTAACATCAAGGCGAAGTTGGATAAATGTCATTTCTTTCAAGAAAAGATCAACTTTCTTGGGCATACTATAGACAGATTTGGTTACCATCCGAAAGAAGACAAGATTGAAGCAATTTTGAAATTTCCAACACCCAAGAAAATCAAAGACATCAGAGCTTTTGCGGGTCTATGTCAGTTTTTCAGTAGTCATTGTCCATGATATTCAGAAATCATGGCACCTCTACATGAGCTTCTAAAGAAGAACAATAGATGGAAATGGGATGCAGCTACTGAGAATGCCTTTATTCAAGCGAAGGAAATGCTCAGAGATAACATCAAGTTGGAGTACCCAGATTTTGAAAGAACGTTCATTATAGAAACAGACGCTTCACGAGTCGGTATTAGTGCAGTCTTATATCAGAAGGATCAAGATGGAAATCCTCACTATATTTCATTCAGCAGTAGGAAGTTACGCACACACGAGCTGAATTACTTCACGACGGAGCTTGAAGCTTTAGCCGTCATAAATGCTCTACAAAGTTGGAAGAAATTATTGCTGGGACACAAGATCATAATCAGAACGGATCATAAAGCATTAGAATTCATGTTGAAGTCAGATTTGTCAAGCGATAGGATGACAAGATGGACCATGTTTTTGCAACAATTTGATGCCACGATAGTTCATGTACCTGGAAAAGACAACCTTCTAGCAGATATTCTTTCCAGACATCCGATTCCTGAGAGAGATGTGAGAGTTAATGTTATCCAGACAGATACTGAAGGTCAAGAAACGCTGGACAAGTTGAAAAGAATTCCTCTTTTTCAAAAGAAGCATGCACCATTCAGGAACATTTATCGATTTTTATCAGGGAGAATGACGAGGAGACACGCCTCATACTTCGAAGCGAGAAGGAAAGCTAGACACTATATTCTCGTGGGAGAAACTGTATGTAAATACATTGATGCCAGACATACGAAAGTACGAATTGCTATTCCACCAGAACTTATTGTGCCACTAATTTGGTTAGTACACAAAAGTATAGGCCATGGAGGAACTGATAAAACATACTATACCATGTAAGAAAAATTCTACTGGATTAATATGAGAGAATCCATAACCATAGTAATCAGATCTTGTGAACTTTGTCAGAAGAATAAATATAATTCTGAACTATTGAAGGAGAAACCTAAAGCGATTATTCCGACGAAACCATTGGAATTGTTTAGTCAGGATATTTTTGGACCTGCACCTAAAGGAGACAGAGGAAACCAGTATGTGTTAGTTACAATGGATGTATTTTCCAAAATTGTAATGTTCAACCCCATGCAGAAAGCAACAACGAGGAATGTTTTATATCACCTGGAGAGGAACATTATTCCGAAGTTAGGAAAACCAGAGAGGCCATTAACAGACCATGGAACACAATTCACTTCTGCAGAATTTCAGGGAGCGATGGATAGGTTGGGTATTGTTCACCTATTTTCATCAGTTAGAAGCCCAGAGACGAATCCTATTGAAAGAACGATGCTGGAATTTTCAAAGTACATTCGCTTGTATAGTGCAGATAATCATGCGAATTGGGTAAAGATTGTACCTCTAGTGGAATTTTGTATCAATAATACGAGATATGAGAGCACCAACGACATTCCAGTCATGTTACATTTTGAAGAGAAACCGGTACGACCATGGGACGGAATCTTCCATATTCCGGAAGAAAACGAACCACCGATGGACCAGAGAATCGAAGAAGCAAGGATCCAGTTGAACAAAGCAGCTGAGAAGAGATTGAAACGTTTAGAAGGGAAGAGATTCAGTGGACCGTTACGAGAAGGAGACCTTGTATTAGTCAGAATTCCTGTGAAAGCTGACGTACTGAAGAAAGTGTATATCAAATTCAGTAACCTGTTCAGAGGACCATTCAAAGTAGATACAGTCTATGGAAATAATTGCTACAAAATTGTGAGAGTGGAAGATAATAGATCCATTGGAAAATTCAACCATTCCAAGTTGAAAAGATTTTACCCACAGATACAGTAAAGATCAATAAATTCATGATGATGATGATAATTGTTGTTTTAAGGGGCCTAACATCTAGGTTATCGGCCCCTGATGGTTGGGGTGATCGTGAAGATGAAAAAAAAGAGGCGAACTTAAAATTAAAACTAACTACTAACCTACATACTAGAAGAAGAAATGGAAAACTAAATGAAAACAAGGCAAACAAAGGACAGGAGGAAAAGAAATGCCCTCAACCCTCGAAGAAGGCGGACTGAGGGACCTGGAAGGAAGGAGAGCCACGAAAGGCAGATAGGAAAGTGAACGAGGAGAGGGTCCGCCCCAAAGGTAAGGGACAAAAGGGGAAAACGGACCCAGCTCAGGAATCCCTCGGGGTCGCCAACTCCCGAACTCACCAGCCGTGAGCCCCTGAGGGTGTAGCATTATCTAGGGTGCACCAGAAGTGGTGGGGCTACATACACCCGGCCTCCTTAAGGGCCTTGAGCACAAAGCAGGAGGTATTAGGAAGAGAAAAAGAAGGCTGACCCCTCGCAGAAGGAGGGTATCAGAAAAGATGAGACAAGGGCCAATTAAGGCGGGAAAGGAAGAGACTCCCTAGGCCTCGGATACCCTAATACCGTCGGGGTCAGAAGAGAACAAGAGTTGACCACGTGAGGTCGACAGGAAAGAAGATGGAGAGGAGCCCGGCACAAGTAAGTGGAAGCAATGCCGGACTCAGCTGGGACCCCGTGGTCGCCAACCAACGCCCACAAGATGTGAGCCCCTGGGGGGTCAATAAATTCAGTCTCAAGAGCAGAGAAATTACTGGTATTAAAGAAAGTACAGGCTATACTTTACTTTAAATTAGCAACGGGGAAATGCGCCAGAATTTATTGAAGGTCATTACTCAAGAACTGATCGGGAGATGAACCAAGAGCCCAGAAAATAAATGAGTGGATACAAATTTTTTATTTATTATAAATTTGAGTAATATGGAAAAAACTGTATGTAAATGAATAAAATACTATAGATCTTATGCATTTATAAAAAGCAAGGAAGTAGGAATGATTTAAAGATGGACATATATTCCATTATACGAAAGTAGGAGGTTCACTTTACGAGAAAGATCACGCCACTTGAAGCGAGAGTTACGTCATGAGAGAGGCGAAGGTCGAACTGCGGACGGAAGTCAGGAGAGGTGGTAGAAGTTACGTCACACCACGGGAGGAGAGGAAGTGAGACGAGAATTTGAGGAATGCGGAGAGCAGGACGAGAGAGTTCTTTCCAATTGAGATTTGAACGAGGGAAGACCTCGAGCATAACCGAGTATATTTATAATAGTGCTTCATTTCACAAAGGTTGGAAGTAAGGAAGAGTGAAATTTCAGTAACTTGGGAGCAAGCTACAACATATAGCAGTGCTTATGCAAAGAGTTCGACATAGCTAGAAACATTTTCGACAAGAAGCTACTCAATATTTCTACGTATAAAAGCTTATTTCAACATCGTATTGAAAATGCTAGTTACCAGGCAGCAACGGGGAGGTCTCAAGTATATTGTCAAGAATATGAATTTTGACATGTGCTAAGTTAAGCATGGGGAAGTTGAAGACTACAAGAATGTCAGTTGAATTCCAGATTCACTAGCATGAAAGACGCTACAAATATCTACGCAAAGCGCAACATCACCGAGCAAAACTCATACTTTTCTACGAGAGTTTTAACACATCCTGAGACACGAAAAAGCTTGTATAAACGACAGTATTACACCGTGATGTCTATTCTGAAGAAAACCGATGTCTATTCTGAAGAAACCATGATGTCTATTCTGAAAAGATGGAGAATCGAAGCCGGCCTACTTGGAGCGAAGGAGAGACGGGAGTTGGCAGAGCTGTCCTCGGCGAGGTCAGTCACCGCGAGCCCAGCTGGTGTTGTCACAGAACCGGTCTTCATAGCTGTGGACATTGCTATGAACACGTCAAGTTTGGTCTGGAAGGAGCGATGCAAGTATTTTCAGCAGTTCAGAAGTCAACACAAGGTAGTGAGAAAATTGTCTTTTATAATGTAGAATGGTAGTTTAGCTTTGTGATTATCCAATTGACCAACCGCATAATTCAACCGCATATTTTCAACCACATATTTTCAACAGCGTTTTTCTTAACTGCATTATTTGAAACGTGTAATTTTGTCAAAGTAATTACATTTGTATAGATCTTGTTATTGTGATTTTCATATTTTTCTACGCAATTATTTGCCGTATTTCTTGGAAAATTTCAGTCACTTGGACGAAATTTTGGCATGATGATGATGCTATTAACACTAAGGTTATAGTAAAGTAAAATCGTGTAAATATTTTCATACTTGCGTTAGATTTAATTTAATTAAATCTGTTTTATCGCAGCGATGGAATATAAAGGAATTGAGAGGAATATTGAAAGAAATTGTTCAGTGTAAATTAGAACCAATTGTATTAAATGAAATTCAGAGCGTTAAAAAAGGGATATAAAGGAATTATTGAAAGGAATTGCATTAAAGAGATTTAGAGCGTTAAAATTGAAAAGGAATGTAGAGTAAACTATTTAAAAGGAATAGAACGTTAAACGAAGTAAAGAAGGAGTAAGATTGTAAAGGAAGTAAAATGAAATGTATTGGAGCGAATTTAAGTACAGTATACTTAAGAAGTAACGTCACGAAGTGTAAAGAATATTTCGACAACTCATGATGTTGATTCTAGTGTCAGAAATTTATTATGAACGAATGTATTACGAAAAACTTAAACACATATGTCTAATGAGATTTAGAGCGTTAAAAACATAAATGGATTTGTTAAACAAATATTAATAGAATGAAGTCAAACTTATATCTTTTGTTAAGAATATGAATATTTACTGATATTTCTTGAAAAGTTGTAATAAAATGTAAAGCTGAATTTAAACACGTGAAGAGGAAAGTTAACGAAGTATCAATTATAGAGGAGAAATGTTAAGTAAAGGAAGTATATGTATTGAAGTAGAAGTTTATAGTTGAATTACCGTGCAGATTAAGGAGTTATGAACGTAAAGGAGTTACGTAAGTTTACGAAGGGACGCAGGGGAGTCTCTTAAGTTTTTCGAGTATTGAATGTAATAATTGTGAAGTTATGAGAGTGTAGTAAAGGAAGATTCTGTACAGGGTGTTTAAGAGAGAAAGTAATCGTTGTATAATTATGGAGGAGAAGTGTGGAACGAAGGTTAATGCCGTGCACTTACAGTATTCACGTTTTTCAGAAGATTGTTAACTCAGTAAAGAATTTCAGCACTTATATCAGAATTTCATGATATATAGATAAAGGTAAAAAGGAACAGTGCTTAACTTGAATGTTTGTCACTTATGTTCAATTGATTATGACGAGTATTTATTACTTTCAACACGATAGTTGCGGTGTATGTTTGTTTGAATTTGAATTTGATATTTAAGAGAAATGAAGTGATGAAAGACTTAAGGGAGGAAGAAAATTTAATCTTCGACGTTATGGAGTGTGAAATTTGAATTTCATAAAAGGATGTATATATGCACATAGTTCATAAATCATTTGAGTAGATATGGAACTACGGTTCATAGTTGAAGCGGACCTGTATAAAATAGGGCAATATTTAATGTCACGCCGTTTCACATTTCCTTACGATAGTAATGCCACGTGCAAATTTATCTTTGCAATTATTTTTGTTGAAGTGTCAGGGAGACACAGTATTAAGGGAGGAAGTCAGTTGTTATTTGTTTTATTAGCTTAATAAACGGCTAGTGCTTTTTAGCAACTTAGTCAATTTTATCTAAACTGATTCCGTTTTCATTGTCGTCATCGTCGAAAATAGTACTACGAGGTATAGATACAGGCGCTCACTATAGATTAGACCTTATCACCCCTCGAGATTGGAGTTTCTCGGTTGTTCTAAATGTAAATAATAGTAGAAATTTGTACCTTGTCTAGTAGTACTATTTTCTTTACGAATAATATCTATCCTGTATGTTCCTGGAATTCCCAATTTTACTTAGTAGGCATGATAAGCTTGTGAGCTGGGTAACTTACATGTCTGCAATCCTTTTTCGGGCATTGGATATAAGTACTGATGGGTTTCTTCGGGCGCATATAGATATATATTTATTTAAATGGCATACCCATCCGTGGGGCGTTCGAAAAGCATTCGAAATGCATTCGAAAGAGCACTTGAGAGAAGAAGTTTGGAAGTACTCGAGAGTGAGGCCATATTAGTTTTGAAAAGAAAAATGCCGATCCCAAATTTAATGATTGTTGAGATGAACACAACATCAGAAGATTAGTGGAGTACACTATAGTTGTGAGGCATAATTTGTAAACCAGCTAACGACATTTGTCATGTAATAGTAAATTTAAAAGTAAATTCATGTTGTTAAACATAGGTTAAGTGAGATGATGAAATGAAGCGATGTCAGTTCGGTAAAATGGGACAAGTATACGAGACGAGTCGCGATTGAAATAGATGTAAGTAGGATTAAGTTGTTCTATATATTCCATTACTGGTATAAAATGTATGCGTTGGTCAATCTGGATATTCACTGGTAATTTTTGTAGTCGATACTTCCCTTATTCTCAAGAAAAGAAGAAAGATGTCAACGAATGATATGACGTTCATTCGAACCATGCTTGAAACTATGAAGGAAGGTCAAAGTACATTGACCAAAGATCTTGAAGCCCTCCACCAGTTAACACATAACAACATTAAACAATTAAAAACTGAGATTCAGAAATCAGCAGCTACTGTAAAATCAGAAGTCAAAGCAGAATTAGCAGTTGCTCAAACAATCACTACAGCTAGTATAACATTAGCACAGGAAGAATCTAGGTTAGCGTTAGAGAAGGCCAGAAAGGAAGATAGACTAGCTAGAGAGAAGGATAGAGAAGAAGCCAAGTTAGCTTTGGAAGAGGCAAATAGGATAAGAGCAGAGATAAGATTAGCTCAGGAAAAAGCTCGTGAGGAGGACAGGTTAAGTCAGGAGCAGGCTAGATTGGAAGATAGAAAGATCCAAGCCGAAATAAGAAAAGCACAGGAGGAAGCTAGGAAAACACAGAAGGAGGTCAGGAAAAATCAGGAAAAAGCACAGGAGGAAGTTAGGAAAAATCAGGAAAAAGCTCAGATAATTTTTGAAAGGGCAGGTAAAGCACAGGAAGAATTAAAAGTTTCAGTTGATCAAGTCAAACAAGACATGGCAGGAAAAGTGATAGAAATCCAATTAGCTAACAGTACTCACATGTTAGAACTAGAACAGAAACTACAGGCTAGCATGAGCTCAATTAAGGAAGACAATAACACTCATCATGTACACATTTCAGAGGCCCAGAAGAAACTCAAGGAGCAACTTGACAATCTAAATGGCAGTGTTGGTGAATTGCAGGTCAAATTGGAAGGTCAAAGTAAACTGATTGAAGAGGGTATAAATGTAGATATAAATGCTTCCATTGTAAAGGCAGTTACGGACATGAAGGAGGAGGTCGTAACAGTCACAACTCAAATCATATCAGAGATACGTCACAAATTAGCAAATGACATTAAAGCTATAGAATTATGTTCCAATATCAATGTTAGCAAAGTACGGGAAGATCTATCTAAGCGGATAGATACATTACAAATTGATAACGTAGCCACGCTGACAGAGATTGTTAATAAAACAGATTTAACTAACTCTAATGAATTTGACAAAATTAAACGTACGGTCGATGGGATAAGCATAGAACTAGCGAAAATTCAATCAAAACAGGATGAGGATATCAGAGAAATTGAACAGCAATTAAGGTCACTTATGATAGGAGATGCTCCATTTTCATCAACGTTAAGAGCTGAAGTCAGGGAGGACATCAGAAAGGACTTGGCGAGACTTTTTCAAGCAAGAGATGAAAAATTAAAAGAAGAAATAAGAAGATTAGAGGCTAGGACAGACAGGATAGAAGAGGATAAGGAAAGCGAGAGTAGTCAACAGCAAATTCCGAAGTCCAATCTTAACTTCAGTCAAGAGCCATTTCACACTGAAATAGGGGAATTTGGAGGAAATTTTGAACCTTACCAAACTAGATCAAATGCCAGTATCGTCGTAATAAAGAATAACGATGAGAAACCGAACAAATTCAGCGGAGTAGGCAATATTACAGCAGTAGAATTTCTTAGAGACATGAGGTCGTATTTAGAAGACAATAGGATACCTCGTGAAAGACATATGAGAGTCGTGGAAAAATACTTAGATTCAGAAGCATTAGTATGGCACAGAGCTTTCAGATACACATATCAGACGTTTGAAGAATTCGCTATAGCTCTGCAAAAACGATTTTGGAGCAAAGAACTTCAACAGGATATACGAGCGGAAATTTATTCTAAGAAGTATGCATATTCCAGTCCTACGAAATACGCAAGTTTCTTCACGAAACAATTAGCACGCTTGCAGTATTTGCAACCCCCTTTGGCGGAAGAAGACTTGGTTCACGCTATTTCATGTCAGCTACCAACAGAAGTTTGGAGACACCTCATCTCGGCAAACGTGAAAATTCTAGAAGGAATGGCGGAAATTTTGAGAAGACTGGATCACACGTCTAATGTATCCACCAACTCAACTGGAAATCAAAACCAGAGAAATAGAAACCAGGAACCGAGAGAAATACACACCATTCACATCGATCAAATGCAGCAAACAGAGGAGAACAAAAATGGAGTAGGTCCAACGAGATCCAGGATATATGGGCAGAATCGATTTCGACCAGATTATCAGAGACCTAGAGAAGGAAGGCCATATGAAAATCAAAAATGGAGGAATAACTATTACACCAGGAACAATGATTATCGTAGAGAGGGATATTATAATCGAAATAACCCTACGAATAATTATGGATATCGGGGATATCAGAACTGGAGAAACACGAGTAATTATTCAAGACAGCAACAACAAAAACAAGGTTGGAGGAATAATAACAATGTAAGAAGGTATTATGATGACAGGGAAAGAGAAAGTCAGGAGTACCTAAGGAACCTCAGAGAAAGAAATGCGAGAGATCAAGATCAGGGACAGCATAACCGGAATCAAGAACCTCAACCTGGAACGAGCAGAGATAAAAGGAATGAAGACCCAGGAGGGGCACAAAAAAAACGTCAAATTCCAAAAAGTGAAAGGAGAAGAAAACAGCACCGTAACCAGACATGAGATCCAAATTAATGAATTGTATGAAGCCACGAATGAAGATCTTCTATATGAGAGAGAAGAGACGAAGACAGATAGAATAGCAAGGTTACCGATCATAGAGATCATATCAGAAGGAGAATGCCTGAGAACACTACTAGATACGGGAGCAACAGCATCAATTTTATCAGAGAACTGTTTTCACAGTTTGAAGGATGGAAATTCACTTATAGCAATGCCAGTTTCAACCATTAAAGTCAGAGGCGTATTTAACGACAAGACCATGAAATGCAAAGTCCAAGCACTAATGGAATTCTCTATAAATAAACACAGATATGAGCAGATATTCATAGTCTTGAGCCAGATTAATTTTGAGGCTATTTTAGGCATTGATTTTATAACCAAGACTGGAGCTGTAATCGATTTACGAAATGGAGTCATAAGATTTAATGAAGGCCTACATCAATCAGAGGATAAGACGAAGGATGAGAATGAGTGTAGTTTGATAGACGAAACTACAGAAGAAAATCTTGTGAAGATTGTTATGGAAATCGAAGCAGAAGGAATACCTCACTATGGCAGAAAGATTGAGAATTTTGAAGATCAGAGGGAGAAGTTGGAAGAATTAGTCACGACTTATGCAGACATTTTCGATAACAAGCCAGGTATTATAAGAGGATATAAATATCAGATTAAGCTAACTGACGACACACCTTATCAGAAGAAATTGTATCCAATTCCAGAGAAGTATCAAGCTGAAGTGACAGAGCTCATAAAAGGCATGGAAAAGGAAGGAATTATAAGAAAGCAAACCACTCCTTATTTAAATCCACTCACTGTTGTGAAGAAAGCAGATGGTAGTCTTAGACTATGTTTAGATGCCAGGGGCATAAATACTCTTCTGCTGAAAGAATTCGACAGGCCACCGAAAATTAGAGAACTACTGAGGAGATTCAAGAATAAAACCTGTTTCTCAGTGATTGATTTAACTGCGGCATTTCATCAAATAGAGCTTACAGAAGACAGCAAATGTTATACAGGGTTCATGTTCAATCAAACCTGTTATGTATACCAAAGAGTACCATATGGATTGGTAAATTCAAGTCCAGCACTTATCAGAGCCTTAGATGACAAGTTGAGTGAAGAAGTGAAACAATTTGCTATTTGCTACGTGGACGATATCATCATATCTTCAGAGACACCAGAGCAACATTTCATGCATTTGACGAAGCTATTTGATAACCTTAGAAGTGCTAACATCAAGGCGAAGTTGGATAAATGTCATTTCTTTCAAGAAAAGATCAACTTTCTTGGGCATACTATAGACAGATTTGGTTACCATCCGAAAGAAGACAAGATTGAAGCAATTTTGAAATTTCCAACACCCAAGAAAATCAAAGACATCAGAGGTTTTTGCGGGTCTATGTCAGTTTTTCAGTAGTCATTGTCCATGATATTCAGAAATCATGGCACCTCTACATGAGCTTCTAAAGAAGAACAATAGATGGAAATGGGATGCAGCTACTGAGAATGCCTTTATTCAAGCGAAGGAAATGCTCAGAGATAACATCAAGTTGGAGTACCCAGATTTTGAAAGAACGTTCATTATAGAAACAGACGCTTCACGAGTCGGTATTAGTGCAGTCTTATATCAGAAGGATCAAGATGGAAATCCTCACTATATTTCATTCAGCAGTAGGAAGTTACGCACACACGAGCTGAATTACTTCACGACGGAGCTTGAAGCTTTAGCCGTCATAAATGCTCTACAAAGTTGGAAGAAATTATTGCTGGGACACAAGATCATAATCAGAACGGATCATAAAGCATTAGAATTCATGTTGAAGTCAGATTTGTCAAGCGATAGGATGACAAGATGGACCATGTTTTTGCAACAATTTGATGCCACGATAGTTCATGTACCTGGAAAAGACAACCTTCTAGCAGATATTCTTTCCAGACATCCGATTCCTGAGAGAGATGTGAGAGTTAATGTTATCCAGACAGATACTGAAGGTCAAGAAACGCTGGACAAGTTGAAAAGAATTCCTCTTTTTCAAAAGAAGCATGCACCATTCAGGAACATTTATCGATTTTTATCAGGGAGAATGACGAGGAGACACGCCTCATACTTCGAAGCGAGAAGGAAAGCTAGACACTATATTCTCGTGGGAGAAACTGTATGTAAATACATTGATGCCAGACATACGAAAGTACGAATTGCTATTCCACCAGAACTTATTGTGCCACTAATTTGGTTAGTACACAAAAGTATAGGCCATGGAGGAACTGATAAAACATACTATACCATGTAAGAAAAATTCTACTGGATTAATATGAGAGAATCCATAACCATAGTAATCAGATCTTGTGAACTTTGTCAGAAGAATAAATATAATTCTGAACTATTGAAGGAGAAACCTAAAGCGATTATTCCGACGAAACCATTGGAATTGTTTAGTCAGGATATTTTTGGACCTGCACCTAAAGGAGACAGAGGAAACCAGTATGTGTTAGTTACAATGGATGTATTTTCCAAAATTGTAATGTTCAACCCCATGCAGAAAGCAACAACGAGGAATGTTTTATATCACCTGGAGAGGAACATTATTCCGAAGTTAGGAAAACCAGAGAGGCCATTAACAGACCATGGAACACAATTCACTTCTGCAGAATTTCAGGGAGCGATGGATAGGTTGGGTATTGTTCACCTATTTTCATCAGTTAGAAGCCCAGAGACGAATCCTATTGAAAGAACGATGCTGGAATTTTCAAAGTACATTCGCTTGTATAGTGCAGATAATCATGCGAATTGGGTAAAGATTGTACCTCTAGTGGAATTTTGTATCAATAATACGAGATATGAGAGCACCAACGACATTCCAGTCATGTTACATTTTGAAGAGAAACCGGTACGACCATGGGACGGAATCTTCAATATTCCGGAAGAAAACGAACCACCGATGGACCAGAGAATCGAAGAAGCAAGGATCCAGTTGAACAAAGCAGCTGAGAAGAGATTGAAACGTTTAGAAGGGAAGAGATTCAGTGGACCGTTACGAGAAGGAGACCTTGTATTAGTCAGAATTCCTGTGAAAGCTGACGTACTGAAGAAAGTGTATATCAAATTCAGTAACCTGTTCAGAGGACCATTCAAAGTAGATACAGTCTATGGAAATAATTGCTACAAAATTGTGAGAGTGGAAGATAATAGATCCATTGGAAAATTCAACCATTCCAAGTTGAAAAGATTTTACCCACAGATACAGTAAAGATCAATAAATTCATGATGATGATGATAATTGTTGTTTTAAGGGGCCTAACATCTAGGTTATCGGCCCCTGATGGTTGGGGTGATCGTGAAGATGAAAAAAAAGAGGCGAACTTAAAATTAAAACTAACTACTAACCTACATACTAGAAGAAGAAATGGAAAACTAAATGAGAACAAGGCAAACAAAGGACAGGAGGAAAAGAAATGCCCTCAACCCTCGAAGAAGGCGGACTGAGGGACCTGGAAGGAAGGAGAGCCACGAAAGGCAGATAGGAAAGTGAAAGAGGAGAGGGTCCGCCCCAAAGGTAAGGGACAAAAGGGGAAAACGGACCCAGCTCAGGAATCCCTCGGGGTCGCCAACTCCCGAACTCACCAGCCGTGAGCCCCTGAGGGTGTAGCATTATCTAGGGTGCACCAGAAGTGGTGGGGCTACATACACCCGGCCTCCTTAAGGGCCTTGAGCACAAAGCAGGAGGTAATAGGAAGAGAAAAAGAAGGCTGACCCCTCGCAGAAGGAGGGTATCAGAAAAGATGAGACAAGGGCCAATTAAGGCGGGAAAGGAAGAGACTCCCTAGGCCTCGGATACCCTAATACCTTCGGGGTCAGAAGAGAACAAGAGTTGACCAAGTGAGGTCGACAGGAAAGAAGATGGAGAGGAGCCCGGCACAAGTAAGTGGAAGCAATGCCGGACTCAGCTGGGACCCCGTGGTCGCCAACCAACGCCCACAAGATGTGAGCCCCTGGGGGGTCAATAAATTCAGTCTCAAGAGCAGAGAAATTACTGGTATTAAAGAAAGTACAGGCTATACTTTACTTTAAATTAGCAACGGGGAAATGCGCCAGAATTTATTGAAGGTCATTACTCAAGAACTGATCGGGAGATGAACCAAGAGCCCAGAAAATAAATGAGTGGATACAAATTTTTTATTTATTATAAATTTGAGTAATATGGAAAAAACTGTATGTAAATGAATAAAATACTATAGATCTTATGCATTTATAAAAAGCAAGGAAGTAGGAATGATTTAAAGATGGACATATATTCCATTATACGAAAGTAGGAGGTTCACTTTACGAGAAAGATCACGCCACTTGAAGCGAGAGTTACGTCATGAGAGAGGCGAAGGTCGAACTGCGGACGGAAGTCAGGAGAGGTGGTAGAAGTTACGTCACACCACGGGAGGAGAGGAAGTGAGACGAGAATTTGAGGAATGCGGAGAGCAGGACGAGAGAGTTCTTTCCAATTGAGATTTGAACGAGGGAAGACCTCGAGCATAACCGAGTATATTTATAATAGTGCTTCATTTCACAAAGGTTGGAAGTAAGGAAGAGTGAAATTTCAGTAACTTGGGAGCAAGATACAACATATAGCAGTGCTTATGCAAAGAGTTCGACATAGCTAGAAACATTTTCGACAAGAAGCTACTCAATATTTCTACGTATAAAAGCTTATTTCAACATCGTATTGAAAATGCTAGTTACCAGGCAGCAACGGGGAGGTCTCAAGTATATTGTCAAGAATATGAATTTTGACATGTGCTAAGTTAAGCATGGGGAAGTTGAAGACTACAAGAATGTCAGTTGAATTCCAGATTCACTAGCATGAAAGACGCTACAAATATCTACGCAAAGCGCAACATCACCGAGCAAAACTCATACTTTTCTACGATAGTTTTAACACATCCTGAGACACGAAAAAGCTTGTATAAACGACAGTATTACACCGTGATGTCTATTCTGAAGAAAACCGATGTCTATTCTGAAGAAACCATGATGTCTATTCTGAAAAGATGGAGAATCGAAGCCGGCCTACTTGGAGCGAAGGAGAGACGGGAGTTGGCAGAGCTGTCCTCGGCGAGGTCAGTCACCGCGAGCCCAGCTGGTGTTGTCACAGAACCGGTCTTCATAGCTGTGGACATTGCTATGAACACGTCAAGTTTGGTCTGGAAGGAGCGATGCAAGTATTTTCAGCAGTTCAGAAGTCAACACAAGGTAGTGAGAAAATTGTCTTTTATAATGTAGAATGGTAGTTTAGCTTTGTGATTATCCAATTGACCAACCGCATAATTCAACCGCATATTTTCAACCACATATTTTCAACAGCGTTTTTCTTAACTGCATTATTTGAAACGTGTAATTTTGTCAAAGTAATTACATTTGTATAGATCTTGTTATTGTGATTTTCATATTTTTCTACGCAATTATTTGCCGTATTTCTTGGAAAATTTCAGTCACTTGGACGAAATTTTGGCATGATGATGATGCTATTAACACTAAGGTTATAGTAAAGTAAAATCGTGTAAATATTTTCATACTTGCGTTAGATTTAATTTAATTAAATCTGTTTTATCGCAGCGATGGAATATAAAGGAATTGAGAGGAATATTGAAAGAAATTGTTCAGTGTAAATTAGAACCAATTGTATTAAATGAAATTCAGAGCGTTAAAAAAGGGATATAAAGGAATTATTGAAAGGAATTGCATTAAAGAGATTTAGAGCGTTAAAATTGAAAAGGAATGTAGAGTAAACTATTTAAAAGGAATAGAACGTTAAACGAAGTAAAGAAGGAGTAAGATTGTAAATGAAGTAAAATGAAATGTATTGGAGCGAATTTAAGTACAGTATACTTAAGAAGTAACGTCACGAAGTGTAAAGAATATTTCGACAACTCATGATGTTGATTCGAGTGTCAGAAATTTATTATGAACGAATGTATTACGAAAAACTTAAACACATATGTCTAATGAGATTTAGAGCGTTAAAAACATAAATGGATTTGTTAAACAAATATTAATAGAATGAAGTCAAACTTATATCTTTTGTTAAGAATATGAATATTTACTGATATTTCTTGAAAAGTTGTAATAAAATGTAAAGCTGAATTTAAACACGTGAAGAGGAAAGTTAACGAAGTTAAATCACAGGGTGATTAGAAAGGTGAAAGTACAGAGATGTATTACAGAAATGAAATTACGAGCACGAGGCGATGTTGTATCAATTATAGAGGAGAAATGTTAAGTAAAGGAAGTATATGTATTGAAGTAGAAGTTTATAGTTGAATTACCGTGCAGATTAAGGAGTTATGAACGTAAAGGAGTTACGTAAGTTTACGAAGGGACGCAGGGGAGTCTCTTAAGTTTTTCGAGTATTGAATGTAATAATTGTGAAGTTATGAGAGTGTAGTAAAGGAAGATTCTGTACAGGGTGTTTAAGAGAGAAAGTAATCGTTGTATAATTATGGAGAAGTGTGGAACGAAGGTTAATGCCGTGCACTTACAGTATTCACGTTTTTCAGAAGATTGTTAACTCAGTAAAGAATTTCAGCACTTATATCAGAATTTCATGATATATAGATAAAGGTAAAAAGGAACAGTGCTTAACTTGAATGTTTGTCACTTATGTTCAATTGATTATGACGAGTATTTATTACTTTCAACACGATAGTTGCGGTGTATGTTTGTTTGAATTTGAATTTGATATTTAAGAGAAATGAAGTGATGAAAGACTTAAGGGAGGAAGAAAATTTAATCTTCGACGTTATGGAGTGTGAAATTTGAATTTCATAAAAGGATGTATATATGCACATAGTTCATACATCATTTGAGTAGATATGGAACTACGGTTCATAGTTGAAGCGGACCTGTATAAAATAGGGCAATATTTAATGTCACGCCGTTTCACATTTCCTTACGATAGTAATGCCACGTGCAAATTTATCTTTGCAATTATTTTTGTTGAAGTGTCAGGGAGACACAGTATTAAGGGAGGAAGTCAGTTGTTATTTGTTTTATTAGCTTAATAAACGGCTAGTGCTTTTTAGCAACTTAGTCAATTTTATCTAAACTGATTCCGTTTTCATTGTCGTCATCGTCGAAAATAGTACTACGAGGTATAGATACAGGCGCTCACTATAGATTAGACCTTATCACCCCTCGAGATTGGAGTTTCTCGGTTGTTCTAAATGTAAATAATAGTAGAAATTTGTACCTTGTCTAGTAGTACTATTTTCTTTACGAATAATATCTATCCTGTATGTTCCTGGAATTCCCAATTTTACTTAGTAGGCATGATAAGCTTGTGAGCTGGGTAACTTACATGTCTGCAATCCTTTTTCGGGCATTGGATATAAGTACTGATGGGTTTCTTCGGGCGCAGTACGATACTGTTATCTGGCGGAGGATGCTGCGGGCTAGTTGTCTCTGTTAGAGAGGTGGTAGTTAGTGGGCTGTTGTGTATTCTTGGAATACACGTTATGATAGAATATATTTTTAATGCTCTTTTCTTGTTCATTCCTTCCCTTTTATCAAACACCAACAGTAATCTTCTAGTTTCTCTTTGGTGGTCATGTCTCTTATGTTCTTTGTGAGTTTGTTCTAGATATATATCTTCCATGACTCACCTAGCGTCATCTAGCAGCGAATCTGTGAAGTTCCTCAATTCTTCCCTGTACAAGAGGACTTCCTTTTCCATCTCGCCACCAGATCTCGTCACCATCGCCAGCTATCATCTCTGTGATCAAGAGAACTTTGTCTACTTTTTCACTCACCATGCCGCGCTAGTATCGTCTTCTATCAACTCTTTGAAGACCAATTCCTCAAGAGAATTTAATTTTCTTATGTTGGTTATGCTTATATGTATTCCTTTTGTCTCTTACCCCCACTCTTTTCCCCTTCCTGGTCTCTCGGCGCTTCGCTGAGTGGGTCTCACTTGTACGTCGACCGTCGACTCAGTCAAGGCTCAACTAGATCCAGCCTCCTGAACTAAAGAGGCATTCTTTAGATTCCACGCCATGTTGGAACTTTAATCGTCAAAGGGAACTTCACCTTCGACATGCAACAAAGATAAGTACAAACTTCAGGTTTTAACCTCATCTTCATCAATTTTATTATCTACATGCTTTTAACTATCATTTTATAGGCAGTGTGAGATTACTATATTTTGGGGAAATATCATCCTTCGCGGGATTTACCATGTTGGGCTTTTGTCTGTCTAAGCCAACCTTAATAGAAAGTAGCTTTTCTTAAGCTAATTAAATGAGAAATCTTCTCACACCGTGGGATATTATTGAATACCCGCTGTCTATAAAATTATTAAGCTCGTTCCACCGCTGGAATAACTTTGGCCCCATTCTTCAGTCAAGATTGCTCTGGAACCTTCCAGATTCTACCAGTCACGCCGTCATGTATTTTCCACTCACATGTGTGAATACTTTCTTAAACTAAAGGATCTTCCTTATTATTTAACGCTCAATAGCTAACTTTTCTTCCTCCGTTTGGATTTTCTCTGGTGTACTTAATGACAATCTATAACTTTCTCCAGCAATAGACTCTCGCCTACCTAGTGCAACCAGTTTTTTTTCACAATTGCAATAACTTTCTTTGCCATAAACTTTTGAGTTACTACAGTGAATCTTTCATCCATTCAACAGACCATAGTGAAAACTAGTGCTTGTTCAACATTTCTACCGCGTCGCGATCGTCCGATTACTATAAACAAGGCCATGAACATTTATCCTCAATCCCAATGGATCTTTCCTAAACCCTTTACTAACAAACCATAATAATAAAGTTGTTACTTTAGGTCTTTTTCAATGAGGTGTCACTCTATAGAAGTGCCCTCCCCTTTTTCTTATACATAACATTAATTAACTTCTGCATAAATACGTGTCTAGTACACGTTTTCAACTTACATTGTTTCTCCCTTCTAATTAGGGAATGCAATTCTTTCAGCTCATGAGTGAGTTGTTTTTAGGTCTCACGAAAGGGAAACTTGCCCCATTTGTCTCGTGATTCCTACTTAAACATAGGAAGTCTAGAACCTTCCTTTTGACTTTCTCTTCAGGTTTCACAGTGTGACCTGTCCTATTTTGTATAACTATTATAAAAGTAATTCAGCGTAAATATAAGAAGTTATAGGAACTTCTCTTTCATTCTACCTGCTTTCTTTTTTGTTATTTTCGAAGTTGTACCTTTTTCTAAGATAGGTACTTGGAAATTTCTGAAAGTACACACCTTGTACTCGATTTAATGTCTAAACTTTAATCACTTCATTTGTCTTTTTAAATCTTACAAAGATTTTAGTACATATAAAGGTTTGAAACCTAAAACATTGTTAATTGCCTGGAGCAAACGTCAAATGTTTTCTGAGGTCTGTGACCCCAAAATTGTTAACCAAATTGAAAATATATATTTGTTAAAGTTATCAACTTCTTTTGAATTGTTAAATAAATTAAGCGTTTCTTTTCGCTTTTTCACTTTTCTAGTACAACAGTTAGGCAAGATCCTGTCTTCCTTGGCTCTTCCTACTCAATGCCATTAAATCTATTGATAGGGCTTTCACCACTCGTTGCATTTGAGCAAGAACTCTTAGTGGATATCTCGTCAAAGTTTCTCTTAGCTTTAATAGCTAATTCTAACTGGCCAGTAAGGCAAGTACAGCTCGCTACGCCAGCTTCCTGCTTGTGGAGATCCTCTCCAAAATCTTATCGTTGGTTTTCTAAAAGATAAGTTTTTCTCTTTGCCTAAACTTTTAGTCGGCTCTTTGCTGGGTAAAAGCTTACCCATTTCCAAATGCAACTATTGGTTCATTTACCAAATGTATTCCCAAAGGAATAATTCTTTTTATCACTATCCTTCTTGGAAGCATTTGGTCGCTTTCAAGAACTCTACAACTTCGAAAACTGGAAATATCAAAACTGATTCAAATTATTGGCATTCCTCGAATCATTGGTTCAAAAACGAACTCCTTTGAACAGACATACAATAGGTCTGTTATTCACTGTCTTGCCAGACCATCACCCTTCCCCATAGTAGGCATATGTATGCTTGAGAGGGAATACACTAAAGCCATTCTCTTGCAAACCACCCAAGTCCTAGCTGCGTTTCCCGTCAGCTTCGACCAGGTCCTTACCCACTTTAGGTATCAAAGAGCGGATTTGCAGTGGAAACTGCCTGTGAGTGCATTTAAAGTTAAATTTATAACTTTTGTGGGACTCTCCTCCTATTTCTCCATCCTTTTTCTCCAGTCCGAAACCCACCTCCTTTTCTTTATCATCTTCCCTTGGTGGTTAGGTTATTCCTCAGCCAATAATCTACCCAGGCTGGTTTGTGAGGGTTTAGTTTTACGTTTGATTGTGGGAGGACGTATTTTCTTGGTCTGAGTGCTTTTGTTTCGTTTGGGTGTTGGCTCTGTTTCTGTTTGAGTGTCGTTTCTTTCCTGTGGAAGTGTGGTAATGAGTGAGAATGTTGGAATGATAGGATGGCTTCGAAGTGCATCTGTGACAGTGTTTAAGTGAACGTTTTTGGTTGGAGTGACCGCAATAAAGTGGTTTCGTGTCTCTTCTATGGTTGTGATGAATTTCGCTATTGGTGTGAGCACGTCAATTATGGCTTCTCTGACTGAGTACCTAACTTCGGGTGATTTGGGAGATCGAATGACGATTAACGTGCTCTTCGGAGTGTACAGCCCCGGGGGGCAGTACCCCCTGAGACCCACCCCCCATCTTTTACCAAAACCACCCCAACTGGCAACACCATAAGACCAGAACATTATCCATACACAGCAAGAGGCGGCCACCCAGCTTGGGAGGTTAGCCAACTACTTGCAAAACATACATAAACATCTACATCAACAACTATCTGGGGCAGCTACAGTGACGTAATGCTCACCACGCAGCACCTGAAAGTATAAGAATGGAGTCCTAACTAGGAGCCATTATATGTTCTACTCTGTGCGTCGCCAGCGGCCCTAGCCGACGTCTGTTCCAGTTTCATCATCAGGTGAGATTCAGTAGTGCGCAGACTCCTTTATTTTGTGAACACCTACTCCTAATTTGTACACACCAATTGTATACTTGTCTACATTCCCCAAGAGGGACTTACCAATTTACACCTACTGACCAATAAACACATGGTCAGTAAACTACACTTGCATTTACTAATTACACTCCTCTTCACGTCCTAATACCCCGCCTGACCTTCGTCACGATTGTCCGTGACCGTAGTAGCCAGTAATTGCTTGGTTAGACTCCATTGTGCTTCCAGCACGCGACTCGACTGCCTAGCGTCGAGCCGCTGACATAGCACGTTTATTGTTCCGCCCAGCTGGCAGGCCAGTATAGTAGCCTGTATTTAGAGGTCCATCCCCTAACAAACACTTACATCTTTGCAGGAACATCCCCTGGAGATTAAACACTAAACAACACACCACACTAGTAAGCTCTCCCAGCTACGGGAAGCTACTCTCATTTAGGAACAACCTTCCAAATTAGCACAGTAACACAAAGCGTGTTTTATCCCAAACTACCCCCCAACCAAGGAATAAAAACATATTTGGTGGAGGCGCTCCTACCACGCACAATAAGGGTAGGACTCATACAACGAGCCCTCGTGGTAGAACGAGCCGTACCACAAGCAGCCAAGCGAGACTAATTTTTTTTAAATCCTACATTACGTCCCACACTTTTTCTTTATTACACGGGGATTTGTATTATTACACCCACCCCCACCCTCCCCATAGTGCAAGATCGGTGGAAATTAAATGACCACGTTTAGAACCACACTAAGGGACTTTGCGCACCTATTTGTCGGCTAGCACAACTCCACTCCTGCCGAAGTTAAAAATTAAGAACAGCGACTTGATAGATGATCACACTGCAATACAACTCATTAGGGAACTCGAATTAAAGGCAGCAGAGATCCGCGCTCAACACCCTGCAGCGGCAGCACAAGTCACACATTTTACACGATCCCAGGCCAGTGCGCACGGACAAGAATCGCCAATATCTAGCGATAGTGAAGCAGATTGCTTGCCAACACTCCACCCCCTATTGCTGCAGCAACTGCAAATCACAGAGCAGAAGACTGATAATCTGCTCGAGCGCATCACACAGTTACTAGACACAGACACTGTGGGTAGATTATTGGCTGAGGAATAACCTAACCACCAAGGGAAGATGATTAAGAAAAGGAGGTAGGTTTCGGACTGGAGAAAAAGGATAGGAAAATAGGAGGAGAGTCCCACAAAAGTTATAAATTTAACTTTAAATGCACTTAGAGGCGGTTGCCACTGAAAATCCGTTCTCTGATACCTAAAGTGGGTAAGGACTTGGTCAAAGCTGACGGGAAACGCAGCTAGAACTTGGGCGGTTTGCAAGAGAGTGGCTTTAGTGTATTCCCTCTCAAGCATGCATATGCCTACTATGGGGAAGGGTGATGGTCTGGCAAGACAGAGAGTAACAGATTTATTGTATGTCTGTTCAAAGAAATTCGTTTTTGCAAAGTAATTCGAAGTATGCCAATAATTTGAATCAGGTTTGGTATTTCCAGTTTTCGAAGTTATAGAGTTCCTGAAAAAGCGACCAAGTGCTTCCAAGAAGGATAGTGATAAAAAATTATACCTTGGGGAGTAATTTTGGTAAGTGGACCAATGGTTGCATTTGGAAATGGCTAAGCTTTTACTCAGCAAGGAGCCGGCTAAAAGTTTAGACAAAGAGAAACACTTATCTTTTGGAAAACCAACCATAAGTTTTCGGAGAGGATCTCCACAAGCAGGTAGCTGGCGTAGCGAGCTTTACTTGCCTTACTGGCCAGTTAGAATTAGCTATTAAAGCTAAGAGAAACTTTGACGAGATATCCACTAAGAGTTCTTGCTCAAATGCAACTAGTGGTGAAAGCCCTATCAATAGATTTAATGGCATTGAGTAGGGAGAGCCAAGGAAGACAGGATCTTGCCTAACCTTTGTATTTGCGAAATGATAAATCCAAAAACAAATATTTAATTTATTTAACAAGGCAAAAGAAGTTGATAACTTTAACAAATATATATTTTCAATTTGGTTAACAATTTTGGGGTCTCAGACCTCAGAAAGCATTAAACGTTTGCGCCATTGCAGTTAACAATTTATGAGGTTTCAAACCTTATATATGTTCTAAAATCTTTGTAAGATTTAAAAAAAGACAAATGAAGTGATTAAAGTTTAAACATTAAATTGAGTACAAGGAGTGTACTTTAAGAAATTCCTGAGAGAATATTCTAGAGAGAGTGACAACTTCGAAAATAACAATAAGAAAAACATGAAGAATGAGATAGAAGTTCCTATAACTTCTTATATTTAAGCTGAATTACTGTTGGCTATTATACAAATAAGGGCAGGTCACTTACTGTGAAACCTGAGGAGAAAATCAAAAGGAAGGTTCTCGACCTCCTATGTTTAAGTAGGAATCACGAGCCAAATGGGGCAGTTTCCCTTTCGTGAGACCTAGAAATAACTCACTCAAGAGTTGAAAGATTTGTTTTCCCTGATTATAAGGTAGAAACAATGTAAGCTTGAACCGTGTATAAAACACGTAGTTATGCAGAAATTAATTAATGAGATATAAGCAAAGGTGGGAGGGCACGTCTTTAGAGTGACACCTCATTGCGATTGACCTTAAAGTAAATTTTATTAACATTGTTTGTTAGTAGAAGGTTTAGGAAAGATCAATTGGGATTGAGGATAAATGTTCATGGCCTTATTTAATGTAAACGGACGATCGCGACGCGGTAGAAAATTTGAACAAGCACTAGTTATCACTATAGTCTGTTGAATAGATGAAAAGTTCACTGTAGTAACACGAAAGTTTATGGCAAAGAAAGTTATTGCAATGATGAAAAATAACTGGTTGCACTAGGTAGGCGAGAGTCTATTTCTTGAGAAAGTTGTGAATTACAATTAAATGCGCCATAGAACATTCCAACGGTGGAAGAAATTCGCTATTGAGCTTTAATTCAGAAGGAAGATTCTTCAATTTTAAATAGTATTCTCACAAGTGAGTGAAAAATACATGACGGCAAGACTTGTAGATAAAGTACAGGATCTGGAAGGTTCCAGAACGATCTTAATAGAAGAATGGGGCCAAAGTTAATCCAGCGGAGGAACTAGCTTGGTAATTTATAGACAGCGGGTATTAGATAATATCCCACGTGGTGAGAAGGTTTCTCATTTAAATAGCTTAAGAAAAGCTACTTTCTAGTAAGGTTGGCTTAGACAGACAAAAGCCCAACATAGCAAATCCCTCGAAGATGATTACCGCCCCAAATAAGTAATCTCACGCTGTCTATAAAATAATCAATAAAAGCATGTTGATAATAAAATAGATGAAGATGAGGTTAAAACCTTAAGTCTGTACTTATCTTGGTTGCATGTCGAAGGTGAAGTTCCCTTTGACGGATACTTAATGTGCCAACACGGCGTAGAATGTAGAGAGTGTCTCTTGGTTTGAGGAGACTGACTCTAGTTGAGCCTTGACTGACCGAGTCAACTGCCGACTTACAAGTGAGACCCACTCGGCGAAGCGCGGAGGGTCCAAGGAAGGGAAAGAGTGGGGGTAGGAGACAAAAGGAGAACATATAA
The DNA here is from genome assembly GCA_946902985.2 of Meconema thalassinum. Classification (NCBI taxonomy): domain Eukaryota; kingdom Metazoa; phylum Arthropoda; class Insecta; order Orthoptera; family Tettigoniidae; genus Meconema; species Meconema thalassinum. The sequence continues at coordinate 487,725,931 of OX336392.1, read as the reverse complement.
GCATGACCAACATTGTAAACTTAAATTCTCTTCAGGAAATGGTCTTCAAAGAGTTGATAGCAGGCGATACTAGCACAGCATGGTGAGTGAAAAAGTAGACGAAGCTCTCTTGATCACGGAGATAATAGCTGGCGATGGCAACGAGATCTGATGGCCAGATGGTGATGATGATGATGATAATTGTTGTTTTAAGGGGCCTAACATCTAGGTTATCGGCCCCTGATGGTTTGGGTGATCGTGAAGATGAAAATGAAAAGTGAACTTAAAACTAAAACTAACTAAGAACCTACATACTAGAAGAAGAAATGGAAAACAAAAGGAGAATAAGGCAAATAAAGGATAGGAGAAAAAGAAATGCCCTCAACCCTTGAAGAATGCGGATTGAGGGACTTGGAAGGAAGGAGAGCCATGAAAGGCAGATAGGAAAGTGACAGAGGAGAGGGTCCGCTCCGAAGGTAGGGGACAAAAGGGGAAAACGGACCCAGCTCGGGAATCCCTCGGGGTCGCCAACTCCCGAACTCGCCAGCCGTGAGCCCCTGAGGGTGTAGCATTATCTAGGGAGCACCAGAAGTGGTGGGGCTACATACACCCTGCCTCCTTAAGGGCCTAGAGCACAAGGCAGGAGGTAAAAGGAAGAGAAAAAGAAGGCTGAACCCTCGCAGAAGGAGGGTATCAGAAAAGATGAGGCAAGGGCCAATTAAGGCGGGAAAGGAAGAGACTCCCTAGGCCTCGGATACCCTAATACCGTCGGGGTCAGAAGAGAACAAGAGTTGACCAAGTGAGGTCGACAGGAAAGAAGACGGAGAGGAGCCCGGCACAAGTAAGTGGAAGCAATGCCGGACTCAGCTGGGGCCCCGTGGTCGCCAACCCACGCCCACAAGATGTGAGCCCCTGGGGGGTGATGGCCAGATGGAAAAGTAAGTCCTCTTGCACCAGGAAGAATTGAGGAGCTTCTTAGATTCGCTGCTAGATGACGCTAGGTGGGTCATGGAAGATATATATCTAGAACAGACTCACAATGACATAAGAGACATGACCATCAAAGAGAAAATAGAAGATCACTGTTGGTGTTTGATAAAGAGGAAGGAATGAACAAGCAAAGAGCATTAAACTTTATATTCTCTCTTACCGTGTATTCCAAGAATACACCACTCATACCAGATGATGAGGACCTGTATGACCAAATTCGACAGAGGTCACAGGGACCTAAAGAAAGCGCACAGTCGTACGTAAACGCAAAATTGCTGATGTGCGACAAATATAACGCAGCTATGACAAATAAGCAGAAAGTTAAGCTGCCAATGCAGGGCCTTAGACCATCCATCGTGGACAAGTTATGCATCATGAATAACCCCACGGTCCAACACATGCTGAATAACATTAAAACAATAGAGGCAGGAAAAAAGATCACGGAAAAAGCTACGGAGAAAGCCGTGAATCAGCACTTTCATCCACAAAAGGAAGACACTAGTCAGAAGATGGATGAATTAGTGGACAGGATGGAAAACTTAACGATAGCTGCCATCCAAGCAGACGGCAGACCGCCTAGGGGTGAACACACAGACACGGAAGAGCGCTATTATCCTGAAAGGGACAGGGGGTACACGGAGAGGAGACACTACGGGAGGGAGGAAATATACTACCCTCCACAGCGGCCAACAACACCACATACACAGGACAGGCCACACTACCCTCCGCGGTACTCACCGGTATCATACGCGGACGTAGAGCCGACATACCCCTCACGGCGACCACCATCCCCGTACACACCGGAGTACTACCCTGAAGAGTATGAACACAGCATCCCCCGGCGAAGCAGCCCCACCAAGCAGACAGGGCTATGCAGCCCCACAATACAGGACAAACGGGGAGTATCGGGAAAACCCGCCCCCAAGCAGGCAAGGCTATGCAGCCCCGCAATATAGGGGAAATGGGGACTATCGGGAGAACCCGCCCCCACGCAGGCAACGCTATGCACCCCCGCAATATAGGGGAAATGGGGACTATCGGGGAAACCCACCCCCGATCAGGCAAGAGTATGCATCCCCACAACACAGGGGAAACGGGGAGTACCGGGAGAACCCACCCCCAGGCAGACAGGGATATGCACCCTCCCAGTACAGGGAAAAGGGGAATCGCCGGGAAAACCCGCTCCCGCAGCACCAGACATACACCCCACCCTGGCGGAGACAAGAAAACGGACCACCGGGCAATAACTACCGGACAAAAAAACCACAAAAAGACGGGAAACCAGAGACACATACCCAAAGGGTCCGGAACACTATCCCCTCCCCGAAGAACACCCGAGGGTGTTCAGGGATGAGGTACCCCGCAGGGCAGACAGGGGGGCAATACTTCCCACACCTAGCTACCCACCGCAAGCGGGGAGTTGGCGCAGCCACCCCGAGGGGGGGCGTACATACAGTACAGGGAGACGAACGCCCACGTTTCCAAAAAACGCTTAGACGGGGAGGTTCGGCCAGCTGATAAAGCGGCTGAGGTTCCTCCCCTAACACAACACCAGAGAGGTCCTTCACCTACACAGACTCGTAAGAGCAAGGGGAAAAAGCAGCCAACTGAAGCCAAGGCTGACGATCCGCCCCTGGTCCGTTTCCAAACACACCCCGTACAAGGAGACGGCAACTGTCTCTTCAGGGCCATTAGCTTCCTAGTCCGGAATACCGAGGATCATCACAGGGACTACAGACAGAAAACGGTCCAACATATCCTGGCCAACTAGAAAGAGTACCGGGATTTTGTATCGGACGAGCGGGAAAACCCATTCCAGACCGGGGCGGACTACCGAAAATACATGGGTAGGGACGGTACCTATGCCGGCGCCGTAGAGGTGACCGCTCTCGGCAAGGTACTAAAAACGAACATACACGTGTACACTGACGTGCACTCACCCCCGCTATTCTCGACCGCGGGATTTGACAGGGACCTACACATACTATTTACAGGGAACCCTAGGGCGGGACACTATACGCCCCTCACAATCACGCGCGAACAGACCAAAAGCAAACCCACACCCTCCAAACAGGAAACCATACCCCCTACACCACAACACGGGGCGGGAAGTGACCCCACACAGGCGCAGGGCGCGAGCTCACTCGGCATAGGGAAGCCAGCAACAGGAGTCGAACTCGCGACCGCCTGGAGCAAAAAACGGGGTAACACGTGCAAACGTAGAGTCACATTTGCAGACACACCTTCCCAGGAGGGAGAAAGGAACAACACACCTACACAAAAACTGGGAACTGTCAATTCATTAAACGTTCGCCAGAATCCCTGTATTTTCACAGCGGGGGCAGTAAAGAGAGCAGGCAGTGTACTGAATGGACACATTTCGCTGACCGAGGCAAAGAACTCGAGCCAGGAAGGAAACCGAGAGGCCAAGCGTGCCAAGTACAATAAGCGGCCAGCTCCATGCCTTCCCAGCACAGATGTTACGCCAGTAGCAACAACAACAACATACACCCTATACAACACATCTTTGCAGGGCAAAGGACTCCAGGTATCGGCACTGACGGTACACGCCAGCATAAATGGCCACAGGGTGCAAGCCCTAATTGACACTGGGGCAGCGGTAAGTTGTGTAAACAGAAAACACGTTACCGAAGGGCAAATACACGGTGTCACGGGTGACATCCGGCTGGTAGCGGCCAATGCTCAGACGCTAGAAAACACGGGGGTGGCAAACATACACCTCAGGCTAGACCATTTTGCCACAACACACCCCATGTTCGTTATAGAACATCTTTCTGCGTCAGCCATAATTGGCATGGATTTCCTCGCCAAGTATGAAGCTAGCATAAATTTTGCTAGCGGTAAGATGCTTTTAAAGCATGACCAGAGGCTCACCACACATCCCATGATATACACCAGAAACACAGATGGGATTCGAGCGGAGAGAGAAATTCACGAGCACCAGGCCTCTACATTGTGGGTAGATTATTGGCTGAGGAATAACCTAACCACCAAGGGAAGATGATAAAGAAAAGGAGGTGGGTTTCGGACTGGAGAGAAAGGATAGAGATGATGATGATGATAATTGTTGTTTTAAGGGGCCTAACATCTAGGCTATCGGTCCCTGATGGTTTGGGTGATCGTGAAGATGAAATATGAAATGCCAACCCACGCCCACAAGATGTGAGCCCCAGGGGGTTAATATACCCCAGTTAAACGGGAATAAACTTTAATGTATGACTTTTATATAAACAAATACATAAAAGTTTATTTTATCCAATTCTATTTTGTTGACTTTAAACATTTTTAATTGAATTGACTCGAGACCTACTAATATTGGTCGGTGGTCATTGTCATATAACGGTTATTTGCCCCCTTGGGGGGGGGGGGGGCAAGTAACTGCTGTAGAATACGGGCCACACGTTGTATCTTCCTTGCTTGCGTACAGGTGATAGCGATAGTGAAGTTTCTCCCGCACATACCTCTTGTGCCCGTGAATCTCGAAGTGGTCGCGACACCGTTTGTATTCTTCACCTCTTGCCCCAGTATCGTCCTGGTTTTAAAAACGATAGCCTGAGGTGAACGTACTGCGGTCGGGTTCCCTGTTGTTGTTTGGCCGGCCTACGGGCCTTTGGCCCGTTAGAAATGGAGGGGAAACGGAGAAATAGTAGTGATGATGATGATGATAATTGTTGTTTTAAGGGGCCTAACATCTAGGTTATCGGCCCTTAATGATCTGGGTGATAGCGAAAATGATAATGAAACGGAAACCAGAACGAAAATTAAGTGAGACGGAAAATACTTACAAAAAGGAACTCAGATTGAAACAACTCACAAAATGTTCTTACAAAAGGGAATTTAGAACGAAAAGATTCACAAAAGGAATAGATTGAAAAATACCCACAAAATGCCATCTTTCCAACGACAAAAACAACTCTGTAAAAAACACAACAGAACTGGTAACAGCATTGAACACCCTACAAATCAAACCTAGCTTCAGGCTAGTATCCTTCGATGTAACTAACATGTACACCAATATTCCGATTATTGAAGCAATCAACACTATCGAAAACAACTTAAAATCCAACAATTCGGTAAAAGAAACCGATGAGATTGTGAGATTATTGAGGGTCGTTCTCACCCAAAACGTGTTTCAATTCGACAATAAAATATACACACAGAGAGAAGGCCTAGCAATGGGGTCGCCACTAAGTGGGTTAATCGCTGACATCTTCATCAATGCACTAGAAAACGCATTTCTTAGAAAAGACTTCAACAAAGGGAATAGTAATATGGAAAAGATACGTAGATGATGTAATTTGCATCTACGATACTGAACTAACAAGCGAAGTAACAATTCTCCAATCCATTAATAGCCTACACCACTCTATCAAATTCACTAAGGAATCCGAAATAGACCGAAAAATAAATTATCTCGATATAACTATTGAACGTAAAGACAACGACCTTTCATATTCCATATTTCGGAAAGCAACACAAACCTCGCATGCAATCGACAATCAGTCTAATCACCCCAGTACGCACAAACTAGCAGGTTTCAATTCAATGGTTCACAGGACTTTAAACATACCCATGTCTAAAGACAACTATAATAAGGAAATAAGAACTATTAAGCAAATAGCAAAGGAAAACAACTTCCCGCCAAGCAAAATAAACCAAATTATAGCCAAGCATAAAAATAAAGATAAAACGATTCCCAAACCGGACAGTAATGAGAAAAAATTTGTGTGTTTCAACTATGTGAATGCGAATACATATAAAATCACTAACCTATTCAAAAAGCAAGGCATAAAGATAGCTTTCACGACGAAAAACACAACCGCTAGGCACCTCCAAAATAGTAATCTAAATAAACGTGACCCGTATTCAAGGTCAGGGGTATATTCTATAACGTGCCAAGACACCGGTTGTCAAGCTAATTACATCGGGCAGAGTGGAAGACGAGTAGACACCCGTTATAATGAACATAGGAATGCGATAAGATACGGAACACATTCAGCCGTGTGCGAACATATGTGTGACGCGGGGCACAGCTTTACCAACATAGAGTCGGACCTTAAAATAATCCATCACGAATCGAAAGGCAGAGCTCTTGACATAAAGGAAGCAATCGAGATACACCTAGCCAAACGAAACAATCCCAACAATCTAAACGAACACACGTTCATGGAGAGCTCACCCCTCTTCACGCTACTAAAAAACACACCCTGTCGGAAACAAGACACAATTTAGCGACACAGCCAAGCTAGATAAAAAAGGGGGGAAATTAGGGGGTTTTTAATAGGTAAATGTTATCTGGATCAGGTGTACGATGTACTTTTCTTCTGCAACAAACCAAGGCCCATATTCGCGGCAGTATTAAAGGTGCCGGGACGTCCTCATAAGACCGTCAACGCTTAGTTCGAATGGGTAATGCTCCACGCGTGGCGAGGGCTAATCCACGGTCTTTAATAGTTGTAGACACACCTCATTCAATAACATACATCTTATCTAGGTTGGCAACACCTCACATAAACACATCGCTATCACTCCCCACAGCACGTAGGGGTAGGGGGGAGAAGGCAGGAAAAACCAGTCGTTAATATAACCACCGCAGTTGACCGCAAAGTAAGTTACAGTGAGCACGAAAACTGCGAGCAGCTGTAGTACGGAAGACAATCAGATAAGTAGTTAGCCTAAAATTTTATAGTTTAACTATAGTTTACAACCATATAATCTCTCTAAAGTACAAACTCCGGATAGCTATCACCATTTAGCATTTCACCTAACATATATACTGCATTTAGCATACACTGACAGTTGCAGTACCAATACTGCAACTAAATAATTGTACATATTGTAAATATTTTCACCTGTATTTCAAACATAGATTTTATAGCCTAAGTGTAATGGATCTGATGATGATCGCTTGACGATCGAAACTGGTCATCCTAGTGTTTTATTAATCTCATGTAATTTATTTCAGGATTAGGGCATAACCCATCTCTTTTGGGTACATTCGTGTTGACCGACTGAAAAGCACTAAACTCTTGTTTACTTAGGCAACACTGAAAATATGGCTTCAAACACCACAATGTACTTAAACATGTTTTGAACTTATATAACTCTCTGTTGATGTTGGGCTACTTCCCGGACAGGTGGAAGACGGCTTTAGTCGCCATGGTCCCCAAGCCTGAAAAGGATCCCAGCAATCCTTCGGACTACTTGACATTCTAAGCAAAATTTTTGAAAAATTGGCACACATGTAGATAATACTATTTCAGTTTAATTTTCAGGTGGCCATACATGACAGCATTGCCAAAATAATTTTAAGCCTTCTGATAAGTCTAATTTTTAAATGCATATTCCTTCTACACTATCAATTGGATTTCAACCAGATTTTTTATGTAATATGTGTACATAAACATATATGACTGAGTGTATTCTTAGGAGCCACCAGGGCTGCCAACTGTTAATAATTGCTCTCTATTTTGTATCCAAATATATCAGAAAGTATGCAAGCCGACTGCTTTAAACTATGCACACGTAAATTACCCGACATTTTACATTAATTTGGAGTAACTTATATACGTCAGTTCTACCAACATGATTCTAAGCCTGCTGATAGGACCAATTTTTAAATACATGTAACTTCTATACCAACAAATGGATTTCATCCAAAATTGACACAAAAATATATAATATTTCAGATTATTTCTGACCAGCACTCGCATGACATTGTTGCCAACATGCTTTTACGTGTACTAATAGATCCAATGTCTAAATCCATGTAACGTCCTTTGGACTTCAACCACATTTTGTATTCTGTACCTTAGGAGATGGAAGTAAGAATATATTCAGTCACCAGAGCTGCCAACTGTATTGCTCTATTAGGCTACATTATGCCTAGTATACCTTATTTCGAACTAATTAAGACATTTCGATATTACCCACTTAACTTCGTCATTATTCTAGATAGGTTCATATACTGTAGATTAATCTATGGCATGAATCATAATTTTAAGAAAAGTAGGCTCTTTAGTTCGTCACGGAACTTCTTGTTCCATCTGACTATGAGGGAAGCGGCTAACTGGTAGCATGCTGAACTTCTATGCCCAAGGTGCTGGTTCAAAGCCGGACAAAGTCGCCGGATTTTCTAAGAGCGCTAAAAATCCGTCAGCAAGCTTTCCTTCCGAGGGGAAGTTACAACGTTCGTTGCAAGTTGCTGGTTGCGGTGGCATCTAGCAGCCAAGTTCACAGCTAGATGTCGTTGACGTTATTATTTGGTACAAAATTAGGTACTATTACTTAAAATTGACCGTCTGCAGACCTTACCTGAATTACAGACTAATTCAGTCATCACAAATAACACCGTTTATCAGACAGATTCTACACACACCCAATGTACACGGGGTTACATGACCACCTTGTCGCAACCCCTAAACGGAGGAACCAACCAACATCTCTGCAGGAGATAAAATTTTGCGTGAAGAAGTAACAGACTGTTAGATAGTTACACATTAGTTCCAAACCTTGCATAAGGACAGTGTGATCACAAGTATAACAAGTAGTTCCGTGAAGAACTATACAGCCTATTTTCATATATCCTACTTATGTTAATTGCCACTATCAACATACACAATTTCAGTTAGATTGCTGTAATAGATTCGTAGATATTGAGAACCGACTAAATATTTCGGATGGTCGCCATGTTGGATTTTATATATGTAGGTCCTAGAGTTATGTACTGTTACATGGAGATTATTGTGAACGTGTAGTATTCAAACTTCAATCGCATAATTAGGACACAAGAAAAAACAAGGAGATTTTAAAATTTTTCACAGCTGCCATCTTGAGGTTATGGAAACAATTGAAATAAATTAGATGCCAGTGGATTATCATTCGTATAAGGATTTACTGTACCAAGTTTCACTGCACGCGGATGGTTAAATTGCGAGAAACGTCCATGTGAATATTTATAATTCGCGTCACCGCCATGTTGGATTTGTGATCACCAGGTTATTTAAAGTCCTAGCCCCTATGAACATTAAAAAATGCAGATTGATTGCTAAAATAGATTCGTAGATATTCAGTATCGTCTAAATATTTCGGATGGTCGCCATGTTGGATTGTTAAATGTATAGGCCATAGAGTCATGTACCATTAAAGGAAAATTATTGCGTAGGTTCATTATTCAAACTTTCACTTCGATCGCATGACTACATCACAATAAATAAAATCTTAATTTTAAAATTCGCACTGCCGCCATCTTGAGGTTATGTAAACAATTGAACTAAATTAGATACCAGTGGATTACAATGTGAATAAATACTTCCTGTGCCAGGTTTCAGTGCGCTTGGAACATTAAATCGCGAGAAAGGTCTATTTAAAATTTTCAAATTCGCTTGGCCGCCATGTTCGTTTTGTAGTTAACCGGTTTTTGAAAGTCTTATAGATGGACTTCCAGTAGTGCCCTTTATCCCCGTACAAAATTACAGGGTTTTACCGCTAATAGTTTCAGAGATATAGAATGCCGGTGAAATATTTCGCACATCCGCCATCTTGTGATTATGTAAACAATTGAACGAAGTTAGATGTCGGTGCATTACAATGTATATAAGCATATACTGTACCAAGTTTCATTGCGTTTGGTTGGTCAAATCGCGAGAAACGTCTATGTAAAAGTCGCAAATTCGCTTGGCCGCCATATTGGTTTTGTAGTTACCAGGTTTTCAAAAGTCACATAAGTGAACTTATAGTAGTTCCCTCTATCACCATAGAAAATGTCAGGGTAATATCGGTAATAGTTTCGGAGATATTGAATGCTGGTGAAATATTTCGCACAGCCGCCATGTTGGATTGGTGAGTCGTAACAAAATTTGAAGGACACGGTCGAGGTCGCCGGGAATAGTGCTATGAACTTTCCGAGTTTCATTGAAATCGCTCCAGCCGTTTAGATTTTATTAGGGGGGGACACACACACGAATCACACACCCACACACACACACGCACACACACACGGACAAAAGGTGATCTCATAAGCCTATTTTTTCAAAATTGAAAATAGGCTAAAAATTAACCCCAAATGACAAGAAGGTTACCATCCCCATAAGACAGTAAAATGTCAAAAGTATGCATAGAAAGACGAAAAAATGTTAACTAACCTCCAATTGTAAAATACTTTCTCGCAATAAATGAGGTCTGATCCTCCTACGAAAACCTGCATATTTTGCCTATTATAGCCTATCCCCTAGTTTGCCCGATAAAATCTACCTCCGGCTTCCGGCGTGCCGAGAGGAATTTTTTTTTTTTGGTATGATGTTCATTCATGACCCCTGCAAAACTGATTTACTTACACGCTGTCAACAAAGCGCATTGGACTAGACTGATTCAGTGAACACTACCGACTGATGGATCGGCTGCTCACTTCGGCGCGACGGGCAGACCGCTCGCTTAGCCAAGCTCCTCCCACCACGACCGAAACTACCATCCACCAAAGCTCTCGGAGCACTGGCTTAGAGGGCGGCCGGAGCGCTGAGTGGATGGCCCTGATCTAGATGAATTAGGCTTGACAATGCAACAAATTGAAAACTGGGAAGAGAAGAGGATCCTGAGAAACAAAGACGTGAGACCTAGTCTAAAGACTTCTACACGCAAACAATACACCATAACGGATGAAGAAAGGGGCCGCCAGGTCAGACAGAATGAAACAGTTCTGGGAGAAGGAGAAGAAGAAGCCAAATTTGTAACTAATATTCCTAAGACTTGACTGTATATAGATTGATTATAGTGCTCCAATCACTCCCTAGGGGTTGCATGACTTTGACGTGGTGGGAGTGCTTGCGTGATCTAATGATCCTTTGGGCTATGCCGGTGGTAGCATAGCTACTGGCAGGACCTTCCTTGCCTGACAGGCCAAGGGTGAAGATCCAGACTAAAAAGCAACCCAGAACCCTCAAGTCCTCAACAGCAACGAAGGCGGAGAAGATGATCTTCGGTACGGCGGAGCTGGCAGAAGAGGCAGCCCAGCTGACCAGGGTTAAGAGGTCAGGACCTCCACTGCCTTGTGAACAGAAGTGGGAACTTCAAAGTCTAAGGGAAGAAACCCTGACAGAAAATCAGTAGGCCTGGATACTTAGAAGGCAGCCCCTTCTCCAGGCTTTGGGTGCTGAAGGCCAATAACCTACAAACCCGAGATTACCCTTATTACAGAAACAGAAATGAATAGAAGCCGGATGGATAAAATGGATTGGACCTTCAGCATGAAATCAGACACAAGAATTGGAATTTGGAACGTACAAACAATGTGGCAGACAGGTATACTGGCCGAAGTATCTAGGGAGATGAAGCGCTACAGGTTGGACTTACTAGGTTTGAGTGAGATGAGATGGAATGGGTTTGGGGAGATAAGGACCCAGGAAGGGGACACGTTGTTGTACTCAGGATCAGAAGGAGAACATAGAGAGGGTGTTGTTTTACTGATCACACAAAAGACAAGGAGGAGCTTGATGGAGTGGTATCCAGTCTCAGAAAGGATAATAGTAGCCCGATTTGCATCAAAAGTTAGACCAATCACAGTGGTGCAGTGCTATGCAACAACAGAGACAGGAGAAGAAAGAAAAGAGCAATTTTACGGCCAGTTACATCGAACCTTGATTAAAGTGAAGAAAATGTATATAGTGGTCGTGATGGGAGACTTGAATGCGAAAGTTGGAAGTGATAATCAAGGAATAGAAAATATAATGGGGAGACATGGTATAGGTACTAGAAATGAGAATGGCGACAAACTTATTGAATTCTGTAGCAACCATAGTTTGGTGACAGGAGGTACAATCTTTCCTCATAACAACTGCCATAAAGTGACTTGGTTGTCCCCGAACCATATAACGGAGAACCAGATTGACCATTTCACTATAAGCAAGACATGGCGAACTTCCCTGTTGGACGTGAGGAACAAGAGAGGAGCAGATGTGGGAAGTGACCATCATTTAGTGATAGCTACGCTCCTATTGAAGATAGCAAATATTAGGCACATTCATCAAAAGGGGAGGATAAGGTACAACCTCGATAAATTAAAGAATAAGGAGGTGCAACAACATTTGTCACTAGAGTTGAGAAACCCATTTCAACAGCTGAGAGAGGAAGAAGAAGGAAAGGATATTGAACATAACTGGAAGAACATAGAGACTACCTATATCAATACATGTGAAAAAGTTTTAGGCAAGAGAAAGAGGAAGGGAGGAATGGGTTACTTCTGAGACATGGGAAACAGCGAACAGCAGGAAGGAATATAACAAAAGACTTAACAATGCAAGGACACAAGAATAGAAAGTACAAGCTAGAACAGATTTCAACCAACTTAACAAAATAGTGAAGAGGAGTTTTCGACTTGATAAAAGAGTATTAATCAATAATTTAGCAACACAAGCAGAGATGGCAGCACAAAACAACGATAGTAGGACCCTATATCACATAACCAAAAGATCAACAGGAAAGTTGGGGCAGATGACCTCGTAGTTCCACCCCTTAAAACAACAATATCTAACAGGAAAGTTCTCTAGTTTTGATAAACCTGTGAAAGCCAAAGATGGGAGATTACTGTCTACACAAAAGGAAGAACTAGAAAGATGGAGAGAACATTTTCTGGAGAAGAGCAGGAATATAGGGCTATAAGCACAGAACCACCGTCAAGAACAGAGATACAAATGGCTATAAACAACTAAAAAACAGTAAGGCGGCAGGTATGGACAACATTCCATCGGAAGCCTTGAAAGTAGATATGGACACTACAGTTGAGATTCAGCTCCCATTTTTTTGAGAAGCTCTGGGAAGAAGAGAAGATTCCTACAGACTGGAAGAAAGGACTATTGATCAAGCTTCCGAAGAAAGGAGATTTATTGGAATGTGATAACTGGAGAGTGATTACTCTCCTTTCAATCCCAAGTAAGGTACTCTCGCGAGTAATTCTAGAAAGGATAAAACAGAGAGTTAATTTAAAGCTGAGGAAAGTACAAGCAGGATTTAGAGAAGGCTTTTCTTGTACAGACCGGATCAATACGCTGCGCATAATTATAGAACAATCAACGGAACTGCAATCGTCACTGTACCTACTATTCGTTATTTCGAAAAGGCGTTTGATAGTATAATGAGAGAGAAGATTTGGCAAGCCATGAAAGAGTTTGGGATTCCAAAGAAAATTATAAAGATTACTCAAGAAATGTATGAGAATTACACCTGTCAAGTTTTACATCAGGGGATGTTGTCGGAGCCCATTCCAGTAAATACAGGAGTTAAACAAGGATGTTTGCTGACTCCAATACTGTTTCTCATGGTGCTGGATCTTATCAAAAAGAAAGCAATGAATTGCCAAAGAGGTATCCAGTGGGGACTAACAGACAGGTTGGAGGATCTGGAGTTCGCAGACGACCTGTGCTTGCTAGCCAGCAGTTACAAAGATATGGAAGCAAAGCTGAATGATTTAAGAACTGAAGCATCTGAGGTGGGATTGAAGATCAATGGAAGGAAAACCAAGGAGATGCACCATAATAATCGAAACAAGGTATCATTATTTCTCGGGAATCAAGAGATCGATCAAGTCAAAGAGTTTTGCTACCTGGGAAGTATGGTCACCACTGTGGGAGGTACTATGGAGGATATAGGAAATAGAATAAATAAGGCTAAAAGAGGCTGGATTTAGACAGCTCCTTAACCCGGTCCATGAGGCAATTATAATTGACTACATGGATAATTCTTGCCAGGCGCGTCCACGTCGCGGGGGTGGGCAACGGTACTGTAATATACCATGGAACTACAGTACCGGCTAAGTTCTGGTGAGGACCCAGTCCTATGGGGTATAATATAGGCCCCGTGCACAGGGTTACGTGCGAAGACCTCAACGGAATCTGCAGCGGAGAAGATGGACTTCGGAACGGTGGAGATTGCGGAAGAGGCAACCCAGTACTCAGGCAATAGTATGAGTACAGCATCAATCGGCAGCGTCTGTTTCCCAGGTTAGGGGCGGCTGCAAGGGCGTCTGTTTCCCATGTTAGGGGCGGCCTGTATAATAGCTGGCAGTAGCTTCATAAAATGCCTTTGGGAGTGGCGACCCCATCGTAATAATAGCCTAAAATGGAAATGGCACTTCAAATGATTCGGAGAAGGTTAGGGCGTACCCTGCAGGTGATGCGCAGTTCTTTTGGTACTGGGGGAACTGTGAGAAATGGGCAACCATTAGCCGAAATGAAAGTGGGAATCATGAATGTCATGACCCTGACAGGCAAGGTGGAGGAGATGGTAGACTTCATGGAGAGGGAGGATGTTGGATTGATGGGGCTGAGTGAAGTGAAATGGAAAGGTAAAGGAAGGAAGAAATTGAGGAAAGGATATACATTATACTGGAGTGGTGGCCAAGAGGCAAAAAATGGCGTGGGACTGATAACCTCGAAACAACTGGAGGAGTATGTTGAAGTGGTTGAGTGTGTGAGTGACAAAATAATGAAAATTAGAATTAAGATGAAAAATGACGTGATGGACTTCATAAAAGTGTATGCACCACAGACTGGAAACAGAGAAGAAGATATTGAAGTATTCCTGGAGGATGTAGAAAGAGTAATTTCAGATTGATCATGGGAGATATGAATGCACAAGTCGGAAACGAGAGACAAGGAAAGGCAGAAGTCATTGGACCATATGGATATGGGAAAAAGAACCGGGAAGGAGAGGAACTTGTAAACTTTTGTGAAAGGAAAGGACTGATAGTGGGTAATTCATGGTTTCGGAAGAAAAACAGCAGGAAAATTACGAAATATGGTTGGGGCGATAGAAGAACAAAATCAGTAATTGACTACTTTCTGGTGGAAAGGACTAATCGCAGAAAGCTGATAGATGTGTCAGCTTTACCAGGAGAAGCATTTGATGGGGACCATAGAACTGTGTTGGCAAAATTTAGATGGGAAAAATTGGAAAACCTAAAGGAGATCAGAGAAAGCAAAATAAAAGTATGGAAATTGAAAGACAAAACTGTACAGGAAGATTTTCAGGAGAGATTGAAGCAACAAATCCCAGTTACTGAAGTGGAAAACGTGGAAGAGGAATGGTCCCACTTTAAAAAGGCATTTGTTGGTGCAGCAGAGAGTGCTTGTGGTAGGACGTCAACAAGAGTGAAAGAGGAGACACCGTGGTGGAATGAGGAAGTGAGCAGTGAAAGAAAAGAAGTCTGCATGGAATGAATGGAACCGAGATCAAACAGAAGAAAGCAAAAGGAAGTATCACGACAGCAAACGGAGGTGTAAGAAAGTGGTAGGAGAAGAAAAGAAGAAAAGTTGGGAAGAATTTACACGAAGAATGGAAACAGATGTAAATGACAGTAAAAGGATGCTGTATGGACTTCTAAGAAGTAAGAGGAAAGAAAGAGTTACTACAAAGCTAGTGAAAAAGGAAGATGGAGAGTTGTTAACACACCCAGAAGAGATAAAGGGACGATGGAAGGAGTATTTCGATAAGCTATTGAAAGAGTGAAAGAGTGAAGTGGTCATCACAACGAGGAAGAAGAACAGACTGGATATGGGCATAACACTTGGAGGACAGCAGTTGCAGAAAGTAGAATGCTTCAAGTATTTGGGAAGCATAATTGAAGAAAAGGGAGGCAATAGGATGGAAATAAATGAGCGGGGAAGGTGCGCAGATGGATTTCTCAAGAGTGTTAGGGGGATGATATGGAATAAAGATGTACCACAAAAATGTAAAGGAATCATCTACAAAACCTACTTTGTGCCAATTTTGACATATGGTTCAGAAACATGGGTGATGAAGGAAAGGGACAAGAATAAAATACGAGCAGTGGAGATGAAGTTCCAGAGGAGTAGGGTAGGAGTGACAAGAATGGACAGAGTAAGGAATGAGAGAGTCAGGGAGATGGTAAGAGAGGAACCATTGCAAAATAGAATAGAGCGATCTAGGCTACAATGGTATGGACATGTGAGGAGGATGCAAGAGGAGAGGATACCGAAGAAGATGTTTGGAATGGAAATGACGGGAAGGAGGCCAAGGGGAAGACCAAGGGACAGATGGACGAAAGGAGTTAAGAAGAGTGTGGAGGAAAGAGGAGTGTGCTGGGACACAGTAAATGACGAGAGATGGTGGATGGACAGGAAACGATGGAGAGGCTTATGTTCCAAGCAGACCCGACCAGCGGTTGGAAACTGCTCAAGATGATGATGATGATTGAATGAGAGCAATTGTACTGGTGAGATGGAAGTGACACAACCTGACGACTCTATAACAGAAGATGATATAACAATGCTGGAGGTGGAATTAGCAGTACAGAAAATGAAGATGGGAAAAGCAACAGGGGTGGATGAAATCAGTGTAGAAATGATAAAGGCTGCTGGACCTGTTGGTATGCAATGGTTGTATCGACTGCTAAAGTGTGTGTGGAAACGGAAATGTGTACCAGAAGACTGGGAGAAGGGGCTAATAATACCAGTGTTCAAGAAGGTGTGTGATGACTATAGAGGGATCACCCTCATATCACAGATAGTAAAAATACTGGAAAGGATATTAGAAAGAAGAATGAGAAGAAAGGTGGAAGGAGAGTTGCAAGAGGAACAGTATGGCTTCAGGAGTGGAAGATCCACAGTGGACCCAATCTTTAGCTTGAGGCAGGTGATGGAAAAGGACTGGGAATATGGAGAGGATTTGATCATGACTTTCATAGATCTAGAAAAGGCATATGATAGTGTCCCTAGAGAGAAGGTATGGGAAACCATGGTTAAGAAGAGACTGGGAAGAGAAATGTTGGAAATGGTGCAAGCAATGTACAACAACTGTGTTAGCAGGGTACTGACCCCAGTTGGAAAGACAGATTGGTTTAGGAACAAGACTGGACTAAGACAGGGGAGTGTGCTGTCACCTCTCTTGTTCATAATGGTGATGGATGAAATTGTAAAGGAAACAAAGGAAGCATATGGACATAAAGAAATGAAGGTACTGTTATTTGCAGATGATATTGTGGTCTGGGGAAGGAACACCGAAGAAGTGCAAAAACAACTAGATGCACTGAACGAAAATATTCAGAAGTACGGCCTGAAAATCAGTATAGAGAAAAGCAAGACCATGGTGATGACAAGAGGGGAAAGACAAGGAAAGGGCACTGTGAAAATTGGAAGTCAGAGTTTGGAAATTGTGGGCACGTTCAAATACCTAGGAAGTGAATTGATGCAAACTGGTAGGTTGGACATGGAGATTGGCAGGAGGGTACAGCAGAGCAATGCATTCTATCAAAGTGTAAGAAAACTTGTTTGGGATAAGGAAGTACCAAGGAAAAGCAAGGAGGTAATGTATAAAGTGTACTATGTTCCCATATTAACTTATGCAGCTGAGACTTGGACCCTGACAAGCAGGCAAGAGAGTAGAATCCAAGCCAGTGAAATGAAATTCCTAAGAAGTATGATAGGAAAGACAAGGAAAGACAGAGTGAGGAATGAAGATGTTAGGAAGGAAGTTGGATGGCAAAACTAAATGAGAGAATTGAGAAGAATAAACTAAGGTGGTTTGGATATGTAAAGAGGGTGTAGGAAAATAGAATACCAAGACAGATGCTGGAGGCACAGTGCAAGGGTAAGAGAGCAAGAGGAAGACCTAGAACAAGGTGGATTGATTCAGTGAAGAATAGCGTAAGAAAAAGAAATCTGGACTGGGACAAGATCGTGGAAGAAGAATGGTGGAAGGAAAGAGGAAAGTGGAGAAGTGCCATAAATACCCCGACCCGGCAGGAGCTGGATAAGGGGAAATGATGATGATGATGATGATGATGATGAAGGCTAAATGAGCATTCGCAATGTTGAGACCAATCTGGAAAACAAGGGAACTTAACACCTATACCAAACTTCGCATCTTCAATTCAAATGTCAAGTCAATATTGTTAGAAATATATAACCCAACAGGTGATCTATGGTTTAAATTAAGCGCCATGAAGCGCAACGCCATTGGTGGCGGTTCTATTTACGAGAATGTTCTCGTTGATTCATTTGTCTGCTTTTGTATACATACGCCTGTATGTTACCTAGTCGTTCAGTTCGTATTAAGTGTTTATCCTGAATATACGCCCAGTCTTCATTCCCCTGCCATATACTTCTACAAATATTGCTCTACGGGTGTGAAACTTGGAAGACCAACAAACAACTCATTAACAGACTCCAAATATTTGTGAATAGATGCTTGAGGAATATCCTGAGGATATGGTGGCCACAAGTTATCTCCAATGAAGAGCTATGGAGAAGAACACAGCAAACACCCGTTTATATTGAGATGCGTTGTAGGAAATGGAAATGGATTGGGCATACATTACAACGAGATGGAGACAACATAGCAAAACAAACCCTGGAATGGAATCCACATGATAGTAGGCGAAGAGGCAGACCAAGGAATACCTGGAGGAGGAGTGTAATAACAGAAGGAATGGAGAAAGGAGTGAAGACCTGGAACGAGATTAGGAGGATGGTGCAGAACAGAGTCCGATGGCTGAAATTCATCGATGCCCTATGCTCCACTTAGGAGATAAAGGAAATAAGTCAACTAAATCAGTAAGTCATAGTGCTCCAATGTGGGCATAAAATAAATGAGAAAAAAAAGTAAACTACTTGCTATCATTAAATAAACATGATGTCTTCACTATGGTTACTAAGAGGTTCCAATGAAAAAAATAACAGAAGGAAGTTGAATATACACATCCAAGGATCACATTATGCCTATTTTTAATTTGTAAAACCTTTCATTGCCATTAAGTCTTCATCAAAAAAATGATGATAATCTGTAGAATTATTATTCTTGTATCAGAAGCATACATATTAAACACAGCTATATTATTTTTGCCCGCCACTTCCAATGCTTTTTCTGTTCCTTGATGAAAATCGTCTTCTGTACAGGAGGCTGGATATAGTCGACATTGAAGCCCACTCCTATCTTGATCAGTGTAGTTTACCAAATTATTCTGTGGAATGAAGTGCAAGTATAGTACAGTAATGTCACTCATATGCATTTATGTTTTATGGGTCATATACCAAGTCATCATCAGTTACCTCGTTATGACAAAAGTACTGTCCGCGCATTATATCTCTGCCGGCGACGTAAGTCATCACTTCCAGGAAAGGTCTATCGACTGTACTAGCCTCGGGAATATTTGGTGTCATTTTCGTCCGTATTGACAAAGTACTATTTGATTTAATGTTCAATTTCCGTCAATCAATACATTAATTGAGTGCTACACCGCACTAGTTGTGGGACATGTTTCGAACCTTAAAAGCGGTCCTTCATCAGCCACAAATGGACGCCGTTAAAACATTACATAAAAAAATATTTAAAAAAAACACTGAACAAAGTAAAAGAACATCATGCGTGCACACATAGTCACTCATAAAACCCAATACAGTCTTGAACAAATTAAATATAATACACATTAAAACTTTAAAATCTTATTGTATAGTTCATGAAATCCTGTCCATCTTTGTTTCATGATTCATGATTTATTAAATCCTGTCCACTTCAAGAGCTCCTCGCTTGGCGTGGCACACAATGAGACGTTGTTCTTACAGTCAAAAGGTGTCATTATTTGTATTAGGACGAACCAAACACTCAAACATTCCCATTGAGCGGCTCGAGAATTAGAACTTAATTTCCAGAAAACCCTCTGTGGACAAGAAGAAAAATAAAAATAAAATAAAGTAAAATGAATGAACGCGCAACTGATCAACAACAAGATTCGCCGTGGGAAGATGAAATCTTACCTTACAAGTGCTTGCAACAGCCTGCTGGCTAAGGGCCAGGCGATGAACTGAATACTATATCAGGTCAGCCGAGGTCGTGGAGAGGATGGAGGGGCGGGAACTCACTGCCGAATGATGGGTGGGGAAACACGTGGGAAAGGAGGAAAAAGGAACAAGGGGGGGGGGGGGGGTATAATCCCGCCTACCGCTTGTAACTATGGAGGTTTTTTTAAGCGTTTGTTGCTGGCGACATAATTTGTCAAAGATTCATATAAAATATTGCTGTCATAGTTAATTTCATTTAAATTGTGTGACGGATTAATTCTTAAAGCCAGATCTATTTCCATCTGCTCCAAGATGTTAAGCTTGGTTCCTTTACTGCAAAAATGTAGAATTTCCATATCGTTTTCAATTTTGGAAAAATTATGGTTATATTCTATCATATGACTATTAATGGCCAAAAACTTTTTATGTCTAGCGGCGTTAAAATGCTCGTAGTATCTTACGTTGAAGCTACGTCCGGTTTGACCGATGTAGTCTGAAGGACAATCTTTACATTTGATTCTATAGATGCCTGATTTCTGAAATTTATCCTGTTTATTAATGGAGCTAGAATTAAACAAATGATTCCTGGTGGTGTTAGCTGTACTGTATGCTATTTTTAACTCATATTTCTTTAATATATTAGTGATGTTATGGGTCAGTTGGTTTATGTACGTGAACGTAACATAAGAACTGTCTTTTTCTACAGGTTTCAGTTTGGTGGGAGGTTTGTTTTTTATTTTCCGTAACATGGAATCAACATATTGCTTTTTTTATATGTAATGTTTCAACGGCGTCCATTTGTGGCTGATGAAGGACCGCTTTTAAGGTTCGAAACATGTCCCACAACTAGTGCGGTGTAGCACTCAATTAATGTATTGATTGATGGAAATTGAACATTAAATAAAATTGTACTAGCCTCAGCAAAAACATTTCTAAAATCACTATTGTATTTATAATTATTATTTACATCGCCATGAACAGTTCTCCTTAATACGTACTGGTCAAAGTCGTCGAAACAGTATTACTTCTCGCACGAGTTTTATCAGGAGTTGCAAACGAGTTCATTAATATCGCCCAACTCTCTCTTTATAAACAGCACCGTTGTTTTAGATACACCTTTTAGATAGCCTGTGCTTGGTTAACAGCAATATTGAAATCACTGCAAGCTGCTTCATTTTCCATGAATTTTAGCACATTAGCCACCATCTCCCTACTTTGGCTGTTCAGTTTCTTGGTTTTAACTTTAATTAAGGGCTGTTTTTTATTTAAAATTAACTGAAACTTTTTATTTTGAAACCACATTTATTTTTAGGTTTTGCATACCTTCCTCTATTTTTCTACTTAGTTGCATTGTTTATTTTGGCACTTGTCATACCTTAAAACTAAGTTCTAAAATCCCTCTGCATAAAAGTTTGCCGCCTACTCTGACAACCAAGAATTCACACTTGAGGAAAATCCATTGATAGAGTGGTTATCATGAATCATTCGGTCCTCGTGAATTTTCGTGTCAATTGCAGTTAACATGTCATCTGAGATCACAGACCTGTGCGTTCATCATCATGAACATTTTCACGGCCACTTTTGAACTCGCGTACCCATTTTCACACTTTACCTTCCGTTATTCCATAACCGACAGTAGTGGCTACGCTGGCTAATGCACAGCATTAGGTCATGGGGCCAAGCTCTCTGCTGACTCGGTAGACGCGTGGGTTCGAGCCCCACTGTCGGCTGTCCTTGAAATTGTTTTCCGTGGTTTCCCATTTTCAACACCAGGCAAATGCTGGGACGGTACCTTCTGACAGGCCACGGCCGCTTCCTTCCACATCCTTTCCCAGTTTCATTCACCATCATTCATTTCATCTCTCATTAACTCCTCTCATGAGGTTGGCGTCAGGAAGGGCATCCGGCCGTAAAAAAACCATCGCCACAAAGACTTCCATCGCATCTCATCCCCGACCCCGTTGGAAAACGGGAATAATAAGGGGTAGACATACACCTTCCGTTATTGCATTATCACCATACACCTCACAAAGTTGACGATGAATGTCTGTAGCCGACACGTTTCTTGCACTCAAAAAAGTATCACAGATCGTACCTCACAAGCAGCGGGCGAATCAATAATCTTGAACATTGTAAAGATGCACAGTTCAGCGTACAGGTTAGCTACACAGCTGCAACTGACACCTGCTCGTTCGCCAAGGATGCGTGCACGCTTGTTGCGGAGTGCGTACTGACTACGGGCTTTGAAAAAAAAATACGGCCCTTACTTAGAAAACAGCCCTCGTACTAATGAAATGTGCTGACTGCGTCAGGCTAAGTCGGCTGAGTATACCGTATTGTATCGTCCAGGCGCGGATTCAAAGGGGGTCACGGGGGTCATGACCCCTCCCCCCAAACGGAGACCAAATTTTTTTGCAAACTCAAAAAACAAAAACACAATAATCATGAAACGGTTCTCCTTACGTTGGGTGACAAGTGAAACGGTTTCTATTGGGCCTCACTGTTGCGTGACAAGTGAAACGGTTTCCTTAGTTGGGTGTACAAGTGTAACGCTTTTACTAGCCCTCACTTGCACTTTGAAATATTTACTCTGACTAAGATATGTTGTATTAATGGGCGCCAAGACCTCAACGCTATGTTGAAATCTAAATTTATATTTAACAACACCTAGCTCTGGTAGAACACCTTCAAGAATCTTTTCACTCAGATCGTGGTATGATTTGATCATTAACCCAACTAACAATTGTATCAGGAGAAGGAATTTGGTCTATATCTAATGCTACCTACTGAAAGCAAAGATTGCATGGTTAAAAGAAATGAATTTATTATATAAAACAAGTATGGCAAAATTAATAATAATAATAATAAGTGTAAATTTAAATTGGAGCGTTGCGATTTGAATATTACCGCTAGAGAATTACGTGAAAACGGAGTCGGATGAATTACTGATTTTACTATTATTCCCAAGCTATGAAGTTACTGAAATACTGAATATGAAACAAAGAGACGAGAGATTACGTAGTTCTGAGTCATTCGCGCTTACCATTGGAAATTGCCGTAGCATTTCCCTCGTACTGGATGTTGAAGAGAGCTTCCCACAGCCTTCTGGACGTCGTCATCTTCTTCGTTAGTTGAAGAAATACTTGTAGATATGATAATTTATGGTCCGTTCACATCGGAGCCAACCACACGTGCAACCACAACGGTCAAGTTTTACAAAGATAATCGCCCTGCCTCCTCGGTGCGCAAACCATATATGCACTCGTCGCCTCCCCTATCTGGACCCGACTTCAAGTCGCCCGCTCACCTCTGATTGGCTGAGCCACCACGCGATCTTCCCCACCTCAGGGTCAATACACTCGGCGCGAGGATGATGTCGATTACCGGTCCATGCCATTTCGCCTTTTCTTGAAGCAGCAACCCCGCTTGCGTCACACTTCTCGACAAGATTAAGCCTGTAGCCGAATTCCCAGTGACTCATCTCTCTCAACAAACTCTAACTGACAAAACTCCGTAAAATTCCGTAATCATATAATTTTCCCCCCAGGGGCTCACATCTAGTGGGTTGTGGGTTGGCGACCACGGGGCCCCAGCTGAGTCCGGCATTGCTTCCACTTACTTGTGCCGGGCTCCTCTCTTTCTTCTTTCCTGTCGACCTCACTTGGTCAACTCTTGTTCTCTTCTGACCCCGACGGTATTAGGGTATCCGAGGCCTAGGGAGTCTCTTCCTTTCCCGCCTTAATTGGCCCTTGTCTCATCTTTTCTGATACCCTCCTTCTGCGAGGGGTCAGCCTTCTTTTTCTCTTCCTTTTACCTCCTGCCTTGTGCTCTAGGCCCTTAAGGAGGCAGGGTGTGTGTAGCCCCACCACTTCTGGTGCACCCTAGATCATGCTACACCCTCAGGGGCTCACGGCTGGTGAGTTCGGGAGTTGGCGACCCCGAGGGATTCCTGAGCTGGGTCCGTTTTCCCCTTTTGTCCCTTCCCTTTGGGGCGGACCCTCTCCTCTCTCCCCTCTCCTCTCCTCTCCAATCCTCTCCTCTTTTCCTTATTAGTTAGTTTTAGTTTTAAGTTTACATTTCATTTTTCATCTTCACGATCACCCACACCATCAGGGGCCGATAACCTAGATGTTAGGCCCCTTAAAACAACAATTATCATCATCAACATCATATAATTTTCCGCGATAACGTTGTTCGTAATAATTCGCTTGATAGTGTTTTCTATAACATCGAAAACCTATTGGTATACTTATAATTTTATAAAAAACGCTCCAAAAATACCTTAATAATAATAATAAGTTAATAATAATAATAAGTTACATGAAAACTTCTCTTGGCTGAACAATTTGCCACGTAAATAAATATTGAATGGCTTCCTACTGACTTATGCCAGTGGCGTAAACTACCCTCGAAAAACACGTTACAATCAGACAAATAAAACTTACACGAATTTTAATTGAAAAACAGTTTTTTTTTTTTTCATTTTATACAATACTGAAAATATCTTTATTGCAATTATTATGTTCTGTTACAACTGTACATATTTACAACTTCATACCTGTTATATAAAAACAATTATTTATATAACAAAATCAACTTGTCTATTTTGTTTAGCAAACCTTGTGATTAACGAATCGATGTCTATACTGATGTCACGATGAATGTGCAGCAATGCACGGATAGGAATTTGGGGCTTTTTACACACCAAAAAATTTTGCCGACGTCCAAACTGCAAGCTTGGTTGGCAATTTAAGCTGTGACTTTCTCCCTTTGTCGGTACCAACTCGACTTGCCGAAACTGTAACGTACCTTGATACTTTTCTCGAAGCTCGATGTAAAAGTCGCAAAACACGCCGTTGCAATTTGTACGAATATTTTTGGTGCGCTAAACGCATCAAATTTCTATCCATGTAACTTGCAAACAAATTGGTCTGGTTTTGTACGTTTGGATTTTTGGGATTGCGTTCGTTGTTAGTGATACCATTTATCTTAACAATTTCGATTCTGTGACCCCTCCCCAAAGCCAAACTCTAGATCCGCGCCTGGTATCGTCAAAACTCCCGAGCCCCAACATGAGGGGTAATGTCACGTAAATAGGAGTAGAGAAATTGCCAAGTCGATGACACTTCATATTCTTAGAAATACAACGGTCGTCAGAGGCAGAGATATAATGCGCGGACAGTACTGAAGTTAATGAACAATTTAATAATCTGTAAATACATTTAAATTATAAGTAATTATAAGTGTTGATCATGAAGTTGAAGTTTGTAGTTTTACGTGACCGTTAATCTTGCGATCATTGATCCACAAGGCCCTCTTTTTACGTGGAATCCGAACCACAACACATGGCATTTAAACTTTGAAAATCTCACGTGCATTGACTGGGAATCGAACCCGGTTCGCCATGGTGAAAGGCCAAGAGCTTGACCACTGCGTCACCACACTTCTTCCCCACCCCTCCTTCCCCTTGCATCCCACCCCCTCCTACAGGGAGTATTCTCCTGAAAAAAGAAAAAAAGACATTTCAAGGAGACTAACTGTGGGATTTGAACCCTTCTACCTTGCACATTAACGAGCCATCAGTCCAGGTCAATAATAATATCTAGAATAGTAATACTGTATATTGTTTTTTGAATGGAAGAAAGCATATTTTATTGAAAGTATTTTAAAATATTATTTTGTATCTAAAATACATTTTGGGAGTATTTTGCCTATCTCTGACTATACTACCGGTATGTTAAGTAGCCTGCAGTGGGCTTTTTATTCCAGAATTGGATTTCCACGCTAAGTTTGACTGCGATATAATGACAACGGTTCAATGATTGTTACCTGTTCGAAGCAAAGTAGGATACATTTTCTTATTGTTTATTTAGGATAAATGATTACATCCACCCTCTCGTTGGGCCTGGTGTGGTAGCTATGTAGAGATAAAACGGTTAGCTCAGGAGAGGACGCCATGGAGATCTGCATCTAACCAGTCAAAAGACTGAAGACACACTCAGCACGTGGTAGTGTAGTAGTCGTTATGCTGAGGGTTAGGAAAGAGGTGGATCCGGGCTTACGTTAGGAAGCATTCTGGCATGTACCTGGAGTAGATGTGGGAAACCACTGAAAACCACTTCCAGGATGACTGAGGTGGGAATCGAACCATCCTTTCTTCAGTTTTGTTCCAGCCCTGATACCAGAATTAAAATTTCTTGACAGGGCCGGGAATCATACCCAGACCTCCAGAGCGACAGCCAAGAATGCTAGCTGCTACAAGTAGGGCGGCAAAAATCTACAGCAAAGTTGTACGATGTCGGATCGTGAAAGATCTCTCGTATTACATTTGGTGATTAGGGTCTAAAATTAATTAAATCTCAGTCACATGTAGCTCAGTAGAATTCAGGTTTTCACTACCAGATGGCAGTGTTAAACAGAACGTTGACATTGGAGTTTAGAACGCCTCAATGGATTCAAGTCAAAAGGTCTACAGCAGGTAGCTGAGACCATAGGATAATGATGATTATTATTAGGAGTAGTAGTAGTAGTAGTAGTAGTAGTCCTTGTATGAGTAATCCGCAGAGTTTCATTGAACTCCATTACCAGAAGGAGGAGCTAGATGTTCAGAGATCGAAGGTTTTAATCCCACCACTAACAGAGGCATAAAAGCCCGGCATAATGAAGTGGAAGGAATGCCGTGCTTAGCTGTGGTCCCCCGGTCACCAACCCATGCCCTACTATTTTTTAGCCCTTGGGAGAGATACAAGAGATATGAATGTGGGAGATGTGTAGGAAGTTTGTTAGGATATGGATCTTTCAAAGACGCAAGCATACCGAAATACCTTGACCGAAAATAGTAATAAGATTCAGGTGAGCTTAGGGCTTTTCACGATATGGTATGATTAACGGTAGAATAACTATTCTCCCAAAGAGTGAGTCAGTCCTGATCGTCCTGGCCTATAAAAATAGCAATATTCAGTCCGAGCTGCAGCTGAGACAATTCAGCTGCCCTACGCTGCAATAAACAGAACACTGGTAGTGACCTACTCTTTATCTCTGCTATAATACAGTACATCTCAATGTAGAAACAACCAATTGGGATGGCAGTTTATAGAAATTCTACTTTGGGGAATGCCAAGATCGTTATGTGTAGTGTTTGTCCAATAGCATATGTTATTCTTGTAAAGTTTTGTAGTGTGTGTGTATTTGTAACTGAGGCTAGGAGTTAGGAATCATCCCGACATTTCCATGGAGTAGAAGTGGGGAAACCATGGTAAATCACTTCTAGGATATCTGAGATGGGAACGGAACCAACCTTCTCTCGATTTTGCCAATCAAGGTAGAGTGTATTTCGTTCTAGTCCTCAAACCACCGGTTTGAGTCCTGCTTAATAGACTTGGTGTTTATCTTGTTCTTTTTATGTAAGATTGTTTTTGTACGACCTTTATCATAATACCCATAGAAAATTGAGGATGGCTGCATAGCTCTGTAAGACCTGATAGCTTAATTACTGTATCTCTATAGAAATGAATGTTACGTGATAGTATATTAGGTATACATAGGCTACAAAAGAATGTTTGTTCATCTTTTATCCGTTCATATACCATTCATCCCATTGTGATGAAGCTTTAGTGAGTTGTCGTGCACACTCCCATGACGGTTTCTGAATAAGGAAATCCACTCTACAATAGATGGCGCATGAGTCATTTCAACAAATGATCTTTTCTGAATTGCGCGCGAAGTAAATCCATTTCATAATAAGTAGCACGCGAATCATTTTAACAAATGAGTGTAGGCTATTTCATACAGTTTAGCGGCAGTTTCTGTGTTTTCGTTGTATGATTTTCTCAATGCGTTCCAATACCATTCCTCCGATTGTGATCATACTTTGGTGAATTGTTATGCTCATGCCCACAAAGCTTTCTGAGTTAGTAAATCCATTTTTCAATTGGTGACGCACGAGTCGTTTCAACAAGTGAGTGTTGCTGCGCAAATTATTCCAACAAATTAACTTTGGTGAGTTGTGCGCAAGCACGTAAAGTCTTCTGTATAAGCTGGGCCCGGATAATTTTGTGCTTAACTTTTCATAAATATGTATTTATATGCTTAGTGGAAAATATATGATAGGGGTATCCAAAATATGTTTGTAAATTTGTCATATTTATGTCCCCCAGTTACTCAAAATAGTTGAAACGTACAGCTGCTTGAATAATCCAGTCGACAGTACAAATATTCCCACTTAACAGTGTACTGTGTCAGAGTAATAGTTCTTACGCAGTGTTGACTCGTCAGGGAGAGGAAGTTTGACGTAGGCCTACATTTCTAACGTACCATGTAGTACTGGATGCTGCAATTTATTTAGTGGTATATCAGCCGCAGTAAGAATGCAGGGAAATGGCAAAAATATAGAGAAGCAAAGAAGGCATGCCAAAAAATTGTACAAGAAGAAAAAAGGAAAAGTTGGGAAGGTTTCACGGAAACTTTGAAGGAGGATATCCAAGGAAGTAAAAAGGTTCTATATGGATTGGTGAAAAACAGTGTAAAAGGTAGGGAAAACACAAAATTTGTAAAAACTGAAGCAGGACAGATATTGTATCAAAGAGATGATATATTAAAAAGATGGGAAGAATACTTTTCAAAGCTACTAAGTGTTAAATACATTGAACTGGAAGATGAAAAAGAACAAGAAGATACAATGGAAGAAGAAGAACAACAAGAAAAGGAGATCACTATGCTAGAAATAGAGGAAGCCATACAGAAGATGAAGAGCGGTAAAGCAGCAGGAGAGGATGAGGTGTCCGCGGAAATGATAAAAGCAGCGGGACCAATAGGTGTACAGTGGTTGTATAGATTATTTAGACTAATTTGGAAGAAGAAAGAGATTCCAGAAGAATGGGGAAAGGGATTAATTATTCCGATTTTTAAGAAAGGTGACAAAAAGGAATGCAATAACTACAGAGGGATCACTCTTAACGCTCATGTAGCTAAGATCTTTGAGAGAGTTCTGGAAGGCAGACTGAGGAGGAAGATAGAAGGAGAGATGGAAGAAGAACAGTATGGTTTTAGGAAAGACAGATCAACATTGACCTAATCTTTGCATTAAGGCAAATGATGGAGAAAAGATGGGAATTTGGAAAAGACATGGTGATGACATTTATTGATATTGAGAAAGCGTACGACAGTGTGCCTCGACAGGTGGTTTGGAATGTATTAAGGAAAAGGAGAGTTAACGGAGCTGATGTCCAAATGTTAAAAGCTATGTACAAATATTGTGTGAGTAGCGTGAAGACCAGTATAGGAGAAACAGAATGGTTTAAAGTGGAAACAGGTCTCCGACAGGGAAGTGTATTGTCCCCCTTACTATTCATCATAGTCATGGATGAAATTCACAAGAATGTTAAACAGAGATTGGGACAAGAGGCAACAGATGATATAGTGATATGGGGCGAGGATGAAAAGGAAGTACAAAAACAACTAGATGTATGGAATCAAGAAATAGAGAAATATGGGATGAAAGTAAGCACAGAGAAGAGCAAGACAATGGTAATGTCAAGAGGAAGGAAGGAAGGAAGGAAGAGGAAAGATAGAATTGAATGGGAAAATTCTAGAAGTGGTTAAAAGTTTCAAGTACTTGGGAATTGTGATCACAGAAGATGGAAGGATAACTGAGGAAATTGGAAAGAGAATACAACAAGCGAACAGTGTTTACCAGAGCATAAGGGGTATTCTGTGGAACCGAGATGTCCCAAAGAAATGTAAAAATGTATTATATTCAACCTACTACAGACCCATACTAACATATGCAGCTGGAGCGTGGACTACTACAAAAAGAGAGGAGAGTAGAATACAAGCCACGGAGATGAAATTCCTAAGAGGTATAGAGGGCAAGACCAGAAGAGATAGAGTTAGAAACGAAGAGATTAGAAAAAGGACAGGAATCTTGAAGCTGCAGGACAGGATAGAAACAACAAAGTTAAAGTGGTATGGACATATGATGAGAATGGGAGAGGAGAGAGTACCAAAGAAAACTTTCTGTGAAAAGATAACAGGGAAGAGACCACGAGGAAGGCCCCGAAAGAGATGGGCAGATACAGTGTGGGAGTGTGTAGAGAAGAGAGGAGGAAAACCTGAAGAAGTACTAAAAACAGGAGAGGAGTGGTGGAGAGACAGGAAACGTTGGAGGTCCTTAATTCACAACCCGACCCAGGAAGCTGGAAACGGGAAATGAAGATGATGATGATGATCAGCCGCAAGAAATGCATGACAAATATCTTGTTAGAACTGGCTGTTTGCTGGACCATGTCTCACATCTCGCAGTTTGGGAAGCAAACGTTGTGTCGCTTCTTTAACGATGCACATTTCACGTTTTGCTGTGTAAATTGCAAACGCATGTCTGACGCTACAGGTTCCTCACAAATGTTACAAAATAATACAGTTCTGTCAGTCCCATGAAGGGCCTAGGCCTACCAAGCGACGAGCCATTTGGCCTCAGATATTGGGGTGATGCATGATCAGCGCATCGGGTACCCTCGGCCGTTAATCCTGGTTTTCGTGACCGGGGTTCTGCCTCACTGTCAGACAGCTACTCAATTGTCCTCACGAGGCTGAGTGCACCCCGTTCCAGCCTTAACGTCGTTTCTAAAATGCCTGACGGAGTCGGGAATTGCGCGCTACCCCAACACCACGGGACCGGCCTAATTTTATTTTATTGTTACATACCGAATTTGATCATAATGACATTTTGTTTTTACATATTTTTGCCTTTTTAAATGTAAAAAAATACATATTCTGTCTCTTTATTTTACATATTTGATCATAATGAGATTTTCTTCTTCTTCCTCTCCTGTTTCTATGGCCTCATTGGACACTTCAGTCAATCATTTCTTGGTCCTCTTCTTCAGTAATTCCTTTCCGAGTTGCCCAGTAGCTTTTCATTCACTCTGAACTTCTCAGGCGTTGCTCATCTGTAAATACCCTTTTTATTGTATTACGTTTGTCTATTTTTGCCTGAAATCTAATTTTTATATCTTTCAGTTTTTTTTTTTAATTTTTTGTTTTGTTTTGCAAGTCATACAAGGTTATTTCTAATTCTTTTGTATCTTCTCTAATTTCCTTAATCCACCCTACTTCAAGTCAACCCCTGGCACTATCCAGCCCATGACGGGCTAAGGCCGACCAAGTGACCGCTGCCCAGCCATTTGGCCTGCAGATATTGGGGTGACGCGTGATTAGCGCATCGGTTCCCCTCGGCCGTTAATCTTGGTATTCGGGATCGGGGCGCTGTCTCACTGTCAGATAGCTACTCAATTGTCCTCACGATGCTGAGTGCACCCCGTTCCAACCCTCACGTCAGTTTTAAAATCCCTGACGGAGCCGGGGATCGAACCCGGGGCCTCCGGGTGAGAGGCAGGCGCGCTACCCCAACACCACGGGGCCGTCATTCCACCCTACTTGTTGTTTCATATTCCAAAGTTTCACTACAATTTTTCTAGATAACCTGGTTTTCGGCTCATAATGAGACCAAAAAAAGAAATCCGTTTCTTCCGTATAGGATCTGTATACCACTTCATTTGGTACTATCTGCCACTGTACATCTTTCTGATATTTTTTATTTGTGCATGTTCTAGCTATTCTTCTTTCTACTTTTGAAATTTTGTTGATTCTATTTTTCTGAGTAACTTTAGAAAGAGTTTTGCTTCCATATGTCACCTCTGGTTGAACCACCGTCTTGTAATGTTTTAATTTTGTTGCGATTGATAGACGTTTTCTTTTATATGTAGACCATGTTAATTTTTGGGCTTTTATCATTTTATTAGTTCTTTCTAGCCATGCAGGTTTCTCATTCAAGTTGTAAGTTATAATTTCTCCTACGTATTTAAATTCCTTCACTATTTTAACTTTCTTGTTATTTACTGTTATGTGATTGATTACAAGTGGATTTGCTACCATTATCTCAGTCTTTTCAAATGATATCTGAAGTCCAATTTTTTGTGCTATATTTTGTAGGCTTATTATTTGATTCCGGAGGAGTGTGAGAAGCATGTTATGGAGCAAGGACGTCCCTCAGAACAGCAAAAATATCATTTATCGGACGTACTATGTCCCTATCCTGACGTATGCCTCGGAGACCTGGGTTATGAAAGGACGGGAGAAGAGCAAAATACAGGCCATTGAGATGAGGTTCTTGAGAAGCAGTATTGGAGCTACAAAGATGGACAGAATAAGAAATGAGAGGACCTGAGAATTAATGAAGGAGGAACCATTACAGAATGGTATAGAGAAATCTAGACTTAGATAGTATGGACATGTAAAACGAATGGATGAGAAAAGGATACCCAGGAGGATACACGAGACGAAGTGGGACGGAAAGAGACCGAGAGGAAGACTGAGAGACAGGTGGCTGAAGGGGGTGGAAGAAAGCGTGAAGAAGAGAGGAGAAGACTGGACAAGGGTGGAGGCTGAGAGATGGTGGGAAGACAGAAGACGTTGGAGAGGCTTGTATTCCAAACAGACCCGGCCAGTGGCTGGAAACTATGCAAGATGATGATGATGATGATTATTTGATTTCTGGCTTCTTGAATATTATCAGCCAGTAACGATAAGTCATCTGCGAATCCCAAGCAATTTAAGTCTATTTGATCTTTCTTGGTTCCAATTCTTATGCTCCTAGGATTTTCCCTGTACCATTCCCTCATTACATATTCCAAAGCACAATTGAAAAGTAGAGGCGATAAACCATATCCTTGTCTTAATCCTGTTTTAATCGTAAACGGTTCAGATAATTCTCCTCTGAATTTTACTTTAGATTTGGTGTTTGTTAGAGTTAGTTTTACAATTTTTATTAATTTGGGATGAAGTCCGAAATTCCTTAGTATTTTCAGCAGTGAAGATCTATGTATACAATCATAAGCTTTTTCATAGTCTACGAAGGTTATGACTTGCTGTTTTTGTCTATGTTTGTAGTAATCCATTACTAATTTTAAGGTGATTATCTGAACAGGGCAGCTTCGCTATGGCCAAAATCCACCTTGGTATTGTTACGTGCCACCCCCTAGTGGCAATTCCGTTAACTGGATTACGGTGGGTAGAAAGCACAACACCAATTACTGCTTTAAAGAGAAATTAGCTTTATTGCTTGCAGGTCAGAAATATACACCGTACAATAAGCAGATAGAAACAATTAGCTGTCTTACAGAAGCTCCCTCAGCATGGGGCTTGACTCACCCTTTCACTTGTCAATGGGCCACAGAATTTAATCCCTCCTAATGAGTCCGGTCCCGTACGCTGGCTGGAAATAGCTGCACCAAGTCTGTCACTCACTGTTTTGCAACTCACCACAATGACCTCCGTCGCACTAGGTAAGCACACCCTCTTCAATACCCTGCCTCTCCGTATGATTCACACTCCTTCACTGGCAAGAGAATCAGCTTCACTAGGTGTTTCGCAAGTTACGTCACCACACTTCTGTCGCTCAGGATAAACGCTCGCACTAGCTCGAAAAAAAACACACACACTGGTTGAGAGGTTGCTCTTATATAGCAGGCCGGGACTCAATAAATGCTTCTAGACCCATCCAGGGTTCACGGCTTCTCGAGGCTTCCTTATCTGGCTGAGTCACGAATATTCTGGACCATCCCTTTGTCCTAGTAGTCCTGTTGCATAAGGCGCACGCAATACACTGAGGCAGAGCAGCCCAGCCCTGGGGCAGTTGTGACCCATGCGGCGAGCGATGAAACGAACTCACAGCCGTAACAGTATTCTCCTATTTTCAGTTCTATATTGATCTTTACAACAATTATATAGAATTCGTGACATGATTTTATATGTGATATCCAAAAGGGAAATTCCTCGATAGTTGTCAGGATACGATTTTTCTCCTTTCTTGTGTAATGGATGTATTATAGCTGTAGTCCAATGGTCTGGCAGTTCTTCTTTGATCCAAATGTTCACTATGCATTGGTGTAATGAAATCTTTACTGGTTCTGCTGCATATTTCCACAATTCTGCAAATGTTTGATCTTCTCCACTCGTTTTTTAGTTTTTGAGCTCTCTCAGAGCTTTGTAGACTTCTTGGGTTGTGGGTGGATTTATGTTTTCTGATGGTGTTTTAATAGTCGTGTCTGTATTTATTTGAAGCAGTTCTGGTGGATCTTCGCAATTTAACAACTTGTTAAGTTTCTGCTAAAGTTTCTGTATTTTTTTACTATGAGCTAACTCGCCATTTTTGTCTTTTAACATTAATGGTGGAGGTTCATATCTTTGTAGTTGTTTGCTAAAAATTTTGTAGTAATCTCTTGAGTTTGTTTTCGCGCTATTTGTTTCGATCATCAGTAGTATATCCTTTTGGTATTGCCGTTTAACCCTTTGTATTATTTTTTGAGTTATCTTCCTTTGTTTTATGAGTTCCGAGTGTAATTTATCTGTTTTTTGACTCTGATACCGTAGCCAGGCTTGATGTCTATCTTCCACTGTTTTATCACACTAGAGGATACCCAGGAGAGTACACGAGACGAAGTGGGAAGGAAAGAGACCGAGAGACAGGTGGCTGAAGGGGGTGGAAGAAAGCGTGAAGAAGAGAGGAGAAGACTGGACAAGGGTGGAGGCTGAGAGATGGTGGGAAGACAGAAGACGTTGGAGAGGCTTGTGTTCCAAACAGACCCAGCCAGTGGCTGGAAACTGTGCAAGATGATGATGATGATGATCGTTCCACCATTGGTGTTTCTTTCTTGGTTTTATTGGGGCTACTTGTTCAGCTATTTGTTTCAATTCGGGAACTATTTCCTCTAGATCATCTGTTATTTTAATATATCTAGTTCGTTCTTTGTATCCCTTGTTATTTATTAGTTTATGAGGGTCGTATGTTCTCTTCTTTTTTAGGTGAGTTTTTTTCTTTATCAACGGGGTGAATTTAATTTTAATCTTTATCATGTAATGATAAAGCAGTGAACAAGGAGACAGTGGCAAGAGTGAAAGCAATGTACGAGGGAAGCAAAAGCTGTGTAAAGGTGGGAAGAGAGAGAACGGAATGGTTTCAACTGGAGAGTGGTCTGAAACAGGGAAGTGCCCTCTCACCCCTGTTATTTATAGTGGTGATGGATGAAATCATACGAAAAGTGGTAAATAGCATTGGGGAAAGGAAAATGAAGGCAATGTTGTTTGCTGATGACCTTCTGGTTTGGGGAGAGGATGAGGAAGAAGTACAAGAGCAATTAGATGAGTGGGAGAAGGTAGTGTTATCATATGGGATGAAGTTCTCAGCACAAAAGAGTGAAGTGGTCATCACAACGAGGAAGAAGAACAGACTGGATATGGGCATAACACTTGGAGGACAGCAGTTGCAGAAAGTAGAATGCTTCAAGTACTTGGGAAGCATAATTGAAGAAAAGGGAGGCAATAGGATGGAAATAAATGAGAGGGGAAGGTGCGCAGATGGATTTTTCAAGAGTGTTAGGGGGATGATATGGAATAAAGATGTACCACAAAAATGTAAAGGAATCATCTACAAGACCTACTTTGTGCCAATTTTGACATATGGTTCAGAAACATGGGTGATGAAGGAAAGGGACAAGAATAAAATACGAGCAGTGGAGATGAAGTTCCAGAGGAGTAGGGTAGGAGTGACAAGAATGGACAGAGTAAGGAATGAGAGAGTCAGGGAGATGGTAAGAGAGGAACCATTGCAAAATAGAATAGAGCGATCTAGGCTACAATGGTATGGACATGTGAGGAGGATGGAAGAGGAGAGGATACCGAAGAAGATGTTTGGAATGGAAATGACGGGAAGGAGGCCAAGGGGAAGACCAAGGGACAGATGGACAAAAGGAGTTAAGAAGAGTGTGGAGGAAAGAGGAGTGTGCTGGGACACAGTAAATGACGAGAGATGGTGGATGGACAGGAAACGATGGAAAGGCTTATGTTCCAGGCAGACCCGACCAGCGGTTGGAAACTGCTCAAGATGATGATGATCATGTAATGATCCGATCCAGTATCTGTTCCTCTCAGAACTTTCACATTGTAGATCTCCCTGTGATAGTTCTTATCCATACAAACATGATCTAGTTGCCATTCACCTTTTTTCCAATCTGGATGTTTCCAAGTTTTGAGTTTATTTGGTCTTCTCTTGAAGTAAGTCGATTTGGAGATAATATCATGGTTCCTGCAAAATTCCACCAGTCTTATGCCATTCCTCTGTTTGTTCTTCTCTGTGCTGGCCATTTTCCTATTATGCCTCTACATCTTTTTTCCCTTCCTAACTGGGCATTAAAGTCTCCAATTAAAATTTTGGTATGACTTTTATTTATGTTTGTTGCTGTCTGATCCAAAAGCTCCCAAAATCCCTCCACATCATCTTTGTGTTCTTTCTTATTATTTTTATAATTAGTTGGGGCATGGGCATTTAGTATGGTATATGTTCTATTTGCAGCTTTTAGAGTTAGTGTCGAGAGCCTAGGGGATAATGCTTTAAATTCTATGATGGACTCAATTATTTTGAGATTGACTACAAATCCTGTTTCGAATTGTGGACATTGCTTCAATACTCTTTTTCCTGGTATTCCCTTGTAAATTCTATACCCTTGTGATTCTATTGGTTCCTGATCGGTGTTTCTCATTTCTTGAAGCCCAGTTATTAGAATCCCTCTGCGATTCATTTCGTCTGTCAAAATTTTGAGTTTCCCTGGCTGTATGATGGAATTTATATCGTGTGTTGCTATATAGTTTATCTGTCCTGTCTTCAGTCTAAATTTGGGTTTTCTGTCTGTTTTTTCTATTTTTAGATGCTCCGACTCATCTAGGGTATCTTTCAGGTGACTGCCCACCGTATCCGAATGCAGACTGCCTTGGCAATTGCAAGGCGGTGGAATATTCCTTAAACGATTTCCTTCCATGTTTGACTTTCAAAGGTTTGGAGGAAGCTCCGAGTTACAACTGTGGTTGTTAACCGTAGAGGTTGTTGTGTGTTTGGTCCATGAGAGCTATTTTATTTTATTCAAGTCCGCCGGCAAGATGGTGAGGACCCCCCTATCCGCCACCTGGGACGCGCCACGTCGGAGTATCAACTCACCGCCTACTACAACACATATTTTTACTTTTTTTTAAATGTAAAATTACATTTCTGTCTCTTACTGTAAAAAATGGACTGTTTGCCATTTCTTGAAGAATGCAGTACATTTGCATTTGTCTGTTGGCACAGGCTAGAGTAAAATGTGACTTTTCACCGATGTCTCCGTCTCACTCATGGCTGTGATTATATGGAAGCTACTGAGGTATGGGTGGTGCTTAGTAATGACATTCAGGGCACAGTTGGTGCCTGTGAATGCTGTGAAAGGTTCTATTCATAGGGTTAGTACTGCTGTTCTGACTCAGTGAGGAAAGCAATGACAAACTACCTCACTCCTCTTCTTGCCTAGTATGCCTCAATATAGTGCTGCCTTGAGTTTTGTGGGTATCTACCCACATAACCTAACGGCGGTACTTTTTGAGGATCTAACCAGCCTTCGGGCTGACTACCTAACAGACAGACTGTAAAAAATACATTAATTAATGAATCGATGCATGCACATGTAGGAAGTGAAAGGCAAGGATATGAATATGTATTGGGAGCAGAAGGATGGGGTAGCAGGAATGAAGAAGGGAGAAAGTTGCTGAATTTTTGCAAGAGAAACGGTTTAGTGGTAGGCAACTCCTGGTTCTGGAAGAAAGAAAGCCACAAGGTAACGTGGTACAGCAGTGATTTAACAAAGAAATCTTTGGTAGATTACATGCTGTACGACTGGGAAATGAAGAGAAGTGTCAGAGATATATAAAGGTAATACCATCAGTGGCCTTAGATAGCGACCACAGAATACTTGTAATGAACCTGGGAGTTGTTAAGGATAGCAAGAGGACAGAGTACCAGGAAAGGTGAATCAAAGTATGGAAACTCAAGGAAAAGGAAGTCAAGGAAGAATTCCAGAAGATAATAAGGGAAAGGATGCCAACAGACAATCCTAAAACAGGGGAAGAGGAATGGAAGCAATTCAAAAACACAATGGTGGAAGCTGCAGTGGCAGTATGTGGAAGAACAAGCAACAGAAAGCGGTGTAAAGAGACACCATGGTGGAATGAGAGAGTAAAAGAAGCTGTGGGAAGGAAGAACAAGGCTTTCAGAGTGTGGTTCCAGGAAAGAACTGATCTGGCAAGGGAAGATTATAAGATAAAGAAGAAAGAAGCAAACAAAATTGTCGCAGAGGAGAGGAAGAAGTGGATGGTAAAGTGGACAGAGATGATGGAGGAAGACAGCAGAGGAAATAAGAAAGTACTTTATGGGATGGTCAAAAGTAAGAGAAGAGGTCTGCGAGAGGATGTGGTAATGATGGACAAAAACGGAAATGAGGTACACAACAAAGAGACACTCAAGACAGTGTAGAAAGAGTACTTTGAGGATTTGCTGAATCCAAAAGGTCATAGGGAGGAAGACAATGTATTGGAAGATGGAGAAGACAACTCAGGAATGGAAAAGGACCTGACTTGGAGAGAACTGGAAATGGCTATAGACAAGATGAAAGGAGGAAGGGCACCAGGTGTGGATGAAGTGAGTGTTGAAATGGTGAAGGCAGCAGGGGAGGTTGGGAAACAGTGGCTGTACCATGTGATGAGGGTGATATGGAAGGAGAAAAAGACCCCAGAAGATTGGAAGAAAGGAAGCAGAAAGGAGTGCAGAAATTACAGGGGAGTCCCACTCATACCTCACTGTGCCAAGATATATGAAAAGATATTAGAAAGTAGAATACGAGCCAAAGTGGGGAGAAAATTGAGAGAGGAGCAGTATGGATTCAGACCTGGGAGATCAACAGTGGATCTCATATTTTCAGTGAGACAGCTCCAGGAACACCACTACGAATTTGGAGAGGATCTGTTGATGGCCTTCCTGGACATCGAAAAGGCCTATGATAGTGTGTGTAGGGAGAAAGTTTGGAAAGCAATGGAAAACATGGGAGTGGAAAAAGAGACTGTAGGCAGAGTGAAGGAGAAGTATTGTGGAAGTGTGAGTTGTGTGAAAGTTGGAGGGGAAAGAACAGACTGGTTCAGACAAATGAGTGGCCTGAAACAGGGTATTGCGCTGTCACCCCTTCTCTTTATTGTGGTTATGGACGAGGTAATGACACGGATAGCAGGAAAGATAGGAGAAGATAAGATGAAAGCAATGGTGTTTGCAGATGATCTCATGGTCTGGAGAATCAAGGAGGAGGAAATTCAGGAGCAACTGAAGGCTTGGGAAGAAACAGTGGGAGAGTACGGATGGAAGTTCAACATTAGTAAATGTGAGATCCTGTTAACGACCAGGAAAAGGGACAGACCAATGAGTGGGATAACACTTGGAGGTGGACAGCTGAAGAAGGTGGAAAGTCTCAAGTACTTGGGAAGTATAGTGGAGGAAAATGGGAGAAATGACAAAGAGATTACGGAACGTGGCAGACAGGCAGAAGCATTTCTGAGAAGCATTAGGAGCTTAGTGTGGAATAAAGATGTCCCACAAAAAAGCAAGGAAGTGTTATACAGAAGCTACTATATCCCGATACTGACCTATGCTTCAGAAACATGGACAATGAAGAAAAGAGACATAAGCAGAATACAGGCAGGTGAAATGAAGTTCCTGCGAAGTAGGATCGGAGTAACAAGAAGAGACAGGGTGAGGAATGAAAAGGTCAGGGAAATGGTGAAAGAGGAGCCCTTGCAAGGTAGGATTGAGACATCAAGACTGAGGTGGTATGGACACTTAGAGAGAATGGATGAGAAGAAGATTCCCAAGAGGATACATGAGATGCAGATGCAGAAGAAACGACCAAGGGGAAGACCAAGAGATAGATGGCTGAAAGGAGTGGAGGAATGTGTCAAGAAGAGAGGCGAGTACTGGACCAGAGTGACAGCGGAGAGGTGGTGGGAAGAAAGAACTAAGTGGCGAGGCTGCTTACAATAACCAGTACCCTACATTCTGCCCTGCACTACAAACTAGGCAACTTAAATGCAGGGTGGATTTGACAGCTGTTCTTCCCATGTGGCAAAAATTACATTTAGGGGTCGCTTTATCGTAGGCCTACATGTGGTTGTCTTTCTTTAACTTGCCCCATTGCTACTTCAAAACTGAGAAGCTCAGTTCTTCTAAGTTTATAATCAGGTGCCTATTAAAAAATTAAAACATCTTGAGGCTATAGTCAACTTGTACAGTCTTTGATTTATAGACTTCAACAGTATTAGGCAATATCTTCCAAATTTAAATATATGTATAGAAGTATACCGACTACATGCTTATTAGATTCCTGAACAAATTATTTTTATCTCGGTAACTGGTGACCGAATTCCATTTTGAATCTGAATTGAATTTGTCTAATTACTAGTTTGTAAGCATAAATCTTCAAGTCTCTTGGTGTTTTTAGCACTTTCCCACACATAATTATATGTCTGGCATCTAAAATTGCCTGTCCTTCAACACGAGCCCGCCTAGAATTGCCGACAACCTTCAATACATATATGGAATGTAATGGCTAATGACCACATAGAGTTGCATGCAAAATAGATACACTGAATACAAGTGCAAAATATTCATGACCAATGTTACTGCAATTGTCTGTCATGATTTTTCTTTTAGGGATGTACTTTGCCATGTTTGGTTACACTACCTTTTTTCTCTTGCAGGTCTGTAATGTGCGGTGGCATTGCAATGGAAAGACAAATCTATGTTGAAATGATAATTTGATGAAATGAAGTAGGGCCTACTCTATATGTAGGCTATGTATGAATGAGAAATGTATAATAAATATACTACAGTATATGGACTTAATTTTGTAATTTTTTTAAATTCCAAGTTCCTTATTTACATCCTAATTTCCTTGAAGTATTCAATTTAGTAAGGGCAAAATTTTGGTG
This sequence comes from Meconema thalassinum, assembly GCA_946902985.2. Lineage (NCBI taxonomy): Eukaryota > Metazoa > Arthropoda > Insecta > Orthoptera > Tettigoniidae > Meconema > Meconema thalassinum. The sequence continues at coordinate 487,685,270 of OX336392.1, read as the reverse complement.
TGTTTTGTATTGGCGATGGTTTTATTCATACTTATTTATTTCCTATGTTTTTTCTTAATCTATTTATAACAGTGTAGGCCTACTGTATATTAACTTGTGGGTCAATAACCTAGATGTTAGGGCTCTTAAAACAATTATCATTAACTTTTATTCCTCACAGGCAAGGGCCAAGTTGTGTAAGTTTGTTCTATGAAGCCAAAAGAAATAAATGGGATAGATACACATCATCGAAATGCTCATTCTCTGGAGGAGGGGAATGGGGAGCCGCGGAGGTGCAGGTTACGGTTCAAATTTCCCGCGCTGAAACTTTCATGTGTTTCCTATGCATGCGTGAGCGGTGCTCGTTATCGGAATTAAATTTAAACCGTTCTTAGCAATATTCTTTGGTGCTGGAATATATTGTGATTTTCTATGATTATTTTCAACGTTTAAAAATGTTTGTAGAAAGCCAAGACATTTATTCTCCGAGTAGAAAATCTGCCCGGACGCCTTTTCTATATAAATAAATAAAAATTATCGTACCTAAAGAATAGTTATATGTTCTAGGAAAATAGGTCTTGTGGTAATTTCGTCTGATACCACTAAATTTACACGACAAACTAATATCAATTTCAATACGCTCTCGTATTATAACTCGTATATAGTGTATATTATGGTGGTCAACCCCAAATAATATTTAATATTGAATAGCCAATCACAATTTTAAAGCAGATTAGTACAAAAATATAACTCCAGAGTACGCATTATCGCTTCTGTCTAGAGCTATGAGAGCTGCTATGTAGAGCTATGAGAGATAATGGAGTGAGTACCGTTGAGTTGGTAGCACTGCTCCACCGCACCTTCAACTATCTTTCATCATTAGATCTAATTTTATCAGTACTACACATTCCGCATGAAGCTACTCAACCTGAGGCAAGGAGCATATAATAAGAGAGTAGAGACTCTCTGCTATTTCTGCGTACCGTTAAATTCAGCCTTAGAGCATAATTTATGGTCTAAGAATTCAGCGATTGCGTCATTGCTTGGGCTCCAACTCAAACGCACATGGTGCGCAAAGCTACTAAAAAGCTTTGTATGGTACGCATCACGTGGCGAATTCCAACGCCACTGAGATGCAATAACTGGCCGTATATTAAACTAGAAATATAAGTGACCGAAGGATCTAGGTTGCTTTCGCCGAGTACGTTACCCAACTTACGAAATGAGAGAAAATCGAATCGAGTTTGATTAATCTGGATACACATCGTCATTGTTGCTTTAAAGCAACTACGTTTTATTTTTGAACGCCAATGTATTACTTAGATTGAATATTAAGTGGCAACGGACACCATAAACTTGAATTTCATACGTCCGTTGTGGTCTATGGCGTTGGTACGATGAGAAGAAAAAAAGGACGGTCGTTGTTTTATTTCCTACTTTTTTCAGTTGCTTCGCCCTTTTAAGACGTTCAAGTACAAGCGAATAGTCTTTTTGAAGTTTCAACGATAAAAATAAATAAATCATGAAGTTTCATGCAAGTTTGCAATATTAAGATACAATAACCTCAAAATTACCGTACCCCTATTCCGACCCAGTACGCCACTATGGCAGATTTCTTGTCTGCTATACCTCCTTCTCTGAATAAATTGTATATGCCCAATAATGTCATTTCATTACAATTAACTTGGCCTCAATGATTAAATGATTTTCAACTGTATCTACAGAAAAAAATATAGGCAGGGTTGAGGATTGTCTTCAAGGAAATGAGAAAGTTGATTTTCCAGACAGTTTCAATTGATTTATTAATTTATGTTCAATCACGGTACACATTGTACATTTTTTCACATATGAGTCATAACTTCTGACGTGTGAACGTCAATGGCTTAGTCGACTGGAGACAGGATTGAAGAAGACCATGCCGGGCTGCACTCAGATGATCGGCTATGCTGCAGGACGGTGGAAAACAACTGATCACCCACAACCAAGTACACTCCAACGCAGGAAAACCTCCTGGCTAGCTTCGATCAATCCTCAGGCTGAAGAAGCTGTAAACTCAAAGAGGATTATTTTTGGTGAACATGAATTTACAGCCTGTAAAGCAACACAATTCCAGTTAAGGCAGAATTTCTTGCAAGAAATAAGAGGGAGGGGACATTTGGAAGATGTGGTTGAACGTAATGGTGCAACACATTACCAATTACATTTAATACCCCCCACCTCAATTAAATGGCAATTAAAACCTCCTGTTTCGGGCATGTTAAAAGGACCCCTGCATGCCAAATGTACGAAGCCACATCATATTACTGTTAAATACACAGAAAAAAATCGGCATCACAGGATTATTGTGCCCATTGATTTAAAAGAGAGAGGGGAAAGAGTGTTGGTTGGTTCCTCAGTTTAGGGGCTGCGGCAACGCGGTCATGTAGCCCCGTGTACTTTGGGTGTGTGTAGATTGTGATGGCATTATTAGTGTGTGTATCTGTTTTTTAATTTAAGTCATCATCATCATCTTGTACAGTTTCCAGCCCCAGGCTGGGTCTGTTTGGAACATAAGCCTCGCCACTTAGTCCTTTCTTCCCACCACCTCTCCGCTGTCACTCTAGTCCAGTCCTCGCCTCTCTTCTTGACACATTCCTCCACTTCTTTCAGCCATCTATCTCTTGGTCTTCCCCTTGGTCGTTTCTTCTGCATCGGCATCTCATGTATCCTCTTGGGAATCTTCTTCTCATCCATTCTCTTTAAGTGTCCATACCACCTCAGTCTTGATGTCTCAATCCTACCTTGCAAGGGCTCCTCTTTCACCATTTCCTTGACCTTTTCATTCCTCACCCTGTCTCTTCTTGTTACTCCGATCCTACTTCGCAGGAATTTCATTTCACCTGCCTGTATTCTGCTTATGTCTCTTTTCTTCATTGTCCAAGTTTCTGAAGCATAGGTCAGTATCGGGATATAGTAGCTTCTGTATAAGACTTCCTTGCTTTTTTGTGGGACATCTTTATTCCACACTAAGCTCCTAATGCTTCTCAGAAATGCTTCTGCCTGTCTGCCACGTTCTGTAATCTCTTTGTCATTTCTCCCATTTTCCTCCACTATACTTCCCAAGTACTTGAGACATTCCACCTTCTTCAGCTGTCCACCTCCAAGTGTTATCCCACTCATTGGTCTGTCCTTTTTCCTGGTCGTTAACAGGATCTCACATTTACTGATGTTGAACTTCCATCCGTACTCTCCCACTGTTTCTTCCCAGGCCTTCAGTTGCTCCTGAATTTCCTCCTCCTTGTTTCCCCAGACCATGAGATCATCTGCAAACACCATTGCTTTCATCTTATCTTCTCGTATCTTTCCTGCTATCCGTGCCATTACCTCGTCCATAACCACAATAAAGAGAAGGGGTGACAGCGCACTACCCTGTTTCAGGCCACTCATTTGTCTGAACCAGTCTGTTCTTTCCCCTCCAACTTTCACACAACTCACACTTCCACAATACATCTCCTTCACTCTGCCTACAGTCCCTTTTTCCACTCCCATGTTTTCCATTGCTTTCCAAACCTTCTCTGTACACACACTATCATAGGCCTTTTCGATGCCCAGGAAGGCCATCAACAGATCCTCTCCAAATTCGTAGTGGTGTTCCTGGAGCTGTCTCACTAAAAATATGAGATCCACTGTTGATCTCCCAGGTCTGAATTCATACTGCTCCTCTCTCAATTTTCTCTCCACTTTGGCTCGTATTCTACTTTCTAATATCTTTTCATATATCTTGGCACAGTGAGGTATGAGTGTGACTCCCCTGTAATTTCTGCACTCCTTTCTGCTTCCTTTCTTAAATATTGGGACAATTAATCCTTTCTTCCAATCTTCTGGGGTCTTTTTCTCCTTCCATATCTCCCTCATCACACGGTACAGCCACTGTTTCCCAACCTCCCCTGCTGCCTTCACCATTTCAACACTCACTTCATCCACACCCGGTGCCCTTCCTCCTTTCATCTTGTCTATAGCCATTTCCAGTTCTCTCCAAGTCAGGTCCTTTTCCATTCCTGAGTTGTCTTCTCCATCTTCCAATACATTGTCTTCCTCCCTATGACCTTTTGGATTCAGCAAATCCTCAAAGTACTCTTTCTACACTGTCTTGAGTGTCTCTTTGTTGTGTACCTCATTTCCGTTTTTGTCCATCATTACCACATCCTCTCGCAGACCTCTTCTCTTACTTTTGACCATCCCATAAAGTACTTTCTTATTTCCTCTGCGCGTGGTGGCTCAGCGTTCTAGCTGTATGCCTCTCACCAAGGCGGTCCGGGTTCGATTCCCGGTCAATGCATGTGAGATTTTCGAAGTGAAATGCCATGTCCTGTGGTTCGGATTCCACGTAAAACGGAGGTCCCGTGGCTTATAATCACAAGATTCACGGTCACGTAAAACTACAATCTACCTATCTATTTCCTCTGCTGTCTTCCTCCATCATCTCTGTCCACTTTACCATTCACTTCTTCCTCTCCTCTGCGACAATCTTGTTTGCTTCTTTCTTCTTTATCTTATAATCTTCCCTTGCTAGATCAGTTCTTTCCTGGAACCACACTCTGAAAGCCGTGTTCTTCGTTCCCACAGCTTCTTTTACTCTCTCATTCCACCATTGTGTCTCTTTACACCGCTTTCTGTTGCTTTTTCTTCCACATACTGCCACTGCAGCTTCCACCATTGTGTTCTTGAATTGCTTCCATTCCTCTTCCCCTGTTTTAGGATTGTCTGTTGGCATCCTCTCCCTTATTATCTTCTGGAATTCTTCCTTGACTTCCTTTTCCTTGAGGTTCCATACTTTGATTCTCCTTTCCTGGTACTCTGTCCTCTTGCTATCCTTAACAACTCCCAGGTTCATTACAAGTATTCTGTGGTCGCTATCTAAGGCCTCTGATGGTATTACCTTTATATCTCTGACACTTCTCTTCATTTCCCAGTCGTACAGCATGTAATCTACCAAAGATTTCTTTGTTAAATCACTGCTGTACCACGTTACCTTGTGGCTTTCTTTCTTCCGGAACGAGGAGTTGCCTACCACTAAACCGTTTCTCTTGCAAAAATCCAGCTACATTCTCCCTTCTTCATTCCTGCTACCCCATCCTTCTGCTCCCAATACATTTTCATATCCTTGCCTTTCACTTCCTACATGTGCATTCAAATCTCCCTTGACAATGATGCTCTGACCATTCAACTGCTGTTGTAGCTCCTCCTCAAAGTCTTCCTTCTCTTGAGCTGTACATCCAACTTGAGGGGCATATATCTGGGCTATCTCCAGGCTTCTTCCCTTTACAGTTACTCTGATCTTCATGATCCTGTCACTTATTCCCTTTACCTCTTCCTTCATTCCATCTCTCACAACTGCTCCTACTCCGCTGCTCCTTCCTTCACTGTTCCCACTCCAGTACAACCGGTACCCTTTCCTCAGTTCTCTGCGACCTTCTCCTTTCCATCTTGTTTCTGCCAAGCCCAGTACATCCAGTTTTCTTCTCTCCATCACATCTACAATCTCCTCCACCTTTCCTGTCAGTGTCTGTATGTTTAATGTCCCAACTCGTAGTCCATTAGCATATCCGGGTCGTCGTCGTTTGCATCCGTCCTTTCCGAGGCCTGTTCCTGTTTAGAAAGCATATATGATATCCACTACTGGCTTGATAGGCCTATCGTAGCTTCACCAGAGCCCCGTCAGCCGTCACTTTTCAGGTTTCCCATAGAGCCTTCACAGCTACCGCAGCGGTCCCGGGGCACACAAAGTCCCCACTGTACTTCACCCCTACAGGCAATCCCCTACTTCATGCCGTTGCCCGTCTCCCACCACGTGGAGGAGGGGATTACATACTCTTTCAGTAAATTACGGACTTCGTTGAGGAATAATCTTATTTATTGTATCAGAAATCTTCTTCTTTATTTCCTTCTTCTGAGCTTTTTTCCACAGAAGATTATCCCCTAATATTGATTTAGGTAGCTTTAAAATGATCAATTTTTCTATAATAAAACTCACCTAAAATTTTACCTTATAAATTACTCAGCTTTTTTCTATTAAATCAATCACAAAATTAATTGAAAGACCAGAGCTTATCGTTTTATTTTACAAAAAAATTCTTAGCATTAATTGTAATCAATTTTTTATTAAATAAGAATTCATAAATCTAATCAAAACACCTTAAAATTTAATGCTTCTTTTTATAAAAATATTCTCCTTTCTTTATATATAATAATCAAGAGAATTTAATTATAAATCAATTTTAAGTACCTACACTTTTAAGAAATTTTATAAAGTGAATCACGTTCACATGAGAAGACCCTTTTTTGAAACAGAAAAATAATTTCAACTCCCCTTGAAATTGCCTCCACGTCCCGGAAGATGGGGTGGCAAAACAAACTTTTTTAAAATTTATTCATTCCTATTAATACATTTTTTAATTATAGATCAATTTTAAGTACCTACACTTTTAAGAAATTTTATAAAGTGAATCACGTTCACAGAAGACCCTTTTTTGAAACAGAAAAATAATTTCAACCCCCCTTGAAATTGCCTCCACGTCCCGGAAGATGGGGTGGCAAAAACAAACTTTTTTAAAATATATTCATTCCTATTAATACATTTTTTAAATTATAGATCAATTTTAAGTACCTACACTTTTAAGAAATTTTGTGGAAGGAAGCGGCCGTGGCCTGTCAGAGGTACCGTCCCAGCATTTGCCTAGAGTTGAAAATGGGGAAACCACGGAAAACCTTTTCAAGGATGGCGACGGTGGGGTACGAACCCACATCCACCAAGTCAGCAGAGAGATTGGGCCCATGGCCGAACGCTGCGCTTTATCTGCTGGCATACCTACACCTAATTATTATTATTATGTGCAATAGCACATAGTGTAATGTTATACAGTGTAGGTATTACTACTAGTGGAGTGGGGCAGTGTGGTGCAATAGCACATAGTGTAATGTTATACAGTGTAGGTATTACTACTAGTGGAGTGACACAGTGTGGTGCAATAGCACATAGTGTAATGTTATACAGTACTACTCTAATACAGTACATGGAGCAGTGGTGACATCTTATATAGTATAGGCACTACAGTGCTACAGTATATATAGTTAGATCAAGTAGGGAGTGATAGAGGAGTAACACCTCTTTAAAAAAAACCTGGTCCAGGTGGCCCGGTTGGTAGTACCTTGTTAGGGTCCCTTGCCAGGGTTACGGTGAAGTCCTCAACGGTACCTGCAGTGAAAGAGGTGAACTCGGGCACTGTGTGGTTGGCGGAAGGTGGTGTATTCTTGGAATACTCGGTAAGAGAGAATATAATTTTTAATGCTTTTGCATGTTCATTCCTTCCTCTTTATCAAACACCAACAGTGATCTTCTATTTTCTCTTTGATGGTCATGTCTCTTATGTTTTTTTGTGAGTCTGTTCTAGATATATATCTTCCATGACTCACCTAGCGTCATCTAGCAGCGAATCTCAGAAGTTCCTCAATTCTTCCCAGCACAAGAGGACTTACTTATCAATTTGGCCACCAGATCTCGTCGCCATCGCCAGCTATCATCTTCGTGATCAAGAGAACTTCGTCTACCTTTTCACCCACCATGCTATGCTAGTATCGCCTGCTATCAACTCTTTGAAGACCATTCATCAAGAAGAATTTTTTAGTTTTATAAAGTTGTCTATTCTGTTATGTTCTCCTTTTGTCTCCTACCCCCACTCTTTTTCCTCCCTTGGTCCCTCCGCGCTTCGCTGAGTGGGTCTCACTTGCACGTCGGCAGTTGACTCAGTCAGTCAAGGCTCAACTAGAGCCAGTCTCCTCAAACCAAGAGACACTCTCTACATTCTACGCCATGTTGGCACATTAAGTTCATACGTCAAAGGGAACTTCACCTTCGCCATGCAACAAAGATAAGTACATACTTCAGGTTTTAACCTCATCTTCATCGGTTTTACAGTCTTCATGCTTTTAACGATTATTTTATAGGCAGTGTGAGATATTTATTTGTGGCAATAATCATTCTTCGTGGGATTTTCCATGCTGGGCTTTTGTCTAATTAAGCCAATCTTTGTGAAAAACAGCATTTCTTATGCTTATTAAATGAGAAATCTTCTCACAACGCGGGAATTACCCACTGTTGATAAAATAATCAGCTCGTTCCACCGCTGGAATAACTTTGGCCCCATTCTTCTATTAGGATCGTTCTGGAACCTTCCAGAATCTGCACTTTATCTACAAGTCGTGCCATCATGTACTTTCCACTCACTTGTGGGAATGCCATTTTAAACTAGGATATCTTCCTTATAAATCAATGCTCCATAGCTAATTTTCTTTCCTCCGTTGGATTTGCTCAAGCGTATTTAATGATAATCTACAACTTTCTCAAGTAATAGACTTTCGCCTATCTAGTGCAACCAGTCATTTTCCACGATTGCAATAACTTTCTTTGCCATAAACTTTTGCGCTACTACAGTGAACTTTTCATCCATTCAACAGACTATAGTGAAAACTAGTGCTTGTTCAACATTTCTACCGCGTCGCGATCGTCCGATTACCATAAATAAGGCCATGAACATTTATCCTCAATCCCAATTGCTCTTTCCTAAACCTCTTACTAACAACCCATAATACATTGTTAATTTAGGTCTGTTTCAACGAGGTGTCAATCTAAAGATGTGCCCTCCCATTTTTTCTTATGTGTAATTAATTAACTTCTGCATAACTACGTGTCTTGTACACGGTTCAGATTATCTTGTTTCTCCCTTCTAATTTAGGGGATACAATTCTTTCAACTTATAAGTGAGGTATTTCTAGGGTTCACGAAAGGGAAACTTGCCCCATTTGTCTCGTGATTCCTATCTAAACATAGGAGGTCCAGAACCTTCCTTTTGACTTTCTCTGCAGGATTCACAGTAAGCGACCTGTCCTATTTGTGTAACTACTAAAAGTAATTCAGCTGAAATATAAGTTATAGGAACTTCTCTTTCATTCTACCTGCTTTCTTTTTTGTTATTTTTGAAGTTGTAACTTTTTCTAAGATAGGTACTTGGAAATTTTTGAAAGTACACACCTTGTACTCGATTTAATGTCTAAACTTTAATCACTTCATTTGTCTTTTTTTAATCTTACAAAGATTTTAGTACATATAAAGGTTTGAAACCTAATAAATTGTTAATTGCCTGGCGCATATGTTAAATGTTTTCTGAGGTCTGCGACCCCAAAGTTGTTAACCAAATTGAAAATATATATTTGTTAAAGTTATCAACTTCTTTAGAATTGTTAAATAAATTAAATATTTGTTTTTGGATTTATCATTTCGCAAATACAACGGTTAGGCAAGATCCTGGCTTTCCTAACTCTTCCCAGGTTCATGCCCTCGTTAATACGCAATAAATCTGTTACTATTTGTCTTGTCAGACCATCACCCTTCCCCATAGTAGGCATATGCATGCTTGAGAGGGAATACGCTAAAGCCATTCTCTGGCAAACCGCCCAAGTCCTAGCTGCGGTTCCCGTTAGCTTCGACCAGGTCCTTACCCACTTTAGGTATCAGAGAACATATTTGCAATGGCAACCGCCTTTGAGTGTATTTAAAGTTAAATTTATAACTTTTGTGGGACTCTCCTCCCATTTCTCTATCCTTTCTCTCCAGTCCGAAACCCACCTCCTTTTCTTTATCATCTTCCCTTGGTGGTTAGGTTATTCCTCAGCCAATAATCTACCCAGAAGGGGCAGCCTATTGCTCAGGTTTAATAGGGCAAACTATTGTTCATAGTTATGATGGGCAGGTTTTGGCCCAACGGCAAAATGAGTGGAGGAGGAGCCAATCACTCTCATGGCTCCCAACGGTCATAGAGGCGGAAGAGGCCACGCCAGACGGACTGGCTGTAAAGGCGCACCTCAGTAGTACTTGAGTATGCGGCAGTTCGTTGCAGTCTCTGTGTTCGGTCCTGCATGTCTCATTCTTTGTGAGCCGCAGGATAAGGCTCAGATATCATAGCGTCTGGGTCTCGTCCTGGCAAGCTGAGATCCACCCTAAACAAATTCACGCCAGTGGCACTTCTTCCGAACGTCACTTTTCAAAGTCCAACGGCGGTGGGATATGGACGGTGGGGGCAGGTTATGGGTGTAACTGGAAGCCCCTAGTTCGGACCTGCACGTTGGCAGCAGATGTGTGATGGTCGTCTTCCGGAGACTCTGTGACTACTCAGGAATTCGGTCCTGCATCTGTGTTTGGGCAGGCCTATTTAGGATCACCGCTGCCCACCCCACATGGGGAAGGCTCTAGAAAAGGTGGGCTAAACATCGGAAGTCACAATCTTGGTCCGGCTGGGCAACCGCACTCAGCAGGTCACCCCTCATACGGTCGAAACTCAAAAACAGTAATGAATCACATATTGATTATTGGATCATGGAACATCATAACCTTGCTTGATTTGGACAATAACGTTAGACCTGAGAGAAGGTCAGCTCTCGTAACCCATGAGTTATCAAGACTCAACGTTGACATTGGAAGGAAGGAAGCTTGTAGTTTAACGTGACCGTTAATCTCGCGATCATAAGCCACGGGACCTCCATTTTACGTGGAATCCGAACCACAGGACATGGCATTTCACATCGAAAATCTCACATGCATTGGCCGGGAATCGAACCTGGTCAACGTTGACATTGCTGCTCTCAGTGAAACTAGGCTGTCTTCTGAAGGCAAGATTACGGAATCTGGAACAGGATATACCATCTTCTGGAAAGGAAAGGAGGAGGGTGAATGTCGTATTCATGGTGTGGGCTTCGCTGTGAAGACCAAACTGGTAAATTATCACCAACTTACGCCCATTGCAATCAGCGAAAGGCTCATGACTCTCCGCATACCACTCTCAGGAGGTTCCTTTATGACACTCATCTCTGTCTATGCTCCTACCTTAGATTCTGATGATGAAGTAAAGGCTCAGTTCTATAATCAGCTAAGTGAAATCATCTCCAAGGTACCATCTGCAGATAAACTCTTGCTCCTCGGTGACTTCAATGCCAGAGTTGGGAAAGATCACAGGCTATGGAATAATGTGATGGGCAAACGGGGACATGGAAAATGTAATCCCAATGGACTGTTGCTTCTTGGTCTTTGTGCAGAACACGAACTTTTCATTACCAACACGCAGTTCCGGCTACCTGACCGCTTCAAAACCACGTGGATGCATCCTCGTTCCAAACATTGGCACATTCTTGATTATATCATTACCCGGCAATGTGATAATAAGGACACTCTTATTACCAGAACAGCAAGGAATATAGACGATTGTTGGACAGATCATAAACTTCTTATATGTAAGCTCAGGATATCCATCAGACCTAAACTACCTAGGAACATCAAAAATTTGCCAAGAAAGAAGTTTAATACATCGAAACTTTAGGATGAATCCATGTACAAACATTTTGGAAACAGGATCGTCACCCAGTTATCAGAAAACCCAGTAACAAATGATATTCAGCAAGAATGGGCCACATTACAGAAGATTATCACACAGTCAGCTGAGGAAACCATTGGTTTTATAGTGCGGAAAAGACAAGACTGGTTTGATGACAACAATGAGGAAATTCTGTCTCTCATCAATGCCAAAAGGAATGCTTATCTTGCCCATCTTCAAGACCCAACTTCCAACACAAAGAGAGATAAACTACTGGAACTCAAGGGTAAATGCCAGACGCAGATAAGGCAGATTAAAAATACTTGGTGGCAACAGAAGGCTCAGGAACTGCAGAGACTATCGGATGCTCGAGACTTGAGGAACTTCTATGCCGTACTCAAGGAAATATATGGACCATCTCGCTCATCATCAGGTACACTGAAAAGCGCTGATAATTCTACTACCTTTACTGATAGTCAAGAAATCTTGGAACGCTGGAAGGAGCACTTCTCCAATCTCCTAAATCGTCCATCAGAAGCTGCTGAAGACTTCCTCTGTGATGTGCCGCAACAACCTGAACAACTGTGGTTGGCAGTACCTCCTACTTATCATGAATTCAGTGCAGCTCTCACCCAATTGAAACCCAGAAAAGCACCTGGCCCAGATAACATCCCTCTGGAACTAATTCAAGCCGGAGGTCATTCCCTCAAAACAAGAATTTTCATCCTTATCCTCAGAATATGGGAATCAAGAAAGGTACCTGGAGACCTAAAGAATGCCACTATCGTCACTATCTTTAAAATGGGTGATCGCAGTGTTTGTGGCAACTACCGTGGTATATCACTGCTATCAATTGTGGGGAAGATTCTTACAAGAATTCTACTTAACCACCTCAAGGTTATCTCTGAGAGGATCCTCCCAGAGTCACAATGCGGATTTAGAACTTCCAGAAGCACAATTGACTTGATTTTTGTGTGAGACAGCTACAAGAAAAATGTAGAGAACAACAGAATCCACTCTTCTTAGTCTTTTATGACTTGGAAAAGGCAGATTCGGTTCCAAGACCAGCCATGTGGGCAGTGCTGAAGCGGTTTGGTTGCCCTCAGCGTTTTGTAGATCTAATCAAGGCTCTCCATGATGGCATTACAGGTCAGGTTTGCCATCAGAATAAGATGTCCGATGAATTTCCCATTACCCATGGACTGAAACAAGGATGTGTACTGGCTCCAACGCTTTTTGCGCTGTACTTGGCTGCAATGCTTTATGATTCACCCACAAACATCCCAGGTGTGGAGGTCAAGTATCGTTTTGATGGAGGGCTTTTCAACCTAACTCGTCTCCGCTCCTTGAGGAAAACTCAGGTTACTAACATGTTGTATGCAGATGATGCTGCGTCACCAACTCTCACATCAGAAGAGCTGCAAGAGTCAGTTAATTGTTACAAAAGTGCATGTGATCGCTTTGGTCTTACCATAAATGTCAATAAGACTAAAGTCTTGGCACAACCTTCACCAGGCACACCTCTTCCTCAGTTCAATATCTCCATCTCAAATTTGCCATTAGAACAGGTAGACCACTTCTCGTACCTGGGCAGTACCATTTCTGTGAGCTGTACCTGTGAGCAGGATGTGGATAAGAGAATTGGCGCAGCCCATGCAGCATATGGACGATTAGCGCACCGGGTCTTCATGAATAAAGATCTGTCCATGATTACAAAGCTTATGGTGTACAAAGCAGTAGTCATTTCTACATTGTTGTATGGCTGTGAAACGTGGACCCTTTACCGACGTGATCTTAGGAAGCTTGAGCGTTTCCACCTACAAAAACTTCGATCAATCCTGAGGATTAAATGGGAAGACCGCATTACCAATATTGCCGTTCTGGAAAAGGCTCAAATCAACAGCATAGAATCATCCATAATAGGTCACCAATTTAGATGGATTGGTCATGTCCATCGGATGGATGATGTGAGATTACCTCGTCAAATGCTATATGGTGAGTTATGCTATGACACCAGACCTCATGGTGGTCCTAAGAAGCACTACAAGGACCAATTGAAGCAGACCCTGAAGTTGACAGGTCTTGATTCACAAACCTGGGACATGCTGGCTGAAGACCGCTCAACTTGGCGCCGTACCATCTCGGATACTGTAAAGACGTTTGAACGGGATCGACGCACACATGAAGAGGCCAAGCGTCAAGCTAGGAAACTTCGAGCAGCCCAACCACGTCCTCCTCCAGCAATACTATGTGACTTGTGTGGACGCTTGTTCCATGCCAGGATTGAACTCTTTAGTCACCGTAAACACATTCACAAACTGGACTGAAGGAAGAAGATTTATACTCGGATTCGAGTTAAAGCCGATGATGATGATGATTCTTTCAGAGGGATCGGAGATGAGATACAATGAATTGCTATAAAAATTGAAACAAGATTTCAGTGAACCGCCATCCAATACAATACCACCATTGAAATATTGCATTAATTTAAGTCGATGCGGTTCCACCTAGCCAATGCGTACAGCCGGATGTCGTAATAGATGGCAACATCACAAGGAGCTGATAAAAGGATGAAATAAATGAATATGACCAAGTAGTTGGAATGAAGCGAGGTACCGTCCAGGCCATTGGGGGATGTTGAAAATGGTAAACTTGACCAGAAAAAATCCATAACCAGTGACCAGATAGATAGACCCCATGGCCTAGCACTGCACTTACATGATTGCAGCTACCAAATATGTAAAAACCTTACATTAAACTATATACAGTACACACACATGTACTGACAAAGTGCAATGTTTAGAAATTACTACAACATTAACATATTGTTACACCAGATTATATATATTTCCAGAATACTTTCACAGCACGTGTGCCAACCGTCAACTCTGCCTGTGGCTCAAAGAATAGCCAAGGTTGCTCCTTTTAGTCGCCTTGTACGACAGCCAGAGGATACCATGATTGTAGTCTAAACCCCCACCCACAGGGGGCTGAAGTGTTGAAGCCACCTAAAGAAATTATATTGTGTTGTTGATTCATTTCGGGGCTTTGCGACATTGCGGTCATGTGGCCCCGTGTACTTAGGTATGTGTGGAATTTGTCTGATAACCGGTGTTATTGTGAAGGCTGTATTAGTGTATGTAGTTGTAACTCAGATGATGATTAGGAAGGAGGCGGCTGTTGTCTTAAATAAGCATTCGCCTGGAACAAAAGTGGGGAAACCACAGAAAGCCACTTCCAGGATGGCTGAGGTGTGATTGGAACTTGCCTCTTCTCAGTTTTTGCGCAACCCTCAGGCCAGAATTAAACTTCTTGGCAGAGCTGGGAATCGAACCCGGGCCTCCGCAGTGACAGCCAAGAGTACTAGCCACTACACAATGAGGCACAAAAGAAGTTATGTATATGGTCACTGTGCATAGTTGATGTGCGACAAGTGGCAGTACAGTATACCTGATCAGGCAATTGGTATCCGGTTTACAATAGCAATGGCATCCACATTCACAGTTGTTCCAATTAAGACTTTTCTACCTCTGAAGGGACAAAGCTCCAGAGACATTTCTTAATAATAGCAAGTCTATGAATTCATCGCTACACCTCCAGATATTTCAACCCACCAAACAGCAAGGCATTTGGGAGGAGGGAGTTAAGTACACGATTATCCGGGCCCTGCTGATAACTTATCACACTCCAAACAGTCACAAGCCTAATTTTTTGGCTCTATGTTAACCGTGGAAACTTGCAATTACATGTATAATTCTTTCAAGGTGTCACCATAGACATAATGATCATGATTTGTCAAACCAGAAACAAAACTTCCTCATGGAGAATATCTGGGTGAAGCTTATGCTATCTACGGCTAGGGGCAGATGACCTCGTAGTTCTGCCCCTTAAAACTTCAACTACCTGACTGATAATAGCCTAACTACATGGGTGAACAGACACAAATCTACATCACAGATAAAGGTGAGTAAAATGGACAATACTCTACGTTGTTTATACAAAGGATTTGTATAAAACTACTACCATACGGTCATCCAAGGGAAATCCACGCAGGTGCCTATGCTGGTTAGATGTCGCCATCACAATTCAGAGCAGTACACGACCTTCTTGCCAGCATGGTAATTCTGCAATAAAGTGACAAGACTATTCATCATGAACAAGTGAAACAAACGTTTGAGAAATGATGAGAATGTAGGCTACATGTAGAGAATAAAGAGGATGTTCATCCTTCCCCTAAATATAATGTACACCATTAATCCCAATAGAAAAAGTCTACTGGACTGTATGTGTTAACACATTTTCAATATATAGCCTATAATAATTTCTCATTCATACGCGGGCAGATTTTCTAAACTTCTAGCCGATGGCTGGATTACGAGCAACACACATGACATCCATCATTACTTCTCAAATATTGAAGAGCTTAAGATCAGTTAACCTATACAGGATCTCATTATGTCTCTATTATTATAAACTTAGCACGACCTAAAAAGAGAACTTAATTCACACACAATCAACCAACAATATACTGCCATTTTATCGACTGAAACTACCATTACCTTTCTGTATATAACCAAATGCCGAGACGTAATAATTATCTTGATTTGCGAACTCCTCATCACATGTATCCATTCTAGGTCCATGTTCACGTTGCCATGGAAATATAATTTTCCCAAGGACCAACAAAATGAACGGAAAGCCCCTAAAATCTAGTGACAAACAAGCAAACAAGGTTGGTTACAAAACGGTTACCGCATGGAGGAAAGAAATTCTTTCCTCCATGGGTTACTGAGTTCGGACCCAAATAAAAGAATAATTATTTAACGGACGGAGAAAGTAGTATGGACTTTCTTAGGCCTGACCTGAAGTAAGAAATTTACTTACATCTCCTTCAGCGCTTCATTGAGCTACCTTTTTTGGTTTCAGGTCGAAAGAAATCGATTTACCATGTTATCTTGCTGTAACCAAGACCAACTACAATCCTCAGACCTTAATGTAGAAAAAACATGGCGGCGATGGTTGCCCTACCAATAGCTAAGATCATATGCATGTCATCGGGGTCGTCACAGTTCGTGAAAATTATTATTTTTACTAACCTAAGAGCATAAAAGATATCACAAGACGAGACTAGGTTCCGAAGAAATATGCATCAATAATTTAGACTTACCTGAATTAATTTATCTATATAGTGCTGGCCTCGAATTATAGGTTTCTTCGTCTTCACCCAAGGGGCAGCTACAATAGTCTCACTGTTTCTGTGGTTGAATAACAAGCTTTTTGACGAGTTATCACGATTTGTATTTAAGTTCAGTAATTATAGATTAATATTATTAGAAAAAAATCAAACAGATTGTGAAGTAGGAGAGAAGAAAGTACCCGGTTACCGAAGTGCTGTCCCAGCACATGCCGAGTATTTGTGTACACAATCGGAATGAGAATAGTTGCCTGAAATAATCGAACCAACGCTATAGAGATACAATTCAATTAAGACCTCTCGTAGAATTGACTAAAATCTCGGCTAAAACATCACACCGAATTAGTTGATTGAAATATGCAAATAAGTCGCCGTGTGGATATCTGAACATAATTATGGAGATTACCACACACTAATGACACGATGATATGTTACCATATAACTTATTAAACATTCGCTGTTACCGTTTGGAATAGTTGTACGCTGGAAATATTAGATTTAGTAAAGTAATGTAGGTGGGAAAGCACCATCTCCCTCTTACGGAATTATCGCGGCACACCATCTCGTAATATAAGTACATAATTGGCTAGTTACTCACAACACTTTATTACACACATCATAATAAAAAATAACTTGCAAGCTGTAAGAATCACAAAAGTATGAATAATGACGGAAGGCAATGAGTTCAATGTTTGGCACATGGGAAACATCTTCCTTAACCAATAAAACAGAAGTTCTCTGTAATATTTGGCGTGTATACAAGGCAGTGTAGAACATCTGCTAGACTGGTAAGACTTTACGGAGGCACATGAAGCGGAGCGTTCAAGATAGTGTACAGCATCCCAGGGGTATGCACCCCTTGGAGACCATCCCCCCAACGTCTGGCTAAATCCCCTAAAATGGCAACCCTTGGAAAGCCGGGGCAACATCCATTAATACTGTAAGGACAGCTTGCTACTCCATAAAGCAGCTCAAGCCTTACGTAATCATTACACTCAGCGACATAGCACTAACTGGGCCAATACATTGCTGACAGGAGGGCGTCAGAAGGTATAAGAAGACGTCCTAATGAGGTCAAACTCTCTCTCCATTGTCAGTGCTTCATCGAGACAGCCGGAGGCTACGCTGGTGTCAACCGAGGTGAGTCAGTCAAATCGTGTTCAGAGTTCCTATTTTTGTAACCTGTAACCCAACACTTGTAATACATTATAAACATAATTTCATTCCCTACAAGGGACTCACACAAAGAATCACAGACCAATAAAACACTGGTCCACACTCTACACTAGCATTACTGTTATACGCCTCTTTACATCCCAACGCCCTTCCTTATTCCCGTCACGTAAAGACGTGACAGACGGTAAGCCATTAGCGCCAACTCAGGTACCTTTGCGTTTCTCTAGCCGGCTCGGCTGCCAGCAAGCAGCGCGTGCCACTCGGCTGATACGAGCAGAGTCGATTACATAACAAGCAGTCAGCTGAGCGACTAGTACAGCGACCCTTCGCAGCGGGTCCCATCCCCTCAAACACTACCACATTATTTATAGGAACGCCCCCTAGTTCCTAGCACACTACAACACACTACACCGGTCAGCTTACCCTGACAAGGGAAGCTACCCTTTTAGGCACCACCTTCTAAATTAGTACAGCAACTCTCCCTTTTAGATCCACCCCCAAATAAGGGATCTAAAACAATGGTGGAGGCGCCATCCTACGCATAGAAAAGGGACTCAAACAACGAGCCCTCGTAGGTAAAACGACCCCTTCCGTACCGCAAAAAGCCAAGCAAATTAGTGGGAAAATTTTTCCTCCAGACAAAAAGCACCATTTTTTTTTTGTGGGCTCCAAACTAGCTACACAGGGGAAATTCTTAATAAACCAACCCCCTAGCCCCATACAGAATCAGAGAAATATAAGAATACACTGTCAAACACGTACAGACTTTTTTTTAATTCTTATTGTAGGCCCATACACTGCAGTCAGAATGGCACCTCGTGCAGAGATTGCAAGCCATAGAGGCCATAGGGGTACGCCAATATTATTAACATTATTGTTCAGATGCCAAAGGCACATACAAAGCCGGCAAACACAAATACGGGCACTCCAAACAAAAATTAGGGCAATACAGGGCAAACAGCCATACACCCCGTCAGAGGGTAGGACAGCGCGATTAAGATGCGTACATAAGCACTTGAATCACACACATGAACACCTCAATAGGTTCCATATACAAAGAAACAGAATATACCAACAATTAGTCACCACACATGGTCCCGTGATAGATAATGCAACCCTCGAGAGAATGAGGGTGCACTACACAATTTTACACGCCCAATACAAGGAGCTAATTCGCGTCCAAGCGCTTCTCCAAATAACGGCCACAAAACAATACAGAGCACAGAAACATTAATACATTAATACAGTAATTTGCAAGCAGGCCATATGCCTCAATAGGCAGTACACCCAAATTTGGGATGAATACCATGAGCTCCAGGCCAACAAGGCCATTTTTGAGTTCATGGTAGGGCCATCAGCCCACCCGAGAGAGGACATAAGCGTGGATACGCTGACTCGACAATTTGCGAGGATGTCCCTCTCGCCACGTACTGTAACAGAATGGAAGGAGTTCGCCGTGGCCACAGTCAAGACGACGGCCAGGTTAGGCTCCAACTTGCTGCAGAATAAACCTAACACATACACACGTCCTTCAGCTCCGGATCGGAAGGCAATTTTGCCAAACCGAGGGGCAGAGCCTAGAACATTCCCCTCGGAACAGAGGAACGAAAGGGAGTTGAAGCCAGGGCCATTAAACACACATGATAGGACAGAGAAACAAAGGGACATAACCACGTCATGGGCTGACGACATAGAACCCGTCCCACTACACATAAAGCCTACATACACCCACGCAGATAGGCTAACACATTGGCAGGAGTCGGCCGTGGCCACAGGCCGAAAAGCGGTCAGGCTACACGCCACCACATTGCTAGGTCGGACACAAGCCATTAAGCGACCTTTACCGCCAGTTCAAAGGGCAAATTTGCCAGAACAAAGGCGAACACCGGTATTAGTCCCTCAGGATGCACGATATACGCACGAACATTTTGACCGGGCATTACCACACAGTACACGGGGATTAGGAAAGGTGTTCTCACCTACCCCACAAAACCACGCTGTCAAATATATCCACACTCCCGTAAAATCTACTAGGGCAGCGCCAAGCGCAATTAGGCCCTCGAATACAGGTACATTTAAACCTATAGACACGCGCCACGGTGGAAGTAGGCCAAAGCTTACTTTGCTAGAAATTCCGCCGGAAGGTAGCAAAGGAACACCCCAGTGGATTCCAAAGGCCTATCATCTGATAGCAGGGCAAAACCCTTCACCTTTCTGAGCACTGAAGCTCGAAAGAGGATAACGACTTCCACCAGGGCCACAGAAATAAACTAACATCGCTAACACCAACATTATAGGCCACATAAGTTCTTTCACACGGGGGCGATGAGAAAATGGTCCAATAAGTAAATAATAAACATAAAATCGCATATTTCTCTTTCTTATTTTTTGTATATACAGTGCAACATAGCCAAATTAGAAGGAACAATTCTAAATCCTTCCTGTTTTTTTTTTTCGGAACCATGGCATTTTTCTCTCAGGCCATCAATGGTTATTGGGCGAAGTGATTAACGCCATAACGTAAAGTCTCTAATATGCTAAGCCAAGTGGAAGCCAAGCAGGCTTCAGGACGAAAAAGAGATATTTTGAACACAACTTAAGCATAAAATCATAGCATAAAGCTTAAGTGAGTCTTTCTAAGTAGAAATGACTAAACGTTCTATGTTAGGGTTCCACAGTTTGATAGATTCTCCTGTTGCGGGAGAAAGCCGTAAGTGTGGCAGGAATTAAGAATCTCAAACTAACTTCAAAAATTTGGTGAGGTGTGCTTTAGCCAACTGAAAAGCCCAATTGCACATCGGGACGAGACACTGTCATTTTGGTGAGTTACAATTACTTTGAAGGGCAGGTTTGACTCCCATAGTGCACTGGCTTTGCTCGTGACGTGGATACAGGTATATCAATTACGTCTTGCAATGGCCTTCCTAATGTGTACTAGACAGTGTCGGTAGATTCCCCTGAGACGTAACCAGATTACGGTAGTACTCACGTTACCAAAATGGTAAATATTACAGTCAGGTCCCAAGCACCATTTTTTTTAACATTTTTTATAGGGTTCACGACATAATTTTTAGAGACTATCGCCACCTGCTATTATTTTCTTTCAAAGTGCTCTCTTAATCCAGAGCGGGGCATAGCTCTTTTTTTTTTCCTATTATGACGCAGGCATTAGGCCCGATGAAAGAAAAACGTGTCCGAATTCCTCCTACCACGATGGGCAGGTCCCTTCAAAGTCTGCAGGAAGGTATCTGACCTAAATTATATAGTGAACGTGCGCCATGGGAGGAAACTCATAAAGGACACTATTCACGCCCGCCGGATGAAGGCATATCACACACGTAAAGCTCACACACCTACACGTAAAGGCCGGCACACTACTAAGAGAAAAGGAAACGGTCCCGCTGGCACACGTGGGAAGAAAGCCAAGAAATAGCCCACTGACCGCGCCGGGATACGATCCTAACACCCCACAGAACTGTCCCGGAGACACGCGGCCATAATGACATTTCGTACCATTGTAGGGACATAATCGAACCACGGCACAGTAACACACAAGCGGGGACACAAAAATAGTTAGTAGAAGGTTCTTTTCCATTACGAAGAGCCTGCCCGCAATTACAATGGACAGCTATCAGGTTCCCACATACGCGTGCCGGAAGCAAAGGCACGGACATACAGCGTTATCAAGACAAGTAACGAGCGTGCGCACAGGACATTGCAATCCGATACCGCCATAATCAGCACTAACGCAGGCCTCAGTGATAGACTGTACGCTTACGGACAACTGCTCTCAGAGCAGAGCGCATGGCATCATTCACGCCCGATTTACAGACCCTATATCTTCCAAAACTACACTACAAGGGGAAATCAAAAACGTACAAACTCTACACAGGCATGCATGCTTTCATTTGCGCAGTGCACAGCCACGGAAACATGCCATATTATATGCGGCACGGAAATGATCACACCAAGTCTTTACAGACAACCGGATTCGAACCCATGACCACACACCACACGCGTACCAAAAACTAACTATCCAATGGTATTTTTGGTACACGGAACACAAGCAAAAACCACACTGGGAAAGCCCCAAGCCCTATCACACAACGCAAACATAAAACACAGAGAATGACATAAGGTCACGGGTCTGAGTTCCAGTAAAAATTTAGACACAAAGGAGAACATATATTCAGGCGTCCAATCATACTGAAATTGGCCCATACAAGTGCATGAACAGGGAATACTACATTTCCTCCCACCAAAAGCCAGACATAAAATTTCGAATTACACCAGGCATAGAGGAATACATTTCACAAACACAGGTAGGAAAATTTCGCAAGACACAGGTCTTAGAGAACAATGGCCACACGACGTCATTACCTAACTAGGGCGAATTGCTACATTAGGCTAGGAATCCAAAACAATGACCACACTTGCATACTTGCAGAATTGCACATACCAATTGCTGACTGCAGACTATTCACACTGCAATACTGCGGTGACGAGACACTATTGCGTATAGCACGTGACCGTGAAATTACACACACATAACAATTATAACGCCATACATTTTTTTTTCTCCACACTGCAAAGTCATTTGGCAATGGACAAGACGTGACACAGCGAAACTTATCTTGAGCCTATAAGGGCACGTTCGCAAAGACGTTGCAAGGCCACGGGCGCTTCCCGCCCATACACAACATACACAGTAGGACTTAGCCTTATAACAGACCAACCGGCCGCGTGGTGTAGCGGTACATAGGCACATACACACGCACTCGCACTCACCAATTAGGAGCGAACATAGGGACTTTGAGGAAACAGGACCTCCCCTTAATAACTTCTTTTCGCCATTCTATTCCCGAAATACATCATTCCAGGCGACTAGGACATGGCCTATCGTACTACGACCACTGGCCACATCTACACTGCAAATGGCCGACCAGGTTAGGTCATGCAGCTCTACTATCCCAAGGCGCGGATAGAAAGCCAACATGGACCAAGGGAGGACGACAGGAGAACAGGCTACCAGCGTACCACCTTACTCCCTTCCCATAACCTTCTCACGCCCCACATAAACAACGCAGACACATCTACACGACCAAAAACAGATATACTACATT
Organism: Meconema thalassinum; assembly: GCA_946902985.2. Classification (NCBI taxonomy): domain Eukaryota; kingdom Metazoa; phylum Arthropoda; class Insecta; order Orthoptera; family Tettigoniidae; genus Meconema; species Meconema thalassinum. The sequence continues at coordinate 487,662,399 of OX336392.1, read as the reverse complement.
ACAAAATACACACAGGGGTTGATGGACTTCATGCGTCTAAAGAGCGGGCATGCTACGCCCTGCGTCACGAGCTAACACCTGAGTATTAGGGGTGTGTCAGCAAACATTAAAGAAGCATAATGCGCCTCTCCAAATGAGAGAGGAGGCCATAGATATACACTAACCATGCTTTAGTACTTAAGCTCTCCCGCATGAAAGGAACATATGGTATTATGCCCCATCCTACACCTATCCGTACATGAAGGCAGAAACTTCATATCCAGACACATGCATGAGTATCCCATCCAATTACCAGGGATTTTAATATCAAACCTGCATGAAATTTCGTATTTTTGCAATCCCGGGAATTACCTCCCCACTCCACTCACTATAGAAGCATCCCAGTGCCACCACCGGTTCTAGGCCACCACTAACGTGGAACCCAAAGGTGCGCAAAACCCTTCCTACAATGCTTTAAGCCCACTCAACGAATAACTACCCCCAAGTCCTAATAACAGGGTACCTGACCTTACAGACCCTACTAACACCTCCATTAAGGTAAGGAAAGCATTATTGCTGGGAAGCTGACATAGCGATGGTAGACCAGAAGTAGCCTATGTACTTAGAAGATCTACAACCCCGCTACACTGGAAATATTTTACATTTTACACGGGGATTGAACCATTCACACGGGTTACGACACATTTTCTCTCTTACAAAGGAATCTGATACGAACTGATGGTTGACAACGGTGTAAGCCGAAGGTCAGGAGGGACCACATTGGAGCAGAGCTGGGGAAGGCGATGTGGACCCTTACCCCAGTTGGCTCATCAAATCACTGACCTGACCAAACAGACGAACTACGGAAGGTCAAAGCATTCGGGACCTGACACGGGCAAACATCGAGATCTAGGGGTGCATATTAGCCCATCCCCCTTGTCGGAGAACGTTACACCCACTATGTGTCACGGTCATCGAAGCCGAGATCTGCAGGGTGACTTTCTGAGAATGGCGGGAGAAATAGCTCACTCCGCGCCGGCCTCGGGAGCTATCCCTAGAGACGACCCCATATTATGACTAGACTGTTAGTTAAAATTACGTAAGTAGGACTTCCATGGCGGGGAGTCAGACTCCTATTCGTCAGGAGTGAAGCAGGATCCAAGGGTTCAGCAGGACCAATCCTAGATCCGACAAGTCCTTACCCCGCGAGGTGAAGGTGAAGACCACGACGGTAATCGATAATAAAGAATGAAATATGAATATATATATATATGGAATGTACGCGCTCATTCGGTCCTGCGCCCACGTAAATGGACGACAACGGGTCGCCAGAGTTCTTAAATGAGTAGCATAGCGGGCACTCAAAAGGGTTCAGTGGGCCAACCCAGCAATGCCGACACAGGCGAAGAGGATTCCCCGGACGCTCAATTCCCGGAGGACACATGAATATAAATATTGCGGCCGACATAGGCGAAGAGGATTCCCCGGACGCTCAATTCCCGGAGGACACATGAATATAAATATTGCGGCCGACATAGGCGAAGAGGATTCCCCGGACGCTCAATTCCCGGAGGACACATGAATATAAATATTGCGGCCGACACAGGCGAAGAGGATTCCCCGGACGCTCACTTCCCGGAGGACACATGAATATAAATATTGCGGCCGACATAGGCGAAGAGGATTCCCCGGACGCTCACTTCCCGGAGGACACATGAATACAAATATTGCGGCCGACACAGGCGAAGAGGACTCCCCGGACGCTTTCTTCCCGGAGGATATTATGCCATTGGACCACACTGTCCAATGCCCACATAAATGGCGACGCAGCGGGCAGTCAATGGGCATTAAGAGAGGGACATTGCGCGCCCCTCACAGGAGCCAAGTGGGCGGCTCACCTACGTCAAATAGGAACAGCACCCGGTTATGAACACGAAAGTTACAGCGGGCGAAACGGTTAGCTTAGTGGCACCGTAAGCGCCTGCGAATAGATTAGTCCTAGAATAGATGTCGACAATAGTATTAAAACGGAGGGGACTACGAGGCATTGTTGGGTTCCGGTCCCGACAATGTACTACAAGGGCGCCCCCGCGAGAGAAATCAAGCGGCCAGCCTCCATCTAAATTTTAGTACTTAAGTCATAGTGCCATGTTAAGGTCACTTAGATGTAAGCAAATTTACTGACAGCTGTTGCTAATAATAGCACAGCACATTTCGGCTTTAGAATAAGGTCCACTCGGCATGTAAATACAGAATAGTTTTACAGTTAAGTAATTTTATAAATAAGTTAAATAAGTAAGGCAAGACATAAGGAAACATAAACCTACATTTGAGGCATTTTTTTTAATATATGTAGATCACCGTGGAATATATCGGCACTCGGTGACTATAAATCCGTTACCGAGGTAAGCCCGACAATACTTAGGATAAACTAGATTAAGATAGGCATAATCAAAGTGGAATATATCGGCACCCGGTAACCACAATTCCGCTACCGGGGTAAGACCAACTATATATATTATTTACGGCATTACGGCACCGTATAGGGTAAGCCCGGCCTTGCAGCTAAGTAACATTAATCATGTTTTTTTTTTTCAGTAAAAGACCAGCTTCAACCAGTAATAATATGTTTTTTTTTTCTAAACCTCGCCATTTTTTTTTCTCACAGGCATCGTCACCAGATACAGAAAACTGGTGACAGGAATTTCACTGCCATATAGCAGTGGCATATTATTTACAGCATGCCATGATGTGTACTATTTTATTTTTATTTTTCAACGTGCACTAATCCCGACACACTCGCAAACACTCACCACATTTTTCTTTTTCAGCTACACACTCTAAAATGAATCTGAACAGCAGGACTGGTACCTGTGGGGTACCAGGCTTACTGGCAGATCAACTAAAATTTAAACACATAGAGCGTCAAAATGCGACGCAGATTACGACAATGAGGGCGCAACCGATTTGTGGCAGTGACTCTCATTGTCAAGTGTGAAAGCATTCACCCACAGAGGATGCTTCACAGAGTAGGTATTAAGCATACATGCAAGCGGTACGACCACTATACCGTACCAAGGAGTGGCCGTACAGAATCAGCCGTGAGACGGCAAGAGTACGTACAGACGGGTAGCGTGCACGCGAGGTACCTCATGAAAACTATAATTATAAGGGATTAGCGCGATTAAGTAGACATAAGGTCATTGTAAATTATAATTTTTCAGGATAAACTGTATACCATTATTCCACTAGACATAAGGTCATAGAATTTATAAGTTTTTCAGGATAAGCTTTATACAACTATACACTATACATATATTTTTGTTTGTTCACCAAAATGCCAATGTCCATCATGTGTATGATTTGTTTTCTTTCATCTTTCCTTCTTCTAACTTCCCCATTTGTCAGGGTGTTCCGTTTTTTCCCAAACCAATAAACGTCTTTTGAATATTTCCCTTAAATGATACCCTGGAACACCCATTTTTCTATTTTCTTCCACCTTTCTTATTGCAGGGAGCACTTTTTCCCTAAGATAGGGCGGACGACGCCATCATCCGTTCGGCCCTGGGTTTTTCCTCCCTGCAAAACTATGTCACACATCACCATCAGAAACCATGTTTTTTTTTAAACTAGCAATATGCCAGCAATAACAAAGGCAATTTTTTTTTTACATGTCGAATTTATTTTAATGTTCAATTTTTCTCAAAATGTCAATTTTTTCCCAATGTTAATCAAATCTTTCGCATATATCAATTTTTTTTTTTTTTTTTTTTTTCACAATGTCAATGTATACATATATATGTAAATCCCATAACCCTCCCCTCTGAACACGGGCTCACCTCACACCCACACTTCGATACGACGCCACCAGGAGATACGAGAGGGTTTTCCAGGACCACTACGTCAACATCCCAACTTCCAGTTCCGTTCCCGTTCGCGAGGACGCGAACAAATGAAGGAAGACTCTTGTACAGCATCCCAGGGGTATGCACCCCTTGGAGACCATCCCCCCAACGTCTGGCTAAATCCCCTAAAATGGCAACCCTTGGAAAGCCGGGGCAACATCCATTAATACTGTAAGGACAGCTTGCTACTCCATAAAGCAGCTCAAGCCTTACGTAATCATTACACTCAGCGACATAGCACTAACTGGGCCAATACATTGCTGACAGGAGGGCGTCAGAAGGTATAAGAAGACGTCCTAATGAGGTCAAACTCTCTCTCCATTGTCAGTGCTTCATCGAGACAGCCGGAGGCTACGCTGGTGTCAACCGAGGTGAGTCAGTCAAATCGTGTTCAGAGTTCCTATTTTTGTAACCTGTAACCCAACACTTGTAATACATTATAAACATAATTTCATTCCCTACAAGGGACTCACACAAAGAATCACAGACCAATAAAACACTGGTCCACACTCTACACTAGCATTACTGTTATACGCCTCTTTACATCCCAACGCCCTTCCTTATTCCCGTCACGTAAAGACGTGACAGACGGTAAGCCATTAGCGCCAACTCAGGTACCTTTGCGTTTCTCTAGCCGGCTCGGCTGCCAGCAAGCAGCGCGTGCCACTCGGCTGATACGAGCAGAGTCGATTACATAACAAGCAGTCAGCTGAGCGACTAGTACAGCGACCCTTCGCAGCGGGTCCCATCCCCTCAAACACTACCACATTATTTATAGGAACGCCCCCTAGTTCCTAGCACACTACAACACACTACACCGGTCAGCTTACCCTGACAAGGGAAGCTACCCTTTTAGGCACCACCTTCTAAATTAGTACAGCAACTCTCCCTTTTAGATCCACCCCCAAATAAGGGATCTAAAACAATAGTGTCAACAGTTTGGTCTTGCCATAGATGCTCATTGCATTTTCCCTTTACGTACTTAAGTTCGACACTACCGGTACTGAAAAGCTATTATTATAGTGTCACTAACTACCAAATCATTGCGGTGTATATTCTTGAGACACTTCTATTAATGCTTTAGTCTTAGGTACTTCAACATCTGTAGTAAATGACACAATGCCATCGGTCGACTGAACAATCATCACACAATCGAACCACTCCATAATAAGCGTATTATCACATATTTACACACGATTGCAGTACATTAACGCGAACTGGACTTAACAGACATACTGAAGACACTAACAATTACAGATGAGCAATAGTTTATCCCAACTTTCATCAAACGAAGCTAATCAAAGCTAATATTGTATCCCAGCAACGAATGTAAACAAACAATATCTCGGGCTTCCGCATTCGCCATTTTCACACTTTCGATACCTGCATTAAGGTCTGAGTATTGTAGTTCGTCTAGCTGTAACTCATCAGGTTGACGCTTCGAGCCACTGCCGGCTGGATCGCAACACTCCTAGTTGCTTTAAACCAGGAGTGTTGCGATCCAGCCGGCAGTGCTTCGAGCATATTTACAATAGAGTGCGCATTGCCACACTGCGCCTGTACTGTAACGTGAAACCAACATCTCGATCAGCTGACTAAAGGATAAACAGAGTAACTAGGAATGGAAGTTGATAGGAGTAGGTGGGGAAATGATTTTTATGAGGGTTTAAACACACATTTTCGTAATTTATACGACATTGGGAAAATCATTGCATGTTTCTTTACGTACCGGAAGGTAGCAAAGGTTAAGAATGTAACATATTTGGCGTTAAAAGTGGCTGTCGTGTTCCGTAATACTCATACATCCAGGATCCCCTCTTGCAAATGCTTAATAACAACTCGAACTCTGAATTAGGCCTACCATAATGATTTATGAACAGAATTGTGTTTGTGTAAAAAGTGGCTGCCGTGTTCCGTAATATTCATACATCCAGGATCCTCTCTTGTAAATAATTAATAACAAATCCAACTCTGAATTAGGCCTAATGATTTTTGAACAGAATTGTGTTTGTGTTAAAAGTGGCTGCCTTGTTCCGTAATACTCACATATCCATGATCCTCTCTTGTAAATAATTAATAACAAATCCAACTCTGAATTAGGCCTAATGTTTTTTGAACAGAATTGTGTTTGTGTAAAAAGTGGCTGTCGTGTTCCGTAATACTCATACATCCAGGACCCCCTCTTGTAAATACTTAATAACAAATCCAACTCTGAATTAGGCCTAATGATTTTTGAACAGAATTGTGTTTGTGTAAAAAGTGGCTGTCGTGTTCCATAATACTCATACATCCAGTATTCCCTCTTGTAAATAATTAATAACATATCCAACTCAGAATTAGGCCTAATGATTTTTGAACAGAATTGTGTTTGTGTAAAAAGTGGCTGTCGTCTTCCATAATACTCACACATCCAGTATCCCCTCTTGTAAATAATTAATAACAAATCTAACTCTGAATTGGGCCTACTGATTTTTGAACAGAATTGTGTTTGTGTAGCTGGTCATTTTTTATTGTACGCCCGAGGGCTCCCACCAATTTCAATCTATTACTACTTCGTTTCCTAATTTATTTTTCATTATTAGAAAATGTATTTTGGCTAATTTCAGCACCGGTACTTAAGAAGAGTACGATGAGCTCTCATTCAGCGTTACCTTCCAATTCAATATTTTATGAAAGTGAACAAAACAACATGGGCAAATGGAAATAAGGAAGACTATCGATTTAGTAAGCGTTGCTTTTTAACAAATATGCATTACATTTGCTACATAGGAAAACATTTTAATCAATGAACTGTTTCCTTTTAAATTACATTTTCCATGAATCAAAGAAACTTTTGCAAAAATAACCCAGAACTTTGAAAACCTACGAAGAATTGACTAAATTAGGGATGCAATGTATCCTAGAAGAATCTCAAAATTTCCTCAACCAAACGCACTGTCCATACGTTTAAACAGATGACAAATATTACCTCAGCGTATTTATTATCGAAGACTACATCGTCACATCTGTAGCATAACCTGCAATTTGACACTGAACATGATTGACGACTGCATTGTGTAGTCCACACTACATTTAATCCAGCATAGGGACATTAAGCATTTTTTGTTCAGAGATGCATTTACTAGCAGTCTCAACAAACACCAAGAAACACGTCTATGGACATGTAAATACTTGATACATTCGAGCATAAATACAGGTCTGTTCAGTGGAGTAAGGTATAGGGTAAAATATAATAATTTACAACAATTGCCAGAATTTCCATGTTTAATTATTTTTCTTTCATGTTTCGGAGTTAAGAGGAAACGTAGGCTAAAGAAATGCAAGTAATTATTTTGCAATGAATTAACTTACGCATGGAAAGAAATGCCCGATCCTTTTTAAACATCTCCTTACATCCATACGCGACACAGTAATACACCATTCTGGCTTAGTAATGAATAGAACTCGCTTTAAATAGCCCAATTCTATCATCACGTGTAGTATTTCAGTGCTTCAAACTACCCGCAGTTCCCTTTAGTCAGCTGATCGAGATGTTGGTTTCAACAATGTGACGTCATGAGCCATATGATCTAAGGGTTGACGATTTAAAACAAGAAGGTTGAAGCAAAGAGAATGTAATACCAGAGTCCCATCTCCCATGTTAAATCATTTTCCTTAAATCCGCCCATAATCCGGCTTCTCTTCGGTAGGGGAAACATAAGGAACTAAATCCTTAATATATCAGCTAATTTTTATGAATATTACGCAGAGATAGTCCCTTTGTGGATCAATTAACATTAATAGCTATTGTTGTTGTTTGAGTCTTCAGTCTTTTGACTGGTTTGATTCAGCTCTCCATGGCTCCCTGTCCTGAGCTAATCGTTTCATCTCTACATAGCTACCACACCCTACATCCGAGGCAATCTGTTTAACATATTCTAACCTTGGTCTACCCCTACAGTTCTTGTCCTCGACCCTTCCTTCCATAACTAAGCTTGCTATTCCTGGGTGTCTTAGTATGTGTCCTACCAACCTATGTCTTCCCTTCATTAGCAGTCGCCAGAAACATCTCTCCTCTCCCACTCGCCTTAATACCTCTTCGTTTGTAACCCTATCTACCCAGCTGATCTTCATCATTCTCCTGTAACACCACATTTCAAATTCTTCAATTCTCCTCTTTTCTGCTGCAACAATAGTCCAAGTTTCACTTCCATAGAGCGCCAAGCACCAGACAAAGGCTTTCAAAAATGAATTCCTGATACCTAAATCTATATTCGATGTCAACAGATTCCTTTTTTGTAGAAAGGCTTTCCTTGCCTGAGCCAACCTACTTTTTATATCCTCTTTGCTTCGTCCATCACTGGTTATTCTGCTTCCTAAGTAACAGAAGTCTCCTACTTCCTTCAGCTTTTCACCTGCCAATTTGATCTCCATAGAGGTTTCTGATTTATTTCGGCTGCATTCCAGTATTTTTGTTTTACATTTATTAATTTTCATCATGAATTCCTTCCGTTAGACGGAATCTATACCATTCAAAAACTCATTCAAATCCTCAGGCTTGTCGGCCAAGATGACGATGTCATCAGCAAATCTCAGAGTTGAAATTATTTCTCCTTGAATCTCCACTCCCACCTTAAATTTTTCTCCAATTTCCTTCATTGCTTGTTTAATGTAAAGATTGAAAAGTATGGGTGATAAGTTGCAGCCTTGCCTTACTCCTTTCTGAATACTATCTTCTCTCTCGTGTCCTTCAGCTCGAATGACTGCTGTTTGGTTTCTGTATAGATTGTATATCACCCTCCTATCCCTGTACTTGATTCCAATAGATTTCAAAATGTCAAACAATTTAGTCCAATCAACGTTATCAAAAGCCTTTTCTAAGTCTACAAATGCCATGAACGTTCTCTTATCTTTCCTTATTCTACCTTCCAAAATCAGCCTAAGACTTAGTACAGCTTCCCTTGTTCCTACATTTCTCCTGAAACCCAGCTCCGTTTCTATCTGGCTTTCAATCCTCTTGTAAATTATTCTAGACAGGATCTTTGAAGCATGGGTAATCAAGCTGATTGTACGGTAATCTTCACATCTGTCAGCTCCCACTTTCTTTGGTATAGGGATGATAACATTCTTCTTGAAATCAGGGGGTACCTCACCTGTCTCATAAATCCTACACACCAAGTGAAATAACCTGATCAGACCTTCATATCCTATGCAGCGTAGCAACTCAATCGGTATATCATCTATGCCTGGTGCTTTGTTCCTGCCTAAGTCCTCCTCTAATGCTCTGTCAAATTCTGATCTCAATATTAAATCTCCTTTTGCATCCTCATCGATTTCCTCCTCCCTTTCCATTACATGATTCTCATTCTCCTTTCCCTTATAGTAGCACTCTATGTAAGCTTTCCATCTCTCAACCTTTTCTTCCCTATCTGTTAGAGGCTTTCTATGTGTGTCCTTAATATTACAGCACTTAGTCTTCTTTCCCCCAAAAGTATTCTTAATCCTTCGCATTACCTTTGACAATATTAACTCTGACAAAATGTATCACAACCAATCAACAATATACTGATACATTATGAAATTTGTTGTCCACTTTGTAATGTTGGCAGTAAACGTACTTATGTAGCTATATATTTTGATAATTATAATAATGTATTGACGTTAGTTCGTCAACTATACACCGTAAAAATCAATTATCTAACACGTTTTATAAGTGTAATGCCATAAAATGAAGTATTGAGTCATGTCTGATGTCTGCTGACATAACCTCCAAATTCCAGAGCACATCCCATACCCCCCTTTTTCGCCCTGACCTACATAACGTCCAAATCTGACTATAGAATAATATAAATAATAACCCCATACCCGCTATCATACACAGGTTCTAAATTCTTGTTTGAACCCCATGACCCTCTTGCAAATGTGATATGAGAAGGAAGGAGAAATATAAATGAAAACCGTAGGTGATTGCATTTTTTTATTTTTTATTATTTTGCATTACATAATGTAAAAATAAATTTGTTGTATATGTATAGGTCTAGTATAGAATGAACGACACTATTGAAATTGCATTCTCGTCCAGTTCTGCACCTGCAACTTGCTGTTCACCTGGATCCAGTGGTCAGATCTGTAAGAATACGAACATCAAGCTATAAATACAATATATGTGGAATGTAACTTATAAGACACTAGACATGGAAGAAAGAGGGCTAAGCTTCTCAAGGAAATATCCTGTAAATGGGCATGGAGGATTTCAGTTATTTCAGTGATCTATTTCGACTGCAATCCAATATTTTTGTTTTACATTTATTAATTTTCATCATGAATTCTTTCGTCAAGACAGAATTCATACCATTTAAAAACTCATTCAAATCCTCTGGTGTGTCAGCTAAGATGACGATGTCATCATCAAATCTCCAAGTTGAAATTATTTCTCCTTGTATCTTTACTCCTACTATGATTTTTTCTCCAATTTCCTTCATTGCTTGTTCAATGTCTAGATTGAAAAGTATGGGTGGCCTTGCCCTACATCTTTCTGAATACCAGCTCCTCTCTCATGACCTTACGCTCGAATAATTGCATATCCTAAGGAACACAAAACGTGCTACACCTTAAAATAGTAGGCCTATTGGTATGGCACAAACTGGTTAAGTATATTGAAAGGAAAGTGATTAGTCCCTTGTTCATAAATTTACATGTGTCTTCATTGTTTGGTATCCTTTAAACATGAGTCACTTTCAGTGATCTCAGGAGTAGCCTACATATTGAGACTCATGTCCTAAAGGTCCTGGGTTTTATTGCAAACAAATAATGAATTCTAGTCTGTTTTCAACATGCAAAATTGAGACGTGTTTGGCTTAGTTCACACCACAATGATCCACTCAAATGATGGTTCCTAAATTAAGGCCATGACTGCCTCCTTCCCAATCCTAGTCTCACCTACAAATGCATATACCACTACATACAACCTATACATACAGTTAACGGGAAGGTAGCTGTGTACGTCCCCATCCCACTCTCCCGGTATACTACTGCAACTTAAAACATTTGCCACACTGAGTGTGACTGTTTCTGATTGTGACAACCTACTGTCACACGCGTCAATGTTCTCAGATAGGGAAGTATTCGGCTTGCTTCCCGCACCACTCTACACCTACCTCCTACCTCTCAAGGTCAAGTGCACAGCTGAATGCCGGCATCTGTACACAAGTTGATATGGCTAATGGTGGTAACATTCAAGCAGCAACATCAACAATCCTTGATAACATGGTTTTGCCGCAGACACCAATTTCCATCCAAGTTAAAACAGCTCACAGCGATGATTTGTTCTGAAACAGTTACTTCAATGCTCCCAATATTAGGTATTTATGTTGTTTTTGACAACCTTGACATGAACATTGTCAGGAATACTGTACGCCAGCCATCCTAGTTTCTCATCTGGGTGACAAATTGGTTATGCAGTTACAAGCTGAGGTATCTATGACATAAATGTCAAGAAATATGGATCCATAGTAAGTTACAACTATTGTATTATGTAACATATCAATGTGAATGTTTAACGGCTGGAGAAAAAAATAATTTGATAACAAATAACATCCAAGAAGGCATTCAAACAATTGGCCTCAATATGTAAGCATCATAGTTTGATCATACCAACATGTATTTCTCATTTCAATAGCCTGGGACATAGTGTTCATCAGCCCGAGGAACTAAGGTGTATCACTTTTCTGTGATGAGTGTGGTAGTGTGTGTGAATGTATTCGGGACAAGGATGGAATAGTGCCCCAGGATTTGAAATAAGGTATGGTACAATCCCAGCATTTGTCCCAAGGAAGTGTCGAAATTTCACACTCAGGATAGCCTCTGTCAATGCCAGGATAAACCGTTGGTTTCTCGACTTGCTATAGGTGCCTATTACGACCGTACTGCATGACTTAATGAGCATGGCTACACTGCAGGATGTCATTCCAACTGAATGGTATCATAACTTGAAAAAAAAAAAAAAGGTTTTTAAGTGTTTCTAAAGACTATCATCGGCTCTAAGAATAATCATTAATTGTGGAGTTTACCAGAACCAGAACCAAACGAGAACGTGATAGATTATTGAACATATACCATTCCTGGACTCATTAAGAATTGAAAATACTGTCAAATATCACTGCTGCATATTAAAATACTGTCAAATATCACTAATATACAGCCAAGAAGGTTTTTATTTGTAGCTCGTTCGACGACGGCAGATGTTTATGGCCGACAAATTGACGTGATATTGCGTTGCTAACATGTCACACAAAACACATAACTTTGTAATTATGTGAAAAAGAAATTATTGGCACAACCATTGGCTTGGATAAACATTATTGATGCGTGACTACCCCACTGTGTGTGACAAAACCCAGGGGTGAGTATCTTACGTTAGTTACCTAACAATTATTGGTCCAGGCGAAAACCATTGGTCAGATGGATGCGATATAGTACCTAATGCGTGGGGTTGGCAATAATGTACACGATGCTAAAAATGGCGGTGTCAGCTGGAATTTCATCTCTATAAGTCGTGATCCTATTTGGCATGGCTGGGTGGGTTACAGATAGCGGAGGAGTAAACATCTATTACTATATCATCTCCAGATACCACTACTACAGGTATCTTGACTAATTTCGGTAGTATAAGAATTGTTTACTTCGGTTCAGGTAAACTCCACTCTTACCGAATATGTCACCGATAATCTTCATTATTAGAGTTGAAATCTCGGTAAAACTTCACAAGAGGGTTTCCCAAATATTTTCGTCCAGACCAATGGCGGATTGATAGCGCGGCCCACGTCACGCAACAATAATCTTTATCCAGGCCAATAGTTTTGCATTTTATTTCATGTTGTGTGGTGAAAGGAAACCCTCTCGTAAAGAATTAATGTGATAGCCAGCTAAGGATGCAAGTGAAATAATGTCCTCTTCGGACTAAACAGTAGGAAAGCAAAGACAGTAGGCCTGCAGATAGGGGTTTACTAGCATTACTAGTTAGAATCACGCAGGTTAATTCCGTAGGACGCAAAGAGGACAGGTAAATGGTTTAGGCCTACAGGTACTCATTCTGAACCTTTGCCACACACAAATACCAGTCATGTAGTACTGCTCAAATAAACACTAGACAAACTTACATGATAGAATGAGATCTGCTGAATTATATTATTGGTATAACACAATCCAGAAAATTGGATCAAGAGCATTTCAAATCTACTCCTGACGGCGTTCCAGATATGAGGGTTTAGGTTATGTTAGTCATCCACATGACTGACACGCCACAGTTCATCACTAAACAACATGTACATTTCATTACAAATGACATAATTGCTCATATTTTACTCCATCTTTCCTTTTGCTCACGAATCAACATTATTAAAACATCCACACCATTTACAAATATCTTCAATTAAAACAAATTTCCGGCCGTAGTCTGCCATCTTAAAAAAAACGAAATGATAATCGGCAGCAAGGGTTGTCATCATAGTATTAATATCAACAGGTGCAATTCTTTAAATATAACTGAATCTTTGCAATAATATCAGACACAGTAATGATGTTTATGAATATCTGCGATCAACTTCTGTAATTCATAACAATAGATTTCGTTTTCAAAAAGTTTAATCTTAATCTAAAACATAATACGGTTGTAATCCTGTTAGTATCACTGTAAGCCAATCACATTTAAGACATAAAAACAGGGCGCTAGGTCTACCAACACACATCATCCGTTCGTGCTATTACGTTTCCCAAGTTGCATAACCGGAGCGTAATAAAAAAACCAGGCCCAAAATAAGGTTTAGCCAATCCCATCTAACTTCCGAAGGCCTGGGTTGAAGGCCTACCGCCTCCTAATTGGTTCTGAAAATAATTGAACCCGTAATCAGTTGGCACACGAATTACCCTATAACCTAGCACCAAGGAGGATATATGGGTAGAGCTGCAACTTAATGCAAAATGTTGGTACCAACCTATTGCTCGGCGCAAGTATTTCCAACTGACAATATGAGATGGCGCGACGATGCACTTTCGAGCGCGATCCGTCCCCGACCTGGCCTACTGGCCCCTCTCCCCTCCCGGCCCGTGCCTACTCGACCCTTTCCCCTATTCTATTCCCCCACCTCTACTTTATATTCCTTTCTTTCTTTCCCCTGCCTTATAATGGTCATATTTTAGTAGTTGGTCTAATAATAGGCGATTTCTTCCCCCTGTGATATCAGGTAGAGAAGAAAACATAGGCTCTCTCAGAATAGTTGTGGATGTTTCAAGGTTATCAGCCCATGTTTCCACCAAGTACATAGCATGGCATAGGCCTACCCCACAGATATGTAAAAATAGAAAGAGTAGGCTACTATACTACAATATTAAAAATGAATTGTAAGACAAAATTACAACTGCACTTATCACACACCAGTATTATTTAATTGTCAGTGAGGTACTTCCTATCAGTCGAATTAAGAAATATCACGTTTGTATTACGGGAAGCGTTGGAACAACCAGCTCTTATTTTGAATTGTATTTGAATAGTATCTCCCATAAGTCCAACCCCTCGTCCACGTCGTTGGAGACGGGCAACGGCACAAAGTAGGGGATCGTCTGTAGGGGCGAAGTACAGTGGGGACTTTGTGTGCCCCGGGACCGTTACGGTAGCAGTGAAGGTCCTACAGGAACCCTGAAAAGTGACGGCTAACGGGGCTCTGGTGAAGATACGATAAGCCCAGCAAGCCAGTAGTGGATGAAACCAAATGCTTTCAAAAATGGAACGAGCCTCGGACATGATGGATTTAATAGACGACGACACGGCTGTACACACGGACTAAGATTTGGAACTTTAAACCTAAGAACGCTGACGGGGAAGGTGGAGGAGATAGTGATATGATGGAAAGAAGGAAGTCGGATTTATCGGGATTGGCAGAAACAAAGTGGAAAGGGGAAGGAAGGAGAGAACTGAGAAAAGGCTGTACTGGAGTGGGAACGAAGAGGGAAAGAGGAATGGAGTGGGAGTAGTAGTACGAGATGGTTTAAAAGAAGAAGTGAGGAGAATAAGTGATAGGATGATGAAAGTGAAAGTAGCACTGAGGGGAGAGACCGAAGAAATAGTGCAAGTATGCTCCACAAGTAGGCTGCGCCTCTGAAGAGAAGGAGGAGTTTGAAGAGGAATTGCAGAAGCAGCTGGTAGGAAGAAATATGATTGTTATGGGGGATCTGAATGCCCATGTAGGAAGAGAAAGACAAGGTTATGAGAGTGTTCTAGGACCAGAGGGTTGGGGCGGAAGAAATGAGGAAGGAAAGAGACTGTTGGACTTCTGCCAGAGGAACAGCCTGCTAGTTGGGAACTCCTGGTTTAAGAAAAGAGAGAGCCACACAATCACATGGTACAGTGATGACTTGACCAGGAAGTCGGTGGTCGACTATATACTGTATGAGAAAGAACTAAATAAGAACATCACGGACATCAAGGTTATACCATCGGAGAACCTGGATAGCTACCATCGATTACTGGTAATGAACCTGAGAGGGAGTAAGGAGAAGAAAGGGACTGAGAACCAGGAAAGGCGTATAAGGATATGAAAACTGAAAGAAGGGGATAGAAGGGTCAAGTACCTCAAAATGGTAAAGGAAGGAATTCCAACAAATGAAGAAAGAGGGGTGGAAGAGGAATGGGCTAGATTTAAGAAGACACTAGTAGGTGCAGCAGAAGCAGTATGTGGGAGGACAAGTAGTAAGAAGAGGTGGAAGGAAACACCATGGTGGAATGAGAAGACAAAAGATATAGTAAGGGAAAAGAATAGAGCCTTTAGGAGGTGGTATCAAAATAGGACGGTAGAGACCAGGGAAGAATACCAGGAAAGAAAGAAGAAGGCGAAGAGAGTAGTGGCTGAGGAGAGAAGAAAGTGGATGGAAGAGTGGACAAAGATGATGGAGGAGGATAGTGAAGGTACAAAAAAGGTCCTGTATGGGATGGTAAAAATAAGAGGCGGAAGGATTCTACGTTATGTTAGAATGGTGAACAAAAGGGGACAAGAGATAGAAAATAGGGAAGAACTGAAGAAAATGTGGAAAGAATATTTTGAAGAACTTCTGAACCCAAATGGAAAAGATGGTGAGGAGGAAGAAATCGGGGAAGAGGAAGATGAACTGCAAACAGAAAAGGACTTAACATGGAAAGAAATGGAAGATGCAGTGAACAAGATGAGAGAAGGGAAGGCACCGGGTGTGGATGAGTTGAGTGTGGAGATGGTGAGAGCAGCAGGAGAGGTGGGAATACAGTGGTTGTACCGAGTGATGAGGGCAGCATGGAAGGAAAGGAAGACCCCAGAGGACTGGAAAAAAGGAATAATTGTCCCGATCTTCAAGAAAGGCAGTAGAACAGATTGCAGAAACTATTGGGGAATAACACTGATGAGTCATTGTGCAAAGATCTTCGAGAAAGTTTTGGAAAAGAGAATTAGGACAAGGATAGAAGGAGGGATAAGGGAAGAACAACATGGCTTCAGAGCAGGAAGGTCCACAGTGGATTTGATTTTTGCTGTAAGGCAGTTACAAGAACAGCACTATGAGTATGGAACAGATCTACTGATGGCCTTCCTGGACATTGAGAAAGCATATGACAGTGTATGCAGAAACAAAGTATGGAAGTACCTGGAGGATAGAGGAGTAGAGAAATGGACTATAAAGGGGATAAAGGAGATGTACAAGGGGAGCGTGAGCTGTGTGAAAGTGGGAGGAGAGAGATCAGACTGGTTGGAACAGAGAAACGGCCTGAAACAAGGAAGTGCACTGTCACCGTTACTTTTCATTGTGGTGGTGGATAATGACCCGAGTGGCACAAGTAATTGGGGAAGGAAAGATGAAAGCAATGGTGTTTGCAGATGATTTGATGATTTGGGGAAACAAGGAGGAGGAGGTACAGGAACAGTTGGACGTGTGGGGAGGAATAAGACAAGGATATGGGATGAAATTTAGCATAAATAAGAGTGAGATGGTGATCAAAACAAGAAAGAAGGAAAGAACCACAACGGGAATAACAATTGGTGGGGAACAGCTGAAGAAAGTGGAGAGTTTCAAGTATATGGGAAGCCTGATACAAGATAATGGAAGAAACGATAGAGAAATAAATGAGCGGGGGAGGCAGGCAGAAGCATTTCGGAGGAGTGTGAGAAGCATGTTATGGAGCAAGGATGTCCCTCAGAACAGCAAAAAGATCATATATCGGACGTACTATGTCCCTATCCTGATGTACCGTATGCCTCGGAGACCTGGGTTATGAAAGGAAGGGAGAAGAGAAAAATACAGGCCAGTGAGATGAGGTTCTTGTGAAGCAGTATTGGAGCTACAAAGCTGGATAGAATAAGAAATGAGAGGACCAGAGAATTAATGAAGGAGGAACCATTACAGGATGGTATAGAGAAATCTAGACTTAGATGGTATGGACATGTAAAACGAATGGAGGAGAAGAGGATACCCAGGAGAGTACACGAGACGAAGTGGGAAGGAAAGAGACCGAGAGGAAGACCGAGAGACAGGTGGCTGAAGTGGGTGGAAGAAAGCGTGAAGAAGAGAGGAGAAGACTGGTCAAGGGTGGAGGCTGAGAGATGGTGGGAAGACAGAAGACGTTGGAGAGGCTTGTGTTCCAAACAGACCCGGTCAGTGGCTGGAAACTGTGCAAGATGATGATGATGATAGTATCTGATATCGTTTTCGAGCGCCGTGTATCGACTAAAATCGATGTGTGATTCAATAAAATTCAATTTCTTCGAATAATATTGTTCGAAACCGATTGTATTCTTTACTAAGCACTTCAATATGTATTTACTATTGATATATATTCAAATATTAATTAAATATACAACATTAACAAGAATACTCACCAATTTTCCGATTTTGCTGTCATCTATAGAAGTATAACTCAACTACATCGTCGTACGCGATGACTGCTAGCGTTTTTAACGTTGTCAGCAGGTACTACTACAAGGCAAGCTAGCGTTGGCACCAAACTAAGCATAACGCATGGCTACGCATGATAACAAGTCAAAGAATATTACAAGCCCTGCCGACTGGATGTGAGGTGCTCAAAGAGTACTCCTTGGAGCTGCTACACCGCATACGCATCAAAGAATATATATATGCATGGCAGATTAATTCTTGTTCCATGGCATATGTTTGAAAGAATATCATCTTGGTTTCTTGGGTGCTGTAGCTGCACTTTACCCAATGTCGAAAGAATTACCACAACCCTGCCGGGTACTGAGTGTGCCAAAGATGCAAACAAAATGTGTAAGATATCACTTCATGCTTTCAAACTCTCGTTTAGACGTTAAAAAACACTGAAAATGGCTTCAAACACGATAATGATATCACGTCATGAAGTGTCATAAACGAACAAAGGCCGTTTGTCAAATGAAGAACACTCTGCACTCGCACTCCACACTCTCATGTACTCTTACACCCCGATTCTGTAAGAAATGGTTAGCTATAACAAGTCTTTAGGACCCGTAAAGACTGGTTAGCAGTCGAATTGGTATTGTGTAACGCAAAATCGCATCCATGTTGTGACGTAGGTCTTACCGCTGAACCATCCAACGTAAAGGCATGTTCCGAGGGCTTTGTTAGCCGTGTTGTAGACCATGGTTAGCCCATTTGTAACGATAAATCAAAGATGGAAGCGAACAGCTGATATGTATGTTATTTAATGGCTTGAATATGAAGTTATTTATTGTCGTTGGGCTAAGGTAACCACAAAACAATATATTTTTGAGTCTTCAAGTTGTGCAAATATCTTTCTTTGACGATTATGGTAAATAGCATACTAAATATGAATAATGTCGTCCCGTGTAATAATATTTCACTTTTTTTTTCAGATGCCGTACAAAAGCGATCTAAAACGATTATTTGATGGAGAAGAAACTCAAGTGCTATTTTACTCCTTTGGAAAGAATTAGCTTTCATTTTAATTGTAGAATTCGAATCATATTTGCGGAAGCTCGTAGTCAGTAGTCTTCCGATCTTGTTTCTAGGTTATAGAAATAATTGCTGTCAGAAATTTGAAGACGAATACCTACCTAATGTGCGGCAATTGTGCTTTTAATTATTTAAATTAAGTCTGCAAATGTTCAAATTTCTTCATGGCCTTGGCCTATGCCATTGGTAAATTATAATTAATTGTGGTGAAGAGACATGACAACATAATTATCATAATGGACTTTCACGAACTGAAATTAACTCATTTATCTAAGAAAATGAGAGAATAAGAGGAAATGTTATCCCCATCGTCAGAACTGGAAGTGTCAAAGCATTCAATCTTGATGCAGTAAGTACTTAAACAATAGGCTATCATTTAAAACCTTGGCAAATAGCCTTAGACTGGAACATAACGAGTACCGGTATTGTACTGTGGGGTTTCTTTGTAGGGGTGCCCTACAATGGGGTGTTTTGGGGGGAAGCTAAGATGAGAGTGGAGCGGGTAGTGTGATTGAGCTGTCTAGGGGCAAAGACGTAGCTCTGTGGACGAGCTTCCCAATTTTTCAGATTGCCGGGAGAGCTCGGGGGTGTGAAAGTGGTGTTGGGGGAGGTTTAGCAAATAAGGACTTAAATGGTGCCGCCGCTACTCGGCTCAATGCTAGCGTAAGCTGGCTAGCGAAGGCTTAGAGCGAATCCGCTGACTCAAATACTGTAATGGAGTAGCAAGTGACTGTCCGCTGACGCCACGAATCAATTAAACAATAATGCTATGGGATCTTACCTGGAGGGAATCTAGAGGGTAGGAACTTACTAGCTAATTAAATAAATGGAAGGACCAGTTATCTAAAGACGTCTAGTTTTAATGGTTACTTCTAGGAAGAAGTATTAATAAAGATTGCAGAACAGCTAAAGTGCTAATACAATTCCAGTACAAGTAATAGGGGATGAAAGTGTAGGTGTGTGTGTGTGTGTGTGTGTGTGTGTAAAGTTACTCGCTACACACTTACCAAGATGGCAGCAGTCGTGATGGCGCCCTGCAGAGGTACGGCACTACAACACAAGGTCTGTTTGAGAATGACCCCGAATCATGAACTCTCCGAGGCTTTTATGGATTCGGCGTGCAGTGGGTGCAGAATTTCACATTCTTTTAGTGTCGAAAACCTACCGGGGTCGTTTGAGTTCAGGCGTGAGGCCACCTGAGTTCATTGAAGTAGTATGATTTATAGATGTAGTCGTAGATCGTAGAATTTGGTTTGAAGTCATGTATTGGGATGTATTTGTATGGGGTGTGAATAATAGGGGGTGGGGGTGGCATACCCTACGGGTATAACAGTACTATGCTTTCATATTGAACTAATGAGGGAAGTTAATGTTAAATGTAATGCATGCAGTCGATTAACAGAGTAGACCTGGAATGCTGTAGCCTATATCAATTTATTATCGTAATGAAATTGGCCAGCAGTTAGACATATACCAAAGACAATGTCTTGGAGAACAAAGAAATAATATCAGTCCAAATGAACTAAATTTTGTGGTCTGTCTGCTTGGCAAGTTGTCATTGCGAAGGGAGGACTTTCATGTAAAGGATTACATTGCATGCTTCCGCTGGAAACTAAAACCTTAGCACTGGCTACACGTAGTTGCTCTAAATGTGTCACCCGAGCCCAGTATGTGATGCTAGGATCTGTATTCCATTTGGCCTGAAGCAGCATCTGCTGAGAATTGCAATACAAGGACTATGTTAGTGTCTCTAAATTACTCATTTGACTTGTTTCTGTAGACGCACATATGGTGTATTACCAGTAGGCAATTAAAATGTGATTAATCATATTGCTGTTATAGGTGATTCTGGCCACTTGGTTGAGTCATGGTTATTTATTACAAATTTAAATCCTAATAGATGTTCTTACGGGGAATAATCATCACTGTGCTTTGATTGACAAATGTTCTGAAGAGTTCTCACAGTTTTAATAACCTGGTATGATACAACTCGGTCATCTAAATGGATCAGATGAGAAAGGAAAATCACAACATGGTGCTTTGGGAGTTTATATCGAACATCAAGGTACGTTAATTTTCTTCTTTTCATTGTGTTATCATTTGATGACTAACTTACATGGAACGTGTAAAGCTTTCTAAGAGTGGAGTTTACCTGAACCGAAGTAATAAATTCTTAAACTACTGAAATTAGTCAAAATACCTGTAGTAATGGTATCTGGAGACGATATAGTAATAGATGTTTACTCCTCCGCTGTCTGTAACCCACCCAGCCATCCCAAATAAAATCACGAATTATATAGTTGAAATTCCAGCTGACTCTGCCGTTTTTAGCATCATATACAGTATTGCCAACCCCACGCATTCGGTACTATATCGCATCCGGCAGACCAATGGTTTTCGCCTAGACCAATAATTGTCTAGACCACGCGCAGTGGGGGTAGTCACGCATCAATAATCTTTATCCAGGCCAATGGTTTTGCCAATTATTTCTTTTTTCAGATCACATTCACATTTTTCCTCAGGATAACTTCGTACATATATCGTACATACATACATACATACATGGTTTATTTGCAAATGTGGACACTGTCCATGGTGGCAAATTACAATAAATACACAAAACAATTCACAACCACAAAAAATTTAGAAAATTAGGACTAATTAGAAAATAAGTAATAGTTGCTAAGAGAAGAAACCGGTAATCGTAAAAATAATCATTCTAATAACAGAAATAAACATAAAATACTAAACATTTACACTTTCTTTCATTGCTTCAACTTATGCACCGTTCATCACTGCCTCTTAATCTGGTGCTTTTTCACCAACTCCTTAAATTTACCAACATCAGAAGGCAAAGGGCTGAAAATTCCCCCTGGCAAACTGTTCCATTCTATTTCCCCCCTCCCAATGAACGAATATTTGCCCCAGTTACTTTTCCACTGACTTAATTTCAATTTACAACAATGACTGTATCTGCCCATATATGAACTTTCCTTTCCCAATCTCTCATGAATATCTTCCCATGCAATTTCCCCCTTATAAGCTAAGAAAATACCCCCTAGTCTTGCTCTTGAACGTCTATCAGCCAGACTTTCCCATCCCAAATCCTGTATCATCCTACTCACACTACTCGTCGATCTGTGGTCCTCCATTACATACCTGGCGGCCTTCCTTTGCACTCCTTCCAATTCCTTTATTAAATACATTTGGTATGGATCCCACACTCCCCCAGCATATTCCAGCAGAGGACGGACTAGGGACATGTATGCCCTTTCCCTAATCTCTCTGCCAGCGCCTTTAAAGACTCGCATAACCATATGTAGTGACTTGTATGCTTTCTTTACTATTTCCCTTATGTGCTTACCCCAGTGAAAATTCCCACCCCCCACAGTTACACCTAAATACCTACATTCGTCCCCAAATACAACTTTATTTTCCCCCACTGAATATTCAAAAACAATATGATTCCTTTTGTTAACAAATCTCACTGCCTGACATTTCTTTGAATTTATCATCATATCACTTTTATCCGCCCAGCTTTGTATGTCCGTCAAGTCCCTCTGCAATATGCCGCAG
The DNA here is from genome assembly GCA_946902985.2 of Meconema thalassinum. Classification (NCBI taxonomy): domain Eukaryota; kingdom Metazoa; phylum Arthropoda; class Insecta; order Orthoptera; family Tettigoniidae; genus Meconema; species Meconema thalassinum. The sequence goes on along the minus strand of OX336392.1, from coordinate 487,639,978 downwards.
TCATCCGGGTGATCTATCCTCCTGTATACTACTATATCATCATCAAATAATCTTATCTGGGATGATATTTTAACTCCTATGTCGTTTATGTAAATGAGAAATAGTAAAGGATCCAATTTACTCCCCTGAGGTACCCCCCTCCCCACCCTAGACTGTTCTGACACTGAACCACCAACCCTTACCCTCTGACTTCTCCCCTCCAAAAATGATCTCACCCATTGAACTACTCTCCTGTCCAATCCTATAGCCTCCATTTTCCTTAACAGAATACCATGATTGACCCTATCAAAAGCCTTTGATAGGTCAACTGCAATGCAGTCAACTTGACCTCTGTTATCCAAGGCCTCACTGATATCCTGCTGAAAGCCTGCTAGCTGCGATTCACACGAAAATCCCTTTCTGAAACCATGCTGTTTATTTCCCAACCACCTACTACTCCCTAAGCATTCCCTTATGTATTCATTCATAATTCCCTCAAAAATTTTGCATATAATACATGTTAGACTGACAGGTCTGTAGCTATCACTATCCCCCCTTCCCCCTCTCCCTTTATATACCGGAACTACCAGAGCCTGTTTCCAGTCCTCAGGCACTACCCCATTATTTAGACAAAAGTCAAACAGAAATCTTAAATAAGGCACAATGTTCCATCCCATAACCTTTAACAATTCCCCATTTATCCCATCTACCCCGGCTGATTTTCTTGACCCTAATCCCCGTATTGCATTATAGATATCCTTATTTACATAGCTTAATTTCTTACCCTCCTCAATACCCTGCTCTCCTCCCTGATCCACATTTCCCTCCCCTGTAATTCCTACCACCTTACCATATACCTTATTAAATGCCTCAGCCTTCTGCCCATCTTCCACCAGCAGCGTTCCATCTTCTCCCTCGATATCAGGTATGCGGCCTTGAACCCCTCTTACTCTCCTGAAATAGACATACATATTCCTCCACCGTTCCTTGAAAGTCGTCCCCCCGCCAACTAGCCTACCCATAAAATGTTTCTTTGCTACTATCTTAGCCCTAACCAGTTCCCTCCTCAACCTATTTAATTCTATTCGGTGGCCTATCCCCTTCCTAATCTTATTGCTTTCTAATCTACATTTCTTCTTTAATCTTCTTACATCCTTATTGTAATAAAGTGGATCAGTAGTCGCCCCTACTTTTTTAAATGGCACATGTAATTTTTCACAATCCAGAATTATTGTTTTCAAACCAGCCCACAGTCTATCTACATCTAGTCCCCTCTCTATCCACTGATTTAAATTTCCAGCTAAGTAACTACCAATCATTTCCTTATTAGCTTTGTAGTACTGTTTCACCAATCTTGTCTCCCTCTTGACCTGCCTCTCAATGCTCAACTTTACCTCTACTAAAACAGCGTTGTGGTCACATATCCCTTCAATTATCTCTGATTTGACCCAAATATCCTCAGGCTTTATCAAAAACACATCCAATAAGCTGTTCCCCCTAGTGCATCCCTCAATAACTTGAACAAAGCCCCCCTCCCATATGATTTTGTTGGCCAGCGATTGGTAATGTTCTTGAGAGTCAGCCCTACCCTCCCAGTCCACTCCTGGCATATTAAAATCACCCCCTGCAATTATATTTCTTCCTGCCCTGTCAGCCTCCATAGCATAATTTACTAAAGTTGTTCCTAAATTGACATCCCTTTCCCCCTTCCTGTTCTATATACACCCAAAATGTCTACCATATCTTTAAAACCAACCCTAACCCCCAGAATCTCATTTTCCTCATCCGTAAAAACTAGGCGACTTCTAAATATATCCTTAACTAATATAAAAACCCCACCCCCCGTGCTTCCCCTATCCCTCCTGTATATCCTATAACCCATAGGAAATACCTCTCCTTCGACAACATTATCCACTAGCCATGACTCAACACCGATTATAACATCTGGATCATATATTTCCACCATGGTTCCAAATGTTATGCATTTTCTGACTACACTACGACAGTTTACCAGAAGGCATCTCAATCCTCCTTCATATTCTTCACAAAAATGAGATTGCTCACCTCTTACATACCTAATCTGTTTTTTTTGCAAGCTCTTTACTAATCGTTCAAAGAGTTGCCCTAATTTTACAGAGCCCCTTCTATTTAAATGTAGGCCATCCCACCCCAAGTCACAGTCTTGAACCCATACCCCTGAATTAACAAATATCGCCCCCTCTTCTCCACACACCCAGTCAAGTACCCCATTCACTCCATCAATATATCTTGGATCTACATCCCTTCTATGCAGTATGCCGCTTACAATAATGGACGTTTCAGGATATTTCCTCATACATGTCCTGATCAAATTTGTCATGTCATTTCCAATTGTGTCTGGCGTACCACTGCTTCTAACATCGTTTGTGCCTACATGAATGACCATCGATGCTACATTACGTTCTCCGTCCATGGATTCCACTTGCTTTCTGAGCTGCCCCGTACGTATTCCAGGGAAACAAATTACGTCGGCTTTTTCTACTCGAAGCCGTCTGATTATCGAGTCTCCAACAATAATCGATACAGGTCCCTCTTCTGTTCGCCCGCAATGGTCGTTTGATACAACCGCATCACCAGCTTCATGAACCTTCTTGGACCGCCGTTCATTCATGTTCTCTGCCTGCCGAGTACGTCCGATTACCTGCTCAGTCAGATGGTTAACGCCCCTGTCCACAGGAACATGAACTACACTCTCCGGCGCTTGTAGCCGTTCACCTATTTTGTTGGACCCTTCCTGAAAGCACCCATCAGATGCTGCCCTCTGCACGTCAAGCACTGAACTTAAATTTAAATGTGACGATTCATATTTCGCTATTACTTCACTCATGTATTTATTTTCCTGTTTCACACGCTCTAACTCTGCCACTACATTGTCAAACTCCAATTTGAACAGCCTAAGAACCTCGTCCCGACTTTCAATTTCCTTATTCAATGCTTTGCACTCACCACACCACAGATAATTACAAAGGTACGTGTGTCATGTGGTGTATTTTGTATCGGACATGTTGGCAACGCAATATGACGTCAATTTGTCGGCCATAAACATCTGCCGTCGTTGAACAAGCTACAAATAAAAACCTTCACTTAAGCAATATTCGTGAAATTTGACAGTATATTAGTGATATTTGACAATATTTTTTATTGTGCAGCAGTGATAGTTATTGTTGTTTTATGGGGCGGAACTACGAGGTAATCTTCCCCTATGCAGCAGTGATATTTGACAGTATTTTCGATTCTTAATGACTCGCAGGAAGGTACGTGAATTATATAATTATGTTCAATAATCTACCACGTTCCCATTTGGTTCCGGTTCTGGTAAACTCCACAATTAATTAAAGGATTATAAATGATGGCACATGTTATCAGATGATGGATGGCCTTTGCAATACTGAATTGAGCCCTAGTTTCTTAGGATAGGTGATATGTCTTGTGTATGTATTGGGACTATGAGTCCTAAGTCCTTTGCCAAGAAATTTAATTCAGGTCTGAGGGTTATAACGGGGTACACTCAGTAGCAACGCTGAATGAGAGCTCATCGTACGATGATAAATTTCTAAATTATTGAAATTAGCTAAAATACCTTTTCTAATGATGGAAATGATGTGGCAATAAATGTTGATTCTTCCGCTGTTCATAATCCTCCTGCCTTCCCCTTTTTAGATCTTGACTTATATAGTAAAATTCCAGCTCTGTCGACCATTATGCGCGAGAATTATTGTCAAATACTGTATTCCCAACCCCACGAATACAGTACTAGGCTTCTGTGTATATAGGTGGTACTGTAGAAAAATTGTGGTGACAAGTTCAATGATAAATTCTGAATGAAAGTAGAACACGGCTTATACACTTGCAACAGACATCTTCTTTTCTTTAGCACTCGTCCCACAAATTAGCAGGGTCTGCTTTTTTGGTCCTCTGTCGCCATATTACATGATTATGTGCCATGTCAGGATGAAGTTGGGCAATTTTTAAATAGCCATGTAGAGTGTCAAGCCAACGCTGTCTTGGTCGTCCTATTGGTCTCTTCCCATCTATCCGCAATGCCAATTCAGTGTGTGCAACTGTTGTTTCAGCAGCGCGTAAGACTTGACCATACCAGCGGAGACGGCTTTCCTTCATCTTTTCAGCATTTGGCGCTAATACATATCGCTTGCATCAGACATGAATGTGACTTTTACATACTGTTTCCTTGTGTCCTTGTTTCATCTTCTGGGCACCGGGTGAGTTAGCCGAGGTCGTTACGGCATGACTAATGGAAGTCGCTCACATCCGGGAGGCGAGGAGGTTCGAATCCCCTCGCCGGCAACCTTGAAGATGGTCTTCTGTGGTTTCCCATCTTCCTTCCAGGCAAATGCCGGGGTTGGTCCCTAACTATAGGCCACAGCCGCTACCTTCCAACTCCTCGACCTTCCCTTCCAACTTTCCTCCCCAACGGTACTTGTAGCTTACCCATTGGGTGTCCGTCTCGAAGCAGCTACAAAACTGGCGAGCCGAACATGTCCTCGGACACTCCCGGCGCTAAAAGCCATACGCAAAAAAAAAAAAAAAAAAAAAAAACCCTTCTGGGCGATATTACGTATTGAAATTAGGAACCCTGCTCACTACTGCACCTCATATATGTGCTAAGGTACGTAAATATGTGTTTTTATTTATTGCTCTTTTAAAATCGGCTGCCATGTTCTGACCGCTTGCATCTTGTTCAACTGTCAACGAGGCGCACTCTAGCGGCACACACCGAGGTGCACACATCGTCGCCAACATGTGGGATACAAAATCAGTTGATAAAAAACATTCATCGGGACACGTTATGCTGTAACAATTGTAAAAAAATATTCATTTGGACCAAACGAAGGTTAGAATGGTCCGGTGTAGGTTCGACCTTTTGGTAGGTTAATACTGAGTGTCAACACTACCTGAGGGAAAATGATGAGGAAAAATGAAGTAGGTTTAGGAGTAGGAACAATTTTTGGAAAAGAGGAAGAGAATCCAATAAAAAGGAGCACGAAAACAAAGATCTAACGTCAAGTTATGCTGGGCAGAGTCCGTGAAGTAACTAAAATAAGAGGGAGCTCAGTCACCGTCAGTGGAGAGAGCGGCGGGAGCTACGGTTACCTGCAAGATATTGCTATGTGTTCTTTCCTTCCCGAGCTGGGATTTGGGTAATTTGGGGATAGGTAGTACGCTAGAAAGCAAGGATATATTAAAAGAAGTGGATTTATGTGGTTTCCCTTCAAAAGGGTTAGATTTTACTAAGCATTCTGAAATGCTGGAAGGATTTGAATTTGCCGTAATATTTGTATTACTGGACACTGTTGGATCTCCGGCAGAACAGCCGAATGCCCCCAGAGTGGGGAAGAGATAAAGCAACTCTAGTACCTTTAGCAATATTTTTTACTGTTATTAGTGAGAATCTTTTAAGAATACCAATAGTTGCACTTAAAGTAGGCTAAGCTTTTACCCAGCAAGGTGCCGACTAAAAGCTTAGAACTGAGGAAACCCTCAGATCTAACTTACACAAAACTGAAATTTTGAAGAGTCAAACACAAGTTAGAGAGAAAGTCTCTACAAATAGGAAGCTGGCGGAGCGAGCTATACTTGCCTTAATGATTTACTAGAATTATCTGTGACAGCTAGGAGAAACTTTGCAAATGTTGTTATTTGAAGTTTCGTTTTAAACGCAACAAGTAGTATCGTTTTTATTGATTCAGTGATTTTCTTTTTTTTTATTTTGAAATAGGAAATAATTTCGGGAAAAGAATGAGGGATGAGAAGATCCTGCCTAACTGTGAATCTATCAAGAGAGATAGAACCAGAATAATAAATTATTTATTTAACAAGATAGAATTTGAAACATTTAACAATTTGTTAGATTTAGTATCTTATTTTGAGTTAAGAGTAACAATTTAGTTGTTTATAAGATGTCAAGGTCTTAGACCTAATAATAAGAGGTTTACAATTCGCAAACTATATTAAATAATGTACAAGTTTCGAACCTATTACAAGCACTAAAATCTCTCAAGGATTTTAAAAAGTATGCTTACAATTAAGAAATTTAAAGTTTGTAATGACATTGTAAAGTAATTATAACTTTGATAAATTAGTTAGGTAGGATACATGCACTATTAGAATGCCTTTATGGCAAGCGAAAAGGCTATAAACAATCAGATTAAATACCTGATCGTAGCAGGAGGAAAAATGGGAATTACAAGCGGAGGTTACCGCTATTATTTGAACAAAGATTAATAAATGTTATATTCAAAAGGGTCAGGTCGTATTAACTAATCCTGGAGAAACAAAATCAGGTACAAAAGATTAACAATTAGAAAATTGCCAATTCCTGAGCCAGCAGGATAAGAAAAGGAAGATTAATAAGTAGTTTCTATAACTACTAATATTTATACAGAATGAATAAGTGGTACATGGAGATAAAATGGGAGGGCGCCAAAATTTGGGCGAGGCCTCGTAGAATAGTAACTAGATATTTAGATTAGCTTAATTGTATCATCTTGGCTTACAGGATTGAGCCGCGTCGCATATCGGTTATTATTTCCCGACGTTTCGGCTGACATCGCAGCAGCCTTAATCATGGGTAGTGTCGCGAATCTGGGAATAGTAGTTCCTGGAATGGAAATTATGGTTGCGCGGGGTTGGCAACGATACCTACGTCACCACGACAATCTGTATGGTCGCTATGGCGGTGATTATTCTCTGATCTGAAATGGAAAAATATGTGTAGTAGAATTTCTTATGTAATAAATAGATTCCTAATGTCACACAACGAATTGGATTATGTTCTGTACCTAGTAATCGAACAGATACGCGGGTAGCGTAATTCGACATTAGTGGCGACCGTGACAGGATCCAGACGGGTACTGATAATTGAAATACGAATCGAAATACATAACGTATTGTATTAATACTGAAGGAAAATATTGTGAAATCCATTATGAATTTGGATTCCCGTGTGGCATTGAGGACGGTGAAACGTTCAGCTTTTACCCGACAACTACACACTCTCAAAGAAGAACTGAATAATCAAGAATTGGAGAACGATGAAAGGAGAAGGAAAATTAATGTTTCCTATTCTTTATTACGAACGAAGAATGAAGATCTACTGTCACTGGACGGTGAGATTTTAAGTTTAAAGATAGAAGCTGGTCACGAGGGTTTGGAAGACGAATGCCGTGTTGCCGATGATTACCAACGATTGTTCCTCGATGCCGAGGTAAGTGTTAATGAAATACTAGCCCACCAGGCGAAGTCGCTGGATGATTCAAGTCTCAATAGTGGAGCCGATATCGCAAGTAGACGGAAATTCAAGCTCCCTAAACTAGAACTTCGGAAATTTGACGGTGATGTACGACAGTGGCTACAATTCTGGGGACAATTCCGGAAGATAGATAAGGACCCTGACATCGTACCATAAGACAAGTTCCAATATCTAGTGTAAGCCACAGTTAAAGATTCTCGTGTTAGGGAAGTAGTCGAGAGCTTTCCACCTACCGGAGAAAATTATGTTAAAGCAGTAGAAAGCTTGAGAAATCGATTCGGTAGAGACGATCTACTTGTAGAAGTGTATGTCCGGGAATTGTTAACTTTAGTTTTGAAGAATGCTTCCTCTGTGAACAAACCTCATTCATTGTGTAGCCCTTATGACAGCCTAGAATCACAAATTAGGTCACTTGAAACACTAGGGTTCACTTCCGATAAATGTGCTGCTATGCTATACCCTCTGGTGGAATCATGTTTACCTGAGGAACTGCTGAGGGTGTGGCAAAGAAGCAGTACTTTTGTAAGCACTGGCGATGGCAAAGTTAGGTTAGAAAACATTATGAAATTTCTGAAACATGAAGTTGAATCTGAAGAAAGAATCAGTTTGGCTGCAGCAGGTTTTGGCATTCAGGATAATGTTTACAATAATACACAGGCTCGATTGTCAAGTGATAAAGCTGCTACAGCTACTGAATTGCTGACTACCAGTAGGGTAGATGATAAGAGACAGGTCTGTATCTTTTGTGAAGGTAGGCATGAAGCCTCAAATTGCTTTAAGGCACAGAAGTTCAGCCTGTCAGGGAAACAAAAGATACTAAAAGAAAAAGGTGGTTGTTTCCGTTGTTTAAAGAAGGGTCATTGCCTCATCAAATGTAAAATTTCTGTAAGATGTTTTGTTTGAGGCAAGAACCATAATGTTTTAATGTGTCCTGATGTACCTAGTAAGGGAAGGAAAGATTGTAAGGGTAGTAAGGACCACAAACAAAAGGATCAACCAGGAACAGCCTCCTTAAGCAGTACTACCAATAGACAAGTTCTCTTACAGACTTTAGTTGTAAAAGGTAAAGGGCCTAAATCTTCTATTTCAGCACGAGCTCTGATTGATTCAGGCTCTCAGAGGTCGTATGTTAGGAGAGAAGTTATGGAGTAATTAGGTTACACCCCTCTGAGGAATGAAGCTATTAAACACAGTTTATTTGGAGGTGTAAAACAACTGTTAAGGAACATGTATGTTATAAGGTAGAATTACATAGCTTGGAGGGTAAATATAAATGTGATTTTGAAGCGCTGGACCAGTCGATTATATATGATGGTATTCCTTCTATCGAGGAATTGGCCTTGGTTAACGGAGCTTTCAGATATGAATATTTCTTTAACTGATGTAGGAGGTAAAGATAGACCTGTCGACGTGCTAATCGGAGCAGATGTAGCAGGAAAGGTAATGACAGGGAGAATCAAAATGTTAGACTCAGGTCTAGTGGCTGTATAAACAAAATTAGGCTGGACTGTGATGGGTCAAGTTCCATGTCAGTCTGCGAATAATTTAGCAGAAGAGGTTACTTCACTGCTCATTCATGATGTCGGTGATCTGTGGAAATTAGAAACTATTGGTATCTTAGACACGGCACTTGCGTCTCGCGACAGACTTGGCTGGATAAGCTGATTGGTTGAATGGTGTGAAATCATCAAAACTCGACGTTATTTCCTTAACCTATCCATTCTAGCCTCTCGTACAGTACAAGAACACGAGTTGTCCAGCCAAGTCTGTCACGAGACGCGAGTTTTTCATCAACAAAAGCTTAGCACACTGATGAAATGAAATGAACAGTATTATTCTTAATAAAATTATAGATTAAAGCAGTAGACCAGCGCTCATTCTTCTTTCGTCGCTATAGTGGGCTGTTTGTGACAATACAACAATCGCCAATGTTACAAAAGTGAGGTAAAAGTTATGTCTCGATCCTGGTCAGAGCGACCAATCAGCTTGCCCAGCCAAGTCTGTCGCGAGACGCAAGTAGACACGGCCACCCAGAAATCCAAAGAGGAGAGAGAACGTGAGATCCACATCAGTTTTCTAACGTGTATTAAGAAAACTGATGATGGACGCTATGAGATACCACTGCTTTGGAAGGAGGGTCATTTACCTCTTCCAAATAACAGAGATTTGGCATTAAAGAGACTTCAGTCCACGACTAGAAAACTGCATGAACAAGGTTTGTTTAGTTCATATGATATGTTTTGAATGAGTGGAGACAGCTTGAGATAATCGAAGAAGTTCCACTTCAGGTGTCCATGGATCATGGGCACTACCTACCACACCGAGCTCTTGTAAAGCAGAACAGCACCACTAGTGTGCGTCCTGTGTTTGATGCCTCTGCTAGGCAGGGAACACACCTTCTCTGAATCAGTGTTTGGAGAGTGGACCTAACTTCATTGAACTTATTCCTGCTGTATTGCTCAAATTTCGAGAAGGTAGACTTGCTGTAATAGCAGATATAGAAAAAGCTTTCCTCCAAATTAGTATAAGACCAGAGGACAGAGATAATGTTCGCTTCTTCTGGTGGGATAGAGAAGATCGTGAGAAGGTAAAAGTTTTTCGTCATAAAAGGGTTGTGTTTGGATTGAGATGTAGTCCATTTTTGTTGGGGGCAATTCTCGATTATCACATTAATGAATGTCTTAGCATGACAATGAAATCATGTTGAAACTTAAACAGAGTATGTATGTTGACAATGTAGTTACTAGTGTTGAAACTGGGTCTGAATTAAAACAGTTTATTAGCGAGGCCAGTGATGCAATGAATCCTGGCAAATTTAACCTAAGGGGGTGGCAGTCCAACCACCACAGTTTTGATTCCACTGAAAAAGTTGGAGTGCTAGGAATGTTTTAGGACACAGCTTCAGATACTCTGACTTTAAATTTAGAGTGGATGGACAATTTTGTAGTAGGTGAGGTGACAAAACGCACAATTCTTTCTGTCGCTCAAAGGATATTTGATCCAATTGGTATAGCCTGTCCTGCATTGCTAATTCCTAGGTTATGGTTACAAAAGCTTTGGAGGAGTGGCATATCATGGGATGAGGAGATCGATACTGTTACGCGATTTGAATTTTTGACGTGGTACTGCCCCCGTAAATTGAATTATTTAGGGACAAAATGAGAGTATTTTCCGTCCCCATGATAAAATTTAACTAGCAAATATAATTTCTGGAAGTGTGACACAAGAGTGTCGTGTTACAAGCTCGAGACTGTGGGAGAGTCCGATCACGTGATAGATTGCACAATGGGCGATTCTAGAAGGCTATTCTTAGCATAGCAACAGCGAGTTTGGAAATTAATATTATAAATATTGTTATAAATTATGCTATTGGATCCCAGCCCAGAGCCAATGAGAACAGGTCTTAGTGAAGACGGGATCAACTTTAATTACACAACATAATGAAATTATGCATATAGGCCCTTAGAAGAAGATTTTCTTATTTGGTAATGAAGAGAATATTAAGAGAAATTATGTCTGATACTTTAAAAACCGCAGATCGGTTAATCTACGCAGTAATAAGCATCAGAAATCTACGCGCTAAAATTATGGTGGGAGATTGATATGGCCGCCAAAAATACGACTTGGAGGGGGAGATCCAAGGATCGAGGTTCTTATTCCAGCAGACTTTGAAGAGTGAGGAAGTGTTTTACTGGGTTAACGGAGATCCCAAGGCTTAGTCCGAGTGCGACGACTGTCGACTTGTGGAGTCGCGAGTATAGCTAGGTGGAACGGTAGAGATCACCGCACTTCCATTCTGTGTGAAGTTGCGAGGAACATAGTATTGATTATATTTCATACAATATTGAGATTTGAAGTTAAATAAGTGAACATTTATCAAGAACAGGTCTCCTACTATATATTGTGGAAAGTCGAGCGCTTAAATATTCATCGTTTCGACAAAACGGCCTGTCTAGTTACATTTTCAAATGTGTTGGAAACAGAGCTGAATATCATCTTAAATTGCAAAGTGAAGTTGACGAATGCAGTTCAAGTGAACAGTGGCGGAGGACTTTTAATATTGGTGCAACACATAAACATTAACAGAATGACTATGATTATTCTTCAAACATTATCATTCAACTTAATTAATATTGTTGATATGATGAACTAAACAGTCATGCGCCAGAGACATATTCGATAACAGGAGTTAGGATACAACGATGGAGCTTCGCTAGACAACGTATTCTTGAATACAGACGTAGTGTACGGTCCATCTTGTGCATTTTCGTCAGTCTACGAACACTAATATAACATCAATTAGCAATGGAAACATTTCATTCACCATTTATATGAATATTTCCATAATTATATTCCAATGATGAAGCTGATACATATTTACGACGGAGAATGAAGACTCTACAGAAGATTTGTCAAGATGCTAGGGAAAGGTAACCCAGCAACCCAGAAGAATTTGCCAGAAGGATGTCGTTCGAGCCCAGCCGAACGTTGGTGAATTCCAGAGAGAGAGACGTTTCTTATCTCTGAGGTCGCAGATCCGAGGTTTGAATGCAGATCCATCTCAGTGTTTTGTACTGAGGAAACATCTGAAGTATTGTGGCAATACTTACATTGATCTTCAAGTTTTCGTCTAAATATGGTATTAGTGTATCTCAATTGTTATATAGAGCTTGATTAGTGACATTCTGAGCTAGCGATCTTATTCCATATTTTCGGCGATCTTATTCCATGTTTCTATATTTTCACATTTCATGTATTTCAGTGCTTTTATGTGTTTTACACTTCAGATGTGTGTTGAGATTTTTATGCTGCAAGATTATTTAGAAGATGATTGCATTTCATCTATTTTCAATTTTTATTCTACGGATCAGTTGTGGAACTGACATTAAAAATTTTGTTTGAGAAATCATATTGCCTCATAAGAGACTAGTCGTTTCGACTCTCGAATTTTAATAATTTCATTTAAACCAGGTATTCTGACATTGTGTCATAGCTTCAAATTAAATTTTTATTAAATTTAATTTGAGCACTTTAATGTAACGACATATTACTTCAAGAAAAGAAGAAACATCGAATGATATTGTTATATCTTTATTGTACATAAACTATCGACGGTCTAAGAAATACTAGTCGTTTGATAAGACCGAAGTCTTAATTCCTATGAACATTCTTTGTGTTGAGTGGAAAAACATTACGACATTGACAAACCTTTCTCATTATCTGTAAAGCTAAGAGCTTTGTTCATTTAATATGTTAGAGGAAATACCTTTTGATAGAAGATTATTCAAATCTTTGGCTAGGAATTCAAAGCTAGTTTATCCTGGTCAGGATTGAATTCTATCTGACACTATAAATAACATGTGTGTTATTTTATCCTATTTTTGTAACATCAAGTCATTTTGTCGACATGATATTACAACGATAAACAATTTATAGCTAGACAAGTGAGATGAAATAGGAGTATTATTCTTATTACATGTATTTGCGACTGACGAGTTAACAGTTAATTATCTTGTTGTGGAGTAAACTTTAGGAGGTTAATCACGACTGTCTAATATTGTTCATTACAATTGGAAGTTTCGTTTGAAGAACTTACGTATGTATAATTGTAGTCCAGTAGTCATTTGCAATGATACTGAGAGTCATGCCATTATTTGAGAGAAGTTCCTACATAAGATATGTTAATAACAATTAATCCCTTTTTGTTATTGTTTAACATTGTAGATGATAATTGTTTATGCCATATATACTGTTATATGAGGTTTTGTTGAGCTATGGAGTGCTCCGGCGAGGGAATTCCGCATTTTACGGAAGTCAAAGTATTGTTGTTCTTTGATAAAAAGCATGTATCATGATAAGAGCCGTTGTATACAAGTAGTCCAGTTCTTGTGAATTTACGATTTAGCTGTGTTAACAGGAGGGTTTCAGCGGAAATACAACTTGAGAAAGATGGTCTACTCACGTCTATAATACTATTATTAAATTTTATTAAACCCGAAGTGATGTAATTACGTACAGTTTACCTTAATCAGTCAACTGTACTATACCGATAATGTAATGAAACCTATATAAGACGAGGTGTATGCAGTATATTAAAACCACAGAACGTTAAAGAAAGAGTGGTTATGGGAAAAACCAGTGTATATATTTAGTTAAGAATTATATTGTAACCGAGAAGTTACAATCTCGAAAGTGGCGCGTTAGCAACACTAGATAATGGATATTATTATAAACATATTACATGTAAATAATTTTTGTGGAAATTATTTAATTAGTTAAATAATTTAGTAGGATTTATTAATCAATTGTTTTGGAACAGTGTGTTTTTATGAGCGGATGTTTTTGGTGTGAATGATTATTCATTGTTAAGAGAAGATGTGGAACCATATTGGTCCAGAACAATAACGGAGTGCGAATGAAAGAGTGTATAAAATTTTTAGAATGATTGGTTAAGAAACAGAGCAGTTATATGAACTTTTGTAAGATCTAAATGTTAATTTTTACGTGTTTTATAAATGCACACACTTGCAGTCTCTGTGGGCTAGCAAACATGAGTCACCGTTAGCATTGGAGAGCGATGACATAATATTTAAGCAGGTGTAGACCAACTGCCTTCTATTTATTGTATAAACCAGTTTCGAGTTCGACGTAGTGCCGATATTTAATTCATGAAACAAAGCCACGGCACGTGCGTTCTACAACGTAGATTTGTGAATGAAATCAGGTGTCTGGAATGCCATTAAGAGGCTTCACTAAACGTTTCTATTTTTACGCTGTGTAGGCCTAGAACAAGCCAAGATTTCATACTCATAATTTTTAATACGGCATTGTAATAAGATGTAGAGTTGAAAGGAGGTGTGAATGATTGCGTGTTTTTAATTTTAATGTCTATTGTTAAATTCATTTGTTGTTATTTTGTTTATAGTAGATTAGTTTACCTTTTTGTTAGTAAATTTGTTCAGATTGTTTTCCATTGTTGTTGGAGTGTGATTCATTTTAAATGTAAGGAGCAGAGTATTGTGGATGTAGTGTAGGCGAAGCTGAAATCCCAGTCCCCGAGGTAAGTAAAGATGAGTGCCCCGTGTAGTTGGTTGTTGATCCACAATATTCTGGTAACTGCGGTCTGTAAATCTCTAAAGGCCGTGTTGGAAGCGATTTCTAATGTTGTATTTGCCGGAGCAGTTAGAAATAGGCAATCCAGCGGGGGCAATGGATATTCCAACAGGATCCTTTCCGGATTATCGGGTACAGTACCAACGTCTGTCACTGCTTAAGAATTTAAAAAGTGCCTCGTTGGCTCTTTTACGTAAGAAGCAACAGTAAAGTAACTATACACACCTTCTGTGATTCCAGTGGACTAGTCTACGGTGCGATTGTATTTATAAGAATAGAAAATAACGATGAGGTGAAGGTATGTCTTCTGGCTGCCAAAGCACGAGTAGCTCCTCTCAAAACAGTCACTATTCCTCGGTTGGAGTTGATTGCTGCAGTGGTGGGAGCCAGACTATGTAAGTCTGTGCGAGATGGACTTACATTGAAGGACATTGACTTCTATTTCTAGACCGATTCTTCCACTGTTTTGACCTGGATCCAGAAACGAGACAATAGGACAGCGTTTGTTAACAACCGCGTTAAGGAAATACGGAGTTTGACTCAACTCGAATCCTGGAAACACGTGCCTGGTTATCAGAATCCAGCTGATCTAGTCTCGAGAGGGTGCACGGCAGACAAGCTGTTAACTGATAAATGGTGGGAGGGGCCGAACTGTCTAAAGAAAATACACCCAGATTGGCCTTCGGGAGAGATAGTTAAGAATGAGCAGATGATTCTCCAAGAATTAGAAGAGTCAACACGGGTAGTGAGTTGTCTTATGAAGGAATCAGTTTCCTGTGACTGGTGCAGTGCTCCCAAGGAGACTAACAACAATCTTTGTAAATATCATGGTCTTAGCTGGTTCTATAGATACTTTTCCAGCTATGACAGAATCGTACGAATGATTGCGTGGATGAAGAGGTTCATCCATAACTCACGGAATTTGGGTTTAAAGAAGAAGGGAGAATTATTATGCGATGAAATCCGTTTGGCTGAAAAGATAGTAATCCGCCTGACGCAA
Source organism: Meconema thalassinum (assembly GCA_946902985.2). NCBI lineage: Eukaryota > Metazoa > Arthropoda > Insecta > Orthoptera > Tettigoniidae > Meconema > Meconema thalassinum. The sequence goes on along the minus strand of OX336392.1, from coordinate 487,624,577 downwards.
AGGGAATCGTTCATCTCAGAGGATGACAAATGTCTTGCTACCTTAAAAGCATTTAAAGATAATGAGGGGATTCTGAGACTAAGGACGAAATTAGTTAATAGGTGACCAGGGGTTACTGGAAGTAAATCATCAGGATCATTGGAAAGCGGGGTCAAGGGGCGAGAATTAACAACACCTTCGAAACAATCAATAATAATGATAATGGAATACAATCAAAGTTCAGGTCATTCACTGAAACAAATGTTACATATTTCAACGACTTATTAAATAAGGAAACATGGTCAGAAATTTATAAACTAGAAAATGTAAATGATAAATTTAATGCATTTAACAGTACCCTAAAATACTATTTTGAAACAGCATTCCCCATTAAACAAAGAACTATTCAAAATAACAAAACTAGCAATTGGATAACAACAGGGATTATAAATTCATGTCAAAGAAAGAAATTTCTACACAAATTATATAAACAATACCACACAACACCTGAATTCAATTTATACTACGAAAATACACTAGCATATTAAATAAGGTAATAAGACTAGCAAAGAAAATGCATAATGATAATTTTATTTCCCAATCATCTATTTTTTTCTCGTGTAGCCTCCTGAGAGGCCGAGTGCAGGTCTTTCTAGTCGACGCCCGTGGGCGACCTGCGCGTCGGGATGATAGATGGAATGGATGAAGATGAATGAAACTGGGCAAGGATGTGGAAGGAAGCGGCCGTGGCCTGTCAGAAGGTACTGTCCCAGCATTTGCCTGGTGTTGAAAATGGGAAACCACGGAAAACCATTTCAAGGACAGCCGACGGTGGGGCTCGAACCCACGCGTCTACCGAGTCAGCAGAGAGTTTGGCCCCTTGACCTAACGCAGCGCTTTAGCCCGCGTAGCCACTACTGTCGGTAAAAACAGGGCTATGTGGTCCGTGATAAAGAAAGAAACTGGAAAATCTGCTAAAATACAAAGGAATATTACACTGACCAGAAATAATAAAGTGTTTAATAATCCAGAGGGAATAGCAAATTTCTATGACTATTTTCTGGAAATTCCACAAAAATTATTAAATAAATCACAATATGTAAATACACTAAATTCTAATAATAAAATAAATAAATGCAGTGATTCTTTATTTATAAATCATGTCACAATTGAAGAGGTAAGAATAGTTATAAAAGAGCTAAAAAAATGCATTCTGTGCTAGTATTAATGGCATCCCTGATGCAATTTTAAAGAAATATGCAGAAAATATAATAAATCCACTTACGCACTTAATAAACATGTTCAATTCTCTCAGGAACTTACCCGGATATTTTGAAGTTATCAAAAGTAATTCCAGTGCACAGAAACGGTTCAAAATATGAAATAGATAACTATCGTCCTGTTACCTTACCAACTGGTATTGCAAAAATTGTGGAAAAAATCATGTATAAGAGACTGATAAGTATTATAGAAAAAAATAAAATACTATCAAACTCACAACATGGATTCAGAAAGGAAAGATCTACACAGACAGCAATTTATGAATGTAGTAATAGTATACTGAAATTAATTGACAATAAGGAACATGTAACTGACCTATTCTTAGATTTATCGAAAGCATTTGATGTTGTTGACCATAAAATCCTCCTTACAAAACTAAATCAATATGGTATTAGAGGTCTAGCTAATAAATGGATAAGAGTCTTACTTAACAAGGCGTAAACAAATAGTAAGCTTGATACACAAGGATGATGGAACAAAATTACTTAATGAAACATTGTCCAATGAGAGAATTATTAAATTTGGAGTACCCCAAGGATAGGTTTTGGGCCCATTACTCTTTCTGCTATATATCAATGATATAACACAGAACGTTCGTTCACATAAGGACATTTTGTTTGCGGACGATACAACACTCGTAATGAAAGGTGAAACTAAACAGGTCTTACAGCAGTCTGCTGACTCCGTTGCAGAAGAGTTAACCAAATGGTCACAAGATAATCTCCTCATAATAAACTATAAAAAAACAGTATGTCTAAATTTCCACACTATACAGAATAGGAATCCTGCGAAGCCCAATATAACATTAAATGGTCATCAAATAGAAAATAAATCAGAAACAAAGTTTTTAGGACTATGGATACAACATGACTTGAAATGGAATAAACATATGCAATATCTGAATACTAAACTGAACTCGATGTGCTTTGCGTTACGTATTTCAAAACCCGCACTAGCATGCACACATTAAGAAATACTTATTTTGCTTATTTCCATTCATACTTAAGATATGGGGTCATATTTTGGGGTATGTCGCCAGATGTACTAAGCACGTTTAGGATACAAAAGGGGGCGATTAGAATTATGGCAAACGTAAACACTAGAGAATTATGTAGACCTCTGTTTAAAGATTTAAACATTCTCCCTCTGCCCTGCATATATATCTCTGAAAGTATTATGTTTTTTAAAAAGAATTTAATGAATAAAGATGTTTTCTTAAAACAAACAATGATATTCATTGGCATAACACAAGACAAAATCAAAACATTCATATTTCACTCACACACACAAGCATATATCAAAAAGGAACTTTTCACACGGGAGTTAAATTATACAATAAACTACCCCCGTATATAAAACTAGCCCCAAAAATAAAAATCTTTGATAGGATGTTGAAAGCTTATCTGCAGTGCCATTGTTTTTACTCTGTAGTTGAATATCTTAGCGTTTAGGAGAGATGAAATCAATAATTATACTTTACTTTCTATTTTAATAGTAATACCTAGCTGTACGTTGTTGTATTTATAGAATTAAGTTTTCATATTATGATAATAGAGTAGGTGTAAATAGTTGTCCAATAAGATTGTAGCTCTTATGATCTATTATTATAATAAGTTATAAATAGTTATAGTATTAGTAATATATACCTGTTAGTTTTTGTTATTTTAGATATGTAAATTCTGACGTGTCCTATATCAAAAATGTATTGTATACACGTATTTGATCAAATGGATTTAAAGAAAATCTAATCTAATCTAATCTTAAGATAGACAGTGAGTTAAATTCTTCATAGATTAGAATACGATTGCCTAAAACCCTTTTTAGATGACGTTTGGTAAGCTTGACACAAGATTCCCACCTGCCACCGTGATGTGGAGCGTCAGGTGGTATGAACCACCATTTAAAACCTTTAGCATCGGAGAAGTTAGAAATTTTTTCCATGGCAGGTGAAGATGTAAGAGCTTTCTTCCACAATGAGGCTGCGCCTTGAAAAGTGGATGCATTATCGGAGAACATTTCAGAAGGGACCCCACGCTGGCAATGAAACGAGAAACAGCTGACAGAAAGTAAGACATAGAGGCATTTGTTACTAGTTCCTGATGGAACGCGCCAGTAACCATGCAAACGAAGAGAAAAACATAAAGTTTTCCAAACAATTTGCGTTTAGCTTCAGGGAAGTTACGTTGATATTAAAATGGACCCATGTAATCTACGCCAGTTAAAGCAAAAGGGCGACTAGGGGAAGAGCGGAAAGAAGGTAGATTGCCCATAACCTGAGTGCTAACCTTAGGTTTCACCATAAAGCAGGGGATGCATTTGTGTATTACTGAGGAAACTTCTCGAACTCCATTTATTATCCAGTATTTTTCCCTCAATAAACAAAGCAGGGAGCGAGTGCCAACGTGCAAGTTTCGATAATGGAAGTCACGTATGATTAAAGAAGTTACAAATGTTTGGAAAGCAAAATAACAGGATGCTTTTTGTCTTCAGAAAGTGAAGAATAAGAAAGCCTACCACCTACTCTGAGTTTTCATCAAGGAAAGGGGCTAGGGCACAAAGACGACTAGATTTTGAAAGATCTTTCTTAGATGAAAGCAATGGCAATTAGATAGGGAAGGCTTCTTGCTGTGTGAGTTGCAAAACTTTGATGGTAGCAAGAGTTAGTTCATGATTAGTTAGATGCGGTTTAGGAAGAACAGGCTGGTTGACAACAAAATATTTCCATCTGAGAAGATGAGCAAATATCCGAATTAGTTTATGAAAGGAAGAATAGTGAGATAATAAGGGAAATGAAACGCTGGAAATAAGACACGAAGCGGTGGATTTAGATTCTTTAGCGTCAGGCAAGTTGGAAATTGTAACTGGAGGACAAGAAGGCCAGCAAGAAGAGTCTTCTAATAACCACGAGTGCCCATACCAGTACAATTGAGATGCTGCCAATTGAGAGGGTATGCAACCACGTGAGATGATGTCAGCGGGGTTATCAGCACTAGGCACGTGTCTCCATTGGCATCCCGAAGAAGAGGTTTGCATTTTAGAAACTCTATTGGTAACGAAAGTTTGCCAGTGAGTAGGGGATTTGGCGATCCAAGAAAGAGTGATCATGGAATCGCTCCATAAATAGATTTGCGAAAATTGAATTTTTAAAACTTTCTGCAGTTTTTCAGCAAGTTCTGCGGCCTGAGTGCAGCACACAATTCATGTATGAGCAAGGTGATAGTTTAAAGAGGGGCTACTTTGGATTTAGCACAAATAAGACTCGAGCGTGAAGATTCGTTTAGAGGATTACAATAAACAAGGTATGCACAGCAACCGTAAGCTTTTTCGGAGCTGTCGGCAAAGACGTGAAGAACAAAAGGTGTATTAGAAGAAGCGTTACTTAAGTTTCTAGGAATTTCAATAAGCGAAAGGTTAAGTAAATTCCATCGAAATGAAAGCCATCTATTGAGGAAAGAAGAGGGAACAACTTCGTCCCATTCACATTTAAGAGACCATAGCTCTTGCATAAAAAGCTTGGCAATGACAATAACTGGAGCAAGAAATTGAAGCGGGTCGAAAATCTTAGCTATTTCAGACAAAATTTGCCTTTTTGTGTTAGGGAGTTCATCGGCAAGTGAGACTTTGTGGATGAGAGTATCAGTGCGAGTGCACCAATATACTCCTAACGTTTTTATGGATTCGGAATCTCCGCCGATTTCGACAGAAGAGGGATCTACATCTTCGACAGGAAATTGAGCAAGGAACTCAGGTGAATTCGAATTCCACTTATGAAGTGGGAATCCTCCATTTTTAACAATGCTTTTAGTTCAAGGGATATGGGAGAAGCTTTTTCAAGAGTCTGAAAGGATTGAAGGTAATCAGCGACATAAAATGATGTGGTTAATGCTTCTGAAGATTTAGCGTGAAATAAATGACTATCTTGAGAGGCTAACATATGTAGGGATCGGATAGCTAGGAAAGCGGAAGGTTTAAGACCATACGTAACTGTTTTAAGCGAAATATTTTAATGCGTTTACTAGTTTCGTCACGCCATAAGATTCTCTGAAGATTTTGCTGCTCAGATTGGATTAAAACTTGACGATACATTTGCTTTATACCCGCAATGACGGCTATAGGGAACAAGCGAAAATTTAAGAGTATAGTAGACAAATTGGACTGGATGGCAGGACCAGAGTGAAGAGTATCATTAAGACTGTTACCATTTGCGTCAGGTTAAACACAACTCGAATTTTGTCTTTCACAAGAGGGATGATGATTTACGAAGACAGTTTCGACTGGGTGATGTAATTCGTCCTCAGATCTATTGACAACTTCCATATGATCCAGCCCTTCATACTCTTCAATGAAGTTGGTATATTGTTGTTTAACGAGGGGTTCCTTCTTGAATTTACTTTCGATAGCAAGGAGAGCTTTTCGAGCTTTGGGCTGAGAATTACTTAGTTTTGGAGGATTGAGTAGTCTTGGCATTTGGACTATGAATCGGCCTTCGGGTGTGCGAGTAGTGGTAGAAATGAAAAGTTGCTCGCAGAATTCGTTTTCTGAGGAGATAGAACTAGGAGAATCAATATTTTCAAGTTTCCAGGACTGCCCCAAATCGGTATTTACAAAATGGCATTGCGACACAGGTTGGGGGAGTAATGGGGAAGTTGACCGGTAACAATCCACCCAAAATTAGTGTCTCTGGCAAACACCTTGGAAGATAATTGACGAATTTGCTTGCGAAGGCAATTCCAGAAAACATTAGCACTAAAATGTATGTCAATGGGGCCTTTAATATTGAACAAAGGATCGGCTAGCAATCGAGATACACCTAGCCAAACGAATCAATCCCAACAATCTAAATGAACACACGTTCATGGAGAGCTTACCCCTCTTCACGCTACTAAACAAGTAGATCCGTGAAGAAATATACAGCCTATTTTCATATATACTACTCATGTTAATTGCCACTGTCAACATACAAAATTTCAGTTTGAATGCTGTAATAGATTCGTAGATATTGAGAACCGACTAAATATTTCGGATGGTTGCCATGTTGGATTTTATATATGTAGGTCCTATAGTTATGTACTGTTACATGAAGATTATTGTGTATGTGTAGCATTCAAACTTCAATGGCATGATTAAAACTCAAGAAGTAACAAGGAGATTTTAAAATTTCGCACAGCTGCCATCTTGTGGTTATGGAAACAATTGAAATAAATTAGATGCCGGTGGATTAACATTCGTATAAGGATATACTGTACCAAGTTTCACTGCACTCGGATGATTAAATTGCGAGAAACGTCCATGTGAATATTTATATTTCGCGCTCACCGCCATGTAGGATTTGTGATAACCAGGTTATTTAAAGTCCTATAGGTGAACTTAAGTTCATAGCCCCTATGAACGTAAAAAATCAGTTTGATTGCTATAATATATTCGTAGATATTCAGAGCCGTCTAAATATTTCGGATGGTCACCATGTTGGTTGGTTAAATGTATAGGCCATAGAGTCATGTACCATTAAAGGAAAATTATTGCGTAGGTCCATTATTCAAACTTTTACTTCGATTGCATGATTACGACAAAAGAAATAAAAACTTAATATTCAAATTCGCACAGCCGCCATCTTGAGGTTATGTAAACAATTGAACAAAATTAGATACCAGTGCTTTACAATGTGTATAAACATTTCCTGTACCAGATTTAATTGCGTTTGGAACATTAAATCGCGAGAAAGGTCTATTTAAAATTTTCAAATTCGCTTGGCCGCCATGTTCGTTTTGTAGTTAACCGGTTTTTGAAAGTCTTACAGATGAACTTCCAGTAGTGCCCTTTATCTTCGTACAAAATTTCAGGTTGATACCGCTAATAGTTTCAGAGATATAGAATGCCGGTGAAATATTTCACACATCCGCCATCTTGTGGTTATTGGTGTATTCTTGGAATACACGGTACGAGAGAACATAATGTTTAATGCTCTTTGCATGTTCATTCCTTCCTCTTTGTCAAACACCAACAGTGATCTTCTATTTTCTCTGTGATGATCACTTCGCTTATATCTTTTATGAGTCTGTTCTAGATATATATCTTCCATGACCCACCTAGCGTCATCTAGCAGCGAATCTCTGATGCTCCTCAATTCTTCCTGGTGCAAGAGGATTTAATTATCCATCTGGCCACCAGATTTGCTACCATCGCCAGCTATTTTCTCCGTGAGCAAGAGAACTACGTCTACTTTTTTACTCACCATGCTGCGCTAGTATCATCTGTTATCAACTCTTTGAAGACCGGCTCAGCAAGAGAAGATCAATTTTTTGTTGTAATGTTGGCTATGTTTATATGTTCTCCTTTTGTCTCCTACCCCCACTCCTTTCCCTTTCCTGGTCCCTTCGCGTTCTGCTGAGTGAGTCTCACTTGTGCGCCGGCCGTCGACTCAGTTAAGGCTCAACTCGAGCCAGTCTCCTCAAACCAAGAGGCAAACTCTACTTTCTACGCCATGTTGGCATATTAAATATTGTCAAGGGGAACTCTGCCTTCAACATGCAACCAAGATAAGTACAAACTTAAGGTTTTAACCTCATCTTCATCAATTTTATCTACATGCTTTTATTGAATATTTTATAGACAGCGTGAGATTACTTGTGGGGCGGTAATCATTCTTCGTGGGATTTGCCATGTTAGGCCTTGTCTGTCTAAGACAACATTAATAGAAAGTATCTTTTCTTAAGCTATTCAACTGAGAGATCTTCTCACTACGTGGGATATTATCTAATACCCGCTGTCTGTAAAATACTAAGCTCGCTCCACCGTTGGATTATTTTTGGCCCCATTCTTCTACTAAGACCGTTCTGGAACCTTCCAGATCTTGTATTTATCTACACGTCCTGCCGTCATGCAATTTTCACTCATTTGTGAGAATACTATTTAAAATTGAAGAATCTCACTTCTGAATTAAAGCTCAATAGCGAATTTTCTTCCACCGTTGGATGTTCTTGGCGCATTTAATTGTAATTTACAACTTTCTCAAGAAATAGACTTGTGCCTGTCTAGTGAAACCAGTTATGTTCATCATTGCAATAATTCTCTTTCCCATAAACTTTCTTGTTTCTACAGTGAACTTTTCATCTTGCAACAGACTATAGTGAAAACCAGTGCTTGTTCAACTTTTCTACCGCGTCGCGATCGTCCGGTTACATTTAAATAAGGCGAGAAACGTCTATTTAAAAGTTGCAAATTCGCGTAGCCGCCATGTTACCTGTTTTTCAAAAGTCACATAGGTGAACTTCTAGTAGTTCCCTTTATCACCGTAAAAAAATCCAGGGTGATATCGGGAATAGTTTCGGCGATAGTGAATGCTGGTGAAATATTTCGCACAGCCGCGATATTGGATTGGTGAGACGTAACAAGATTTGAAGGGCACGGTCGGGGTCGTCTGGAATAGTGCTATGAACTTACCGAGTTTCATTGAAATCGCTCCAGCCGTTTAGAAGTTATTAGGGGGACACTGACACACACACGCACACACACACGGACAAAAGGTGATATCATAGACTTTTTTTTTCAAAATTGAAAACAGGCTAAAAACACACCCTGTCGGGAACAAGACACAACTTAGCGATACAGCCAAGCTAGATAAAAAGGGGGGAAAATTAGGGGGTTTTAATTGGTAAATGTTATCTGAATCAGGTGTACGATGTACTTTTCTTCTGCAATAAACCAAGGCCCGTATTCGCGGCAGTATTAAAGGTGCCGGGACGTCCTCATAAGACCGGGCAGCGTTTAGTTTGAATGGCTTATGGTCCACGCGTGGCGAAGAATGTTCCACGGTCTTTCATAGTCGTAGACCCATCTCATTCAATAAACTACATCACATCGCACTGACTCCGCACAGCACATATGAACAGGAGGAGGGAGAAAAAGGGAAAATCCAGTGTCGTTGAGATAACAGCCAATCTCAGTCGACCACACCTGGAGTAACAGTGAACACGAAAACTGCGCGTAGTTCCAGCAAGGAAGACAACCAGATACGTAGTAGCCCGTAATATTACAGTTTAGCCATAGTTGATTTTTACAACCATATAATCACTCCAAATTACAAACTCCGGATATCTATCACCATTCAGCATTTCACGTAACATCATATATAGGCCTACTGCATTTATCATACACCGATAGTTTCAGTACCAATACTGCAACTAAATAATTGTACATATTGTAAATATTTTCACTTGTATTTTTAAACATAGATGTTATAGCCTAAGTGTAATGGATCTGATGATGATCGCTTGACGATCGAAACTGGTTATCCTAGTCAGGGACGGATTTACATATCTGCCGCCCCTAAGCACTTTCTGACCCGCCCCCCCCCCTCCCACGTTGGTCGTCCAGGGGTGGGGGTGGCACCTGAGAGTGATCCTTAACTCTCGCATGCACACAAATGCAGCCGACCGGCTAATGAATCATCTAATTCATCGGCCGGTTGGCTTTATTTGTGTCCGAGTAAGGGTAAGCCTCGCTGGACGGCTGAGTACCGGTATAGGATAAATCTTGCACGTCATTTTAATTTTAGACATTATTGATTGTATATAAAGCAGATTGATTATAAAAAAAACGTAATCTATATTGTGGGGTTGATGTTAATAAAAACTAAAAGTTATTGATCTAAGATTGATTTAATTACATAAGAATGAAGAATATTCTTACAAACTGGCATATTTCCAATAGGCTAAATTTACTCAATAGAAAAGTTTCCTTTACACTTTGATAAAGTTTTAAAGTGATTGTTAAGTCTTTGTATCAGCTACAATAAATTATACATCAAGTCTATTAAGGATTTTACAATTTTTAAAAACATAATTCAATGTTCATAGTTAAGAACAAAATTAGATGTTAAAAACTAGCAAATCAATACAAATATCTTATGCAGCAATATAGTAAATCTGCACCAGCGGCGTTTTTTATTTACATAGATTTTCTCCTGGATTTCATAATTGAGAACTCCTCTATTAGATCTTCAACTTTCATCTTGTCACTGTTCAAAAGTTCAGCCTCGATGTGTAGAATAGCCAACGAGTTTAATTTGTCTTCATTCATCCTTGATCTAAGACAAGACTTTATTCTTTTTAAGACAGAAAATGAACGTTCCGCTGATCAGTTGGAAACAGCTGTGCACAAATACATACGAAGAGCTATATCAATGTTGGGGAATGTTGATTGGAGTTGTTCTTCTCTAATATATTTCATCATGACGAGTGGGTTGTTTCTAATTCCATTACTCTTCAACAGACAAGAAAAATGTACACATTCATTTGAAAATGACTTTTCTAGATCATTGGCATACAATGACTGAAGTTCGTTTGCACGCTCTATTATTGTTTCAGTTGAGGAGGACAGATCGTTAAAAACTGAAAACTTGTTTGCTATTTCACCATATGCGTTTTTCCGCTTCTGCAACTCAGTTTTTAGTTGGTCGAGAACTACATAAAATGTCTCAACTCTAAATTTGTCACGTCCTTCAAGAAGTATTTCAGTTTCTTTCTTTTCGTCAGCCTGGAATTTTCTCTTTTTTTTTGACGTTTGTAGCAAGTCTCATAGTCCAAATCACATAGTTTTTTAGCCCTTTCTTCATATACGGCAAACATGTCTCGGAGAGAATCAATAAAAATGACTAACGAATCATACAGTCTCACAACTCTTTCTATGGACGTTTCTATTTTCTGAAGAGTTTGGCTAACTTGTTCAAACCTGTCCAATATATCACTCCAAAGTTCCATCATGAATACCGTTTCCAGCCTATTCAATGATCTCAAAAGTCACGTGGCTTCACTTCTTACCAACGGATTCTCATTAGTGTTCTCTTCATAGTCCGTTAAAGCCAGCATAACACCGTCTAAGTTTTCACAGAGCCCTCTACATGCACTTTCACGAGCACTCCACCTTGTTTCAGACAAACCCTTAAGAGTTCTACTTTCAGGTTGACTAAAGGTAACTAGAATTTCCCATCTCTTAGTAGATGCAACAAAAGAGTTGTAAACGTTTTGTATAAGGTTGCTTCTGGGCAACAGCTTACAGCACACGTACCTACAAGGTTAAGTGAATGTGCCGAACAAGGAACAAACAGTGCTTTGGGATTTCCATCCTTTATTCTAGCTTGTAAGCCACTACACACGCCTGACATGTTGCTAGCATTATCGTATGATTGCCCTCTACAGTCGGATAGATCGATGGCATTTGATCTGAAAACAGCCATAACAGCATTGGCTAAGTCTTCGGATTTGTGCCCAGTATTCGACAAAAACACCAGAAAGCGTTCAACAGCATTGCCATTTTCTTGTACAAACCTCAAAACAAATGAAAGGTGATCAGTGTGACTTATGTCAGGCGTTGAATCCACTATTATGGAGTAATACTTCGCTTGTTTCACTTCACTGATTATGATATCTCTAACTTTAGAGGCTAACAGTACAATTACCTCATTGCAAATAAATGAAGACAGATAGGACGTCTTCCCTGAACCTGGATTACCAAATTTACGTATGTGTTCAGCGAGAAAAGGATCGAATTCCCCTACTAATTCCAGTGACATCATGTGGGCTACTCTCCATTGTGTAGAGACCCAAATGTTTCATCAGCTCCTCGAAACAGACGTCCTCGGCTTGCCAGCTTTTTCACCACAGCGAATACTCTTTCCAAAACGTGTTTCCAATACTTCCTTTCAGTTTCGACGAAGGAATCGTATTGACTGTCTAGCGTTCCAATTCTTCTCTTGCGGGTCAAAAGTACCAGTTCAGAATTGATGTGTTCTTGTGAGCTTTCATGTGCAGACAAAATCACTCCAATATTTTTCCAATCCGAAACACCTTCACTGGCTAGTTTAGAACACGTCTTCTGAAAGCCAAATAATCTGCAGGAAGCGCAAAATACCGAACCTGTACCTTTTGAATACACCAAGTAATCTCTTGAAATGAGTTCTCCATTTTGTAATTTCCTACTAAAGATTTGTTTATTTAAATATCTGGTTTTATTGCCAAACTCCCTTTTAGAGTTTTTAAAATCAAAATCTTTATACTGATTGATTCCTCTGTGTAATAATACTTCGATCGTGGTGTCATTTATTTTCCACTCAATGGGATCGTCACTAACAGTAAAATTTATATCAGTTTGTTGTGAAACGGAATCAATTCAACTTTTACTTATTTGTGTACTGTCGGAACTACGTTCGTTATCACCACTCAATATAAAATTATCCGTTTCAGAGGCACTTGTTGCTTGATCATTATTTTCATTCTTTGAACCACTTTCGTTGAAATTGTACTGTTCCCAAGATGAGCAGCCTTCTCCACTCAGTCCACTCTCGTTGGATTTTTCAAGAGGTTTAAAAAACTGTCAAAAAGTTAGTTTCTTTTTCACGTTTTTCACTTGCGATTTTGCGGTAACCCGAACCACTAAGCTTCCGACGTTTTTCACTCATTGGCACTTTTTAGTTCAACATTATAAAAAAATAACATTATAACACACTTACTTTATCTAAGCAATGTGGCAATGTGAACGACTTGGTAAGGATAACAACTGAACGTGAAGACGTTAAGCGAACGACTATAATCTGATTTACAAAAGATGCTCCGTGAAAGCTGTCATACGCTTGATGGGTGAGGTGAGGGAGGAGTGGAGACGAGAGGGGTAACGGTCTCTATAGCAGCAGCGAGCAATGTTGCAATGTATGCCGACACAGCAAGCACATGGTTTGACTCAGTGTCTCTTCACTCGTCAAGGTCATTAGACCGCCAGGCAGGTGGGCTAACTTCCACAGTATTTGTGTCTTCCTGCAAGCCTCTTGGAATGTTATGCGTCATGATCTGCCTCAGTGGCAACGCAGCATTTCCCCACGTGCTAGCTTTGACAGCTGTCAGTGAGCTTTATTGGTAATTCAGACTTATAATACACTAGCTTTGACAGTCTGCTGTATCCCCACTGAGTTCTCTTCTGACCCCGACGGTATTAGGGTATCCGAGGCCTAGGGAGTCTCTTCCTTTCCCGCCTTAATTGGCCCTTGTCTCATCTTTTCTGATACCCTCCTTCTGCGAGGGATCAGCCTTCTTTTTCTCTTCCTTTTACCTCCTGCCTTGTGCTCTAGGCCCTTAAGGAGGCAGGGTGTATGTAGCCCCACCACTTCTGGTGCACCCTAGATAATGCTACACCCTCAGGGGCTCACGGCTGGTGAGTTCGGGCGTTGGCGACCCCGAGGGATTCCTGAGCTGGGTCCGTTTTCCACTTTTGTCCCTTACCTTTGGGGCGGACCCTCTCCTCTTTCACTTTACTATCTGCCTTTCATGGTTCTCCTTCCTTCCCAGTCCTTCAATCCGCATTCTTCGAGGTTTGAGGGCATTTCTTTTCCTCCTGTCCTTCATTTGCCTTATTCCCCTTTTGTTTTCCATTTCTTCTTCTAGTGTGTAAGTTAGTAGTTAATTTTAGTTTTAAGTTCGCTTGTCATTTTCATCTTCACGATCACCCAAACCATCAGGGGCCGATAACCTAGATGTTAGGCCCCTTAAAACAACAATTATCATCATCATCATATCCCCACTGACTGGCAGTGTTGCCAGTCTGTTGACTACCGGCATAAAATATACCCATATTAAATAAAACAAAATTTCACACTTGACTTGTAAAAGAGAATTTTTTTTAGTTTATGAATTGTATTTAGATTTCAAATTTACGTGAGAAAATGCAAAGTAAGCTCCCTTTGACTACCGTTCTCGGTCACTGTGCCTGGCGCTTGGCACGGCAATTCACCCGATGCCGCGGCGCCTGTCGGACGTCAGGCTGTGCCGCCCCTAGGCACGTGCCTAGTGTGCCTAGTGGGAAATACGTCCCTGATCCTAGTGTATTTATTAATCTCATGTAATTTATTTCAGGATTAGGGCAAAGCCCAGCTCTTTTGTGTATTTACGTGTTGACCGATTGAAAAGCACTAAACTCTTGTTTACTAAGGCAAAACTGAAAAAATGGCTTCAAACCCCACAATGGTATTTCAGTGGTTGGAGCACTAGCTTTCAAAATACAAAGGCTGTATTATCAAACCATAAATGTAAACGGGAGGGTTAGCTTAATATGTATTTAAAAAACACTTACTACATTACATATACATACGTCCCACATGAACTTTGTTATTCTGATATTACTTCCAGCTGAGCCAACGCTAAATTTAACTCCAGATCACACCAGTATAGGAGAGTCACCGTCATCATCAACGAAGCAAAGATTAATAAAAAGAAACCAGAGGACATTGTTTCAAGATCTACTCAGAGAAGAGAGTGAACAAAATTCAGAGAATGAACCAGAAGCACCACTTCAAACCCAGGCAGATGACAACAGGTAAACAATTCTTCTTGAGAATTACAACAAGGTTTTAGAAGAAAGTGAGCAGTTAAGAAAGCAATGTTTACAGAATAGAGCACAAATTATTGATTACCAGCAGCAAATTGAGAAACTAGAAAAAACAGTTGAAGAATTGTCAGCTAAATAGGGAAAGACCTCTCAGATAGTACTGAAGCAGCAAGTCATTGGTACATTCTCAGGGGTGCTGAGTAAAAGCCAATTAGATATCATCATCAATAAAAAGAAGCACGTTAAATGGACTTCAGATGACATTTCGACTGCATTTACCATCAGATATTTCAGCAACCGAAGTTACATTTACCTCAGGCAAAAGCTACATTACTCTACCAGGAATTTCTTCATTGCAGGGATGGGCTTCAAGTTTTAATTTTAGACACGGGATTCTGGCTGATGTAATTCGTGTAATGGAAGTTACAGGCCACACTATGAATAGTTTTGAAAAAACAAAACAAAACAAAAAAAGTTCTCTCTTATGATGAAATGAAAGTGGAAGCTACATATGATTATGATCAAAAAGAGGATGAAATAGTAGGTCCTCATTCAGACATGCAAGTTATTATGGCTAGAGGACTTTTTCCAACTGGAAACAGCCTGAATACCTCGATTTTGACTCTAAAATAACTAAGGATATGCTTGACTGAGTGACTATCGAGCTTGACAACGTTGGGTACGATGTGGTAGCCTGTGTGAGCGACTGTGGTGGGTTTGTGGAGGGAATTGTTTATCTCAGTGAACAGCTCTTCTTACAATCACCCAGTAACTCAACAGCCTATATACTTTTTCGCAGATGCACACCATTTGCTAAAACTTATCAGGAACTGGTTCTTGGATTATGGCTATATTCTTGAAAACGGACAGAAAGTTACCAGTGCTCCTGTGGTAGAATTAGTGAAACAAACCAGTTCTGAGATAATTTCGGGCCATAAACTGACACCGAATCAAATACAGTGTGAAAAAACGAACGACAATATGTTCGACTAGCAGCACAGCTTCTGTCACACACTACAGCCACAGCTTTAAAGCACTACAAACCATGTCCAGATAAATTAATAGCAGAGGCAACAGGGGATTTCATGGAACTTGTATACCAGTGGTATGATGTTAGGAATTCATACTGTCCTAACCCGCCATTACCAACAAAAATAACCCATGGTTTACTAATTGAACAGCAAAATATAATTTTGGACAAGATGGAAAATTTCATGAGTAATTCTCTTTGCATTGGTAAAAATTATTTGCAAATATTCCAGAAGCAGTCATCATTTCAATAAAATCCCTTCGACTTGTGTACCAAGATATGGCCCGTAGGCATAATATAAAGTACATTCTCACACATAGGCTAAATCAAGATGTACTGGAAAACCTCTTTTCACAATAGGGAACATGCATGCTCCGGGGTTTTTATTTAAAATGTCCTAATCTGACTCAAAATGTCATGCAGAATTCAAAAATGTGGTCAGAATGTACGAATAAGAACTCCAAAACATGATAAAAATCCTAATTAAGATACGCAAATATCACGTGACGCAATTACACGATCTTATTGGTCTGACGTCATCGTCTATGTTGATGTTGTTTGAGGTGAAATAAACATATGTTGCACTTTGAGACACAGTACTCGTATTTCTCTTATATTTTGGTGACCAGTTAACTTCAGTTCAATCTGTATTGCGTTGAGGATTATCTAAGTGTGAAGTTTCGGACTTAACACGAATTCAGCGCAGTTAGGGAGGCAGAAAAGTTATAGATGGTGTAGGCCTTTAGTTCCAATGGGCACTAATATATCGCATACTACTCCAGATAAATTATTTATCAATGTTCCAAAGGACCCAAAAACTAGGAAGAAATGGATTTTGGCGTGCCGGAGAAATGTCAGTGATATATCGGAGAAGTCTACAGTTTATTGCTGTGAATATCATTTTAATGTAAGTTGAATTAGTTTGAGCTCTTCATCATTTAACCACGTCTGCTTTTCAGGTAATCTTGAATTTCAATCTATGATACTTGAATTACATTTTGAAATATGAACGTAATGAACAGTGCATAAGTTAATTGAGATTATTAAAATATTCTCCAACCTAACCTAACTTTTAGAGTTTTCCATGTCATAATAATAAACCAAGGTTTCATGATCCAAATTGAGTTCTTAAGTTATACCAATTTATCTTGGCATGTGACAGTTAGGTGGGTGGTTATTGAAGAGCTTACTTTTGTAAACAAATTTAGGCTACAACAAAATACCAGTACTCTAGGGCCTATAGGCCTAATGTAACAAAAAGCAAAGTATGTACAGCATGAAAAGGAATTTATAAAGAACAAGTGTAGGCAACATCTGTAAAAAACCAATGCTTGGTCAGTTCGGGTGGTCTCAAGTCTCATAAGTGAAATGCTGATTAGTAGTCTAATAATAATAACAGTCACGAATTAAATGTTTTTATTAACTACACACTTCAGTAAGTTTAACAAAATACATACATTAGGCCTTGCATACTACAAATAGTGGCAATGAGTTAAACATATTGTCCTAACTTAGTTCAAGTAATCAGAAAAAATGGTAAATAAATAAATAAATAAATAAATAAATAAAAGGTTAAAAAGCACAGCACACAAAGACATTCCTATATTCTGTGACTTATGCTACCAATACACTGCTCTTGCTTGATATGCTCAAACTGTGTGAATGAGTAGACTCATTGAATCAATGCAACCATTTGATACTGTGTATATACACATGTAGGCTTACATATATATGTGTATGTAATTGTATTTATATTTACATTTTGAAATAAGTCAGCCTATTTAATTTATTTTCCATATTGGTGTTAATGTTGTTGACGTTGTCAGACATTTTCTGTACAGTAGTTCTAACTTTATCTCATCAAAACTCGCAGCACAGAACGATACCGACCTTTGCATCTCCTTTTGTTCTGACTCGATTGATTCAATTTTAGTGAGCCTGATGTTGATTTGATTAATAACACTTGCGAGGTCGTTGAGGTTAGGAGTGTAGTGTAGTGAGCTCTTTGGAAAACAATTGAAGTGTTGGATGGATGCCATGTAGGAGAATGTAAAGAGTTGGAAAATTAAACATGCAGTCAGATTGATACATTACATTGGCGACGAGGAAGAACTTACGTTTAAAAAACATGAATAAGAACAATCCTCTAATTTTCTACCCTCATTCTGATCCATCATCGCTAGGACAACGTTGGGTGAAATGGGTGAGATGTTTTGAAAGGTACGTCGTGGCAAATGATATTACGAATGATATACGCAAAAAAGAGCTTCTGCTCAATCTCGCTGGTGATGAAGTATCAGATATATTCGATAGCTTGCCCGATACTGGGGTTACTTATTCAGATGCTTTAGTTTCTCTTAATTCCCAATTCCAGCCAAAGAAGAATCTGGTTTACGATGCATAATCTTGTCGTAAGGCCTACCAGAACCGTAATGAAACAATTATTGATATTTCGGCCAGATTACGGAATCTTGCTTCTACGTGTGAATTTAAGGAACGCTTGGATTTCGAATTAACTATGCAGTTATTAGTGGGTGCAAATTCAGTAGCTTTACAAAAGCACATGCTGTCCAAATCTGGCATTAGTTTCACTGCCGCATTAGAGTTCGGCCGAAATGAGGAAATCATCGCGGCTCAAGCTTTGTATTTTCAGGACAAGGACACGAATCAAAGCGTAAACAAGGTTAAGACAGTAAGAAATAAGACGAAACGTGCGTCTTCAAATAGCCGCTTATGCTTTTATTGTGGTGGAAATTGGCCTCATTCACAAGGAAAAACCTGTCCTGCAAGGGGTTATGTTTGTAAATTATGCAATAAAACTAATCACTTTGAGAAAATTTGCAAGAGCACTAAACAAAAGAGTTATGTTTGGTATATCTTCAGCCTCAGAGAAGTTTCAGAGTTGCATTCGAAATCTGAAATCAGACATCACAAATGCCCGAAATATTTCCAATGACATTCTAATTTTCGGGAAATCAAAGGCTGAACATGATGCAGCCTTGGAAGCAGTTCTAAGAAGATTATCAAATACTGGCCTCACACTAAATAGAGGAAAATGTGTGTTTTCTGTTGAGAAACTTAGCTTCTTTGGATATGAATTTTCTAAAGATGGTATCCGGGCAGATCCCAGGAAACTGGAAACCATTATCAGCCTTCCAGAGCCGAAATCAGTATCTGATGTGCGTAGCTTCTTGGGAACAGGTGCATACTGTGCCAGGTTCCTGCCGAATCTGTCCACGATCTCTGCTCCACTACGGGGACTAATAAAGAGAAATGTTCCATGGCAGTGGGGCCATCAGGAAAATTTGGCATTTAACTCCCTTAAAAATAAGCTAAGCCAAAAGTTGAGGAACAACTACTTCGACCCTAATCAAGTCACAGAAGTAATTGACGACGCTGGACCTGAAGGGCTAGGAGCTATTCTCGCTCAGCCTAAAGACTCAGACCCAGGACTGGTAGCTTATGCTAATCGGTCTCTTAGCGCAACAGAGAAGAAGTTTTCTCAAATTGAACGGGAGTTATTAGCCATAACCTGGGCAATAGATTTTTTTCGCCTTTATCTCCTAGGTGCCTACTTCAAGGTTATAACTGACCACAAGCTGTCGACTGATAAGTCCACCACCCCTCAATTGGAAAGATTACGACTTCGCCTTCAAGGATACGATTTCATCTTAAATTATCCCCCAGGAGCCTCTAATCCTTCTGATTACTTCTCTCGTCATCCATTCTCTCCTCCAAGCAAATCCAATCGTGCTGAGAGGTACGCTAATTTTGTTGCTAATCAGGCTGTATCTACTGCATTGTCTAGGCAATTAATTGCCAAGCACACCGAAGAAGATAAAACCCTTAGCCTAGTAAAGCAAGTTGTGGTGGCTAATTCTTGCAAATTGAAGAATTCAGATTTAATCAAACCTTACATTCCATTACTTCCCGAGATCTGCATCACTCAAGACGGCATTTTGCTACGAGGTAACGGGATAATCATTCCTAGTTCTCTTCAGAGTAAGGTCTTACACCTCGCACACAAGGGTCATCCAGGCATTGTAAGAACTAAACAGCTCCTCCGTAATCGCTGTTGGTTTCCTGGTATGGACTCGAGAGTTGAAATGAAAATCAAGAGTTGCATAGCTTGTCAGGCAACCACTGCAGTTAATCAGCGAGATCCAATCAGATCCACTCCCCTACCTAACCAATCTTTACATTGAACAAGCAATGAAGGAAATTAGAGAAAAATTTAAAGTGGGAGTGAAGATTCAAGGAGAAATAATTTCAACTCTGCGATTTGCTGATGACATCTTGGCCGACAAGCCTGAGGATTTGAATGAGTTTTTGAATGGTATGGACTCCGTCTTACGGAAACAATTCATGATGAAAATTAAAAAATGTAAAACAAAAATACTGGAATGCAGCCGAAATAAATCAGAAACATCTATGGAGATCAAATTGGCAGGTGAAAAGCTGAAGGAAGTAGGAGACTTCTGTTACTTA
This sequence comes from Meconema thalassinum, assembly GCA_946902985.2. Classification (NCBI taxonomy): domain Eukaryota; kingdom Metazoa; phylum Arthropoda; class Insecta; order Orthoptera; family Tettigoniidae; genus Meconema; species Meconema thalassinum. The sequence continues at coordinate 487,604,428 of OX336392.1, read as the reverse complement.
GGAAGCAGAATAACCAGTGATGGACGAAGCAAAGAGGATATAAAAAGTAGGTTGGCTCAGGCAAAGAAAGCATTTCTACAAAAAAGGAATCTGTTGACATCGAATATAGATTTAGGTATTAGGAAGTCATTTTTGAAAGCCTTTGTCTGGAGCGTGGCGCTCTATGGAAGTGAAACTTGGACAATTGGTGCAGCAGAATAGAGGAGAATTGAAGCATTTGAAATGTGGTGTTACAGGAGAATGATGAAGATCATCTGGGTAGATAGGGTTACAAACAAAGAGGTATTAAGACGAGTGGGAGAGGAGAGATGTTTCTGGCGACTGCTAATGAAGAGAATAGATAGGTTGGTAGGACACATACTGAGACACCCAGGAATAGCAAGCTTGGTTATGGAGGGAAGGGTCGAGGACAAGAACTGTAGGGGTAGACCAAGATTATATGTTAAACAGATTGCCTCGGATGTAGGGTGTGGTAGCTATGTAGAGATGAAACGATTAGCTCAAGACAGGGAGGCATGGAGAGCTGCATCAAACCAGTCAAAAGACTGAAGACTCAAACAACAACAACAACCTAACCAAGCTTGAACTGAACTATCTATATATTTTGCTGGTCCCTTCCCTGATAATAAATACCTGATAGTCATTATAGATGAATATACTATGTTTCCCCTGGCAGAGACAGTATCTTCAACTTCCTTGATAAAAATCTTACGGAAATGGTTTTCCGAGTTCAAAGAATTTTGAAGTCTGACAATGGACCGCCTTTTAATAGCCACGAATATTCTACATTTCTTCAGAGAGGTTTTTTCGAACGGTAAAGAAAACTATCCAGGCAGCTGTTTTCTAGAAGAAGAATTGGACAGATGAATTGGATGGCTATCTTCTCAACTTCCCCCAGGGGCTCACTTCTAGTGGGCGTGGGTTGGCGACCACGGGGCCCCAGCTGAGTCCGGCATTGCTTCCACTTACTTGTGCCGGGCTCCTCTCTGTCTTCTTTCCTGTCGACCTCACTTGGTCAACTCTTGTTCTCTTCCGACCCCGACGGTATTAGGGTATCCGAGGCCTAGGGAGTCACTTCCTTTCCCGCCTTAATTGGCCCTTGTCTCATCTTTTCTGATTCCCTCCTTCTGCGAGGGGTCAGCCTTCTTTTTCTTTTCATGTTATCTCCTGCCTTCTGCTTAAGGCCCTCAAGGAGGCCGGGTGTATGTAGCCCCACCACTTTTGGTGCACCCTAGATAATGCTACACCCTCAGGGGTTCACGGCTGGTGAGTTCGGGAGTTGGCGACCCCGAGGGATTCCTGAGCTGGGTCCGTTTTCCTCTTTTTGTCCCTTACCTTTGGGGCGGACCCTCTCCTCTTTCACTTTCCTGTCTGCCTTTCATGGCTCTCCTTCCTTCCAAGTCCCTCAATCCGCCTTCTTCGAGGGTTGAGGGCATTTCTTTTCCTCCTGTCCTTTATTTGCCTTATTCTCCTTTCGTTTTCCATTTCTTCTTCTAGTATGTAGGTTGGTAGTTAGTTTTAGTTTTAAGTTCGCTTTTCATTTTCATCTTCACGATCACCCAAACCGTCAGGGGCCGATAACCTAGATGTTAGGCCCCTTAAAACAACAATTATCATCATCATCATCATCTTCTCAACTACAGAGCTACACCTCATGCAACTACTGGAAAGAGACCAAAAGGGAAATTTTTACTCGGGGAGGTGACGAGCTGTTGCCGGACACTCTATTTATGCTGTTAGAGTGTGTTGAGGAATCTGAATCTGATGATCTTCCATCAATATAATATATATTGTTACCGGTATCAGTGTGAGATCTATCCTATCTATCTACATGTTCTTTGGCGCCATCACTCATAGTGTTGTCACATTGTCCACAGTACCATTTACTGGCTTTAGAGGAAATTAGTTTTTTAAACTCTTTTTTATTAAGTTGAACACACGTTCTGTGATGAGACTTACCACATTTTCCGTCACACACGATATAATCTTTTTTCTGTGTAATGTTATCTTCGCAGCTCCCACACATTGACTTGCAATTAGACGCCATCGTAAATATCATATCATATTTATCATTTACATTTTCTAGTTTATACATTTCTGACTATGTTTCCTTATTCAATAAGTCATTGAAATATGTAGCATTTGATTCAGTGAAATACCTGCACTTTGATGTAATTCCATTGTCATTATTATTGATTTTTTCGGGTACTTCAAGGCTCAGTATTTGTCCATGGTGGTCACTAAAACCCGGGCAATACACTTCTATTGAATAGTGATATTTATCTTTATTTATAAAACTTTGATCAGGAGTAATTTTACTAAATTTTGTTATTCTAGTTGGGGTATTTATTGTAGGTTTTAGACCATAGGAAATTAAGTAACTGTGTTAATAATTCACAATTTCTATCGCATTTTAAGAAATCCACATTTACATCCCCACAAATTATTATATCAAAATGTACTTTCCTCATGTTATTGAGTAACTATTCTAATTTATCTATAAATAAACGAAAATTTGCTGACGGAGAACGGTATACGCATAAAATTACTAACTTAAACTGCTGTATTTTTACGGCGGAGAATTCAAAATCCGGTTCCATAATTAAATAATCATAAGCTGTTAACTGTTCATGATCTACATTATTTTTTAAGAAGATACAAGTAGGCTACTACCATGGCTAATATTAGATCTAGAGTATTTACCGGCTAGTATAAACCCTGGGAATGGAATTAATTCGAGTTTTTCCTCTTTCAGTCAATGTTCTGAAATACATAGTGATGAGATGTCGAGGGATGTAGGTTGAAGATGATTATACCATACCAGATCATTTTGATATACAGTAATCAATATTTGATTAACACAACTCAACATCGCATCCGAAGACATTCCAAAGACACTACACTCATAGATAACAAAAGCAAAGCTATGTATATCAAAACACTGTCTATTTTCTACAGGAAGTCGATTGCTCGAACGAGCTTTAGTTCACTTTCTCCACATTCTCCCACCTTGCAAAAGGTAGTTTTGCAACACACACTCATAAACTGAAGTAAACATTCCAAAATTATAGTTGAACATTGAGCTCAGGAATGTGAACCACTATAAGTCTAGTTTCTTGAGTTGCATAACAATTCTCCCACAACGAGTCTTGAATTCACTCTCCTTTTCAGTTCCAGAGTTACAGCAGGGTATGTCTTCATTAAGGACTGGCTCACTTAGTCGGTGTTGTGAAGTGTTGATAGAATCACCTTTGTTAAGACAGTTTATCTCCAACGAATAACGTCGCTGTACTGGACGAAGTAGAATGCCAGTTGCTGTCTTAATTTTAACCAGACGAGTCACATTGTCTCTTCCAGGTAACAGCTCCACCACTCTTCCTAAGGGCCAGTTGATCCGTTTCTTGTTGTCGCTCTCCACCAGTACTATGTCTCCTACTTGTATGGATCCCTGTTGCTTTTTGCTCCGTAATCTAAGAAATCCCAGGTATTCTTTTTTGAAGCGATTTCTCAGGCTCTCCCGAACAGCTTGTAGATAACGCCATCTGTCGTTTAACCTGCTGGTTTGAATTTGGTCTAAGTCGGTTACATCATTACCACCTAGGCTCTGTAGGAACATGGAGGGTCTGAGTGGCTTGAGTTCATCTTCTTCAGAAAGATAAGTCAAAGGTCGTTTGTTCATCAGGTTCTCACAATCGCACAGAGGAGTACACACTTCCTCATAATTTAGGCAAGCTTTACCCAAATTACGGCGAAGCAAATCCTTTAGAATCGTATCAACCTTTCCCAGAATCCTTCCCACCAGGCTGCAGTGGGAGGGTTCAGCTTCTATTTAATCTTCAGAAGGCTGCACGTTGCGTAGGTTTTGGCCAGGTTTAAACACTACCCTCAAGGGAAGATGAAGAGAAAAGGAAAGGGAAGTGGGTTTCGGACTGAAGAACAAGTGTGGGTAAATAGGACGAGAGTCCAACACCAAACAAAATGAATTTGAGCAAGTATTCAGTGACGAGTGTCACCGCAAAGCCCGTGAAGCACTTAAAGTGGGTATGGACCTGGACGCAGCTAACGGGAGATGCGGCTGGAGCTTGGGCTATTTGCAAGCAAGCAACGATAGTACTTTCCCTTCCAAGCCTATATTTGACTACTATGGGGAAGGGTTGTAGTCTGGCAAGACAAAGAATGACAAATTTACTGTATATCCTTTCAAAGGAGTCAGATTTAATCGAAGGTTATGAAAGGCGCAAATAATTTGAATTCGCCGTGATGTTTTTAGTTCTTGGAATTGTAGAATTTCCAAGGAGCGATCGAATGTTTCCAGGAAGGGTAGCGATGAAGCAGTCATAGTGCTTTTGGGAACAATTTGATTGTTTTTGAAAATTTTTGGTTTTAAATTTTGGTAATAACACCAATGGTTGCATTCAAGAAAGGCTAAGCTTTTACCCAGCAAAGCGCCGACTAAAAGTTTAGACAAGAAGAAAAACTTAAATTTGGAAAACCAACCATAAGTTACAGAGAAAATCTCAACAAGCAGGAAGCTGGCGGAGCTAGCTATACTTGCCTTACTGGCTCGTTAGAATTAGCTAAAAAAACTAACATCGACTTTGAAAAAGTTTTTGCGGAGAGTTTTTGTTCAAATGCAACAAATAGTAGAATCTTTTTTAATTTAATGCTTGATTTTCTTAACGCGAGCATGAGCTTTTGGGTAGAGTTAGGGGAAGTAGGATCCTGCCTAATCGTTATTTTATAGAAAATGAAGAAGCAAAAGGATATAGTTTGATTTATTTAACAATGCGTAGAAATATGATATATTTAACAAATATAAAAGGTACAATTTGATTTTTAAACCTTTGAGGTCTCAGACCTCTAAAATTGTTGAAGTTTGCACTAGGCAATTAACAAAATTTGGTTGGGAACCTCTTGTATGCACCAAATCTGCATAAGATTTTAAAATAGTGCTGAGATTAACAAATTTAAAGTTTAACAACAATTAGCGCAATTAAAACTTTAACATTAAATCAGGTACGATATATGTACTTTGAGAATTCCTATATGGAAGTTCTAAAAGTATGAACAAATAACAATTCGAAATTATAACAAAGAGAGAGAAAATAAGAAGAAGTTTCTATAACTTTTTGTATTTAAACAGGGATCACGAGGAAAATGGGGCCAGTGCCCTTTCGTGAAACCTGGAAAAGGAGAGTTAGAAAACTCACTTATGAGTAGAAAATAGAATTCCCCAATTGAAGAGGGAAAGAATAATGTGGACTTGCCACAGATAAGCAGAAGTTAATTCGTTGAATGTGAAACAAAGTTGGGAGGGCACTTGATAGCAAGCGAGGCCTCTTAGAAATTGACATAAGTTGTAGTTTAAACAGCAAGGTACATCAGTTGACTTAAATTTAAAGCTTAATTAGATAAAGTTAGTAAGGTGTTTAGGAAAAGGAAATAGGAGAAAATTTATGGCCGTATTTATTGTTTTCGTTCGAACGCGACACGAATGGTTGTTGTACGGGCACTGTTATGCACTGTAGTCCGTTGAAATGTTCACCATTGTAACACGGAACGTTTATAAGACGAAAAGTTATTGCAATTGTGGGGATCACTAGTTGAATTTTAGTTTCAGAAAGTTTATTGCGTTGTGACGTTTATAGATTGTAGTTGAATGCAGCGGACAATTTCCAGCGAAGGAAGACAAATTATGCTGATTAGAGGTATTTTCAGCATAAATTCCTCAGTGAGGAACAAGCGTTTCCATATTTAGGTGGAAAGTACTTGACGGCATTAGCCTACTTGCAAAAAGATAACTTGATGTAGAAAATTCTAGAGTTGTGAGAACAGTAGAATTGGGCAGAATATCCCGCGGAGGTGAAAGCTAAGTTTTTATAGACAGTGGGTTTAATAAGACTCCCACGGTGTGAGAACTCATTCCCAGATAATCAGTACAAGAAGTACTTTTTCATTTTAGAAAGCTAGCTGAAGTAGCCACAAATAAATCAAGAAGATCTTTTGAAGGCAGATATTGCATCACATATAGCAATTTCACACTGTATATAAAATCAGATTAAAACATTTAGCTGTTAAAACCAATTAAAACATGGTGAAAACCATTAAAGCTTTACTTAGCTAATTTCTGAAGAGTAGGCGATGTTCCTGGTGACGGTTGGTTTCAAAATCCAGACATGGCGTCTGATTTAAAAAATGTCTCTCGAGGAGAGGAGACAAGCTCGGGAAGAGCTTCGACTCTATGTGTAAACGTTTGACACACAAGTGATAGTGAGAGCAGTTGCTCTCGGCACGGATACAAGAAGTCATGTGGGCGAGCGGAGTGACGCGCCGATGGAGGGAGCGACAACGCACCCGTCAGAAGTAGGCGGACGAGGAGAAGGGGAAGCGAGCGGATAAGGGGAGGAAACAGCAGAGTTTACATAAACATAGCAAACATTGTAAAAGGAAAATTCTTCTTGGAGCGGTGTCTTCACGTAGTTGTTGGTTGGAGAAGAACACGACGCCTGGCGGATTAATGACGAAGTCTTCATGACTTGAGGCGATTGATGTTTAGAGGGCAGCTGAAAGACGCTGCCAAGCTGGTTCCGAAGCATATGCGTTTCTGGAACAGACTTACACCGCAAATGAACAAATATACGGGGCAAACAGGATGTAAGAGTTCGAAGTTGGTGTTTGCGGGAAGGAAATTTAAATAAATAAAATAATGTGAAATAATAAAGAGTAGCCAAAGCAAACTCTGCCTTACCGTGTATTTCCAAAAATACACGACACGTCCTATCTATTTAAGTCCAATCCAATTGCTCCAAGGTTCCGTGAAGTCCTGTGAAATTCGACCCATTGTCCGAATACATGGTATTCACTCTTCCTTTTCTTGCCACAAATCGTCGTAGTGCTTGGATATATGCTACCGTACTAAGTGAAGTAATCAATTCCAGATGTACAGCCCGATAAACCGCACAAGTGAATATCACAATCCATCCCTTTTCTTCTCCTCGTAGAAACACAGGGCCGGCCAAGTCTGTGCCCGTGATCTGGAAAACACTCGATGCCTTGATTCGATCCTGTGGCAACGGTGGAAAGGGTACCTCAAAACCCTTAGCAGAGTTACGACGACAGATCGCGCATTTTCGAACAACTGCTGCCACCGTCCTTCTTCCTCTAATTATCCAAACCCTTTGGCTCAACAAAACAAGCAGTGTGTGCGTCCTAGCATGGTTATAGAATCGATGAAATTGTTCAATCATTCTTTCAACCATCACATGTTTTGATGGAAGTACAACTGGATAGGTATAATCAGGAGTGTCGTCAGAATCAATGACTTAACTTCATGTGTAGAATTCCTTCATCGTCTGTGAACACCTCCAGATTCTTCAATTGTTCTTTTCTCTCTTCTTCATAAAGCGTTTCATTCCGGATAAGGAAGTACAGTTTCTTGTCAGCATTGAGAAACTCTTCACTATTAATTTTCGTAGATACGTGGTCTCTACGATTCCTTTGTTTCGATCTCAAAATCCAAGCAATGGTCCTAACGATTTTGTTGTATCCAGAGAATTGTGAACTTAATTGCAGTAAAATCGTTTTCACAACAGTGTTCTTAGCAGCTACAACTGTTTTCCTCCTTTCCCTGTTGACTTCTTCCAACAATGGTTCAGGACGATTAAATACCCATTCTTCTTCTGTACATTTAAGCCAAGACGGACCCTCCCACCATCTGGATCTCCAAAGTTGTGTTGGTGAACACCCTCTAGACAGGAGATCTGCTGGATTGAGGTTGCCCGGTATGTGTCTCCGTGAACTAGCCTTACTCTACTCATGAATTTCCTTTACCCGATTCTCTACGAACACCGACCAAAACCCTTTATTAGCAATCCAAGCCAAAACTACTGTTGAATCGGACCAAAACACTGTGTGTATGTCATTCCGGTGTAGGCATCGAAGGCTCAACCGAGACATTCTAACTCCAAAGAGCGCTCCCATCAGTTCAAGACGGGGTAGTGTCAGTTCTTTGAGAGGCGCCACTCTAGATTTAGCCATCAGAAGACTCATTTTGATCTTATCTTCTTCTTCCGTTCTCAGAAATATGCAACAACCAAACGCGCTTTTGCTAGCATTGACAAATACATGCAAAGTACTGTTGTCGTTCAGGAATATCCTTCTAGGTATCCGACAGTCATGTAGGTATTGCAACTGCTGGGTCCATCGACAGAATTCCTCACAAATGTCTCCTGGTAAAACCTCATCCCATCCTATACTTTTCTGCCATGTCTTCTGTAGAATGAGCTTGGGAATAAGAGTTACTGGGGCCGAAAATCCAATCGGATCAAATATTTTCTGCACGCTGGATAGTACCGCTCGTTTGGTTACTAAACCTGTAGTCGGGCTGAAGTTACATCCAAGTTCATCTACGTCGCAATACCAATGAAGTCCTAAGACATTCTCAGTTTTACCAAGACCACAATCAAAGGAATTCACCCATCCCCTCAAATTGAAACCTGCGGATAACATCAATTATTGTGCCTTTGAAATAAAGGGTCCAATTTCTTCCCTTGAAGCAACTCCAGTAAGACAGTTGTGCACATAAAATGCAGGTTTCATTTTTGTAGCTACTTCCTTCAAATGTGTTGGGGGTCCTTCCAGAAGGTTGTTCAGTACGGAAACCAGTAGGAAGGGACTGGAACAAACACCAAAAACCACCCTGCAATGTCGAAAAGTGGTAATCTTATCATTATCCCACCAGAGAAAACGAAGCATATCCCTGTCTTCAGGATCAATTACAATCTGCAGGAAGGCCTTCTCTATATCAGCTATTAGACCTATAGGATAGGTTCGAAATTGGTCAGCACTGATGGAACAAGGTCGATGAGGTTGGGTCCGGGCTCGAGGCAATCATTCAAGGAATGGCCATTTCTGTCTTTGTTGGAAGCATCGAACACCGGCCTTATCTTTGTAGTGCCACCATCTTTCAGCACAGCTCTATGAGGCAAATAATGTGTAGGTCCATCCAAAACCTCGTTTTCAACACCTTCGATAATTCCTTTGTTTATCCTTTCCTGTAACACCTCATCATAATCCTGAAATTTCTGCATCCCTCGTAACTTTCTTGAAGTGTTCAATAATCGTTTCTAAGAAATTTCACGATTCGTTTCCAGAGAAGTACAACCATCAATCCAGGGTAGTTTGACAATGTAGCGCCCAAATTCCTCTTCTCTCTTCACAGTCCTATCGAAGAACATCTGAACTTGTTGTTCCCTTTCTTCCTTTTTTTATCTGTTCGCCAGAATCTTTTATACCCCAAGTCTCAATTTCCCACAAATCCGCCATTCTAGTTGATTGAGTTAAAGTGAGTCGAGTGTAAGACGAGGCAGTATTGAGGTGATCTCAGAATAACCCATAAGTGTCCACCCTAGACAAGTTCTCACAGCCACTAGACTCTTGTTTACATGTACACAATCTGGCGTGATTATCTGAGCCTACACGTCAGCCCCTAACAATACCTGTATGTCAGTACTGTTGCTACCATTATCTTGGCCAATATCACTAAGTTCAACTCCCTTGCCCCTCAGTAAATTAAACAACATCAACTAGGGGGGCACCTCCACAGATACTATCAGAGCCTAACACTGCAACCTCACATCTGTTTTCCTCGTTCATACCCAGAAAAGTTATTTGATAGGACTCTAAACAAACAGGCGCTGTTTTCCTACCTCCAAATAATTCTAGACTTAGTGTTACCTTTCAAGTTTGTTCCAACTCCAATTTCTTAGCACAAGACTTCTTTATGTAGCTTCTCTGCGATCCACTATCACACAGAACTCTTACTCGGTGCGTTGATCCACCAACAACTACTCTAGCACCTAAAGTCTGCAGATAGGTCACATGTCCTTTATTTCTACCTGCCATCATGCTAACTGTTTTTGGAACCGAATTACCTTTTGGTTCATCTGAGGTTGTTTTCGCACACATAAAAGCGCAATGTTTCCCCTTGCAAAATGGGCACTTCACAAACATCTTACACTTAACACTGACATGTCCCGGTCGTAGACACCTAAAACAAGCTCCCTTTTTCTTTAACGTTCCTTGGCGTTCTTCTTGTGAATAATCAATAGCTACAGCACAGTCTTGAGAAAGATGTGAGGTTCTGCTACAGAATATACAAGCCGTATCTTTGTTATTTCTGTTTCCCTTACTGACTGAAATATCCTCTATTGAAATTAAAGAAGCCGCTGAAGGTACGTCCCTATTCTTAGTCTTGGTCCTATCGTCTTGCTTAACTCGATCCGTCCTCTCGTTGACTTCAAATGAACTATGTCTTAGCTTAAGCCGTTCTTCACCTTCTACCTCAGTCTTTAAGAAGTCTAACAATTCACTCAAGCAACAGTCAGGTTCCTTGGTAGACGTTCCTTTTTATACACGATACCTGTCCCAAGTTCTAAACATAACATCTAGCAAGACACTCTACTAGTGGAAATAACATTGAAGCGTATTTCTCCTTTGTTACTCCCAAGGAATCAAGTGCTCTCAACTGTCCCTCCAGACTGTCATACAGTTGGGCTATGGATCTTAAACTATCCTTCTTTAACACCAAGGATAAAAGTTCCCTAACATAGTATTCAATGAGTAACTCATCCTTCCCATACCTAGACTTCAACAACTCTATAGCCTTTTTGTAGTTTTCCTTTGAAGGAGGAAAATTTTCTACCAACTTCTGAGCACACGAACCAGGTTCCATACACTGAATCGATCATCCTAAGTGTGGCTCTTCAAGGGTACCCACACTATACCAAGGCAAATGCTAGAATGCTACTTACGGGTATCTGTAAGTCCTGGGTCACTTACCCCAAACTTGTTCCAGGTTTTCCTTAAAATATCATCCATAGAAAACTTACTAAATCCACTGTTTTTATTACAGTTACAAACTGGTACACTACTACAGCCACCTCAAGTTATCAGACAAAATCAACACACACCCAAGTACACAGGGCTGTTGACCAAGATGTTCCAACAACCATTTGATAACATATTCTAACATTTACATTTTTAAAGTGATAAAAACCCATATTTAAAAACTACTTTTTGAAAGAGAAGTGAACCTGAAACCTCCAATAAAACAGTGGTCTGCTTCATAGTAAGTTCTCCAAAACCTACCCAATTCAAATGTTATTATGTTAATCAAATTTCAAGAAATTCAATATGCAAGCAATTAACAGCTTGGCTTCGACTGTTCCATACATGACAACTGTAATTAAATGGCAAACAGCAGATTTCTGATTAAAGTTGTGAGTGCATTACAAATGATAACTGTTGTACTGGACATTAACTTGGATCAATAACGGTGAATGCCCCTCGACCATTTTTTTAGCATAGCCTATCTGCAGTCTTCACCAGTCTTCTGTTGCACATTTAACAGAAACATTTTTTTATATGCACATAACAAAATTTTATAAATATAAATCATCCATGCTCAGTTGTAGAGAGAGCACAAATGAGTGTTAGAGACATTGTACTCCAATCACTATGTAACCTTGTTAAGTCAATGGAGTCAATTGTGGCAACAATTTCAGGAATAATCAGGGCCTGAAGAATTAACAACTAGTTCAGAATAACATTACATCCTTTTATTTTATTTTTATTAAATAATGCATTAGTACATTTCATTTCCTTCAGTTTCTGCCTGCTCAACATTTCATATTCTAATTATTCTTTCATTTTTAATTTTGCCCATTGTCCTCTCCAAACAGTGGCTTCTGCTTGCTCTGTGTTGTTGCTAGAGGCACCTCCAAAGCTACCTGCAACAATAACACATGTTAGAAAATAACAAGTGAAGTGTGGAGTGTACTTTACAACAACTGAATTCTCACTATGGATAAGCATTCATTTAGCCTTAGGGCATAAAGTGCACGTATAAATAAATAACATAAAGAGAATGGAAGAGAAAAAGCTTCCCAAGAGGATACATGAGACGCAGATGCAGAAGAAATGACCAAGGGGAAGACCAAGAGATAGATGGCTGAAAAAAGTGGAGGAATGTGTCAAGAAGAGAGGCGAGGACTGGACTATAGTGACAGCGGAGAGGTGGTGGGAAGAAAGGACTAAGTGGCGAGGCTTATGTTCCAAACAGACCCAGCCTGGGGCTGAAAACTGTACAAGATGATGATGATGAAAGTGCACGTATAAATAAATAATAAGTAAAAGTCCAGGGAAAAAAATCATGCTTAAATAATTTGTTTTATTTAATACAGTAGGGAACGTTTTAAGTTTATTTGCCGACTCCTTGGGAATTAGTAGCTTCCTCCGATGTTTGATGCTGACATACTAAAACTAACCAGATGCCATGAGAAGATTTCATTCCTCCCCCTTTCACTGAATTGTGAGCAAGAATCCAGCCCTGGCATACATGATAAAGAATTCACTGCCCCCTGTAAATGGAGTAGCCTACGACCATAGGAAAAAATTATATTTTTATACAAGTCAGTAACATGATCATTTATTTTCATGTTAAGCTCTGTTAGAAAATAGGCATAACAGATCAAAGCATAGGGTGCAAAAAGAATAAGAGGTAGCCTACAGTATATTTCAGTTGGATTTTCATGACTGCATATATGACCAAGGTGGCTTGGGTCATGTGTTGTAAAAAATAGTTGGAGTGTAAGACCTTTGCCTGAACTAATTGCACTACACCATGACCTAATAATTGGAAGCCTCCTTGGTTATGATACAGTATATTTATTTCCATACCAGTACTTCTTTTTTCTAAGTAATATAGGCTAGTGCACATTTTTCTACCTACTTATATTTAAGAAGTTTCATACCAACAATGTTGCAAACGTTATAGTATGGTAATCAATTGCAGCTTACGAGAAAGAAAAGCAATACGTTTCCAAACATGATGTACAGTAGGCTATGATATTGCCATTGCCATATGCCATTAATTTGCAAAATTAAATTAAAGTTTTGATTTAAATAAACCTTTGGATACCATACTGTTCCGAACCTATAGCATTACCTAGCAATGCATGCTAGTATATTATTTCTTGTTGGATTAAGATTTAGGGGCCTTGGTTGCCAATAAAAAGGATAGCCTGTTGTCCATTGTGATACAATGACAAGAGTCTCAAGGAAGGCTACACAAATAAACTAAGCAATCAATAGTCTACAATATCGAGGCTATTGATTCAGTGTTCACTACCAGTAGCCTACTTACCTTGAGGAATGACCTAGCCTACTTGCCTTAAGCATATATTTTATAACAGTGTAATTGATGTAAAATTATATTTATGGAGACTTTCAGGGTCCTAATATCAGGTATCAACATGATCTTCCCCTCTACATCTTTAAATTCACTTCATTAATGCATAAAACTATGGTACACGGACCAAATTCAGCTATTGTAGATTATTTTCAGTTAGGTGTATAGGTGGGGTGGAGAAATGCCTTACTATACAATATAACTGAAAGATGTGCAAGGAACTTACCTTCATGGATTTCATGCAGAAGGAAGCATAGTGATTTGCATGAATATCAAAAGGTGTATGAGACCACAATTCACATGCGATCCCATTTCCAGCTCAGGCAGGACCAGATTGGATCAGCCTGCTATAATCAAATTTGAACCTGAAAGAAATGTAAAAAATGGTTTGAAACCGTGTTATATATCTTTCAGCAACGTAATCGCATCTAGGGTACATTTAAAAGCTGTAAATAATTATATCAATTGACTTCACCTACCTTTATGGATTCGGTTCCAAGTCCTTTGCGAAATTTCGGCCGCGAATTTGAAGTCTATGGAACATTCTATTTCCGGTTACCGGTACTGAAATGGTCTTTAATGTTACATTTTTGGTCTTAACATTCCCGCTCAGACAAACATGGTGTGCACTTAGGTTATGTTCTAGGTTTTCATCCCCAGCACTTGTCAATACGCTTTCTTTTGAGATTAACATACAGAAAAATAAACAAACAAAAAGTTGAAGATCGCTCGGCGAGATGAGTTTAGTGCACTCTATACGTGAATATCCTTACTATTTTGCGCTATTGCCATATTGAAATCCTTGAACTTGAGATCAAATTGAACTAGGATCCCGGAATCCGCGAATAGTTTTACACAACATGGACGGCGACTGAACTTGGTTCAGATTTTGAACTCCAGTTAATTTGATCTCCAGTCAAGCGATCTTTATACAATTGGCCCTTAGTAGTCTCGTATCAGCTTCAGAAACGGCTTGATCTCCGACTTGTAAGGCCTGCACTTTTTCCCTAACCTTAAAATATTTCAAGTCGTACTCACTGCAATTGTTGATCTCGGTTTCAAGCACGATGTCTTCAAGGTCTTCCTTTTGCAGCAGCTCGTTGTATACTTCATCATCCAGACGTTTTAACTTCTCGTAGCGTTCCACAAGTGAAGCATATCTGCTACGAATCTCCACGTGGTCACAATCAGCAAGCGCCAACAGTTCTTCAAGCTTATTCACTTCACGTGTAAATACGCCGCGTAATACCCTACGTTCGGTCATCGTTGTTCTGATTAATTATTTGATGTTGAAATTGCCTGTAATCCTGTCACGGTCGCCAGTTATATAACATACCAAATCATTTTGATATACAGTAATCAATATTTTATTAACACAACTCAACATCGCAACCAAAGACATTCCAAAGACACTACACTCAAAGATAACATAACCAAAGCTATGTAAATCAAAACACTGTCTATTTCCTAAATCAAAACACTGTCTATTTTCTACAGGAAGTAGATTGCCCGAACGAGCTTTAGTTCACTTTCTACACAATGATAGTAAAACGTGGTCTCCGTGCGTATTCTTGCCATTGATTTAATCGAAGATCAGTCAATTGAGTTGGAATAATGGGAATGTAGTCGGAAGCAGGAAACGGAACATTTGTCAAAGAACCTTGGCCGATTGCAACCTCTTTGGCAGCTTTATCAACATAGTCGTTCCCAAAAAGGAGGGAATGTCCAGTAATTCACGAACAAATAATCATGTATCGTAAGTTTGATAATGCATATGTTACTTACTTACTTACTTAATTCCTGCCGCTCCTTCCGGAGCATAGGGCCTTGGCGAAATTTCTCCACGCAGTACGGTTCCTGGCTATTCTCTTCACTTGACTCCAGTTCTTGTCCTCCTCTGCAATTTCATTTTCGATCGTCCTCTTCCAGGTCTTCTTAGGTCGACCTCGCTTCCTGGCACCTTGAGGATTCCAGTCTAGCGCCGCCCTCTCAACAGCTCCGTCCGGCTTCCTTAGTGTGTGACCAATCCAGCGCCATTTCCTCTCCTTGATCTGGATGCTAATCGGTTGTTGATTGGTGATGGTCCAAAGATCTTCGTTTGAGATTATGTCCGGCCAACTCACATTCATGATGCGACGCAGACATCTGTTAATGAACACCTGTAGCTGGTTGTTGATCGGTTTTGTGACTTTCCATGTTTCACAGCCATAGAGAAGAATCGACTTTACGTTGCTATTGAAAAGGCGGAGCTTGGTCTTCCTGGAAATGTTTCTATTTCTCAAGATGGGGTAGAGCTGGACAAAGGCACCATTTGCCTTCCTGATACGGCTTCGAATATCTTCCTCTGCTCCCCCATCATTTGTGACTATACTCCCAAGGTAGAGGAAGGACTCAACTCTCTCAATGTCCTTTCCGTTGACTGTCAAGCTAGTCGTGACGTCAGAATTTATCCTCATCTCTTTGGTCTTGTTGGTGTTAATCATCAGACCTGCACGTTCTGCTTCTCTCTGCAACCTCCCCAGCTTATCTTCTATGTCTCGGTACCGTTGTGCCATAAGACAAATGTCGTCCGCGAAATCCAGATCTTCAAGCCTGTCATTTATACCCCATTGAATACCCCTCTTCCGTCCTCCCATTACCTTCTTCATCACACTATCCAGGACCAACAGGAACAAAGTGGGGGAAAGGACACACCCCTGTCTCACTCCGGAACTGACCTTTATCTTTTCTGTTAATTTGCCTTCGTGTAGAACCTGGCACTCATACCCTTCGTACATCTCTTCCATGATTCTGATGATCTTTGTTGGAATTTTATATTCCTCGAGGGTCTTCCACATGATTCTTTGATTTACGGAGTCGAAAACTTTCTCGAAGTCAACAAATGTGAGGTAAAGGGTATTCCGCCACTCCACACTCTGCTCCAGGATGATTCGGAGAGTGTTGATGAGATCCACACAGCTGCGATGTTGTCGAAATCCAGCCTGTTCCTTCCGAAGCCTTTTTTCTACGCAGTCTTTTATACGATTCAGGATGACTCTCGCCAGTACTTTGCTTGGAATGGACAGCAAGGTGATTCCCCTCCAGTTATTACAGTTTGTGGTGTCCCCTTTCTTCAGTAACTTGACGATCAACCCCTTCTTCCAGTCGGTTGGTATTTTCTCCTCCTTCCAGATCTTCTCCAACAGCGGGTGCAGCAGATTGATCGTGATATCTAGGTCTGCTTTCAATACTTCCGCTGGGATATTATCCAGACCTGGTGCCTTCCCGCACTTTATCTGCTTCAACGCTGTCCGTATTTCGCCCCGAGTTGGAGAGTCGAGGCTGATGTCCGGGTCACTTTCTGCTTCCTCTTCATCTCCTCCTCGCTGCTTACTTTCTGGTCCTCTATCTCTATTAAGAACCTCCGCAAAGTGTTCTCTCCATCTAGTCAGCTGCTGTTCACACGTCGTGAGGATCTCGCCCGTCTTGCTCTTCACAGGCCTAGTTTTATTAAAACCTTTCTTCGAAAGCATCTTTGTGATGCCATAGAGCTCCTTAACATCCCCCCCTTCTTGCCGCTTCTTCTGCTTTCACCGCGTGTTCATCAATCCACCTCCTATGATCCTTCCGCACACTCCTCTTTACCTCCCTGTTTGCTGTTGAATACTCTGCTTGTGTGAGAGCCTTCTGCTGCCTAGTCTTGCAGGTGTTGAGCTTAGCCTTAATCTCCTTTCTATAATTTATCTTGTCCCAGGTCTGATCGGATATCCATTCTTTCCGCAGGTAGTTCTTGTACCCGAGCTGCATCTCACTGGTCTCCACAAAGATATTCTTTACCTCGCTCCACACAGTCTCTACATCCTTCTCTGTCTCGGAGTCCAACACCTGGAATTTATTTCTGAGCTCCAGTTTAAATTGGTCCAATCTCTGCTGGTTCTTAAGCTTGCCCACATCAAACTTGTTGTGCCGAGTGATAAACTTTCGGCGGACTGCCACGATTTTCATGCGGAAGTTGGCAACCATAAGATGATGGTCACTACCGACATCCGCTCCTCTCTTGTTCCTAACATCTTCCAAGCTTCTTCTGAACCTCCTGCTCACAGCGATGTGATCAATTTGATTTTCTGTGACTTGATCAGGAGACTCCCAGGTGACCTTGTGGCACCGCCTATGAGGAAACACCGTGCCACCCATCACCAAATCCTGACTGGCGCAATATTCCGCAAATTTATCCCCATTGTTATTCGTCTCACCAAGGCCATGTTTACCCATGATCTGCTCCAACCCCTCATTGTTTGATCCCACCTTCGCGTTGAAGTCTGCCATAACAATGAGAATGTCCTTCTTACTTGTTTGTCTTGTGGCATCTCGCAGCATTTGGTAGAATTCTTCCTTCTTCTCTGGCTCCGATTGTTCTGTAGGCGCATAGCATTGGATGATGATCACATTCCTGATCTTTGTCTTGAACCTAGCAAACATGAGCCTGCTAGAAATTGGCTTCCACTCCATAAGGCTCCTCTTTGCATTTCTGTTGAGCAGCAACCCCACTCCATCCCTGTGTTCTTCCTCATCGCCCCCAGAATAGAGAAATGTAATTCCATCTGTTGTCTGTATTTCACCAAATCCTGCCCACCTCACCTCACTCAATCCTAGGATATCCAGCCCATAGTTCTTCATCTCCCGTGTCACTTGTTTCAGTCTGGTTTTCTCCATCAAGGTCCTCACATTCCAGAAACTGATTTTCGTAATCCTTTTCATGCCAAAAGTCGTCATCAGGTTATCCGTCCGGTTTTGTAATTTCGCTTCAGTTTCAGTAATCAGTTTATTTAAGAGGAGCGAGTGATTAACCCACTGCCTCCGAGTGCCTTGGAGGGACTGCCACCTTAGGCCTGAGGCACCAGGCTGATTTTCTGTCAGGGTTTCTTCCCTTAGCCTTTGAAGAACCAACTCCAAACTACAAGGCAGCAGTTGTTGCACCAGAGCCCCGTTAGCCGTAATTTCTTCAGGGTTCCTGTAGGGCCTTCACAGCTACCATAGCGGTCTTGAGGCACACAAAGTCCCCACTGTACTTCACCCCTACAGGCAATCCCCTACTTCATTACGTTGCCCATCTCCCACGACGAGGACGAGGGGTTGGATTTGTGGGAGACAATGCATATGTTAAGTTGGCGATATTAAACATAAATCAATTATCCGTAGTAGCAACAATGCGTAAGGCCTGTAGAACACTTTGGGAATCGGATAGAATGAGTGACCTAGTTATGCCTTGCCGTTTTATATAAATGAGTGCTTGACGGATGGGAGAGGCTTCCACAGAAAAAATAGAAAGTGTATGCGGTAATTTGAAGGAGGAGAGATATAGCTTGGAGGGTATGTAAAAGGCAGCGCCAGCACCAGCAGGAGGGGGAAATTTGAGCCCATCAGGATAAATTGTGGTATATTGTTGATGGTGTACTTCGAGATTATAGACATATTGTCGTGCAAAGGAGTGGTGCACGAGGGAGATAGGGGGAATGGTGAGCGACATCTACGGGAAACAGTAATACCTGAAGCGGGGCATTATAACAAATGGGTTTGGGTGTTTGAAGAATAGTATGACGAATACTTGAAAGCTCGATATAGGACAGGAGAAGGGATGGGGGAGAATAACGTTTTAATAAACGTTTATGATAATATTCGTAGAGAAGTTGCAATTTGGGAAGAATGGGTGAGTCGAGGAGAGCCATTTTGCGAAAGAGATGTCTAGAAGAGGGATATTGTCGTCTTATAGATAGAGGTTGTTCCGAAGCTTCAACAAGCAGGGCCGGGGTGGGTGTCGAAGAAAGAACCCCTAGTACTGCACCATTATTCCTAAAGGTCTTAAGTACAGATATGGATACAGTATTTTGGAACGCCCTGTAACTTTCAAGCTAGCCACTGAAGTCTATCATAACAGCTGGTCTACAGCAAGCAAAAGTTCTGCTATCAAGAATGGATCGGTAGAGCTCGTATTTCCGACGAGAAGCCCGAAGGTCATCGATAATAATCATGTTGACATTGTCTAACATTATATCGATCGATTCACCTGAGAATGATTAATACGAATTAAAGTATATTTAGCGCTATATGTAAGCAGTTATTTATGTCTGTATGCATATTTCCATGGCAGAAAGCTATTACAAAGCAAGTATGAAAAACAGAAGAAGATCTGTTAAGTCACTAGTGATTATACTACGACTGCGATATATATATCGACTCGTGGCGTATAGAGGAGTGGGGGTAGTGGATGCCTCCCTCAAGCGACCTCGTGTGGAGAGGAGGAACTTGTGAAACTGACAGCGTGCAGTAATAATCCTGGCAATAGTGAAAGTGAAATCGCCAGTTAACGGGATTTTCAAAACGTGTGAGCGTGCTGAAGTGTATACGCTGGTTCGTTCAGCATTCTACGTGGAGTAGAGACTTGCTTAATGGGGATCAGACATGGTTTTAAACATGTAATATGTTTATCTTTGCGACCGTGTGTCCACCGCCACTAACGGACTATGCGGAAGAATACATTCATAATCCCGGCCGCCAGCTCGGGTGTATTATGTCGTAACACTCTGCTTGTAAAACTTCATGGAAATGCAGCCTAGAGTTGATCCAAACTTTTCACAGTGGCAATACTTCTTTAAAAAAAGCACATTCTTAAGCAAGGTGTCAGAGGGAAGGAATACAATGAACCCTATATCCATTACGATGATAGGCTAGTGTACAATAGGAATACTGCATTAGCAGAGTGGTAGCGGGAACAGTTTGCAGCAACCTTCATTTACTATGAAGTGTACAAGCGAGTTTCGTAATGCAATGGACCGCGCGGACTCGTGTGAACTTGGTCACATTCGCATATTTATATTGGAACTATTTAGCGGCTGTTCGAATTCACTCTCGCTTCGTGACGAGTTGATAAACTGTTTGCGGTTCAACCATCGGTATTCTAATGCGTGTGGAAAGATATCGCCAGGATATATTGGGACCTTTCTACCGGTCTGGAGTTGTTCGAGCCTAGGAGGACTATGGTTTGTTCTCTGGGGACCCAGTTGGAGTCCGGCATGTTTTGTGTTGGTCTGGAGCCTAGTATGGCCAACGATATCCTTTTTTCCACATCCAGATTCGCCAAAGGTACAGATCACTTCAACTTGGTACTGTAGTGTAGCGTGGACATTTGAACAATCACAAATTGCCATATTTTGATTTTTGTAGATTAAATGGTTGAGTAGAAAGTGCAGGTTCGATGCATATATCGAAGCTGACCTATGATGCCAGGATTTTGACTCATAAAAATGAGTGCATCCTTTGTGTATTTTGATTGATAAATTTAAAATATCAATAGTTTTTTACAGTATTTAAACTGATATGCTCATTCTTATTTGTCGAGAAGTCACTGTAGGAGGAAGATCTCCAGATTTTTGTGTAAGAATACTTTAGTAACGCAATTTTTTTAAAGCGGCGTTGAGAACTCTGACTGAGTTTTACATATTCTAGTGCATTGTTCTTTAAGCACTTTCGCTTGGATTATCTTATTCTTTGAGGAGAATTTTTCTTTCCTTATTATTATAACGATATTAGGAAGTTTTCGGATCCTGTTATTCTGAATGTTACTTCGAGTCTTTAGACTATTTTTCTTCAGTTTATTAACAGATTTAACTTGTATTTTCTGAGCGTGATTTTCGGAGTGGATTGACTAATGGGTCATTAGTCGCTTAGCCTCTGTAGTTAACCTAGATCCATGCTGTAGGACTAATCCACCGACATTTTCGCGTTCGGGAAATTCAGGGAAGATCTTATTTTGAGATTGGATTTTTTAAAATCGTTTTTACAACCTCAGTTTTGAGTGGTTGTGAATGTTATACTTTTCTTCTCTTATGAAGTTAACACTGGATTAAATTGATATCATTGCCTCTGGTGCAATAGTTTTTCTCTATTAAGAGGGTATTTGAACGACATCCAAATTTGCGAGGATAATCCCAGGGATGACTTACTATAAGTCATACGTTTAAGAACTATGAATATTGTAATACATCAATGTAAGGCAAGTTTTCTAAAAATAGGTAGAGTATTTCTGGAATCCACTAGGCTTTATTAATAGCCTGTTACAGAATCAAATTATTTTTCTGAGCACGAGTTCAGGCTTTTATTACAAACAGCTGATTTTCATAATTGTGGATTTAAAACAGTAAGGCTCCAATTATAGGTGCATGTTAGATTTTAAGAGGCATGCATTAGGAATAATGCTCTTGTGTTTGAGTATTTTGATACAGTGCTTTGCGATGCGAATTTTCTTGTTGAAGATTGAGCAACGTGTGCCAATCAAGAATAGATTGAATGAGGTTTCAACCCAGAGAGGCGTTGTATTTAACCTAGTATGGTTAATATTTTGTCATAGGTGACTTTATCGCTGTTATTATCGTGAAGTAATGCCTGTGTGAAGATTAGTATTTTTCTGAGCATTATTATTAAAACTCTTGAGTGGATATCCAGTTCAATATTTCCAGTAAAATTATAACGACTTTGCCATAGCATGTATGTTTAACAAGGATCACCGATAACTATTTAATGCTGAATCTATGATTAATTTTTGCTTAACTTAACTGTTTGGCAGAAATACCCTGAAATTAGAAATGAAACAATTAATCAATTTTAAGCAGAAGTGAATGTCGTGACATTAAGTCAGTGGGAGGAGAATAATCGAAATTATTCTAGAATCTTGTATAAATTTGTATATTCTGTAAATATGCCATATTAATTTCATCGTTAAATAACAAGACCATATAATGCTATTGAAAATGTCGTGTAAGATTATTGGTTATAATTAGGGTATTTTTCTGTAAGATGTACATTAAGTTAATGAACCGAAATGAATCCAATTTATTCAATTCATATATTTTTTTGTGTGTGCTTATCCTATGGGATCGAAAATTATTATTATTATACCTTATTTTCGAAAGAACTAAAAGTTAGTTGAGATAATGGGTGATTCATTTTGGAAGCCTTTCCCATATTCCATAGCTGAGAGACAATCCAGTATAATTAATGATATTTTTGATTGGTCGTGGTATCGAAAAAATTTATATTTCTTGACATGTTTATTCTTGCGATAAACTAATTTATTATTTGGTTCTAATTATTGCGTGATGCTTTATAGAGGTGATGGAAGGGTGTAATAAGGGGGCCATCGCTAGGTATTTTAGGGTTTACCACACCTTTGAGATTCTTTCTTCTTTTTGAAGAATTCTTGTGTTTTGAGCTAGTCTTTTCTTTCTCTGAGCCTTTGTCAGTCTTAATACATCCTGTTAGGTATTCGAGTGGCCCTATTATCCCTGTGTCTGTTGGTAGAACTTGGGGGTTTTTCTAGCCGGGGATTTTCAGGTTCTACGATCCAGCTGTTATCCAGCGATTCAACAGGTATTGGTAGGTAATAAGGGTACAGTACGATTTGCAATGCAGAGTAATGTAATTTATCTAATACGCAGAGTCGGGTTTTGGGCATGATATCATAATAGTGACTACCGCGGCCAACGAGAAATACTAGCCCTGGTGCGCTTTCCTGACGTCAGCAATGTAGTGCTGTTGCACCACTTCCGGTAGGGTTATGTATGACGGGAACATAAACCGTATTGTCTACAAGATGCTAAAATCACAGAATTAGAACATTGTACTTAACCCATATCACATAAGAAAACACGCTGTAAAAAGCATTGACCCAACACAACCATGGCTTCTAGCAAAACATACTTGGTAATTGCAACTCAAGTCTTACACTGATCAATCTTATGAAGTTCAATACTTAGCCACAATTTAGTTATTTATTCATTACTCTAAGTAGAACCAGTAGATCACTTATCTTTAATCGTTGTAGTTGATCACAAGGTAATACTTTTCAGGAGTATGTTATCTTTCCCTGGCGGTTGCTTGTTAATTATGTGGAATTACTTGACGGTTACAAAGGGTTCAGGAAGGTTATGAAAAGCTATGAATAATCCAGGACAATGTATGCATGCTTTCTTATAATTGAACGATATGCATAAATGTATTCACGAACATAATATCGTATGGTCTTCGTCTTACTGCCGGTGTGGTATTCATCTTGTCTTCATCATTGAATCTGTATAAATGCTGGTATTCATTTACCACTTGTCTTCATAGAAAATATTGATATGAGTCGTTAGACGGTGGCGAGTGTATTCCGCAGATCTCTTCAATAAACGTATTAATTTCTGTTCCGCCCCTTAAAACAACAATAACTAAGTAATACTTTCACTCTAAGTTTATTTGATCTAATTATACTCATGTCACTGCTCATGTCCATATAAGTTACTCACAACGAAGGTCAGAGGCTCTACAACTCAACCTACTGTACTCGTTGCAGCTATTAAAGACACAACAAACCCTTAAATCATAGTTCGCGTGGATTTTTGTTACGAGTAACTTCAACGTGTAAATAGGCTATCTATAGCTGGTGTAGTTTTGTGAACCTATACAGTATAATTTATCGTGCTTGAAAACACACGGAACATCTAAACTGGGTTCATTTCAAGAAGATTGATACAAAATATCGCATTTCTGCTGCTCATGAATTGCTCTCGACTTAAACGCACAAGCACCATCAAGCACTACATTGCCTACGTCACAAAAGGATTAGGTTTACGCGCCATGGCCTGTCTTTCTCGTTGGCCGTGATTGACTACTATAATCTAGAACTGAGCGAATCATATAGCGGTATAAGAGTAACAAGACCTGGGGGTCAGCTCACCAATTACGACGAGTTAATGAACGTAACATATTTAATTTTTTGGACACATGAGAGGTTAAATTATTGAGTTGAGGTGGCCAGGTTAGTTTGTCATCGATAATGATTCCCAAATATTTCGTGTGGTAAGAAAGGGGAATGGCGCCCTGTTGATAAAAGATCGGGGATCTATCACACATATGTCTCTGGGTGAATATTAATGCGGAGTTTTTATGAGGAACTGTATCTAGACCATGCTGAAACAATCATGAGTGCAAGATCGTAAGAGCTTGATACATGGATTGACGACACACATGTAAGTCAGAATTTGAACAATATAAGAGTATATCGTCTGCATATTGAATGAGGCGTACATGGGAAAGCAATAATCTATCTATCTCACAAGTGTATATATATTACAGAATTCCACTTAGTATATCGCCCTGGGGTAAACCGGAAGACGAATACCGTGAATTAGGCATAGTTGGAATAGTGGAAAGTGTAATGTGGCGTCACCTCAAAAAAGCAGAAATTATTCTAATAAAGAAGGAGGGAAATTGGCGTTGGTGGAGCATTTGGAGTAATAATACGATATTAACATTGTCCTAAGCACCTTTTATATCTAAGAAGACTGCAACGGTAGAGTGTTTACGGCATAATGACAAGATGACATCAATAAGAAAAAATCGCGGCGTCGGTAGGGGATTTGCGTTTGACAAAAGCATATTGTGTTTTCGGGACCAAAAGTATTCTAAGGACCATATCATGGGTCATCAAGATCCTTTGAAAAGTCTTCCTAATACAGGACACTAGGTGTATGCCACGATAAATAGCTGATAGTTCAGGATTTTTCCAGGTTTTAAAATGGGAATTAATGAGAATTCATTCCAATCCTCCGGTAAATTACCGGTGTACAGGTGAATTGGTGCTGCTCTTTATCAATTTTTATTTTTTTGAAAAATCCGTTCTTCCGGGTTTGCCTAAGTGTCCATACTGTAATGATATATATACCGTGGTAACGACGGTTAGCGATATTGATGTTCTGTGGTGACTAGTGTTGTTAGGGGCTTTGGCAGAGATTGCCAGTTCGGGCTTGTGAAAAAGTGTAGCCTATTAACGTTTTAACTTGAGTTCTGGCTATCCTAACATATAATGCAGACTTACAGTAGCAGATGACTGTCCTTTCCTAATTTCTTCCGTACGACAGAAAAAGCGACTCTTCATGAAGTGAAAAACGAGTTTTCCAATAAGGTCCAATATGTTCCTTAATTATCCTAAATCACACGGCCCTAAAACAATATCATCAATGATGTCCAAACACTCATAAAATATATCCTAACATCGCACAAATTTGAGGGGGAAAAGTAATAAATTTTAATTACTATGGAAATGTATATGCCATGGACACGTCCCCTGAGTTCGCAGTTCTTTTCAACGACTACTTCGACTTGTAAAAGAATGTTGAAGACACTGTCGGACGGGTGGGTGTGGTAAGTAAGGGTTTTAATGAGCCAAAGACCTTCATGTGAGTGAAATTTGCAGCTGTTGTGTCTGCCGGCATTTCACATTGAAGGGTTGTTGCACACTTCACATAGCTGAGTGCTTTATTTAGTTGCTTGAAAATGTACCCTGCTACATAGTAAACCAAGCATTGTTTCGCAATGTTGTCTTCATAAGGAAGGGGAAGTTCATTCTCTCGGTTTGCTTCGCACATAATCGCATTTGATTAACAAATGACGTGAGAGGTGGTTCTAAGTTACGGGGGCGTGGTGGCTCAGCGGTCTAGCTGTATGCCTCTCACCAAGGCGATCCGGGTTCGATTCCAGTCACTGCATGTGAGATTTTCGAAGTGAAATGCCATGTCCTGTGGTTCGGATTCCACGTGAAAAGGAGGTCCCCGTGGCTCATGATCTCGAGATTAACGGTCACGTTAAACTACAAGCTTCCTTTGGTTCTAACATAGGTTCACAGTTCCAGGACGATTATATAGCCATCTTAATTGGAACATGTACACGCACTGTAACATATAGTCAAGTTATATTAGACATTAACCCGGACTTTTGGAATAACGAGCTAAAAATTGGTGGAAATATCGAGAATGATGTCCTAATCAAAATCCCAAAAAATCTGGGTTAGGGAAAATCCGCCATCTTGAAAAAACAGCCTCCATCTTGGAGTTTTCCAGTTTTCCGTATAGCGACCGAACGGACAGTCCGAATGCGTTCGTTTTTGCGACAAATTAATTAACTTTCGGTACTTTATCGTCTAGACTACTAAAACTATTGAATATGGATATATTTTTTAAATAAACAACAATTTAGTTTCCATAAGTAAAAATAGTTCAAAAACATGCGGTTTGACCTAAAATGATTGCCATTACTTAACTTATATCCTATTTTATCAAGAAATGTACTACGAGTACAAACCATTAAAGGCAGTGAAGGCGGCACAAAAACACAACAAACAATGATATAATAATACAATGTTTTAGGTGTAACGACGCGATGTTCACTTGTTTGCTGAAACATTCGACCAAAAGCATGACCTGAAAGAGATTATAAACTGCATAAGCATTGCTTTGATTAACAAAAGTAAAAATAAAAAAGGGAAAGAGCTTCATTTTATCTCTGTTGTTGTATTTTACGTTTCTATGGCAACATGGCAGCTATAGGTGTGAGGTCGCCATCAATGTCTGAGTCCGCCAAGTCCATGCGATTTGCGCATCCATCTCCAGCGCAGTAGCCGCACATACTTGTGCAACTGAGACCACTTCTTTTGCATTGGCATTTCCTTTCGCAGCCAGATTTGCAGTTGCAGGATATAATTTGAAGTACACGCTCCGGTGCTGGTTCTCCTTCAGTCGGGATGGGTTTCAGCTGACCTTTAAGCACCCTCCATCCCCATTCTTTCTCCGGCAGGCGATTACCCATCCACACTTGTACCTACAGTTCATAAAAAAAGCTAGTTAAAACCTCAGTTTTAAAATCAAGAAGAAATTCCCGCTCTCTGTCCTTACCTGGTGGTAAACCCGGTACGAATGTAGTTTAGCCGCTGCGGATATAGGTGGAAGTGCAGCCTAGTCAAATGTTGCTTTGACGGACTGCTTAGTAACTGTCCTCGGTTAGATCCGATGCCTGGCGTTGTTTAGGTTGTCTTGAATATCAGAGCCGTACAATGCTAGAAGGAAATGTTCTCCTGTTGCCGCGATTCCCTCGTGTGTAGCATTCGGTTGGTTGAAGACCGACACCTTTTCCCTTAAAGATGAATCTTCTTGGAGCTTCTTGAAGGATCCTTTTTTACCTTTTCTGAACGGAGCAGAAGTGGTATCGCATCCAGTTGCTGCGTGGAAAATCAGAAGGTAGTCACGGAGATCTCCAAGAGCGGCGATCAGCACCTCGCTGCTGAAGATCTGAGGTTCTGCATATTTTCTTCCTGGTATTAACATTCGGATGTTACATCCAGGGTTGGACGTAGAAGCCATTAAGACGAGAAGTTCGGTGTCCTCGCCTTCGATAACTGATGCCATATCGTTGTTTTCAGCTTGCACAGCCTTCTGCACTATGCGTGTAACTGTGTCATCGGGGGCTTGAACGACCTTGATGCCAGCTCCTGTGAGGTGTTTTGTTAAAAGTGCGATGAAACGCACTTTGTTTTCGACGTTTGCCAAAAACACTCCTTGTGGCGTTGTTGAAGGTGTAGCATCGTCAATTACAGCATCTGCCGCTACTCCCTTGACGTCTCTCTAGAAATGGTCTTCATCCTTAGTGCTTGAAGAGCTGTATCCATCGAAGACCACAGTGACATCCCGACCGAAGTGATTATTCACGTACTTGACGTACTGGAGGCAGATTTGGCTGAAATTTCCTGGACGCGACCACACAACCCGATGCAGCAGGAGCCCACCGTCAACTGAGAACGCCGCGTTGTCTGGTAAGGTATTCTTGGACGACACCATCTCTTCAAGAACGGCGATCAATGCGGACTTCTTTCCTTTTCGAATCAATGTTCCGTCAAAGAGAGAAGGATGCCTCACTGCAAGTTTGTACGTCAGGTACCCTGCAAGGTCATAGTCGCTACGTACGACACACAGGAATCGATGAAAAAGTTGTTTAGTGTTGATTTCAACGACACTGTCTTTGATCTTGGTTGTTTTAGACATACTGGCAGGAGTCGTAACTTTCTTTTTTCGTTTTAAGTGAACATCACTGAAACGTTGACCCTCAATCGACTTCATTACATGGAGACCTCGGGGAAGAGCCTCGTCATACTTAACAGTATCGTCGGCAACCACACCCGTAGATAAGGTCACAAGAAGGCCCGTTGGACTGTCGAAAGGATGGTGAGACTTGAGCGAGTTCAGCATCTTCCCAACGTCTGCCTTATCTCTAACTTGCCGAGACTCTCTTAGTTCCACATGTTGGTCGGTTGTTTCGGAGAACACTCCGCAAAATCTTTCAATGGCATCAAATATTCAAATATTCAATATATGGCACGAACCCATCGAGCATTAACGCTATCCGTCAATCCACATCCATGTGTTAGGCCACCCGCTGTCTTCATGTTTCTTATCAACACCTGCTCAATGGTCATGTCAGTCCATATGCGTGACAGGAATTTGTCAGATCTCCTAATAGTAAAGTAGCCTTGGCTGACAAATTGGTGGTATTTAGTTATGTATTGTTTTAATGATAATAGGCGGCACAATAAACAATTTGACACAAGAACAAAGAAAATCGGATCGTTCGTTAGGTCGCTATGCTCGAAACTAAAAAAATCCAAGATGGCGTTTTTTTAAAGATAGCGGACTTTTTCCAAACTGGATTTTTTGGGACTTTTGGGATTTCGATTAGAACATCATCCTCCAAGTTTTAGCTTGTTATACCAAATGTTCGGGTCAGGGTTACTTTTTGTCTAATTTGACTGGTCTAATATACAAATGCAGAAAATCTTCAGTTGATGGGTGATCGTCACAACTTATGCACCTTAAAATTCCGAAATGACGTTCCAAGGGTTCTTGATTGAATTTACCTGACAACACGTACCTAAAGCCTTTTGATCATACATATTGAGTGACTTCTAAGGTACTCTTTAGCGTGAGGCTAAGCGATGTCATTGTCCTATTTGAGGAAAATGTGTTATTTTCTGAGCTAAAGTGTGTTAATGTCTTGTGGGAAGGGGCATCGTTGAAGAGTGCGTCTGTTGGTATTCTGGAGTTAGGCACTTCTTATAGATTATTCATGTTTCCCGTGAATAATTCTGTATTCTCACTGCCGCTGAAAATATCGGGTTAATTTGCCGGAAGAACATAATGGCATTCGCGGTCGCATTGCTGAACAATTGAAAAGCGAGTTTCGCGTTCATTCTTTGCAAATACGTCTGGTTTATGTGTGCGGAAGTCAATTTTGGATAAGGTTTATTAATCCCAGGCAGGTAGACATAAATTATGTCCCATTAATTATTGAAGACTTAAGGCTTGCAAACTCGGGTGACTTGTCCATGGCATAAACCTATCCGTAGTAATTAAAATCTGTTACGGTACCGTACTTGATTTTTGTACAGCAACTTATTTTTGTATTGGAAATCGCTTCTGGAATACATACACATTTCAACACCAAGAAATACGGACTAAATACGGCAGTATTTTTGTGTTTCAAACTCGCGAGCGCTTAAAAAGTGACTTCAGCCAGCAACAGTCAACCTCTGCGCTTTCTTTCGGTGGGCTCAGCAACTACCCATACTAAAGATGCAGCAGATTCGGGAAGTAGACTAATCTTTGTTCGGGAGTCTCCACGCTTTCTGTTCGGGGTGAAAGGAAGCTTCTTGGCTTAGGGATCATTCGTACCCCAACCTCCATACGGTGTGCATCTGTGCAGTGAGTGGTATCGGGTGTAGGGTACGTGCTTTGAGTGTTGTGTGGACTTCGGGTTTGTGACCTGTTATTTGTTTAGTGTGTTAGGTCCCGTTAGTGTTTAATCAGGTTAGTACCCCCTCCTTAATAGGGGATAACTATTCGACATGTCGTCCGAAAGTGATGGTAGTCAGATGGGGCGACCACCGGACGAATTTGAACACGTGGAATACGAGGGAGTAGCGTCCGTTGAAAGTATGCTTGTAGTGTCGGAGGTTGAGCTAGCATCAACTCCAACAACTTCCACTGCTGAAACATCTCCAATTCTTGCTAAGCGACAGCCATTGTCAAATGACAATCGATATTACGACCATCACACAGGACCGTACACGGTGTTTGTGCAAGGTGAGGGTGATCAACATATTGGCAATTTATATCCGATGGCATTAGGAAAGCTCTTTTTCGAAAATAAGATCGTGGGTATAAAGAATATTCAACGCAAAGGCCGCAATCGTGTTCAGGTACAATTTAACAAGGCCGTAGAAGCTAACTCCTTCTTACAAAATCCCTTATTACCAGCAAAGCACCTGGTTGCATTTGTCCCGTCCGCTAACGTCCAACGTGTTGGGCTAATTAGGGGCGTGGACACATCCTTAACGCACGATGAAATCCTAAAATATATTGATTCGTCTGTCCCAATTGTGCGAGTCCAGCGTTTTTTTTTCGGAAAAAGATGATCAATGACAAGTTAGAATCCCTTCCTACAGGAACAGTGAAAATTTTCTTTAAAACACAACGACTACCTGATTATGTTTCTATTTTTAATGTGCTCTTAGAGGTAACATTATTCATATTTTCCCCCATTAGATGTTTGAACTGTCAACGATTCGGGCATGTAAAACTACACTGCCGGGCTCGCGCCCCAATTTGCGGTAACTGTGCGCAAGGACACTCTACGGAAACATGTAAGGAGACCCTGTTTAAATGTGCTAATTGTGGTGATAATCATCCGGCAGGCGCCGCACGCTGTCCCGAATTGGAGAAACAAAAGTCCATAAAACGTCAAATGTGTACCGAAAATAAATCGTACCACGAAGTTATTACGGCTAACTACAATGTACCGTTTAATCCTCTTACACTCCCGCAGCAATTTCCAACCTTAGAACAGTCTCATAATACGCGTCGAGAGGATCCGCCGAGAAAACGAAAATATACAGAACTAGTGTCCCCAAAGCCGAAAGTGGTGAATCCCATAGGTTACGACCGACGGGCCTATCTCGAGATCCTGAAGCAACCATCTGGAAGTGGTGTAGGGGTGGCTATGCAACCCGCCACAATGGGTGAGGAAATTTCGAAGAAACAGTGTTCTCAAACACCTGGCACTTCACGAGACCCGTCCCATGACATCATTGAAGATTTCCTGAAATTACAAGAATTATTAGGGCACAATGCTCAATGGAGCTTTTATGTGAAACAATTATTAAACAAAATAGTTCCGTTACTTCCCAATCCTCCTACCACAAAAAATAATACCCTAGTAAGTAGTAGCCCTACAGTGGCCTAATTTAGATGGGTGCTACGTGTTACTCTTCCAGTGGAATTGCCGAAGTATTTTAAATAAGAAGCATGAATTATTACTGTTAATACAGGAGTATGACCCAGACATCATATTCCTACAGGAAACATGGCTTCGTGCCTCGTATAGATTCTCGATTCCCAACTACCTGGTCGAACGTCAGGATGGTCCAGGATATCGTGGCATAATGACGCTATTCAAAAGACTTTACGATACACTCCTCTCCCTACTCAATTCTATATTCCTCATACTCATCATCACACATTCCTTGTACAAGATCTACATGTAAGTCATATTTATTGTCCCCCGGGTATACAAGGTTCCCGTCGGCAATGGCAGGCATATTTCCGGTTCATAAAACAATTTCCTAAACATATTACCGTGGGGGATTTTAATGCACATCACGCCTTGTGGGGCAGTGGTCGCATTAATCCAAAAGGACGTCACATCGCTGCAGTTATACAGGATTTACACCTACATCTCTTAAATGATGGATCACCCACGCGCATTACCCCACCAAATAGTCCCAAAAGTGCGGTGGATTTAAGTGTCACTACTTTAGACTTATCTCATAAGATGACATGGAAGACCGTGCAGGATACGCATCAAAGCGATCATTATCCAATTATAATCGACTATGATGTCTCGCGTACCCGACATATCAAAAAAAACGTATCCAAGGTTAAGCGAAATTTACGATTTTTTGATTATGAGTTGTTCTCCCGATTTTTAGAGGATAGACTTTCACAGCATACCCAGGGGCTCAGTAACAGTTATGCCTTTTTATTAGAGAATATCCGCGCCTATCTTAATATATATCACCCTTTAATTCCAACGACAGGTCCTCCAAATAATCGGGGCGCCTTACCCTCATGGTGGGATCAAGAATGCGGACAGCTGGTAAGACGGCGCAAGGCGAGTTTAAAAGCTTTTCGACAGTATGGCTCTCCAACATCTTATTTGCGATACAAAAGTCTCACAGCGCAAATACAACGTGTATTTAATGATAAAAGACGAGAAGCGTGGAAAATATATACTACCCCGACGGCTTCAATGGTGCGTAGAATATCATAACCTGTTTCCAAAAACCCAATTTGCATTTAGGAAAAATCTTGGTACATCCGACCCCATAAATATATTCCTTACTGATCTACTCCTATCAAAAGGAAAGAAAATGCACACAGTAGCTGTGTTCCTTGACCTCAAAAATGCATATGATTCTGTTGATCCATATCTTCTTATTCAACTTCTAAGGGATCTAAATTTTCCCCTGCCCTTCCGGTGCTTAATACACAATATGTTATGCTATCGTCATATTACGTTAAACTCCCCAGTCGGTGTCTTTGATTCTCGACATACTTCTTATGGTGTTCCCCAGGGCGACGTTCTAAGCGGGCTTTTATACTTACTTTACACCCGTACTTTAGAAACAGTCATATTACCGCACGCTCGCATTCTACAATATGCGGATGACAATCTAATATATTGCACTCGAGAAGAGTTTTCCTCATGTCGAAGAGATATATACCACGCCTTATCTCATGCTCATGATTGGTTACATCAATACGGATTTGAAACATCCGTAGGGAAAAACGCTGCGATCATTTTTACACACAAACGAATTTACGACAGTTCTCCTATTTTATACCGTCAAGGTCACATTCCGGTGGTGACAAGTGTCAAATATTTAGGGATTCATATTGACAGGAAAATGCAATGGGAGAGACATACGCAATACCTTCAGAGTCATCTCGCCAGTAAAATTAATGTTCTAAAATCTCTTACTAGACGTAATTGGGGGGCGGACCCAGAATCATTATTAACGGTTTACCGTAACATCATCCGTTCTGTACTGGATTACAATTCTTTTTTTTTTGATTCAATGCCCAGCATTAGGCTCCTTCGGTTAGATAGAATCCAGTTTTCTGCCTTGCGTATAATTATAGGTGCGCTTCAATCAACCCCCACAGGAGCCCTGCTAGTTGAAACCGGAGAAATGTCACTTCAGCATCGGCGTGGATATCTTGCATGTATGTACCTGCTACGAAAAATGATGATAACAACATCTCCTATCGTCCCTAAATTACAACTATTAGAGGAATATTATACGCGTCGATTATTGCCCACCGTTTCTCGTCCTGCGTTACTAACCGCATATCCCATGCTTCAACCGTACCGCCATAATATATTAAAAGTCATGCGGTTACCGATATATACTATTCCGTATGCTGCAACGTACTTTCAACCTCCTATTCTTCAGAACTCCTTACCCCAAGTCTACCAGACGTTTCAACATCATCCTGTAATTATTCCCCGTATTTTTCGGGAAATAACGAATCCTTTGATCTCCTGTATCTTTTTTTACACAGATGGTTCTAAAATGGTTAACCCTGCGCGTGTGGGAGCAGCCTTCTGTGCTCCGGACTTACAAATCTCCTTTCAGTATACTTTACCCCCTGACGTCTCGATATTTACAGCCGAAATTTTTGCCATACGTCAGACGTGTTTTTATATATAAAAAAAACATGCCATTCGTCGTGCTTTAATATGTACCGATTCAATGAGTGTAGTGCAAGCACTTCATAATGTTAGAGAGGCTGACAACTGGTTTTTATGTCAATTAGTGCAACAATTGTACACTTTACACACGGAGGGTTTTGAAGTCAGTATCATGTGGGTACCCGGCCATTGTCACATTGAAGGAAACGAAATAGCGGATAACCTTGCCAAAGATGCAGCAAAAGGACACGGAAAAACTTACAACATCGCAATACCAATGTCAGATCTGCGTTCTATAATTAGTTCGACAATACGGGAGGAATGGCAAGGCACGTGGACTAGCTACGCCAGAATTAAGGCCAAACACTATTTTGGGTTACAACCGACTATTTTAAACAAAACATGGTTTCATGGAGGGAAATACACACGACGACATATCATTACAATCATTCGTCTACGTTTCAACCATGCATTAACGCCGGTGTATTTATTCCGCATAAAACGACGTGATGATCCTCTATGTTCGTGTTTACAAATGGAGGGTTCCTTAAATCATATTCTATTTCAATGTCCACTATACGACCATCAACGTGCTATAATGTTGAGAGCTCTATACGAATTAGGGTATGCACTTCCTTTAAATGTGGCCACATTGGTACATACGCCTACAATTCCACTGGTCAGTAGCATAGTGGCATTTTTCGACAATATTAATTTCAAGATTTGAAAGGGTAATCCTTTCCCATATCCATATTTGTGGCCCGGTTCAGTAATCTCAATTAAATTTCTTTTAGGTATATTATGTTTTAGAAAGGTCTGGTTAAGTTTTGTGCGTGTCCCAACTAGATGAATTCTCTACATAACCCTATTTTGAAACGGGGCTATACCTAGAATGGTAACTTACTGTTTGCATTATGGTGTTCCTTTTAATTTCTCAGGGCATGAGAGACTCCAAACAAGGCAGCAGACTACAGTTGTCTAGTAGTGGAACCAGGTAGTCTACATACTGGAATTCTCTGAACTGTTGTCCGAAGAGTGGTGGTAAAAGTAAGTTATTGATGGAACTTGGAGCTATTAGTTTTACACTATTTTTGTGAATTTGGGTAGTTCAAGATGCTGTTTAAACGATATGTTATTATATAAGATAGGTGTTGATGTATTTAATCTACTGATTAGGAACAGTTGCAGTCATTGCTTGGTAGCGCTGCACACCGTGAGAATTTGTGTTTAAAAAAAAATAGTAATGAAATTAGCCAAAGTACCTGTAGTAATGGTATCTGGAGATGATAAATTACCAATAGATGTTGACTCGTCCACTGTCATAGACCCACCCAGCCATCCCAAATAGCGACACTACTTATATAGTTGAAAATGAAGTATCTGGTAGACATCTTGTCACTATGTCAGGAATGCCAACCCCCGCGCGTTTGGTACTATTTCGCACCGTGTATAGAAAGAAACAAAAGAGCGTCGATAATGTAATTTATAATTGCGCCAAATCCAAATCGTCAGTCGTACTTTAACCATGGATTGTGTGGCATGTGAAATTACTTCATTAATTGTATCTTATTAATTTTTTACATACAAAACCAAACCTAACCTGGGGCTTAGGCCCCAGACCCCCTTGCTTGTGGTACTAGCAGTAATTTTCGGCCAGGCAGTACCTAACCTAGTAGCGGACATAAATTCTATCTTATTAATGTTTTACATACAAAACCAAACCTAACCTGGGGCTTAGGCCCCAGACCCCCTTGCTTGTGGTACTAGCAGTAATTTTCGGCCAGGCAGTACCTAACCTAGTAGCGGACATAAATTCTATCTTATTAATGTTTTACATACAAAACCAAACCTAACCTGGGGCTTAGGCCCCAGGCCCCCTTGCTTGTGGTACTAGCAGTAATTTTCGGCCAGGCAGTACCTAACCTAGTAGCGGACATAAATTGTATCTTATTAATGTTTTACATACAAAAACAATTTCTAACTCAAGAAACAATTTCTAACTTTACGTGTGAAAGTTACTAAAACTATGTGTGTCGGAACATTTTCATTTTCAAACTTTAAATTTCCAACAATTTCAATTTCAAACTTTACGTCTGAGTCATTATTTACGTCTCAATAATATGTGTGTCAAAAACAATTTCTAACTTTACGTGTGAAATAGTGAATTTTGTGTGCGACATGTTGGTAACGTAGTCACATGGTGTCACACATGGTGTCACATGACGTGTCCAAGATGGCGTCCGTAGTGAAACGAACACGATAAGAATTCTTTATTTTCGTGAAATAATTATTATTGAGATGCGGCACTTGTAGTTGAGATTGTGAAACGACTCCCAAGAACTCCGTAAAAGGTATGTAAATCATAAAACCTATATTTTCAATAATATACCTCGTAAAAGTTCGTAAAGTTACGAAAAGGCAAATTCTCACGGCGTCAGAATTACCCATTGCTTCATGTAGGTCTTTCGGACATAGTGGAAATCGGTCCCATATACTGCTTAATTGTGTGCAAGCAGTCTGATAAATTGTGTAATTGTGATAACTGTAATAATGTGTGGTGATGCAGTGATCAAGCTAATGGGGTAGGCTTACTCAATCTCATGAGGCAGAACTGAGATGTGGGTTTGATTCCCACCTCAGCCATCACGTAAATAGTTTCCGAGGTTTCCCAAGTAAAATCCAGGCAAATGCTGGGGTAGTACCTAACTTGCGGCAATGGCTGCCTCCTTCCCAATCCTCACGTGACTTACTATTACACATACTACTACTACACTGCCTGACAATTGCTAAGGAACAGACACATTGGTAAAAAGGAATATTCACAGGCAAGGATGGAAGACATGCAACACAGTAGGCCTACATACTTAATAGAGGTGGAGTGGTATATTTATAACGAAAATAAGTACAGATTTCACCTCATGGGAAAGCAGGATACATGGTGTTGTTGTTGTAAACTGTTCAGACTCATAAAATGAAGGTCGAAAGCTGTCTCTCAGTAAGGAATATGTTCTCCTTGGACATGAATGCACATTGTGCACCTGTTATTCATGCTGTCTACTAAACTGTTGAGTCCTTGGGGGATATTTTCCCACTCAATGTGATTTAAAGGTTTTGCATGGTTCGGTGAGGGGGTGTTAGTTGAGTAATATGTCTGCCAAGAGCATCCCAGGTGTGCTGGATAGGATTCAAGTCCATGGAGTATGCAGGCTATTCCATACGTTCAATATTTTCACTTTCCAGTGTGTATGCTACTGCAGTGGTCCTGTGTGGGTGGGTATTGCCGCCCATAAACAGAAAGTCGGGACCTACCATACCCCTAAATATGACGAACATGGTCCAGAATAATCTCATTGCAATACCGCTGTGCTGCTACGGTACCGTACCTTGTTTGAAGGTACAGTATGCAGCGGTATCAGCCATTGTGCATAATGCCTGCCCACACCATAATACCGATGCCATATCGATAACTCTGTTAACCCCCAGAGGGTGCGTCCCCAGGTAGCAGATCTGGGGCCCAGTGGGCTGGTTCAGATACCCCGGAAATGGACCCGCGGACCAACACGCAGCCCAATTCCTGGGGGCTTTATAATACTGGGACACCCTCTCTCCAGGGGTCATGAATATATGGAGGGCCCTAGCTCAGGGTAATGAGTGAAGACCTAAACGGTAGCTATGATAGAGATGCTGGTATTCGGAACAGTGTAGCTGGTGGAAGGGGCATCCCAGTACTCCGGATTAATCAGAGTAAAAGGTATTTGTCCAAACTTATGGGCATATATCAGATGTAGGGTCTGTCCTCCATGTCGGGAGCGGCCTAAATTCTTGCAGGCAGTAGCTATAAAATGCTATCGGTGACAGGCCGGCCGATATTCTTTCTTGTCACATCCCTATGGCTCAATGTCGAAATAAGAAGCAAGATAAAGCTAGGGTGTTCCCCATAGGAGACGCGTGTCAACCAGGCTCGAACGACTCGAGAAATGTGCAAGGGTTGCTGGTAAACCTATAATGTTTTATTTAGGAATATTAACAAAACAACAGTTGCAAGCACTGGATTGACTTTGCTTGTAGATGCGAAGGGACCAATTGGACGTCCTAGACAGCGATGGCTTGACACACTACATAAAGACCTTAAAATTGCTGGACTCCATCCCGATATGACCTATGATCGTATAAAATGGCGACAGAGAGCCAGAATAGCAGACCCTGCCTGTGTGCGGGACAAATGCTAGGAAGAAGATGGAGAGTCTCCATTTATACATGGGTTGGTTTTTAAATTTTGGCACCAATGCTTCATTGCCAAGTTGCAACATTGTTGGGT
This sequence comes from Meconema thalassinum, assembly GCA_946902985.2. Classification (NCBI taxonomy): domain Eukaryota; kingdom Metazoa; phylum Arthropoda; class Insecta; order Orthoptera; family Tettigoniidae; genus Meconema; species Meconema thalassinum. The sequence goes on along the minus strand of OX336392.1, from coordinate 487,566,212 downwards.
GCTGCCACTTTTGCCGACGGTTGCTGCCCTGCATCCCCTCCCTCAGAGCACATGACCTCGTCCGTCCTCACCACCGCTCGTGCGCAGTCGCGCCTGTTAGATGAGTAGTGTGAGACCAGCGCTCACGAAAGACAGTTGCAATGTTTTCCAAGCAGGAGCAGAGAACTTGGATAAAAATTCAGTGTGCTAGGGGTCGCAGTGCTTAACAGTGTCACCGAGGATTGCAGGAAGCGTGCGGCGCAGCTGCGTTACCGTTCAGAACGGTAGCAAGATGGGTTGCAGCCTTACGAGATGGGCGCGAACGCGTGGAGCACATGCCTCGATCTGGTCACCCACCAGTAAGTGATGACAATGTACAGATGGTGTCCGCGTTAGTAGAAGTGGATCGGAACGTAACGATTCGTCAATTAGAGCAAGATACCGGACTGGCGCATTCAACTGTCCTCCACATCCTGAAGGACTTACTGAAAATCAGGAAGATTGCGTCCAAATGGGTTCCGCATGACTTAACCGACATGCACAAATGGCTGTGATATGATGCTTGTCGTATGCACTTGCAGCGTTATGAGCGCGAAGGAGAGGCCTTCTTACGGCGTATCATAACCATTGACGAGACGTGGGCCAGATCTTATGAGCCACAGTTAAAACGCCAATCGAACGAGTGGCGGCACCACGGATCACCACGGAAACAAACAGTTCGACCAACCCCCACCAATGTGAAGGTAATGTTGATTCTTGCCTATGATTGGGATGGTGTGATCATTCACCATACTGTTCCCCGAGGACAAACCGTTAATGCGGCGTACTATTGTTCGTTTCTGCAAGACCATCTCCGAGGAGCTCTGAGAAGGAAACGGCGCCACCACATGGTTACACCGCCCATCGTTCTGCATGACAATGCTAGGGCACACACAGCAGGCGTTGTGTCTGCATTGTTGGATCGCTGGGGCTGGGGGGTCCTCTATCACCCCCCCCATATTCTCCCGACATCAGTCCCTGCGACTATGATCTCATCCCGAAGATGAAGATGACAATGCGCGGCGAGCACTTCCGTACCATTAAAGACTTTAAGCAGGCTGCCGAGCGCTCTCATCGTACCATGAATAGATTGGGCAGTGCCAACGGGATCCAACGACTTCCGCATCACTGGGAACATGTTGTACGCAACGGTGGGGACTACATTGAGGGCCTGTGAAACTTGGAACCATCCAAGTGAGTTATTAATCCAGTTATAACTAAGGTGCCAAAACTAAAAAACCAACCCATGTATTTAGCAAGTTTTCATGGGTTAAAACTGTATGAGTCTTGAGAAAAGATTAAGGAAACTAGTGGAACGTATCCTCGAAGATGAAAAACATGGATTTAGGCCTAATAGATCAACCATAGATCTCATTTTTGTTACCAGGACCCTCCTTGAAAAGTAGTGGGAGAAAAATAAGACAGTTAACTGTGTTCTTGGACATAGAAAAGGCATGAGTATCTACTGTACCATGCACACACATCTGGGAATGTCTGTGGTGAAAGGTAGTACCAGAAGAGATTATATAGGGTCTTTTATATTTTCTTGGCATGTTTTGCTCTCCATACACTGAGTAAGCCTACTCTGAATGTCCATTGTATTAAAATTAAACCCCATCATTACTAAATATATTGCCATAAAAAACAAAAAAAACGAGAAAGAGTTCACAACAGCTAACCCAAGGCTAGCACAGAAGTTCAGTGAGCATTTTGCTATTGGTGATTACTTACCAATGCCCATCCTACTTACCCTTTACCTTGTTATAGCCATCAGTCCTATTTCTTATCCTAGCATTGAAATACCCCATCAGTATTCAAGATAGGATTGCCGGCGGTCGAGATGGAAACTATTCCTTGTTGACCCGCATCGCACTATCAGTATCCTTGGTTGACAGGTACAGTTGCACGAGGATGATATGGCTCGGCTCCAGTAGCCTCAGTCATCAAATAACTGTCCGTGGTGACATGAGTTCCTGTGACACGATTTCCATAATTCCTAAATGAATCATTATTAGACAACCCACCATTCTTAATTCGCCCATCATTAATGTTTCTATTCACAAGATAACTTCTAACACAAGTAATGCGCGCCATGCCGTTTGACTTTTGACCCCCCAAGGGGCTCACATTTAGTGGGACATGGTTTGGCGACCACGGGACCTCAGCTTAGTCCGGCATTCCTTCTACTTACTTGTGCCGGGCTCCTCTCCGTCTTCTCTTTCCAGTTCCTGTCTGCCTTTCATGACTCATACTGTCTTCCAAGTCCCTGAGTCCTCCTGCTTCAAAATTAGAAGGAATATTTTCCTCCTTTTTTATATTTTTTAAATATTAATTACAATATTTTTTTCATTATTTCTTGTCCTAATATGTAGCTGTTAGATAATTAACAGTAGTAATAGTTTGTATTTCATTTTCATAAACAAGCTTTTACTAAGGCCTATAAACCTTTATACTAAAACAACAATCATCATTCTATGTAGGTTATTATGGTTTATATCTAATTTATTGTTTGAGTCTTCAGTCTTGTGACTTTTACCCTACATGCCTCCCTGTCCTGAGCTAATCGTTTCATCTCTACATAGCTTCCACGCCCTACATCCAAGGCAATCTGTTGAACATATTCTGACCTTGGTCTACCCCTACAGTTCTTGTCCTCGACCCTTCCTTTCAGAACTGAATTTGCTATTCATGTGTGTCTTACTATGTGTCCTACCAACCTATTTCTTCTCTTCATTAGCAGTCACCAGAAACATCTCTCCTTGTTTTAATACCTCTTAATTTGTAACCCTATCTACCCATCTGATCTTAATCATTCTCATGTAACACCACATTTCAAATGCTTCAATTCTCCTCTTTTTTGCTGCACCAACAACCAAGTTTCACTTTCCTGCCCTGCTCTAGACAAATGCTTTCCAAAGGACTTTTGTTTTATGTTTCAGTGATCGTGAACCACAGAAGAATGGAGAAACATAGCCAAACTCTTCGAGCAGAGTTGGAATTGTCTTGGATCACTGGACAGGGAAGCATCCCTCCTGCAAGAAGTGGATCAGAGTGTGGTGTTACTGGCAGTAATTCATGGGAATAATAGCTTCATTCCGGAACAAATGGCAGGATTGCTTTGGGGAGTCTACTATACACTTCATTTTTCTAGAAACCACGGTCTATTAAACATTCCACCTGAAGACACTGTGTAAAACATACACATATTTACCTTACATGTTTCTAGCTCATGATGCTTTCCGTTTGCGATAGTCATTTAGATTGGCAGACCTGATTTCAGTCAAAAGAAAGTTATGCAACTGTTTCATGAACTAGACATGAAAAATATGTGTGTGATTTTGGGCCCTCAAAATCTGTCTAGGAAGCATTCATTGTACACTAGTGTCCAAAAGTTAAGCATAAGTTGTGAATAAGCAGGGCAACAGGAAATAGACCGCAAATCGCACGACATATGCACCTACCAACCTTACGTGTTCGCTCTGTGTAGGAAAGGAGTATTCCCTGATTTGACTAGCTGTATAACTGCAAGGTAAACACAACCAGTGCCTGCGCCCCATATTCCCTCAGTCATGTTTGCCCTGTTATAGTGTGCAGAGTGTGGCCTCGTGGTGAACATGTCAGCATAATGGCACGACTCCATTTGGACGCCTTTTTTCAGGGTAGAACACTCGGTCGCCTGAAAGCAGGCCAGACACAGACAGTAGTCACCCTATCCTCGATTGTGCCACAAAGTGGCCTTTCCAGGCTTTGGAGACGATTTCGAGGCACAGGAGATGTTAGTCAGAGGCCAGTACCAACTCGACCAGGAGTACCCCCCTCACAGCAGGACCTGCGGTACCGAGACCACATGTTCAACTCTTCAAAGGTGCGGTTGGTCCAGACTTTCTCTTGATGGAAGATAATGCCTGACTGCACCGCACTGTTCTGGTGAATGAATTTCTGGCTGGGGAAGACATTCATCGCATGGGCTGGCCAGCGAGTTCTGCGGATCGGAATAATATAGAGCATGCCTGGGATGCATTGGGGAGGCGAATTGCATCCTGTCAGCCTCCATCAAGGACTCTCCAAGACCTTCGCATTGCCCTTTTGGAGGAATGGGATCGACTGCCACTATGGTCGTAATACTTAGAGTTGACGTCTGACAGCTAGTGCTGGAGGGAGGAGCATTGCACGTGCCATTTCACGCGGTTGCCACATTCCTGCATTCCATACCCTACCCATCTCACTTCCGGCTGGCTTGTTCGTTCATTCTGACCGCTGTGTTTTCTTGTAGACTACCTGGCCAGACCATGACTTGGTCTTATGTTCGGTTTTTCTTTAACAGAGGTCGGGCTGAAAAGCTCAGACAGTAGAGCGCTGGCTTTCTGAGTTCAACTTGGCAGGTTCGATCCTGGCTCAGTCCGTCACCTCTCTCCATCAGCAGCTTCCTACTGTTGATAGCTATATTCAAAACCAAGGTTATGAACCACTTTCAGTAAGGAAGAACCGGGTGAGTTAGCCGTGGTGGTTACGGCATGACTGATGGCAGTCGCTCACATCCGGGAGGCGAGGAGGTTCGAATCCCCCCGCCGGCAACCTTGAAGATGGTCTTCTGTGGTTTCCCATCTTCCTTCCAGGCAAATGCCGGGGTTGGTCCCTAACTATAGGCCACAGCCGCTACCTTCCAACTCCTCGTCCTTACATTCCAACTTCCCTCCTTCCCTCCCCAACGGTACTTGTAGCTCACCCATTGGGTGTCCGTCTCGAAGCAGCTACAAAACTGGCGAGCCGAACATGTCCTCGGACACTCCCGGCACTAAAAGCCATACGAAAAAAAAAAAGAAAAAAAAAGCAAGGAAGAGTAACTGCCTTTAAATAAGTCGTTCGGAAGTGTAAAAAACAGTTTTTGAATTGTTGGATGTTCCCTCCTGGTGTAGTAAGAATATATGTGCCGGCGAATAGCATTGTCTTTAAACGGATCCAGATTTGTAATTCTGGAGGTTCTAGGCCGCTTCTTTCCAGGCGTGGACAGTTTAGATGAATCCTCTTCTGAGTTGTTATATTTCTCCATCGTAACTCGTTGTCACAGTACTTTTACTAACTCTAAGAGCTTTCGCAGTGCGTTCTTGAACTCTCTGGAATGGAATTAAAGGAACATTCCTTTCCGAAAAACTCGTAGCCTCCTCTTCAAAGAATTCCCTTGTGGCACATATCAATTCTCTTCCTTGGTGATGAATTGTCACACCATGGCCGGCGGTATTTTTTTCATGAGGTGGACGAGTTCTGGGCCTCCCTCTCCCTCGAGGAGTATTCATAATGCTCGAAATATATAACTTACTGCAATACAATAATTGTAGGTCTACGTAATTAGTATTTGAAATACCGTTAGATACTTAATGACGGCCTCCAAACAGAAACACAAATAGAATAACACTCACACTGAACTGCTTGTGACAAGATCTAACTCAAAAGTGCGAGGTTTGGCAACTCCTACAAACTCCTCCTCAACACGAGCTGGCCAGAGGGCTTATCTCCATGGCAACCGCAGTCGCCCCACCCCGTTTCCATGACAACCATACCCCCACCTCTCTTTAACCCACCCCGGTAGGCAGTAAAAGGACCTCCCTCTAAGAACTGTCAGACTTAAACTTTAAGTATTACAACTGTAGAGCTCTTGGACCATCTGATAGCATGCCACGTCGCTGCAAAGCATGTGTGACGTTCAGCTTCCGTTTGTTCAGTAATCCGTCTGCCATTCCTATCAGGCGGTATGGCCTCGTTTAGTGATTATACTTAACTTTTGGACACTGAATTTCTTTGAAACAGCTAGTGTTCAAGAGAGATAACCAGAATGATACATCTGTCCAGTTCCTCTTCTGACCGCCATAGTTGTCTGAAATTATTGCAATAAGGTGTTTACTTTTGATGTCAACGATGATGATGTCATTACTCTCGAAATACATTTCCAAATAGCTGGTGATTTCGCAGGCTCCTCTCTTTGCGGTGGCCTCGTCCCACAGAAAGAAGTATCCTTGGTCGTCTGAACAGGAATGGATGTTGAAATTATAGATACACAACTTCTGCTTATGTTGTCAATTTTGGTGTTGGTAAAGTTTGTTGTGAATCAAAGGTAATCACATGTACACCAGCATCATGTCTGGATTCATTAGGTGTACTTGCGTTAGATATTTGCTTTTGTCCTACTCTGCTTTGCGATGATGGGAGTTGTTGCTGAACTTCAAGTGACATATTACAAAATATAACGAAATACAGCACAATAGAGTTATTCTTACTTGGAATGCTGAGCAGTAAAGACAGATTGGCAAGTCATACTGTATCTGTATGGTCCCCCAGGGGCTCACATCTAGTGGGACGTGGGTTGGCGACCACGGGGCCCCAGCTGAGTCCGGCATTGCTTCCACTTACTTGTGCCGGGCTCCTCTCCGTCTTCTTTCTTGTCGACCTCACTTGGTCAACTCTTCAGACCCCGACGGTATTAGGGTATCCGGGGCCTAGGGAGTCTCTTCCTTTCCTGCCTTAATTGGCCCTTGTCTCATCTTTTCTGATACCCTTCTTCTCCGAGGGGTCAGCCTTCTTTTTATTTTCATGGCATCTCCTGCCTTCTGCTCAAGGCCCTCAACCATTAGGGCCCGATAACCTAGATGTTAGGCCCCTAAAACAACAATTATCATCATCATGTGAAGGGTGCAGGGAAAGAAAGGGCTAAGTCACATTTTTAAAATGTTGAGTAAATGGCATTTAAACAGTTCAACTCTGTTTACCAACTTTATTTTCTAAAGTGAATATCAGTTACATTTATTTCCTAGTAGCTGTATAATTTTTAAATAATTTTAACTTACATTTGGTGTAAAAACAACATTCTACTATCGGAAAAATAAAATTTGCTCTCCTAACTACACTGCATAAGGGGAAAGAACGGGCCTATTCATACAGAGGGTATGTGGTAAAGGTGGTGTCCAATCCATTCTTTGACAATTTTTCAGTTTTATTTAAAGTAATTTATATACTGTATCATAATTATAATTATGGAAATGATCATTACTGTGAGCGAACAATCACATCGGAAAATAAACCAAAACATTTTACATTATTTTCATTATTATTTTAACGAGGAAGTAAAAGAAACTTATGCCTGATTTAACCATCATTTGTACAGTAGACGAAAGGCACATTAGTAAAATTAAGAGTATTGATTCGTATAGAATCGTAGATGTTGCTGTTTAACTCCAATCCACTCCTCTCCTACTGTCTTGAGAGTGCTTGAAAAAATGCTTGAGTCTTTGGTCCACAGAATTTTGCCAGATGTTGCAAGTCGTCGTACTTTGCCTTAGATATTGGGAGAGAACCTGAAACAAAAAGTAATTCGACCATAACTCACTTGGCTTCTCACTGTGTAACATTATTTTCCATTGGTGGATGCAGGGGTAAATTATGTTAAGGCAAATTTAACTTACCAGTAGAGTAGCTTCATCCTGGCAAGAAGAATTGTCCTTTGGGAAGCTGCTCGTGGGTCCTAGACATCATTTCCTGATCAGTCCATTCCCCATTGTATGTGCAGCGGAACTTTATTCCACTGTCATTGTTGTCCAGAATAATCTCGCGAACAGGTCGAGTGGGGAATTTCTTCTTGTAGAACTGAGAGAGGTGCATTGTCCACTTCGCAAAAATGAAATCACTTATGGCAGAAGACGTGGCAAATGATTCTTCCGATGAATGAAGGAGCCGAACTTGAAAAGGTGAGGGGTTTTCTCTGGCTGTGCTGAAGACGTATTCCCAGTCTTCAGGGGTTTCAATACGTGCTTTTTGGTTAATTAGGCCCATGTTCCGGTCACACTCCATGTAACTGTGACCTCGAATAGGGAATGTTACTTTTATTGAATCAAATCTCTTCTCAAAATGAACAAGATAGTGAAGATATCGAAAAACAGTGTGATTCTTATTTTGGCCTGCGCAAGAGTCACAGAATATTTGAATGTCTCTAATTTTCATGGGCAGATGATTATAAAAATAATCATGCAATAACGAACAAACGTCGTCACTGCCTTTCTTTCCTTCAACCTCTGTATAGAGATAAAACTGACATTCACCACAGGATAGTCTATGAATATTGAATACATAAAGAGACAGCTGTCTCTTGTAATAAGCATCATTAGTTGGTATGTTAGGGATAGGCAGATTTCTACCATAATCAATACAAATTGCTTCTTTTACTCCTGAACGTTTACAACTTAACCGCGCTTTCCGTTTTCTGACATAGAAAGTGTCAGCCCTTGTAAGATGGACCCTATTTCCAACAGAAAGTCCCCTTATTTCATCAGAAATGTGTGCAGCTCGAGCAAAGTCCCCACAGTTTGCCTTTTCTTTCTCTAAAGCGGTGACCTTTGCTTTGTATTCATCGCAGGTAGAACAAGTGTCCGTTCGTGGGTAACCAAAACTAATATTGAATTCATTGTTGAATACTGAACGGTAAATTTCATACGAAAGCTGGATCGTAGGGTACTTAGTTTTAAACATACCATACATTCTCTTGATATTGAGATCTTCAGCTAAATATGCTTTTTTGGTGTCTCGTATACCATAGTGACTGTTTCTTGAGGGAAATGATTTTATATGTTCATGAACAGCATCTAAACTTTCTTCAGGAATCCTCCACGGCCGATTGGAAAGCTTTCCTCTCATGTTCTTTGGACTTACGCCGGTTTTAAAACCTCTTACCAGTCGCTCGACCCTCTTTTTACCGATGCCATGAATTGCAAGGAAAGCTTTACGGTATTACATCGTAATCATTCGTTACACCAGCACATCCTGTCACTCTGTACTTGTACGTGGCTTGTCTGTCAGTATTTGCTTGACCCTCCGACTTTCTAGGCCGTCGACGAGCGACTGGTACAACAGAAATGAGACCGCATAGGTAAGAATCTTGGATGTCCCTGCTTAGCATGAGATTAAAAGTCCTTAAAATGGTTTTCCTGTTTTCCTCACCAATAACATCAAAACATATCATCTTACAATTGCAGTTCTGCCCCATAACATGACTACTGAGGTTAAGTTTCGTCCTGACCTCGGACATTCTTCCATGACGTCTCCTTTTCTTAGTTACCTTGTGCTGATCATCCTTATTAATTGAAGAATCTGATAGTTCACTTAAGTCACACATACTGAAGCATTAATGAACACTTTCTTGCTGAATCATTCGGAGAGCACTTCTAGAAAAAACGCTTACACATCAACTAACCTCAAATGGTAAAATGGAGGGAAATAGTAATTAATGTGACAGTGCTGGTAACTTTAAAGTACAAAACTACTGTTTGAGAGCCCGTTTATTCCCTGACTTACTGGACATGACCCCTTCTTTCCCAGTGCACTGTTTCTTCTTTTCCTTGTATTTCTGGACCTAGCTCCTTCTTTCCAAAACCACCTGAGGCATTGTTTAGGACCGGGAATAAACATCTCATCCACATTAAAAAATAAAAAATCAAATAATGGACTTAGCCCTTTCTTTCCCTGCACCCTTCATGTGTCTGTATGGGGCTGGCAGATAGCTATGTGACATTCATACCATTCATAATTCAATATCCTTCTGTGACCAGTTTATTCCACGAAATAACCACAATCTATGTATTTCTTATTCATAAAATGAGTAAAATAAGCAATATTGCGATGGAGTAACAAGGAAATTGGAACCTTCCAAAGTATAACGAGTTCGGGTGCAATGTGCCTCACAGATCTTATGGTAATTACTGCACTGTACGCAGGCGGTAGGAAAACTATAGTAAAGCAATCATTACTTCCGACTTGACGTTTCAGTTTTGTTCGCTAAATCGCGACATCGCGAACGAAACTCAATTTGTCGTGAAATATGGATTTGAATGGCTGCCTGTGATTGTCTACTCACGGTCTACTTAAAGTGATTTTTCCTTCTGACCGCTAGATGACTCTAGGATAACACTGAAACGTCAAGTCGGAAGCAATGATGGCTTTACTATAACTGGGAACATTTGGAACGGGACCTAGAGATAGGAAGGTACTAAGAGGCGGGCACCCTTCGGGAGTAGGGGGAGCAAGAATAGATTTGCGGTGCCTGTCAGGCCAGCTGCGCCAGACAGAGGGTTAAGGAATGCTGTTTTACAGATTACGTCTTTCCCAACACATTTCACTGTATACACAATTGTCTGGTCTTTTTTCTGGGTTCATCTTTAAATCGTAAACACCCTTGCAGTTAGGCATTGGGGGTATGGTAAGTATTCATTTTCCAAAATATAGTCTGTCAATCGACGTCACTAACTAGCTGATGTTAATTTTCCGCCCAGTCAATACCATAAGTGTTAGTATAACACAAAAAATGTAATTAAGTTAGGGACATGTTTCTGCTCTAAATCAACCCTCCTTCAGCCTTACAATACAGATGTGAACATTGTCCTCAGGTAAACATCATTTTAAAGAACATATAATTGTGTTCAAAACAAGCATAATTTCGTCCATTAATTACTGAAGTTTCAGTGCACTGTGCAAATTGGACCAGCACTTCATTTGACTTGAGAAACATTGTACAATTACATACGTATTAAAAATCCCTCTCATGCTTTAAAAAGTTATCTAAAAAGAAACATTTAATAAAAACAACTACTGTTTAAAAGTATGATAGGTAAGACAAGGAAAGACAGAGTGAGGAAGGAAGTTGGGATGGGAAAACTAAATGAGAGAATTGAGAAGAATAAACTAAGGTGGTTTGGACATGTAAAGAGGATGGAGGAAAATGGAATGCCAAGACAGATGCTGGAGGCCAAGTGCAAGGGGAAGACCTAGAACAAGGTGGATCGATTCAGTGAAGAACAGCGTGAGAAAAAGAAATCTGGACTGGGACAAGATCGTGGAAGAAGAATTGTGGAAGGAAAGTGGAGAAGTGCCATAAATACCCCGACCCGGCAGGAGCTGGACAAGAGGAAATGATGATGATGACTACAGGTTGCTGTTAATGCTGTAGAACACATTCAACTATGCGCTGATTGTCCCATTTGACATCGTGTGATGTCCTGTCTTGTTGATTATAGGAACAGATCTTGTTACATTCATGATTGGTTGGAAATGACTTATCCCTGTAGGAAACTTAGAACGTTATGGATATCTCTTCTATTGTGAGCACGCCAAGCGTGAAGAGCGAAACTTTGCGACCTTGATAAGAAACCCACACCTTGTAGAAGACACTGTAATTGAGAATAATTAAATTTGAGAGTAGTATCAATTAACGGGGGGAAAAAGCCTTCAAAATTATTTTAAAATATCACGATCATGGAAATCTTATGTCTCATTGTAATAATTTACTTCAAATGATGAGCTTGATGACCGGCGATATGATGAAAAGACTGTACCACCCTTGCCGAATAGACTGTGGATAAAGAGAAAAAATATGTAAAAACTTTTGTTAGCAGAAGATTATATGGGTACTTCAGCTACGTGTGAAAACGAGTACACTTACCAGTAGGGATGTATGCTTCGTTGTGTGGCGGGATCTAATGCGTGTGTGGTCGCTGCTCGGTGGGACAGCACTGAATGTTTGTGTTGACGCAGTACAGAGGCCGAGAAACAGGGCGGGGGTGGTTGCGGGTGAACTGGATGGAGGGAGTGTGTAGTTCATTCGGAGTTGACAAAAACACCTGGACATCGAAGTGTCTTTGTGAGAAAACCTAAGGGGCAACGCTTGGGGGAGGGGGACCATAGAGGAAATGCATTGGTAATACACTACCATACTACTACAGTATTAGAGCATGCATCAATCAGTCTCTCTTTGTTGGATAAAATTGCACATATAAGTTATTTTACACATAATTTTTTTATAAAATTTAAACATTACAAATTTTCCTTAAAATATTGGGTGGGAATTCAGGCTATGTGAGTGGCTCCTGCTAGAATCTTTTGTTCCTTCTATTTATTTTCTTGTTGTGCAGAACGAAAGGTCCAATTCATCATTAGTGTGTGTTGACATATTGCGATATGATGAACATCACCTCTAAATAGAAAATTTATATTTTAGAAAGGTTGCCACGGTGGGTGAGTGGTTATCATGTCGGATTACTAATCCCGAGCTTGCAGGTTCACTCCTGGCCGTGGTAAGTGATTTTTGAAAGGCGGCAAAAATCATGCATGTCATACGATGTTGGCTTGTTAAAGAACCTATTTGAATTCAGTAGGCCGTGTTCATAATGGCAAAATTAATCTCTGGATTTTTCGCCAACGAAAGTTCCTCATTTATCTACTAGAAAGCGCTATAGTGTCAAGGAGCTGATATATCTAACCTCCTTGACTTGCATAGTGCTTCAAGAAACAACAAAATTCGATATGCAAGCTGCCCTCTGGGTGTCAAATAACATAGCTTGCACCCGAGGCCATACGATATCATTTTAGAAAAATTTTACGTTTGAGAGTATGTTGTTGTTTGAGTCCTCAGTCTTTTGACTGGTTTGATGCAGCGCTCCATGCCTCCCTGTCCTGAGTTAATAGTTTCATCTCTACATAGCTACCTCACCCTACATCCGAGGCAATCTGTTTAACATATTCTAACCTTGGTCTACCCCTACAGTTCTTGTCCTCGACCCTTCCTTCCATAACTATGCTTGCTATTCATGGGTGTCTTAATTTGTGTCCTACCAATCTATCTCTTCTTCATTAGCAATCGCCAGAAACATCTCTCCTCTCCCAGTCGTCTTAATACCTCTTGGTTTGTAACCCTATCTACCCATCTGATCTTCGTCATTCTCCTGTAACACCACATTTCAAACGCTTCAATTCTAATCTTTTCTGCTGCACCAATAGTCCAAGTTTCACTTCCATAGAGTGCCATGCTCCAGACAAAGGCTTTCAGAAATGACTTCCTAATACCTAAATCTATATTCGATGTCAACAGACTACTTTTTTGTAGAAATGCTTTCCTTGCATGAGCCTACCTACTTTTTATATACTCTCTGCTTCGTCCATCACTGGTTATTCTGCTTCCTAATTAACAGAAGTCTCCTACTTCCCTTAGCTTTTCACCTGCCAATTTGATGTCCATAGAGGTTTCTGATTTATTTCGACTGCATTCCAATATTTTGTTTTACATTTATTAATTTTCATCATGAATTCCTTCCTCAGGACGGAGTCCATACCATTCAAAAACTCATTCAAATCCCCAGGCGTGTCGGCCAAGATGACAATAATGATTCTAATGGGGTGAGGGGGTCTCCGCCCAATCAATACAATTTATTACTGGCAATTAACAATTTATTGCCTTTGGGGACATGTTTCGGGCCTCATGGGCCCTTCTTCAGCCGCATAGATTATGTACATATTCACATCCATCATATTAATTAGACACAAATCATGCATATTTTGAGAAAAACAGTAAAAGTGACACTCTAAAAGCTATTTCTAAAACATCATCTTAACCATATTATAAAAAACAAAAACAGGTACAACTAGAAGTGACATGTGTGGTCCTAGTGACCTTCTTAATGTTTTGATCTGGTATAATGCCCAATTCAAAGTGCTATTAAAATATTTATTTAAAATGTTTAAAAAATATTTGGAGATAATTAGAAGATGACCAATGAGCTTATTGGCTCTCCTTTGTAGTTCTGCGTCCCATTTTTCAGCCAATCTTCATGGTTTGGCTTGAGAGTATGTTTTGAACGAAGCTGGACCGTTGCCTTTCCGGCCTTTTTTCTTAATGCTGGATTGGGTAGAGACATTACAACCTTGTGATGAAACGTCAGTCGGAACCTATGAAGGGGGTGAACCAGCCAAAGGGTATGTCTGCTGTCCAAACTATAAAGAGATAATAATGAGTCTTAGAAGGAACGAATGCGTCAGAAAAACGAGGGATAAAACGAAAATTTGTAGTGTTAACTTACTAAGCTCGAATTGAAGGTGTAACTGACTGTCAGCCTTCTTTCCTAGAGGCTGTAATAGGAAGAAAAAGAAATATCATTATAGTCGCCTACACGTATGAACATGTAAGAGGATGACTCAAGCGCCGGATTGCTTACCTTTACTTAAGCTGTTGAAGGTTCAGAGTGTGCTGTGTCTGATGGCACGTTGCTGTGTGAACTGAGCTAGCCCGACCTTGTAGTAGGTCAGGAACTGGAAGGAGGGGAGGGGGAGGGAGGAGATGTGTGTGGGGGTAATGATAGACTTGTTACAAAGCGGAGTATGTCTTAGGTTTGTGGCCTTAATTGGATGTGTGTGAGGGGGTGCCTTTACTTGGGGGAGGAGAGATAAACAAGGAGGCTGACGAACGGATCTGAGCTTCAATAATTATGTTTATGTTTTGACTGCTATGATTGTTGTGGCGAAGGAAAAAATTTATAAATATTTTCAAAAAGTATGCTAGCATCGAAATTGATTTAGTTTAGATTATGTATCGGATTAGTGCGCTGTGCATTATCTATTTCAATTTGCTCCAATATATTCATAATAGGCCCTTTCCTGACGTAGTGGATAATTTCTAAATCTTTCTTTATGTTTGTGAAGGTGTGATTAGCATCTTTCATATGGTTCCCCATGGCCGAAAATTTTCTATGTTTGATCGCATTTACATGTTCAAGGTATCTCGTAGTGAAACTACGTCCGGTCTGTCATAGGTAATCTGAGTTACATTGCTGGCATTTGAGTTTATAGGGTGAATGCGCCAGTAGTCAGCCAGGTAACAAAACTCGTGGGTTATTCCTACTACAGAACACCATTGCCTGAGCACATTAAGGTAGATTTGTAACTGGGAGGTAGAATGATTAATTATGTTTTCTGTTATGTACCTTTTTTCAGCATCATTTCAAAATGAATACTGTTCCTAACTGATATAAATATACTTGACACTTTTTCTAGTACTCAGCCATTAATTTTCAGTAGTCAACCTTTCTAGTCCTAGTAGTCAGCCAGTGTTGTTCTGGAGATTTAAGTTTAATAATTTGAAAATGTAAGTGTTTTGATTATATAAAAAAAGGAACAACACATTTCTACAATAGTACAATAAAACAGTCACACCTGAACATTTCAGGCGTGGAATGGTTACAAAAAAAAACTTATCCTATTGTGCTTAGCCTATGTTTTAACAAATTTTACACTGGAATGGTGATTCATGTACGGAGTGAAATGACAAACCTTGGAATTTAGTGCATTTTAAATGGAACCAGTTTGGGCAGTTGTCACGACCAACATGTTTTAGATCGTCATCTTCAACGTCACTAACCGTTCTTCTTGACATTCTGTACACTTAATAACACCAGCATCACTAGCGTCTCTATTTTGTGTTTCAGACAGTTTCCCTTGCTTAACCCTGTTCCTTTTCTTTTTTCTTTCATTTAATCTTCTTTCTTCTGCCTTCTTCCTATCCTCTCTTTTCTTGAGCAAAGTTTCTTCTTTCTCTTTCTTTTGCCGTTCCTTCCTTGAATACCATTCTCTCCATGCAATTGTTGAAATTGCCTTGGGAGGTGTCTTAGGTGCAATCTCCCCACTTTCTAATGCCTTCTTCTGCTTCGCTTTTGTGGACTTCGGAATAGGAGATGGAAAATACAAATGCCTATCGAATAGGGATCTTTTAGCAGTTAAAGAGATAGGTGTGGTTCCTGATGACGAGAAAGGTAACACCTGCAAGGAAGGGGATGAATCAGGGGTCCCACGATCAGAATTTTCTGCTGTAATAGAAGTTGAAACTACCTCAGAAAGGGCGAGAAATGAAGTGTGTGTTTCTTGAGATGCGACAGCCAAGTTATTACCTGACAAAGTTACTGAACTTGATGGGCCAGGGGTGGACAGGGGGCGATCTGGGACAGTGCAAGAATTGATTAGAGAAGTGCCCTGGACTTCATATACCCCCGGTTCTATATCAAAATCAAGCAACTCTCCATCAATTTCAATTTTACTGTCTAACACTGTGGCCGGCCTCTCAGCTGTAAATCCTTCCATTACTGTGTTAACAGTTTCAAGAATGACATCAACATCTTGTCCTTTTGAAGTTAATTCATTCCTCAACGCCCGAATAACTTTCTTAGCTACGGTATGTTGAAATGTTCACGTTGTAGTACATTTTCTGGGGCTGGGTTTGTGTCAGCCAAGCTTTCCAATTGATTCTGAAGACATTTCGAGTAATCCACAGCACTATGATTAAATGGATACAGTCCACATTTCCTGAATCCATTTTAATTGAAGTGGGAAGACTTTCGTGTCTTAGGATCGTGAATAGAAGTGGGCAGAAGTTTGACTTCGTCAGAAGGGTATTGACATTTTTAGGATCATTCTGCCACTCTCGAGTTGTCTTTTTCCATTCCGATTTGATTGGTTTAAAGACACTAACATCTGCTGGCTGCGTGAAGTGCGTTGTGTTCGGTGGTAAACAGTAGAGAATGATGTTTCTCTCTGAACATTCCCTACTTAATTCCATCGTGAGATGTGTTCTGTGGCCATCAACAAGTAACAAAATGGGTTTCGGGATTAGATTGTCAACTAACCACTTGTCTACACTAATAATGTATTCAAAGATGATGTCACTCTTCATCCTCCCACCGTCGACCTCCCCAAAAACCAACCCTCAGGCCATTTCACTATCTTCAATTCCTCTAATTAAGTCAGAATTGTGCAAGGCTCCATTTTTCGTGGTCCCTCTGCAACTCTATTATGAAGACGGTCTTGTAGAGTCCCTCTTGGCACACCAAACTTTCTGCTCGCTTCTCTAATTAGTAGAGACGAGAATTATAGGCACTAAAAAGAGTTAAAATAGGCAGGCATATAGGCTCTTAAAATATTCATGTAAATAGGCACTTACGTGTAAAATAGGCTGCAAAATTGGCAACTCCAGCTATCTGATATGACATCTAGCGGTAAAAATGAGAAACTTACCAAGTAGGGTACATTTGTCACGCGGTGACTGTTTGTATATGGTTTCTTGTATTGGTAAACAGATCGTGGTAAATTGTTCGTGTCTTTATACATAAGTAATAAGTTTTACTCGTTGATAGAGTGAAAAATGAGTAAAAGCAAAGTTTATTGCTCAGTTTATGGCTGTAAGTCGATGTATAAGAGGGCTGCGGATATACGTTTTCATCACTTTCCAAAAGATGCAATTAGCAATAGCCGAAATGTGATGATACCTTATAATACCTAATAATAATACCTTTCCACCCCGGGAAGGATCTAACACTTGTCGAGGTAGACAGACAGAAGACCTGCGACGTAAAGCCAGCGAAGGTTGTTCAGTTTAAAAACAGCTGTTACGATGGGCGCGCTGGTAAGATTGAAGTTACTTGATTGGCTGCTTGGTAGGGAGAAGGGATGAGTTTAACTTGTATTAAAACTCGTGGGGCGACAGGAATTGCTTGATTTGGATGGTTAAAAGGTGGGTTTGGTGTTTAATATTTGAATGGTAGCGGAATCACTCATTCTACAGTGCCCACGGGGAGGCAAATTAGGCCTATATGACTCGTAGTGGAATAGCTCGAATATCGAAGAACTTAGCGATTACGAGGTGTAGGCTTGGCGGAAAGGCTGGCGGATCATCAGTTTGACATCAATTAACGATATAAGTCGGAGCTTGGAACAGTGGCGTCTGGTTTGCGTGGATTCTAGTCTCGGAATGATAAAAGTAGCACAGCTTCGGTGTGTTATTTGTTTATGTACCGTATTTCTCTATTTGAATGTCCTCGGCGTTGACTCAGGATCGACATTTACATTATATTGCGCATAATAGCACCGAAATAATGTCCGAAGTGTAGCCCTGTGTAAATTTGAATCAGCTGATCTACATCAACCATAAAAACTGATGCTTGATAATATGCAAATGACACCAAAAAAAAACAGTGGAACACACAAATTAGATCACGTGTATCGCACAGTTATACATATATACAATTAAAAATAACACTGTCATTACTTTAGAGACCACATTTACTGATTATAACCGAAAAATAAAAAGTGTTCCATATCAAACGCGTGTTATTGAGTATTTTAAACCCTACTTATCCAGACCGACCGCAGCGCCACAAGTGTTAGTTTGAGTTGCCAATAGGCATGCAAATATTTCTTATAATTTAATAACATATTTAATTACTATAATAAGAATTAATAACAAGCAACTTTTCAATGTTTTCTGGTAATAAGTTTGTTCTCTTGTCATGAAGAATTTTTTTATATTGAGAGAAAGATCTCTCAACGTCATCCCCCAGGGGCTCACATCTTGTGGGCATGGGTTGGAGACACCGGGGCCCCAGCTGAGTCCGGCATTGCTTCCACTTACTTGTGCCGGGCTCCTCTCCGTCTTCTTTCCTGTCGACCTCACTTGGTCAACTCGTGTTCACTTCTGACCCCGACGGTATTAGGGTATCCGAGGCCTAGGGTGTCTCTTCCTTTCCCGCCTTAATTGGCCCTTGTCTCATCTTTTCTGATACCCTCCTTCTGCGAGGGGTCAGCCTTCTTTTTCTCTTCCTCTTACCTCCTGCCTTGTGCTCTAGGCCCTTAAGGAGGCAGGGTGTGTGTAGCCCCACCACTTCTGGTGCACCCTAGATAATGCTACACCCTCAGGGGCTCACGGCTGGTGAGTTCGGGAGTTGGCGACCCCGAGGGATTCCTGAGCTGGGTCCGTTTTCCCCTTTTGTCCCTTCCCTTGGGGCGGACCCTCTCCTCTTTCACCCCCCAGGGGCTCACATCTTGTGGGCGTGGGTTGGCGACCACGGGGCCCCAGCTGAGTCCGGCATTGCTTCCACTTACTTGTGCCGGGCTCCTCTCTGTCTTCTTTCCTGTCGACCTCACTTGTTCTCTTCTGACCCCGACGGTATTAGGGTATCCGAGGCCTAGGGAGTCTCTTCCTTTCCCGCCTTAATTGGCCCTTGTCTCATCTTTTCTGATACCCTCCTTCTGCGAGGGGTCAGCCTTCTTTTTCTCTTCAGTTTACCTCCTGCCTTGTGCTCTAGGCCCTTAAGGAGGCAGGGTGTATGTAGCCCCACCACTTCTGGTGCACCCTAGATAATGCTACACCCTCAGGGGCTCACGGCTGGTGAGTTCGGGAGTTGGCGACCCCGAGGGATTCCTGAGCTGGGTCCGTTTTCCCCTTTTGTCCCTTACCTTTGGGGCGGACCCTCTCCTCTTTCACTTTCCTATATGCCTTTCATGGCTCTCCTTCCTTCCAAGTCCCTCAATCCGCCTTCTACGAGGGTTGAGGGCATTTCTTTTCCTTCTGTCCTTTTATTTGCCTTATTCTCCTTTAGTTTTCCATTTCTTCTTCTAGTGTGTAGGTTAGTAGTTAGTTTTAGTTTTAAGTTCGCTTTTCATTTTCATCTTCACGATCACTCAAACCATCAGGGGCCGATAACCTAGATGTTAGGCCCCTTAAAACAACAATTATCATCATCATCATCATCTCCTCTTTCAGTTTTCTATATGCCTTTCATAGCTCTCCTTCCAAGTCCCTCAATCCGCCTTCTCCGAGGGTTGAGGGCATTTCTTTTCCTTCTGTCCTTTTAATTGCCTTATTCTCCTTTCGTTTTCCATTTCTTCTTCTAGTATGTAGGTTATTAGTTAGTTTTAAGTTCGCTTTTCATTTTCATCTTCACGATCACCCAAACCATCAGGGGCCGATAACCTAGATGTTAGGCCCCTTAAAACAACAATTATCATCATCATCATCTCAACATCACATTAAGTGATTGGGCAAAACTTTAACGAAGTCACTGCATCTGGTTTTAGGTCATTTGCTTCATCTACCTCACCTCGTAGCACACTGGCTACCTTTATCACTGCTTCCCATCATGGATTCCTCTGCAGGACCCTATCAAACTTTTCCCTGACAGCGGCTATCTTCCCAGAGGTTCCTTCCAAACTTCCCCTGACTACTTCAACAATCCTACATGACTCCACCAGGGGTATTCCACTCTTCTTTATTTTCTGTTGCCTGCATGATGTGTACCCACAAGCCTGCAATCCTCGTTGAAAATTAGAAAACCGCGTAATTTGAAATTGTGGCATTCGCCCATAACTTTACTTTTTGCCACAATTTAGCAAGACTCGAGAGGGGATGCTAGAGGCTTGTTGGCAGCTTCGCGGCCCTAACCTGGGAGCTTAACGCTCCCCCAGACTAGAGCCCCACATAGCGCTGGTAAAAGTTACTCGCGGCTTTTTAAAAAAAAAATGTTTTTATGTTGTAAATCTCTATTTTCACAGGAAATGAGTCAGAGTTCAAAATACTGATTTTTAATGTCCATCCACTCTGGGACAATAGACTACCAGCGTTCTAATTCCTCGTTCAGTAATTAAATGATTCGGCTATTTACATTTTATATATAAATTATTGAGAGTTCATGTCTAATACAGCATTGCAACAAAACAACTTGCCGCAATACATAAATTAATAGACCTATAAATGCTACAATGAAATGCGATCGTACTTCTCAATCACAAAAACATAAAAGAAACAAACGAATTAACTCTTTACAGCAAGCTTGGCAGAAGACTACTCTTCCATCGGTAGTGAAATTGTTATCCCCTGTGATCCATTGCTTCAGCCAGTAAGACTTCGATAATTTATCTTTCGGCATTGCCACGGACACACTTCTTCTTCGCAATAAGTCACACAAAGTTCTGAATCTGAAGTGAAGATAAAGCGTACGCTTACACAGTTCGCATCGAGAGGGAGGTACGGGATACGGGTTGTGCAACATAATTCGACATTGATTGTTTCTCGCATGTGTCTTGCGAGGTTGGAGGGGTTGAAGGCTTCGAGGTCAAATTGTTCCTTGTTTCTTCTGATGGAAATTTCCCAAGCGCTATTTCTGGTGACTTCCGAGAATTCCCATTCTTGTTCGCGGGGTAAACACATATTGAGAAATGAGAATATAATTCTGTCGAGCACACCAGCTGCAATATAATGCAATTTAAAATACAGTCAAAAGGCATCAAATAGGCAATTGTACTCCAAATAGGCACAAACCCTTGAAATAGGCATTTATAGGCACAATAAAACCAACGAAATCTAGCCTAAAAGAACCTAAACCGGATTTATATCTCGAAAGCCTACGTTTCTAAACACTGGAATAAAATAGGCAAATTCCCGTCTCTACTAATTAGCATTTCATTTTCTCGGATTTCCTGAAGTGCTTGTGTGAGAGCATCTTCAGGATACAGATGAATAGGCCTCTTGGTCCCTGGCATATTTATAAAAGGCACGTGCTACAGATCCTGTAAGAAAATGTACAGTTATTTAATGCAGAAAGAGATCATTATATAATAAAAAGGAAATTAACCGAAAGGAAATATCATGGCTGGTTAACATCACACCAGTAGTCAGCCGTTATTTTAATATGCGGCTGACTACTGGTATTATTGAGTGGCATGCACATATCCTTCACACTATAGAAAAGGGCCAGTTCCGATTTCCAACCAATGAACAACATGAAACAATATCTTGAATGAGCCCAAACACCAGTACTCAGCCTACTAGGCCGAGTACTGGATTTTGATGCTACCACTGTCCCGATAGTCAGCCTCCCAAAATTGTAGGTTAGGAAATACAGAAACACAACAGCTTCATGTAAAAACTTCAAATTCATCCTTTGTTATTGTATTACAACCATAAGTGATTGATTTGTGATCAAAGAAAGCATAAAACTGACCTCTCAATCTATGAGCTACAGTTAGTTCAAAAACTGCACATGCTCTTAAACTGCCATGATGCTGGTAGGCAGCTAACTAAGTCTCTTCTTGGAAGTTTCAAATAGTCCCGGTAGGGGGCAGCTCCTTTCTGGCCTGACTTTCCTTCAATTCTTCGTCCAATATTTTCTCAATCAATGCTCTGTCTGAATTTTGCCAGGCACATTGATTTTTGTCAACGTAGTAGCCGATATGGAAGGTCTCAAGAATCTGTGGATGAGACTCAATAGCTTCATGAGTCAAGTAGTTCAAGCATTAATCAACTTTGTCCTAACCCCATCGTCCATGGCGAACTAATTTCTGCTCACAGAGGGTTTTCTTATTGTCATCAGATCCAGAGCTCTCATTTGACGACGAATAAGCCAAGCCTGGAATGTGCTCCTAATCAGAGTGCCATGCTTCAGGAATGCCTCTGATGCTCCTGATAGTGGTCTGCAAACTGACGTTTTGTCGTAAAATCTCTCGCAGATGGCTGCCCATCCCCGGAGCGGATCAGTTTTTGGGACCTTATGGATTCTTAAAGAAGACCTCGTCTATTTTCTAGAGCAGGAAGGAGGTATGTTGCGGCTACTGGAAATCATTTGCAAAAGGGTGAAGGAATGTGTTCTTCACTTTTCACGTTTGCTAATAGCTCAATTGGCTGTGCATTTAATGCTACTGTGACGACAAGGAAGCACCTGATAGCTTAGAGATGGCCATACAACAGGCGTTAAATCTTGAAAACATACAAACAGTTACATCCCTAAGTTTAATATATTGCCACTCACAGCTGAATTACGAATCGTAGAAATACACACACTTACTGGTGGTGTATTCTTGGAATACACGGTATGATAGAGTATATTTTTAATGCTCTTTTCTTGTTCGTTCCCTTCTTTTTATCAAACACCAACAGTGATCTTCTAGTTTCTCTTTGGTCATGTCTCTTATGTCATTTGTGAGTCTGTTCTAGATATATATCTTCCATGACCCACCTAGCGTCATCTAGCAGCGAATCTCTAATGTTCCTCAATTCTTCCCTGTACAAGAGGACGTCCTTATCAATCTGGCCACCAGATCTCGTCGCCATCGCCAGCTATCATCTCCGTGATTAAGAGAACTTCGTCTACTTTTTCACCCACCAGGCTGCGATAGCGTCGCCTACTATCAACTCTTTGAAGACCATTTCCTCAAGAGAATTTAACTTTTGTATGTTGGTGATGCTTATATGTCTTCCTTTTGTCTCCTACCCCCACTCTTTTCCCCTTTCCTGGTCCCTCTGCGTTTCGCTGAGTGGGTCTCACTTGTACGTCGACCGTCGACTCAGTCAAGGCGCAACTAGAGCCAGCCTCCTGAACTCAAGAGGCATTTTCTTCATTCCACGCCATGTTGGAACTCTAATGTAAACCTTCAAAGGGAACTTCACCATCGCTATGCAGCAAAGTTAAGTACAGACTTCAGGTTTTACCTCTTTCTCATCGTTTTAATATCTACATGCTTTTAAGGATAATTTTATAGGCAGTGTGAGATTACTATATTTTGGGGCAATAATCATCCTTCGCGGGATTTACCATGTTGGGCTTTGGTCTGTCTAAGCCAACCTTAATAGAAAGTAGCTTTTCTTAAGCTAATTAAATGAGAAATCTTCTCACTACGTGGGATACCAATGAACACCCACTGTCTATAAAATAATTTGCTCGTTCCACCGCTGGAATAACTTTGGCCCTATTCTTCAGTCAAAATTGCTCTCGAACCTTCCAGAATCTACCAGTCACGCCGTCATGTATTTTCCACTCTCATGTGTGAATACTTTCTCAAACTAAAGGATCTTCCTTATTATTTAATGCTCAATAGCTAACTTTCCTTCCTCTGTTGGGATTTTCTCTGGCGTACTTAATGACAATCTATAACTTTCTCAAGCAATAGACTCTCGCCTACCTAGTGCATCCAGATTTTTTCCACAATTGCAATAACTTTTTTTCTCCATAAACTTTTGTGTTGCTACAGTGAACTTTTCATCTATTTAACAGACTATAGTGAAAACTAGTGCTTGTTCAACATTTCTACCGCGTCGCGATCGTCCGATTACCATAAATAAGGCCATGAACATTTATCCTCAATCCCAATTGATCTTTCCTAAACCTTTTACTAACAAACCATAATAATAACGTTGTTACTTTAAGTCCTTTTTCAATGAGGTGTTACTCTATAGAAGTGCCCTCCCCTTTTTCTTATATAACATCAATTGACTTCTGCATAAATACGTGTCGAGTACAAGTTTTAAACTTACATTGTTTCTCCCTTCTAATTAGGGAATACAATTCTTTCAACTCATGAGTGAGTTATTTCTTGGTCTCACGGAAGGGAAACTTGCCCCATTTGTCTCGTGATTCCTACTTAAACATAGGAAGTCTAGAACCTTCCTTTTGTCTTTCTCTTCAGGTTTCACAGTAAGTGACCTGTCCTATTTGTATAACTATAATAAAAGTAATTCAACGTAAATATAAGAAGTTCTAGGAATATCTCTTTCATTCTACCTGCTTTCTTTTTTGTTATTTTCGAAGTTGTAACTTTTTCTAAGATAGGTACTTGGAAATTTCTTAAAGTACACACCTTGTACTCGATTTAATGTCTAACTTTAATCACTTCATTTGTCTTTTTTAAATCTTGCCAAGATTTTAGTACATATAAAGGTTTGAAACCTAAAGAATTTGTAATTGCCTGGAGTAAACTTTAAATGTTAGCGACCCCAAATTGTTAACAAAATTGAAACTATATACTTGTTAAATTTATTAGACTCTTTTTCATTGTTAAATAAATTCAAACTTTCTTTTTTGACTCATCATTTCTCTAATACAACGGTCTTCCCTGACTCTTCCCAGGTTCATGCCCTCGTTAATGCAAATTATTGGCATTCTTCGAATTACTTCTTCAAAACGAATTCCTTTGAACAGACATACAATAAGTCTGTTACTCTCTCTCTTGCCAGACCATCACCCTTCCCCATAGTAGGCATATGTATGCTTGAGAGGGAATACGCTAAAGCCATTCTCTTGCAAACTGCCCAAGTCCTAGCTGCGTTTCCCGTTAGCTTCGACCAGGTCCTTACCCACTTTAGGTATCTGAGAGCGGATTTGCAGTGGCAACCGCCTTTGAGTGTATTTAAAGTTAAATTTATAACTTTTGTGGGACTCTCGTCCTATTTCTCCATCCTTTCTTTCAAGTCCGAAACCCACCTCCTTTTTTTTATCATCTTCCCTTGGTGGTTAGGTTATTCCTCAGCCAATAATATACCCAAAAATTTGGTCCCGGAAACCCGGGAGAGTCCATTTGTCATTTGTTATTCTTTTTTAAAGGTTATTTGACAATACCTTACAAATCATTAATATCTGCTTTGAATCTTTCAGCTATAACTACATCGTGCAAAGCCTGTGAAGTTCAACACCGCGTCGCGATCGTCCGATTACCATAAATAAGGCCATGAACATTTATCCTCAATCCCAATTGATCTTTCCTAAACCGTTTACTAACAAACCATAATAATAAAGTTGTTACTTTAAGTCCTTTTTCAATGAGGTGTTACTCTCTAGAAGTGCCCTCCCCTTTTTCTTATATAACATTAATTGACTTCTGCATAAATACGTGTCGAGTACACGTTTTAAACTTACATTGTTTCTCCCTTCTAATTAGGGAATACAATTCTTTCAACTCATGAGTGAGTTATTTCTTGGTCTCACGAAAGGGAAACTTGCCCCATTTGTCTCGTGATTCCTACTTAAACATAGGAAGTCTAGAACCTTCCTTTTGACTTTCTCTTCAGGTTTCACAGTAAGTGACCTGTCCTATTTGTATAACTATTATAAAAGTAATTCAACGTAAATATAAGACGTTATAGGAACTTCTCTTTCATTCTACCGGCTTTCTTTTTTTGTTATTTTCGAAGTTGTAACTTTGGGCTTTTGTCTGTCTAAGCCAACCTTAATAGTGAACCCTTCAGAAAAGCAGTGTTTAATGTAAGAATCTTAATCAAGGGGTCGCGCTCAGTTCCTATGTGATGTTTACGTTCGCCAAACAACATGCTCTACTGAGGTAAGGGTCATAGGATATAAACTATAAATTAGAAAGAAAGGTGACCAGATGTAAAATAATAACATGATTTAATGACTAATAGTGCATAAAAAGAAATAAACAACAAATAAATATAAAACAATCCTCCCTGAATTTCCCATGACAGGAATATCTATCAAATCTGAGGAGTCAGACGGATCTCCCCTTCATTTAACATGTGGATCCTGGTTACACTACCTTGCAATTTGGGTTTTATGTGCGCGTAATGACTAACTACGAGGAATGAGTACTTTGGATGACTGTTCGTTTACAACGGGTTAACAGCCACGAAGCTTACGAACAATCTTCTCGTAAATCAACGTTTACGGATATGGAACATGACATTAATAAAAACCCTTAATAAGTAATGCTGACACACGCACTAAATCTACTATTTACAGGAATCTCTCTCGGGACCCTCATTAGCGCGAAGACGCACTTGAATTTGAGCTGCCAACACTGGCCAAAATTGCTCAACACAAACAAGGAAATACGGCATAGCACGTGACTCACGGGTCACTGAATGGAATGTAAACATGGAATAAACCAACAACAACAAAAGCCTGACTGGCTGACATTACTTTATATGAACAAAACTGCATGTTAAGCTAACGCTTCGGAGATTATCGTGATTCGTAGGCAACTCCCATTTATTTAAACAATTTTTATCATTGATCAGTTCTTAATTCTGTATTTCAAGTTATTACTGTGCCACAAAGGCACTCTCCCCTAATGGCCTGGCTGGCAACCTTCAGTCCGTCTTGTGAAACATCTCCCCTCTTCCTCAATTACCTGTCATTGTCCCACTCCAGTGTGTATAAATACCTGACCAGCTGTGCCGTTATCTCAAGGAATCAACAGCAACAAACTCAACCACTTCAACATATGGTCAGACATTAATCAAAATATCCAGAATTGCCCTCGCGAGGTCACAATATGGATTTGTTATCAAGCTGCCAGAAATCAGTCTACGCTGAAATTCCCGCTTGTAATGACACAAATACACACACTCACATACACACATCTGGGAATGACAATACGTTTTTTCACACAGATCGGCTGAATGGATGCTCGCACAATTAAAAAAATATTAAAACCTACGTTAGAGCTGACTGCTCTTCGTCACAAATCACATTGCTCCAAAGGCAATAATCTCACTGAATCTGATCAATAATAAAACAAAAGACAATAATTACCCTCCAATCTACTCTATAATTATTTTACTTCAGTCCTACTTCTGAAACACAACATATCTCCGAGAGACGTTTTTTAAACGCATTGCGTAACATATGCAAACACGGTCGTCCACATAGCTACGTTAGTTAAAACAACAAACAAGAAAAGAACCTTCTACTAATAACATATGCGAGCTGTTTCCATGCAAAAGATGTGTCAGACCAAAACTAAATAGACTACGTTAACCACACAAGCAAATTATTTACAAAACAAAATATGTCCCATACACCATAAGTTAATTTATCAGATAATAATAAATATTATTCAGTACTCATCCTCAGTCAGCCACCCGTCAAAGAACATCCGCAGCCATCTCCCAACTTGATCCTTCTTATCTCATCTCAACCATCTTGACGGAGTCTTGATATTTCCAGGCTTCCTCCATGGTCAACGATGTCATCTCTCGTGCTGATTCAAAAATTAAATTATTATACACTTGAAATCTGACTACTAAATTCGCCGTTCGGGTACTACTTTCCCCAAAACAGTCTGTTGGCGAATTATCGAAGATACTGTCCCTACAAATATAGTACTGTGACTATCTAACACTAAATTTAACACTTTTAATAATAATTTCTGTGTCCTTCATGACACGCAATGTATAAATGTCAACGTCCTTAGACGCGTAAAGTATAAAAGCCTGTGTCCACTGACACACAAAATAACAGCCTCCGTCCTCAGACGAACCAAAGTAATAAGCCTCCCGTCCTCAGACGAAACAAGTAATAAAAAGCCATGTCTTGGCTCTTCACACCACTTATAAATGAACCAGCCCTAGGTGTAGATAGAGGGGGAAATTAGATTAAAATTTCACAAAATAATAGTGATACAGGAATGAAATTGATATCACTGAACTCGAAAAATAGCGTAGGTCAAGAATATGCCCATTAATCCTAGAATCGATCGTAGAGATGTTGTCTAGGCGATCTCCCGCGTGAATGCTAGCCGAGCGTGCCCACGCTAGACCTGCCGCGGTACATAGGCATTCTTCTCTCATTGGTTCCCACATTTTCTGTAACTTGGCGGTTTTTATCAGACCTTGGCTTAGTAGGAGTGTCCAGCATATACATCAGCCACTCACGTTACTGCATCAATTTTTTTCTAGGCGCGAATATTACAATGAACATACCAGAAGCATGTCTCACTGCGCGTCGCTTCTATTTTGAGGTAGCCACCACCTGTCCTTCTGAATCATAGCTATGGTCATTCTTTTCACAATCCTAAGTATTTAGCCTTTTGTCAAACAGCTTCAGGTATGTCCCCACTGTCTCCAGCAAATGCTTGAAATTTCCTCATCTCCGTCTGGCTATTTTCATGATGCTTGTAGAAATATTTATTAATTGAAGAAATAAAACATCGAATCCTTTATCCATCAGAGGTTAAAAGGGTTCACAACTCCTCCACTCACAAAATTTCGAACTTCGGAGAAAGTCGATAATTTTAAAAAAACTTCAGTAGGCCAAATTGTTTTATTTCGGAATCACCCCTTTTCTATTATTTGGTCTAGTCGCTCCTGTCTTGAATGGCATTTACTCGTTTCACATCCTGCTCATAATGACTCTCTCAACTGCTTGCGTGACGCGCTGGTGCCTCGGGCAACACTCTGCTCGCCTCGTTAATGTTTGTTAATACCAATTTCACTTCCTTCTTCACGTGCCGTACTCAACTGCTCCCGGTTTACTTTGTTGATAGTAGGACGTCCATCTATTCAAACTGCATCATTGTTTCGGCGCTCCCATGGTTCACTTCTACGATACTTTTTTAAGTTGGCTGCGTTGTAAACCGACATTGTTCCAGTGCTTAACTCTTTCACCCTGTAAGCATTATTTCCTAGGTTCCTGACAATAGAATAGGGTCCTATGAACTTTTCGCAGAACTTGCTGAAGATTTTCTTCTCTGGATCCGATGTAGCGGGTCGTTTCACCAAAACAAGCTGGTTGATTTCAAGATCACTGTGAAACCTCTTATTTCTTACTCGCCGTAATCTGCGGTCTGCTTGTTTTCTCATGTAGGCTCTCGTTCTCTCAATTCGCAGGTCAGGTGCTATCATTGGATCTTGTGGGCAGTTAATGATGCTTTTCCATGTTCTCACTGGATACTCGTTTTTGTGTAGGACCATATGGATCTGTCCTGTTGACTCGTGCCTGGTAGAATTCATGCATGTCTCTACATCCTTAATTTTATCCACCCATCTGTGATGTTCATTTGGAATGAAGATTCTCAAATACGAAGTTACACATTTAATTGCTCTCTCACTTGGATTTGCTTGAGCATGTCGGATACTGCTTAAAATGTGTTTTATACCCATGTCCTCCATACCTTTCTTGAATTCGGTGCTTGTAAAATAACTGCCATGATCTGATAATATAAATTCTGGTTTTCCAAGGATTGGAATAACTCTATTCCGAATACGACTGAGTACCTGTTTTGAAGTAGTTTTCTGAATGGGGCATAATACGACAAACTTAGAAAACACATCAATGCATACTTGTAAGTGACGGCAACCTCGCCTTCCCTTCGGGATTGGACCGAAACAGTCGAGTGCCAGTAGCTCGCATGGTTTCTGAGGTAGCAATGGTCTAGGATACTGCCTCATTAAATAATTATTTGGCTTTGTCCTCTGAAAAGGATCACAAGTCGTAATGACGTCACATATAGTTGTTCTCATACGTGGCCATGTAAATGTCTCTCCTATTGTCGCTTCGCACTTATCTAATCCGACGTGTCCGTAACTTTCGTGAGTATGCCATGTCAGTCCTCGCTGTAACGAAGCAGGTACTAATATGCGTAACTTGGTGTGGTCATTATCTACCCATTTGTGCAGCAAATTGTTGACATAAACATATCTTCCTTCTTTGGCTTTCGCTTCTCGAAATGCAGGTGTCCCTGTAGGTAGTTGCTTTCTGAAGTATTGAATTAATAGCATCATCCATGGTTCCGCTTCTTGTTCTCGCTGTATCTCACGTAACTCCTCCAAGAATTCCCGGTCCTTCGGTGTTAACTCCAAGTGTTGTACCATCGCTGTTTCTTCATTATCAGGCTCTGGGTTCCTGCTGAGTGCATCCGGAATCACGTTCATCTTCCCTGGGCAATGTTCAATCTCAATGCTAAACTGCTGAATATATATAGACCAACGTGTCACACGTTCGCTTGCCATCGACGTCTTAAACAAGAATGTTAGTGCCTTGTGATCAGTCCTGACAACAATAGGGTAGCCATAAATTATTCGTTTCCATTGTTGTAGCGCATGAAGTATGGCCAACAGCTCTAGTTCCGTTACAGTATAATTGCGCTCGTGTTTACGCAATTTTCGGCTGACAAATGCCAAATATGTTTTATGCTGCAGGTTAGCTGGATCCTCTTGGTAGAGCATAGCACCTATACCCACCAGTGAAGCATCCGCTTGGATTATAAATTTGTGCTTGAAATCTGGATATCCTAATTTAATGCAGTTTTCCAATAGCTGTTTTGTTTGGAATGCCTTCTCACACTCCGCATTCCATAACCATTTATTATTCTTCTTTAGCATTTCCTGCACAGGAGCGACAGTCTCCGTATAACCTGGACAGTTTTCCTTAAAGAATCCCGTTACGCCTAAGAAAGCCCGAATGTGCTTGACTCTCGTTGGTGTAGGGAAATTCTTTATCGCTTCGATCTTAGCTGGATTTGGCTTCACTCCCTCCTTGTCAATGATGTGACCCAAATATAAGATCTCGCTCTTGAAGAAATGCGATTTCTTCAGGTTTACTTTGAAATTTGATGCATTCAGGTTGCCTAATACTTTATCTAAATTTTCCATGCGAGTTTCAATGTTGTCGGATGCCAGCAAAATGTCATCAATGTAGCGTACCGTCATCTCCTTAACTTCCTCGGTTAGATTCCGGTCCAGGGCTCGGATTAAAGCACAGCCCGCTGTTTTGACTCCAAAGGGCATTCGAACGAAGCAAAATGTTTGGTTATCGAATAAGAAGCCAGTTAGAAGCTGTGACTTCTCATCCAATTCAATATGGTGGAACGAACTCGTCAGGTCAACTGATGAATAAATGCTTTTGTTTTTAAAGCCTTTTAGTACGTCTCTGATAATTGGCGCTCTGTCATACTCAGGAAAAATGAGTCTCGTGTTGAGATTTCTGGCATCTAAACAAAGTCTAATAGATCCATTTGGTTTTGTGACTGCCAAAATCGCATTGAGATAAGGTGTCGGTGTCTTCCTTATCACTCCAGCTTGTAACATCTCATCTATAATGACCTTGACTTGACAACGATATTTTTCAGGAATTGGATACAACCTACTTTTGAAAGGTGACCAATCCTCGACTTGCATTGAATATTTGAAATTTAATATTTTCCCAGGTACTGTATCAAATACTGTTTTGTGCTTCCTTAAAATCTCTTCCAATTGCTTTCTGTGTTCACCCCCAAATTGAATGTCATTGAGCCGCTCCTGTAGTGACTCTTCAAATTGTGCCTCACTGTTGTCTCCTTCCGTTAATAAAGACCATATCTCCTGGGATTCACTCTCCTCATCTAGTTCCACAACAGCTCCTTCTATGATGTTATCTTCTGCCTTTCGTACCTCCTCTTCCGTCTCTTCCGATATTGCTTCCAATGCCCAAGAATTTACATCTCTTCCGGTGGTGATTTCATCCATATGCAATCCCACGTTCTTCAGCTGATCATACTCTCTAAAACTGACAGTATTCTTGTGCAAATCTATCACTGCTTGATAGTCACAAATAAAATTTGCACCAAGAATTATATTGAAATTCATCTTTGCCATGATAATGAATGTTTGCCCAAAAGTGTGTTCCAATATGTTCAGCTCTAAGTATGCCTGACGTTTACAAGTGACGGTGCGTTCAGGAATAACACCCCTCACTTTGAGCTGTGGTACGGGAATTACTGGAATATTTTGACTCCGTCCCAACTCTCGAACCAAGGCTTCCGATACCAGACTGATCTGTGACCCCGTATCCAATAAACATCTTATATTAATTCCACCAATCCTCGCGTAAATAATGGGTAATTGCCTAATTTCATCGTTCCGTGGTTTCACCGTCTCCTCCAGGCAGTCTTCTGGCAAAGCAATCCATTCTTGTATGTTCGCTACTATCCATCCCTCTTCAACTTCCGACTGTTGCGTTTGTAGACTGTCTTCTTTATCCAAATTTAGCATTTTTTTAAAGCTCCGGTGCGACTCCCATCATCCGTTTGTCGCCGATGCCCTTGATATTCCTCTTGTCTCAGAAGACTTCCAGCTTCCTCAGTATGTGTATCAGGATTCTTCATGTTCCCAATGGGTTTTTCCCATCTTCCTAGCTCTCCACCTTGACTAGCGTGTAATTCCTCTAGGTAATTTTTTGATTGAGCGTGCCTGTCATTTCGATAATTACGCGCCTCTCCTTGATTTTAATCTCTTCTTCCTTTCCATCTTTGATTAGCATTGTAATCACCGTATCTTCCATAAGGCCTGTCATTTCTTCGATTTTCACGCCAATGTTGATATCCTCTCTGTTGATACCTATTGTTGCCTTGATATGATCTATTATTGTAGTTATTTTCGTTACTCTGGTATGGTCTGTTTTCTCCTTCCTGGTTTCGCCTAGGTGTGGAAGTGCTTGTATTAGTGCCCTGCGTTTTAGTGTTTGCCTGCTTAGGTTTTATGACCTCTGTCGTATTGACTAACTCCAGCTGTCTTCCTCCTCTATAATGATTATGAGACGTAGTCTCATCTATCTGGCGTAATATCTGCTCTGCATGTATGGCCGTACTAACGTTCGCTGCGACTAGTACTTGTTGCACGTTGACTGGCAATTGCCGCGCTATTGTCATCACCAGATCCGCTTCATTTAAAGGGTAATCAAGGTCGCGAAATTTTAACATTTGCATGTTAAAGAAATCTGAGTATTTTGTTTGCTGGGTGGTCTGGTACTTTCTAGAGTAAAGCTCCATCCTTAGACTCTGTTGTGTTGCAGGCGACCAATATTTGCGCAGAAATGCTAATTTGAAATCTGACATGGTTCCAAATGTATATTTGAAGCTTAAAAACCATGTAAGGACATTTCCTGATAAAAATCTCTCCATCATCCTCAATCTACGTGCTTCAGGTACCCCAGTGTCATTGTAATGGTCTTCAATTTCTTTAATAAAAGCTTTAGGTGTTACCCCTGAATTTTCCGTGTATTTCTGTGGTTTATAATCGCTCGAGCGAATTACTTGGATAAGTTGTGTAGGCTGATGACCGTCTTGTGGTGTTGAGCTCCTATCGATATTCTTGCGAAACCCTTCCGTGTTTGTTGTTAATGGGCTCTCCGCCTGAGTCTGACTTCCTGCTGTGCTTGCCTCCGGGCTATTTGAGTCATCCTGCTTGTCTTTCAATGTTCCCGTTCTAAATATCGATGATTGCTCTAATGACCTGAGTTCTGCTTTAATGATCCTGTCCGTCTGTTCTTTAAGCTTGCTCTTCATTTGTTTCTGTAATGCTTGAATACGAGTGTGATTTTCGCCTACTGTTTTAAGAATGGTGGATCTTTCCTCTTTAGAATCGATATTCATTTTTTTCCAATCTTTTCTTATCTGCTCTTTAATCGTGCTTACTTTCTCTTCAATCTGGCTTTTAGTGTCGTTTAAGGTACTCTTTAATTGCTCCTGATCCGCTTCTAGGCTTTTCCACTGCTCTGCTGATTTTATTTCGAGACGATCCATATCTTTAATTATGCCGGATATATTCTCATCTACCGCTGATAATTGTTGTTGAATGACTTTGCCGCTCTTTTCCATCTCCATAGATCGTCCTTCTAACTTCTCCTGAGCTATCTTGACCTCGCTTGTATTCATAGTGCACGCTATTTCAATTTGCTCTAATTTAGCTAACACCGTTTCATCCAGAATGCTAAGTTTTTGATCAAAAATACTTTCCATTTTCTTAATCTGGTCTAATTGCTTTTCATTATTTTTACTAACATCTAGGGCCAGTAATACCATCTGTTGATTAGTGTGATCTTTCATCTCTGCGGTTAACGAAGCTAATTGGTTCGTGTTTTTAATGTTCTGCGCTTCTAATTGCGAATTGATAGTGTCATTAATTTCACTTTTTAATAATCTAGCTTGTTCCGCCTGATATTCATTTTGTTCAATTCTACTGTTATTTAATTGTGTCCGCAATGATTCACTTGGTTCTAACATATTATTGTTTAGTGATTCACTTTGTTCTGATAATTTAGCGTTTAATGCTTCACTTTGTTCTAACATATTATTATTTAGTGATTCACTTTGTTCTGATAATTTAGTGTTTATTTGTTCAGATAACTTCGCTTTTAATGCTTCACTTTGTTCTAACATATTATTGTTTAATGATTGACTCTGTTCCGCCAATTTAGTGTCCAACAATTCCTGTGTTCTCCTAGCTGCACTCTCAATGATTTCTTGAATATGTTCAACCGTTGCCATATTAAATGTTTATATGAGACATTAGGGAAATGGCATAAAGCAATGCCCTTTGACACACACATAAAATCCAATGCATATTTAATTTCTTTACCCTACTCAGTTCATTTATTTTTACATTAAATCCCACTAGTCGATTGCATCTCTGAGTAGTTCTTATTTTACTCAACTTAATTTAAACCCAAACACATATTCAGTCATTAAATTGTTATCCTGATCTGATATTAACACTGACTAATTAACAAAATATTAATTGTCATTTAAGGCTACAGCCTCCTAACATTTTCATGAGTTTGACTTTCTAAACAAATCTAGTTTTAATTTTAATCATTGGGCGCCCGGTATCACATATATTACCTTTTACTTTAATTCAATAGACAAAAATGTGAACCGTATTTTACATTGCAAACTCCTGATTTTACTTTATATTTCACACATTTGGCGGTATCCTCTTCGCCTCACTTACTGTTAATAAAATATCACTTTCCGGTGATTAAAATACTGTCATATCTGCCTGCACTTGCGGCATGTCAGTTTTACTCAAATACGCCACTTAAATGTGTTCCAGCAGCGAACCAGCAATAAAATTACACCCTCATTGTTGCGTCAGTTTGAAAACCCAACTACGCTTACATTGACATGTGCAAAATCTTTGCCGTTACACCACAGTGAACCGCCCCACGTTGGGCGCCAGTTTACTCCTATGAACCCTTCAGAAAAGCAGTGTTTAATGTAAGAAATCTTAATCAAGGGGTCGCGCTCAGTTCCTATGTGATGTTTACGTTCGCCAAACAACATGCTCTACTGAGGTAAGGGTCATAGGATATAAATTAGAAAGAGAGGTGACCAGATGTAAAATAATAACATGATTTAATGACTAATAGTGCATAAAAAGAAATAAACAACAAATAAATATAAAACAATCCTCCCTGAATTTCCCATGACAGGAATATCTATCAAATCTGAGGAGTCAGACGGATCTCCCCTTCATTTAAAATGTGGATCCTGGTTCCACTACCTTGCAATTTGGGTTTTATGTGCGCGTAATGACTAACTACGAGGAATGAGTACTTTGGATGACTGTTCGTTTACAACGGGTTAACAGCCACGAAGCTTACGAACAATCATCTCGTAAATCAATGTTTACGGATATGGAACATGTCATTAATAAAAACCCTTAAAAAGTAATGCTGACACACGCACTAAATCTACTATTTACAGGAATCTCTCTCGGGACCCTCATTAGCGCGAAGACGCACTTGAATTTGAGCTGCCAACACTGGCCAAAATTGCTCAACACAAACAAGGAAATACAGCATAGCACGTGACTCACGGGTCACTGAATGGAATATAAACATGGAATAAACCAACAACAACAAAAGCCTGACTGGCTGACATTACTTTATATGAACAAAACTGCATGTTAAGCTAACGCTTCGGAGATTATCGTGATTCGTAGGCAACTCCCATTTATTTAAACAATTTTTATCATTGATCAGTTCTTAATTCTGTATTTCAAGTTATTACTGTGCCACAAAGGCACTCTCCCCTAATGGCCTGGCTGGCAACCTTCAGTCCGTCTTGTGAAACATCTCCCCTCTTCCTCAATTACCTGTCATTGTCCCACTCCAGTGTGTATAAATACCTGACCAGCTGTGCCGTTATCTCAAGGAATCAACAGCAACAAACTCAACCACTTCAACATATGGTCAGACATTAATCAAAATATCCAGAATTGCCCTCGCGAGGTCACAATATGGATTTGTCATCAAGCTGCCAGAAATCAGTCTACGCTGAAATTCCCGCTTGTAATGACACAAATACACATACACACATCTGGGAATGACAATACGTTTTTTCACACAGATCGGCTGAATGGATGCTCGCACAATAAAAACAAGTAGTTCCGTGAAGAACTATACAGCCTATTTTCATATATCCTACTTATGTTAACTGCCACAATCAACATACAAAATTTCAGTTTGATTGCTGTAACAGATTCGCAGATATTGAGAACCGTCTAAATATTTCAGATGGTCGCCAGGTTGGATTTTTATTTTTGTACTATTACATTAAGATTATTGTGTACGTGTGGTATTCAAACTTCAATCGCATGATTAGACAACAAGAAGTAAAAACGAGATTTTAAAATTACGCACAGCAGCCATCTTGTGATAATGCAATTTATTGAAATTAATTAGATGCCAGTGGATCAACATTTGTATAAGCATTTAACGTGCAACGTTTCACGGCACTCGGATAGTTAATTCGCGAGAAACGTCCATTTAAATATTTATACTTCGCGTCGCCGCCATGTTGGATTTGTGCTCACCTGGTTCCTGAAAGTCCTATAGGTGAACATATGTTCATAGTCTCTATGAACATAAAAAAAATCAGTTTGGTTGCTGTAAAAGATTCATAGATATTGAGAACCGTCTAAATATTTCGGGAGCTCACCATTTAGGAGTGTTATGTGTATAGGCCATAGAGTTATGTACCATTCAAGGACAATTATTGCCTAGGTTCATTATTCAAACTTTCACTTCGATCGCATGATTACGACACAAGAAATAAAAACTTAATTTTAAAATTTCGCACAGCCGCCATCTTGAGGCTATGTAAGCAATTGAATTAAATTAGATGGCAGTGCATTACAATCTGCATAATCAATTACTGTACCACATTTCACTGCGCTCAGAGAGTTAAATCACGAGAAAAGTCTATTAAAATATTTTAAATTCGCTTGGTCGCCATGTTCGTTTCGTACTTTACAGGTTTAAGAAATATACATAGGTATACCTGTATCAGTACCCTTTATCACCGTACAAAATTGCAGGGTGATATCTGTAATAGTTTCGGAGATATAGAATGTCAGTGAAATATTTCGCACAGCCGCCATTTTGAGGTTATGTAAACAATTGAACTAAATTAGACCCCAGTGCATTACAATGTGTATAAACATTTGCTGTACCAAGTTTCATTACATTTAGATAGTTAAATCGCGAGAAAAGTCTATTTAAATATCTCAACTTCGCTTGGCCGCCATGTTGGTTTTGTAGTCACCAGGTTTTTGAAAGTCACATAGGTGAACTTCTAGTAGTGCCCTTTATCACCGTACACAATTTCAGGGCGATATCGGTAATAGTTTCGGAGATATTGAATGCTAGTGAAATATTTCGCACAGCCGCCATGTTGGATTGGAGAGACGTAACAAAATTTGAAGGACACGGTCGAGGTCGCCGGGAACAGTGCTATGAACTTCCCGAGTTTCATTGAAATCGCTCCAGACGTTTCGATTTTATTAGGGGGACACACGCGCACACACACACGGACAAAAGGTGATCTCATAAGCCTATTTTTTCAAAATTGAAAATAGGCTAAAAATGTTAAAACCTACGATAGAGCTGACTGCTCTTCGTCACAAATCACATTGCTCCAAAGGCAATAATCTCACTGAATCTGATCAATAATAAAACAAAAGAAATTAATTACCCTCCAATCTACTGTATAATTATTTTACTTCAGTCCTACTTCTGAAACACAACATACCTCCGAGAGACGTTTTTAACCGCATTGCGTAACATATGCAAACACGGTCGTCCACATAGCTACGTTGGTTAAAACAACAAACAAGAAAAGAACCTTATACTAATAACATATGCGAGCTGTTTCCATGCAAAAGGTGTGTCAGACCAAAACTAAATAGACTACGTTAACCACACAAGCAAATTATTTACAAAACAAAATATGTCCCATACACCATAAGTTAATTTATCAGATAATAATAAATATTATTCAGTACTCATCCTCAGTCAGCCACCCGTCAAAGAACATCCGCAGCCATCTCCCAACTGGATCCTTCTTATCTCATCTCAACCATCTTGACGGAGTCTTGATATTTCCAGGCTTCCTCCATGGTCAACGATGTCATCTCTCGTGCTGATTCAAAAATTAAATTATTATACACTTGAAATCTGACTACTAAATTCGCCGTTCGGGAACTACTTTCCCCAAAACAGTCTGTTGGCGAATTATCGAAGATACTGTCCCTACAAATATAGTACTGTGACTATCTAACACTGAATTTAACACTTTTAATAATAATTTCTGTGTCCTTCATGACACGCAAAGTATAAATGTCAACGTCCTTAGACGCGCAAAGTATAAAAGCCTGTGTCCACTGACACACAAAATAACAGCCTCAGACGAACCAAAGTAATAAGCCTCCCGTCCTCAGACGAAACAAGTAATAAAAAGCCATGTCTTGGCTCTTCACACCACTTATAAATGAACCAGCCCTAGGTGTAGATAGAGGGGGAAATTAGATAAAAATTTCATAAAATAATAGTGATACAGGAATTAAATTAATATCACTGAACTCGAAAAATAGCGTAGGTCAAGAATATGCCCATTAATCCTAGAATCGATCGTAGAGATGTTGTCTAGGCGATCTCCCGCGTGAATGCTAGCCGAGCGTGCCCACGCTAGACCTGCCGCGCTACATAGGCATTCTTCTCTCATTGGTTCCCACATTTTCTGTAACTTGGCGGTTTTTATCAGACCTTGGCTTAGTAGGAGTGTCCAGCATATACACACATCAAAAAAGTTTTGCATCACCTCGGTTCCCTGATCTCCGGCATATAGACGTTGACTGTGTATATTGTATCCAAGATACAGTCCCTTTGACTGTTCATAGATGTCACTAAAACTGCTCAAAGATGTAAACAACCATGCATGAGCAGGGCCTATTAGACGGAGGGGGTACGACAGCCGATCAGTTCCAGTCATTCCACCAGGACGAAGGTACGCTGCTCATGTTGTCTGTAGTTCTACCATGCCTAGAAGGTCAATACCGCAGTTCGATCGCGTCCGCATTGTTACTTTGTGTCAAGAAGGGCTCTCAACAAGGGAAGTTTCCAGGCGTCTCAGAGTGAACCAAAGCGATGTTGTTCGGACATGGAGGAGGTACAGAGATACAGGAACTGTCGATGACAGGCCTCGCTCAGGCCGCCCAAGGGCTACTACTGTAGTGGATGACCGCTACTTACGGATTGCCGCTCGGAGGAACCCTGACAGCAATGCCACCATGTTGAATAATGCGTTTCGTTCAGCCACAGGACGTCGTGTTTCAACTCAAACTGTGCGCAATAGGCTGCATGATGCGCAACTTCACTCCCGACGTCCATGGCGAGGTCCAGCTTTGCAACCCCGACACCATGCAACGCGGTACAGATGGGCCCAACAACATGCTGAATGGACCCCACGGAATTGGCATCACGTTCTCTTCACCGATGAGTGTCGCATATGCCTTCAACCAGACAATCGTCGGAGACGTGTTTGGAGGCACCCTGGTCAGGCTGAACGTCTTAGACACACTGTCCAGCGAGTGCAGCAAGGTGGTGGTTCCCTGATGTTTTGGGGTGGCATTATGTGGGGCCGACGTACGCCACTGGTGGTCATGGAAGGCTCCGAAACGGCTTTACGATACCTGAATGACATCCTCCGACCCATAGTGCAACCATATCGGCAGAATATTGGAGAGGCATTTGTCTT
This sequence comes from Meconema thalassinum, assembly GCA_946902985.2. NCBI lineage: Eukaryota > Metazoa > Arthropoda > Insecta > Orthoptera > Tettigoniidae > Meconema > Meconema thalassinum. The sequence continues at coordinate 487,526,210 of OX336392.1, read as the reverse complement.
CATGGACGACAATTCTCGACCTCATCGTGCACATCTTGTGAATGCGTTCCTTCAAGATAACGACATCGCTCGACTACAGTGGCCAGCATGTTCGCCAGACATGAACCCTATCGAACATGCCTGGGATATGTTGAAAATGGCTGTTTATGGACGTCTTGACCCACCAACCACTCTGAGAGATTTACGCCGAATTGTCGTTGAGGAGTGGGACAATTTGGACCAACAGTGTCTTGATGAACTTGTGGATAGTATGCCACGACGAATACAGGCATGCATCAATGCAAGAGGACGTGCTACTGGGTATTAGAGGTAGTGGTGTGTACTGCAATCTGGACCACAAATGCTGAAAGTCTAGCTGTATGATGGTACAACATGCAATGTGTGGGTCTCATGAGCAATAAAACGAGCTGAAATGTTGTTTGTGTTGATCTCTATTCCCTTTGTATTTAAAGGTTCCGGAACTCTTGGAACCGAGGTGATGCAAAACTTTTTTTGATGTGTGTACATCAGCCACTCACGTTACTGCATCAATTTTTTTCTAGGCGCGAATATTACAATGAACATACCAGAAGCATGTCTCACTGCGCGTCGCTTCAATTTTGAGGTAGCCACCACCTGTCCTTCTGAATCATAGCTATGGTCATTCTTTTCACAATCCTAAGTATTTAGCCTTTTGTCAAACAGCTTCAGGTATGTCCCCACTGTCTCCAGCAAATGCTTGAAATTTCCTCATCTCCGTCTGGCTATTTTCATGATGCTTGTAGAAATATTTATTAATTGAAGGAATAAAACATCGAATCCTTTATCCATCAGAGGTTAAAAGGGTTCAATAGAAAGTAGCTTTTCTTAAGCTAATTAAATGAGAAATCTTCTCACTACGTGGGATACCAATGAACACCCACTGTCTATAAAATAATTTGCTCGTTCCACCGCTGGAATAACTTTGGCCCTATTCTTCAGTCAAAATTGCTCTCGAACCTTCCAGAATCTACCAGTCACGCCGTCATGTATTTTCCACTTTCATGTGTGAATACTTTCTCAAACTAAAGGATCTTCCTTATTATTTAATTCTCAATAGCTAACTTTTCTTCCTCCGTTGGGATTTTCTCTGGCGTACTTAATGACAATCTATAACTTTCTCAAGCAATAGACTCTCGCCTACCTAGTGCAACCAGATTTTTTCCACAATTGCAATAACTTTTTTTCTCCATAAACTTTTGTGTTACTACAGTGAACTTTTCATCCATTTAACAGACTATAGTGAAAACTAGTGCTTGTTCAACATTTCCACCGCGTCGCGATCGTCCGATTACCATAAATAAGGCCATGAACATTTATCCTCAATCCCAATTGATCTTTCCTAAACCGTTTACTAACAAACCATAATAATAAAGTTGTTACTTTAAGTCCTTTTTCAATGAGGTGTTACTCTATAGAAGTGCCTTCCCCTTTTTCTTATATAACATCAATTGACTTCTGCATAAATACGTGTCGAGTACACGTTTTAAACTTACATTGTTTCTCCCTTCTAATTAGGGAATACAATTCTTTCAACTCATGAGTGAGTTATTTCTTGGTCTCACGAAAGGGAAACTTGCCCCATTTGTCTCGTGATTCCTACTTAAACATAGGAAGTCTAGAACCTTCCTTTTGACTTTCTCTTCAGGTTTCACAGTAAGTGACCTGTCCTATTTGTATAACTATAATAAAAGTAATTCAACGTAAATATAAGAAGTTCTAGGAATTTCTCTTTCATTCTACCTGCTTTCTTTTTTGTTATTTTCGAAGTTGTAACTTTTTCTAAGATAGGTACTTGGAAATTTCTTAAAGTACACACCTTGTACTCGATTTAATGTCTAACTTTAATCACTTCATTTGTCTTTTTTTAAATCTTGCAAAGATTTTAGTACATATAAAGGTTTGAAACCTAAAGAATTGTTAATTGCCTGGAGCAAACTTTAAATGTTAGGAGGTCTGCGACCCCAAATTGTTAACAAAAATTGAAACTATATACTTGTTAAATTTATTAGACTCTTTTTCATTGTTAAATAAATTCAAACTTTCTTTTTTGACTCATCATTTCTCTAATACAACGGTTAGGCAAGATCCTGTCTTCCCTGACTCTTCCCAGGTTCATGCCCTCGTTAATGCAAATTATTGGCATTCTTCGAATTACTTGTTCAAAAACGAATTCCTTTGAACAGACATACAATAAGTCTGTTACTCTCTCTCTTGCCAGACCATCACCCTTCCCCATCGTAGGCATATGTATGCTTGAGAGGGAATACGCTAAAGCCATTCTCTTGCAAACTGCCCAAGTCCTAGCTGCGTTTCCCGTTAGCTTCGACCAGGTCCTTACCCACTTTAGGTATCTGAGAGCGGATTTGCAGTGGCAACCGCCTTTGAGTGTATTTAAAGTTAAATTTATAACTTTTGTGGGACTCTCGTCCTATTTCTCCATTATTTCTCTCAAGTCCGAAACCCACCTCCTTTTTTTATCATCTTCCCTTGGTGGTTAGGTTATTCCTCAGCCAATAATATACCCAAAAATTTGGTCCCGGAAACCCGGGAGAGTCCATTTGTTATTATTTTTAAAAGGTTATTTGACAATACCTTACAAATTAATAATATCTGCTTTGAATCTTTCAGCTATAACTACATCGTGCAAAGCCTGTGAAGTGGAATGAGGCCGCTCCTGTCTCCTTTGGGGTGTCCCCTTCTTTCAACTTATTTGCTGCTGCCAGCCTGACAGCATTTCCAAGGTTCCACAGTTTCGTGAGTTATACTTTAATCTACTTACCTTGACATGGCTCCTACTGAAAAGGATGAAACTCTCATTGCTAGACGTTCTTCCTACAAAGGGCAACTCACCAGATTTAGAAATTTCATTAACAAAATAAATCCCGCCGAGTGTGATCTAGACATCTTGACACAACGCCTTAAGTTGTACGAACGGTCCTATGGTTATTACGATCAAATTCAAACCGAGATTGAATCCGCTTGCCCAGAACTTCAATCGGATCGGGACGAGGTTGAACCCTTGTACATTGAAGGGATTGCTAAGGCCCACCAACTGATCCGCAGTATCTCAGAACCGAACACTAGGGTCATCAATCCGGCCCAGTTCGCACCCGTTTCAGTTCACAAGGATAAACCGAAACCTTTACTTCCAAAGATAAGCCTACCTCACTTCTCAGGCCAGGAAGGTGAATGGTATTCCTTTTATGAACTTTACTGCTCCCTCATTCATGAAAATAATGACATTCTCGACATTCATAAATTCTACTTCTTGCGTACGTCCTTGGAAGGACAGGCCTTGGCCTTGGTTGAGTCACTGCCTTTAAGCGCAGATAACTACCACATCGCCTTTAATCCCCTTAAAGAGAGATATGGTAATTTACGTTTGTGTGTCGCTCGCCACATCCGCTGTCTGTTCAACCTGCCAGCCGTCAAACCTAATGACGTCACCTCTTTAAGAGACCTGTTAAACTCCATTCAATTAAATGTTAGAGCATTATATCAACTCAAGCAGCCAGTCCAAACTTGGGACACTATCCTTATTCATCTAGCTACATCCAGATTAGATTTTTCGACATTAAAGGCTTTGGAAATCGAACTCACTCGCAAGGAGGAATACTCGTTCGAACTCCTCATCTCGTTTCTCAACAGCTGGTGCCAAGTCCTTACAGCACTCTCATTTCAGTGCGAAAATGTCGAAACGAGTCATCAGTGTCACATTTTTGAGAAAAAACTTGTCTCTTCAAATGGTCATCAGGCCCCATCTGTCGAGAAAGAGCAAACCCGTTCTGCTTCTTTCAACCATCCAAGAGAACATATCAGGCCGCTCAGCAAATCTTTAAAATGCACACTCTGTAAAAAGTTTCACACTTTGTACTCGTGCAAATCCTTTAAAGAATTGTCTGTCGAAGACAGAAGGAAGTTTGTCTTCAATACTAAACATTGCTTCAAATGCTTGTCACCTAAGCATTCTTCTTCTAACTGTACGTCTTCCAACCTCTGTTTCCGTTGCAAAAAAAACAACGCACCATTCTTTATTGCACGTTCATGATCAATCCAGGTCACCAGTACCCGCTTCTTCAAACTCCATGCAGAGCAGCTCCGAACAAACTAATGCTTCTTCCTGCATTTCTAACGCCGAAACTTCTCACAGTGCGCAAGCCCTTTTGTCCACTGTACAATTCGAAATCCAAGATAAATTTGGAAATTGGTTTCGAACCCGCGGTCTTCTCGATTCCGCTTCAACTCACAACTTTGTTTCGCAATCGTTAATTAAAAAACTAGGTCTTTCGTCATCGCCTACTTCTATCAATGTATCCGGCATTGACAATTTGAAAACTCAAGCCTTGCAGTCTTCAAAATTGAAAATCAGAGACATTTGTCAAAGAAACACCAATCTTAACTTAAACTGTCTCATTCTTACCAGTATTGGCAAGGACACTCCTAGCAGCTCTATCAATACTTCCGGTTTAAAGATTCCTTCGCACTTAAGGTTAGCTGATCCTCAGTTTAATGCTCAAGGTCCCATTGATATACTTTTCAGTGCCAATGTTTTCTGGAATTGCCTTCGTAAACAGGTTCGCAAGTTATCCTCAAACGTGGTCGCCAGAGACACCGATTTTGGTTGGGTTATTACTGGTGAAATCCAACATCCCAGTCTTCAAACCAAATCGCAATGTCATTTCGTTACTGCTGATATAAATCCCTTTTCTGAAAAAGAGAACACCTATGTTTTCGATCTCGATACTTTTGAAAAACACTTGCCGAAACGATGTTTCATCGTGAACAACTACGCCACTTTTGTAAGTTGTTTAAATGATTTAGCCTTATTCCCGCATAAAATGGCAATTCAAGTTCGCCTCGCCTTGTGTCACTTAGTTTACTTTCTCATGTCATTTTTATAGCAGGTAATTGCTTAAACTTTCTATCGAAAACTATCTTTCCCTTATGTAAAACCATGGCTATCAGTCACCATCATTTCGCTGTAAGCTATGTTTCACTTCTTTCGCTATTTAGTAGGATGGCCACGGCCGGCTCCTTCCCCCTTCCTCACAATCGGAAGCCGCTTTTGAAACTGCTTGAAAATCTGAATTCTCCAGCATCTAGAATAACTATTCTTACACATAAACTCCTTCTCAATGTCCCAGCTTCTCTTCTTTGTTCGGAAGAAATAAGCTTTTTTCTGTTGAAAATTGTCTTTTTCCGTGATACTCAAAATTATGCGAAATTGATTTCTTACTTTATTTCATATGTCTCTAAATTGGTTTTTCACGTCCAAGCCACGAATGACTGCATGCCGTGTAACCTGAATATCCGCTTTAAGTCTCAGCTGATTTCACTTGTTTTGTGTGTCTATTTCGAACTGCTTGTTTGTCAATCTTTTTTGTATACAAGCTCGGGTAAGGCCAAGCTGCTGTTTATTTCCTTTATGCTTGCCAAAGGTCAGAGCAAGTTTTCCTTATCTCAACTCTGGCTGACTGCCAACCATTGTCTTGCGAGTTGCTTCCTTAAGTTCAGAAGCTGCTCACCTCATTACCAAAATAAACTTGTTCTGGTCAAGGACTCTTTCAGCTATTTATATTCGTTATCTCGCTGTACTATGTGGGTCAAGGCCGTTCATGCCTATGTCTCCCACCTGCTTACGCTCGTATCCTATAGCTGCTTCGATTCCTGTTTCATAACATCGTTGCATATTTTTTACGCGCTCATGTATTGCACCTTGCTTACATTTTTTGCACTTTTATTGTTCATTGATGAACAAACTTGTTTTTTCTCGTCGTTACATTCGATGTGTTTTTGTATTTATGCTTGTCACGTCACGTTTCTCGCTGACTTAAGTATTTTTCTGATTAACCCCTTTGCTGCTTATTATAACTTAAGGTCATTGTTTATGGCTACTAGATTGTTGTTACCTATGGCGTTCTTGCCTCCTACTCGCATAGTTCCTTTGTTTATTTGGTATATTCTTATCCTTAATCGATGTACTTGTTTCTATACGCTTTGTTTAAACTTGTTAATTCTCCTTTCGCTTCTTATCGCAATCATTACTAGAGCTATATTTCCCGCTGCTTCTATCTACTTTGTGATTGAAGGTGTTGTTAATTCTCGTCCTTTAACTCCGCTTTCCAATGACCCTGATGACCTGCTTCCACTCACACCTGGTCACTTCCTTATAGGCACTTCTCTTTCTGCCCCTCCTCCCCTTTCCAATTCTTGCAGGTGATTCTAATTTACCTATTGTTTGGCGTAAACTTGAAGCCCTTAGCAATTCTTTCTGGAAGAGGTGGAACTTGGAATATTTAACTTCCTTGCAACGGAGACCGAAGTGGTTTCTTTCCAGTCCCGACATTAAAGTGGGGGACTTGGTCTTGGTCAGGGATGTTTCTCCTCCCCTGGTCTGGATTTCTGGTAGAGTGACCGAGTGTTATCCTGGAAGGGATGGGAGAGTCAGGGTGGCCAGAATTTCGACCACTAACGGTCAGATCACATGACCACTGTCTTTAATTGCTCCATTGCCTTTAAATGTTTAATTGGTTTTCCTGCTCTCTGTTGGTGTTTGCCCTTCCCAGCTTGGTGTATTCTTGGAATACACGGTATGATAGAGTATATTTTTAATGCTCTTTTCTTGTTCATTCCTTCCTTTTTATCAAACACCAACAGTGATCTTCTAGTTTCTCTTTGGTGGTCATGTCTCTTATGTCATTTGTGAGTCTGTTCTAGATATATATCTTCCATGACCCACCTAGCGTCATCTAGCAGCGAATCTCTGATGTTCCTCAATTCTTCCCTGTACAAGAGGACGTCCTTATCAATCTGGCCACCAGATCTCGTCGCCATCGCCAGCTATCATCTCCGTGATCAAGAGAACTTCGTCTACTTTTTCACCCACCAGGCTGTGATAGCGTCGCTTACTATCAACTCTTTGAAGACCATTTCCTCAAGAGAATTTAACTTTTGTATGTTGGTGATGCTTATATGTCTTCCTTTTGTCTCCTACCCCCACTCTTTTCCCCTTTCCTGGTCCCTCTGCGCTTCGCTGAGTGGGTCTCACTTGTACGTCGACCGTCGACTCAGTCAAGGCTCAACTAGAGCCAGCCTCCTGAACTCAAGAGGCATTTTCTTCATTCCACGCCATGTTGGAACTCTAATGTAAACCTTTAAAGGGAACTTCACCATCGCTATGCAGCAAAGTTAAGTACAGACTTCAGGTTTTACCTCTTTCTCATCGTTTTAATATCTACATGCTTTTAAGGATAATTTTATAGGCAGTGTGAGATTACTATATTTTGGGGCAATAATCATCCTTCGCGGGATTTACCATGTTGGGCTTTTGTCTGTCTAAGCCAACCTTAATAGAAAGTAGCTTTTCTTAAGCTAATTAAATGAGAAATTTTCTCACTACGTGGGATACCAATGAACACCCACTGTCTATAAAATAATTTGCTCGTTCCACCGCTGGAATAACTTTGGCCCTATTCTTCAGTCAAAATTGCTCTCGTACCTTCCAGAATCTACCAGTCACGCCGTCATGTATTTTCCACTCTCATGTGTGAATACTTTCTCAAACTAAAGGATCTTCCTTATTATTTAATGCTCAATAGCTAACTTTTCTTCCTCCGTTGGGATTTTCTCTGGCGTACTTAATGACAATCTATAACTTTCTCAAGCAATAGACTCTCGCCTACCTAGTGCAACCAGTTTTTTTTCCACAATTGCAATAACTTTTTTTCTCCATAAACTTTTGTGTTACTACAGTGAACTTTTCATCCATTTAACAGACTATAGTGAAAACTAGTGCTTGTTCAACATTTCTACCGCGTCGCGATCGTCCGATTACCATAAATAAGGCCATGAACATTTATCCTCAATCCCAATTGATCTTTCCTAAACCTTTTACTAACAAACCATAATAATAAAGTTGTTACTTTAAGTCCTTTTTCAATGAGGTGTTACTCTATAGAAGTGCCCTCCCCTTTTTCTTATATAACAATTATTGACTTCTGCATAAATACGTGTCGAGTACACGTTTTAAACTTACATTGTTTCTCCCTTCTAATTAGGGAATACAATTAAAGCCTCCGTGGCTTAGGCGGCAGCACGCCGGCCTCTCACCGCTGAGTCCGTGGTTCAAATCCCGGTCACTCCATGTGAGATCTGTGCTGGACAGAACGGAGGCAGACAGGTTTTTCTCCGGGTACTCCGGTTTTCCCTGTCAAAATTTCATTCCAGCAACACTCTCCACTATCATTTCATTTCATCTGTCATTCATTTAATCATTGCCCCAGAGGAGTGCGTCAGGCCTCGGCAGCCGGCACAGTTCATATCCTCGCCGCTAGATAGGGGTTTCATTCATTCCATTCCTGACCCGGTCGGAGACTGGAAGCAGGCTGTGGATTTTCAATTAGGGAATACAATTCTTTCAACTCATGAGTGAGTTATTTCTTGGTCTCACGAAAGGGAAACTTGCCCCATTTGTCTCGTGATTCCTACTTAAACATAGGAAGTTGGTGTATTCTTTGAATACACGGTACCTGAGATATAAATTTTATTGCTCTTTGCATGTTCATTTCTTCCTTTCTCTTTGTCAAACACCAACAGTGATCATCTGTTTTCTCCTTGTTGGGCATATCTCTTATGTCTTCATAAGTCTGTTTCAGATATATAACTTCTGTGACCCATCTAGCGTCATCTCGCAGCGAATCTCTGAAGCTCCTCAATTCTTCCTGGTGCTAGAGGACTTACTTATCCATTTGGCCACCAGAGCCTGTTACCATCGCCAGCTATTTTCTCCTTGAGCAAGAGGACTACGTCCACTTCTTTACTCACCATGCTGCGCTAGTATCAACTGTTAGCAACTCTTTGAAGACCAGCTCAGCAAGAGATCATTTTTTGTTACCATATTGGCAATACTTATATGTTCTCCTTTTGTCTCCTACCCCCCACTCTTTTCCCCTTCCTTGGTCTCTCCGTGCTCCGTTGAGCAGATCTCACTTCGCAATCGGCAGTTGACTCGGTCAGTCAAAGCTCTTCTCGAGCTAAGTCTCCTCAACCCATGAGGCAAACTCTCGTCTACGCCATGTTGGCAAAGTAGTCATCGTCAAAGGGAACTTCATCTTCTACATGAACTCAAGATAAGTACCATCTTAAAGTTTTAACCTCATCTTCCTGGTTTTAACTTCTACATGCTTTTAACTAATATTTTATAGACAGCGTGAGATTACTCATTTTGGGGCAAAATCATTCTTCGTGGGATTTGCCATGTTAAGCCTTTGGTTGTATAAGCCAACCTTATTAAAAAAGAGCTTTTCTTAGGCTATTCAAATGAGAAATCCTCTCACTACGTGGGATATTATCTAATACCCGCTGTCTATAACTCAACAAGTTAGTTCCTCCGTTGGATTTTCATTAGCCCCATTTTTCTGCTAAGATCGTTCTGGAAACTTCCAGATCTTGTACTTTATCTGCAAGTCATGCCGTCATGTATTTCTCACTTACTTGTGAGAATGCTATTTAAAATTGAAGAATCTCACTTCTAAATTACTACAATAGTGAATTTTCGTCCACCGCTGGAATTTTCTATGGCATTTAATCGTAATTTACAACTTTCTCAAGAAATAGACTCTCGCCTACCTAGTGAAACCAGATATTTTCATCATTGCAATAACTTTTTTGTCATAAACTCTCGTGTTTCCATAGTGAACTTTTCATAAGTTTCAACGAACTATAGTGAAAATCAGTGCTTTTTCAACTTTCTACCGCGTCGCGATCGTCCGTTTATATTTAAATAAGGCCAAGAACATTTTTTCCTCAATCTCCTATTTCTCTTTCCTAAACCTCCTACTAACAATCCGTAATAAATTTTTCAATATAGGTCTGTTTCAATAAGGTGTCACTCTGCGAAGTGCCCTTCCATTTTTCTTGTTTATCATTAAGTAATTGCTGTATAATTACGTGTTTTATACACGGTTTAAATTCACATTGTTCCTTTCCTATAATCAGGAAAAACAATTCCTTAAACTCTTGAGAGAGTCATGTTCAGGTTTCACGAAATGGAAACTGCCCCATTTTGCTCGTGATTCCTAATTAAACATAGGAAGTCTAGAAACTTCCTTTTCACTTTCTCCAGGTTTCACAGTAAGTGACCTGTCCTCCTTTGTATAATTCTCATAAAGTAATCCTGTTTAAATATAAGAAGTTGTAGGAACTTCTATTTTATGCTTTGTTTTCCTTATAGTTAGCTTTAAAGTTGTTATTCTCTCTAGAATATTCTTTCAGAAATTTCTTATAGTACACTCCTTGTACTCAATTTAATGTTTAAACTTTAATCATTTCATTGCCCTTTTAAAATCTTATCAAGGTTTTAGTACTAGGTTTGAAACCTTAAGAATTGTTATTTGCCTGGAGCAATTTCTGAATGTTGTCGGAGGTCTGCGACCTCAAATTGTTAATAAGATTGGAAAATATTTACTTGTTAAAAATATTAATTTCTCCTGAATTGTTAAATAAATTAAGCGTTCTTTTTCTCTTTTTCATTTTTCTAATACGAAGGTTAAACCGGGTCCTGTCCTCCTTGGCTCTCCCTACTCGATGCCCTTTAATCTATTGATAGGGATTTCACCACTTGTTGCATTTGAGCAAGAACTCTTAGTGGCAACCTTTTCAAAGCTTCTGTTAGCTTTAATAGCTAATTCTAATTGGCCAGTAAGGCAAGTAAAGCTCGCTAAGCCAGCTACCTGCTTGTGGAGATTTTCTCCGAAAACTTATGGTCAATTTTCTTAAAGATAAGTGTTTCTTTTTTGTCTAAGCTTTTAGCCGGCCTTTCGCTGAGTAAAGGCTTAGCCATTTCTAAAGGCAACCATTGGTTCACTTACAAAGATTACCTTCCAAGTCATAATTTTTCGTCACTATCCTTCCTGGAAGCACTGGGTCTCTTTTTCTAGAAACTCTATAATTTCGAAAATTGGAAATTCCGAACTTGATTTGAATTATTGGTATTCTTCGAATCATTTCACAAAAACTTATTTCTTTGAGAAGACATACCATAAATCGTTTGCTCTCAGCCTTGCCAGACCATCACCCTTCCCCATAGTACTTTTATACATGCTTGGGAGGAAATATACTAAAGCCTCTCTCTTGCAAACCGCCCAAGTCCTAGCTGCGGCTCCCGTCAGC